>CM053568.1:20944591-21164154 GCA_028646485.1 Cryptoprocta ferox | reverse complement strand
GTTCATCTATACAATGGAATACTACATGGCAATGAGAAAGAATGAAATCTGGCCATTTGTAGCAAAGTGGATGGACCTCGAGGGTGTCATGCTAAGCGAAATAAGTCAGGCGGAAAAGGACAGATACCATATGTGTTCACTCATAGGTCTAACAGGAGAAACCTAACAGAGGACCATGGGGAGGGGAAGGAGGAAAAAGAGGGAGAGTGAAGGAGACAAAGCACGAGAGACTCTTGAATACTGAAAACAAACTGAGGGCGGAAGGGGGCGGGGGAAAGGGGAAGCGGGGTGATGGTCATGGTGGAGGTCACTTGTAAGGAAGAGCACTGGGTGTTATATGGAAAGCAACCTGACAATAAACTATAAAATTAAAAAATAAATTAATTAATTAAAAAAAAAGAATATGGGTTTGGTCTTTGGAATTTTAAAGACAATCTCAAAATACATATCATTTATGTGCAACCCTCCAAATTGTAAATGTTGGTAACTAAATAAAACACCACGACCTGAGTGCTACCAATTTGCAACCCCTGAGATATTTTCTAGAGATATCCTGGTATGTTCAGTAGGCAAGTATGAACTGTTTATCATTTCACTTTTCTGAATATTTTCTTCTACTACTGTTTAACCAGCCCTATCCTGACAACTTGGTAAT
Organism: Cryptoprocta ferox; assembly: GCA_028646485.1. NCBI lineage: Eukaryota > Metazoa > Chordata > Mammalia > Carnivora > Eupleridae > Cryptoprocta > Cryptoprocta ferox. Next base: position 21,163,499 of record CM053568.1, on the reverse strand, counting down.
GAGTTCCTGATACTGTTATTGCTTTTTAAACTTCAGAAATTAAGCTATCATCATAATTCTATTGGATATGAAGGTGAATTATATGTTTTATTTTAACCTCAAAATAAGACTTTATGTAGTCTTATAGATTTAATACATTATTCTGGATATTTGAAGACCCCATAAAATCTTCCTCTCCCTTTTCTTTGTCTAGCAATCTGACTTAATCTCTTTTAAAATTCTTCTTCTAACCTGAGTAATCATCTAGGCCTCAGGATAGACTGGTGTGCATTTCCTTAACATAGTCTATCTATTCTCCCTTCTACCAAAGGCCTCTGTCTTCTGTCTTTGAAACATCTCTTTGCTGATAACAATTCTTGCCCCAATTTCTATCTCCTTAGAGCAGTCTCCCAACATACACAATTCACTTTTAAGTATATTTATTTACTCTATAATAAACTAAAAGTGATCTTTACCACTTCTTTAAGATCTAAATTTTGTAACTATTGCACAAACTGATTTAAAAATAATTCATATATACTTCAGAAAGGTATAATTCAGACTAAGAATGTTCCATTTACTATAATGGCACATATAGCAACCAAAATACTTGAAAGATAGATACTTAAAAGACATTTTTTGCTGTCTTAAAATGCATAAGTAAATAATGCTAAGTGAGTAAAATCTTTGGTAACAAAGGAAGATCTATTGTTAAACATAGGTTACTATACATTATTGAATACCCAGAGTTCACCTGTCAGATAAAAAAATAACAGTGCTGGTTTGTGTCTAGGCTGATGTAGACAAACACTGGTCTGGCAATTAATCACATATAAGAAAACAAAGTCACTTTGAGAACTTCTAGAAATTTAAAAACTGAGACTACAGAATTTTAGGACAGTATTAGTCAAACTTCATTTTTTTTTCAAGGAAGAAAGTGGGGCTTAGTGAAGCTCAAAGTTATAAATTCTGGCAGAGTCAGAATAAATACTGAATGCTGGAATTTAGTTATATCTTCCCAATACCCTAATAGAAAGCCAGTATCTAAAATTTTCTCAGTCTGAAAAATTCACACAAGTAATATTTATTATCATGTACTTACACTCAAATTGAAGTACTTTTGTAGGCAAAAATATCTCCATTTTAGTATCATCAGCAGATAGATCATCATGACACAAATATGTATTCAGATGTTCCAAAGTTTCTGCTTCCAATAGATTTAGTCCTTCTTTTTCCCACCGCTCTGGGCTTACAGGATTAACTACAAGGCTTTCTTCTTCAATAGAATATATCTTTTTCAAATCTATAACTGAATATTGACTATTGGGCTCTTCAGTTCTTGGCACTTAAAAAACAATAACAAACCAAAAACAAATAGAGACAGTCCACAAGAAAAAGAGATGAAAAACACAATAAATAGAACTGAAATCTGCTTATGAAATAAATTTTCATTGGAAAACAAAAGCAAAAAAAAAAAAAAGAAAACAAAAGCAAAACTTGAAGTTATAGCTAGTATTTTGTCTTCAAGATGCTAATCTTTGTAAAAGTCCACAATATTCTAGCAGTTGAAGTCACATAAGGGATTTTTTTTAATCTGTGGAAATATCATGAAGTTAAAATTATTCTAATAACTAGTAGGAGATAGAACCATTATTTTGTTTGACCATTTTAATAATTACTAAATTAATATATTAATAACATTTTGAAGAATTTAATTAATTTTGAAGAATTTGATTAATTTAATTACATTTGAGATTCTAATTTATTATAATGAACCTGAACAAGAAGATATATTTGATCAGATCTCATAATGGCTATCATTTTAGATATTGTGGCACAGAGCTTTCTCCCTCATTACTTTAAACTGAATAGTGAAAATCACAATGTATGGAGGAACTGAAGTAGCACAACTACTTAATATTATTATCTGCATTAAAAGCATCAACCCAAAATTAAAATGAAAAATTCTGAAATCTTAATTTTAGAACCGTGCTTTTTATAATGATAGTACCAATAATATAAAAAATAACAAAACTGGTATTATATTTCTACTGATTATATATTTTCACCTTTGCTTTTTGTTTAGCATTCAAAGTCAATTAATCTTTACCTGTAGGCAAAAATTGTTTCAAAGAGCTTCTGCAGCTTTCTAACTGCCACACCATATGGTATTTGGTAGCCGATTCTTCAGGGGTAAGCAAACTACTAAAAAAGAAGAGTTAAAGCTTAATACATTAATAATACTGAGTCTTTTTGCATAAGAAAATTTTATTTTAAGAAAATTATTTTTCTAAGTATGTTTTAATTCAAAAGCAGTGAAAAATTAACTCTATAAATGTGTAAGCTAAGTAGAGAGTTCCATAGGCCAAATTTCAAATACTTACTTTTCCTCCCCTGGGAAGGTGTGGCAGTTTGTTAGCTCCTGAATTGCTCCTGCTTGCCTACAACCTACTCTTACCTCTAGCTCCCTCAGTGGAGCACTTCCTTCCATGAAGTGTGCCAGCACCAACCCTATAAACCACCCCAAATAAAAATACAATTTAAGTAAAATTATTGTGTTTTCCATACAGAACAGTAGCTTAACACAAATTTTTACAAAACGGACTTGTCCCCTAGTCCATTTTATTTATTTATTTTAAAGATAGTTTTCTACACTTTTTAATGTTTATTTATTTTTGAGAGAGACACAGAATGTGAGCAGAGGAGGGACAGAGAGAGAGGGAGACACAGAATCTGAAGCAGGCTCCAGGCTCTGAGCTATCAGCACAGAGCCCAACACAGGGCTCAAACTCACAAACGGTGAGATCAGGCCTGAGCTGATCAGACGCTTAACCAACTGAGTCACCCAGGTGCCCCCACGGTCTATTTTAAACAAATTCTGGAGCCTCTACTGAGGGTCAGAATTATGAAAAAGTTCTGTCTGTTCTACATTCTTAGGAAGGTAAAAATTTAGTCCTAAACTTTAGTTCAGGTCCTTCAGTCTTGGTGTGTGTGTGAATGAATGATGTATGTCTGTTTGCGTGTTTTGGGGTACTAGGAAGAGAAAGGAAGAAATATGCATGACAATTAGTGTAAATCACAGTTTATCAGTAGCTATGAAGTTACTAGCCTTGGTAGGGAGGATACCATTAATCCATAAACCCCTTAATCTATGCCCCCAAATCTCTTACTCCAAGACAAAAATTGATTGTATTCTGTTTCTCTATTTATACAAAACATATGTGAGCATGCTAATTATAAATATTGCTAGTTAAGTTGATGGTCCTGTGCAGTAGAAAGCTAGGTTTTATGTCTAAACTATCCAATTTATCCACATAATCTAAAAATCAAGCATGTGGTGGCAAAATGTGAGATTCTAGATAATTCCTGAACCTTACCAAGATCTTTCTGAAAACCAGACACCTCAGATTATAGGCAATTACTTTAATTTTTTTAATGTTTATTTATTTTTGAGAGAGAGAGAGAAAGAGACAGAGCATGAGTGGAGGAGGGGCAGAGAGAGGGAGACACAGAATCCGAAGCAGGCTCCAGGCTCTAGGCTCTCCGGGCTCTGGGCTATCAGAACAGAGATCGACGCAGGGCTCAAACTCATGAACCATGAGATCATGACCCGAGCTGAAGTTGGACGCTTAACCAATCGAGCTACCCAGTAGCCTTTAGGCAATTACTTTAAAGCAAAAGGAAGGCAAGTTAAGTCCATCAGGAGACCATAATATAACAAATATTCCCACTCTTATTGGAACTTTTTGAAGATATGTCTGATTTTGATATATTGTTTGGTCATATATAAAAATATGTTCACAATTTAGTAATCAGTGTGGAAATAAAGTCTGATGCTACACAGACTTTTCTTTTTAGCACCATAAAATCTACCATAGACTTTGACATGTGGTAAGCACTCAAAATATTTGTTAACTGGGTTTATTTCCAGCCAAAATGTGTTCTGAAATAAAAGTAACTGGGGACAAAAGCAAGTTAAGAGTACAATAACATTACATATTATTTTTCCCTTCTGTTTTTTTAATTTTAACTTTTTTCTTTGTTTTTAGATTCACAGTTGAAGTATAAATCTGTTTAAAATAGGAATTTTATGGTTTTTATATTCATAAACCAAATGGAAGTGATTTATCTCTTGTTAATTAATGTAGCAGTAAGGAGACAACTTCTTTAAGTTGTTTCAAATGGCCCTGGAATCTTTGGGTTATTTATTTATCTATCTATCTATTTATTTATTTAAAGGAAGAAGTAGTAAAACTTTATTTGCAAGATATCATGATCTTATATGTTGAAAATCCTGAAGAATCCACTATAAAACTATTACAACTAATAAATGAGTTCAGCAGGATGGCAGGTACAGTACAAGAGCAATATCCTAAAGCCACTTGTATTTCTATATATTTGTAATGAAGATTCTAACAATGAAATTTAGAAAACTATTTAACCTACAACAAAATACTTAGGAATAAATTTAACAAAAGAATTGTAAAACCTGTATTTTGTAAACTACAAAACATTACTGAATGTTCAGAATAGGCAAATCTGTAGAGACAGAAAGCGGATTACTGCTTGCCTAATGGTGGGGGTAAAGGCCTGGGAAATGTGAACCACTGCTGATTGGTGTGGTTTCCTTTTTGAGGTGATGAAGTTCTGGAATTATATCATGGTGACAGTTGGACAACTATGAGTATACTAAAAGCCACTGAATTTTATACTTTAAATGGGTAACATAGGGGCACTTGGGTGGCTTAGTCAGTTAAGCATCCGACTTCGGCTCAGGTCATGATCTCCTGCTTCATGAGTTCGAGCCCCACATCGGGCTCTGTGCTGACAGCTCAGAGCCTGGAACCTACTTCAGATTCTGTGTCTCCTTCTCTCTCTGTCCCTCCCCCACTCATGTTATCTCTGTCTCTCAAAAATAAATAAACATTAAAATTTTTTTTAAAAATGGGTAACATATATGGTGTGTGAATCATATTTCAGCAGCTAAAAAGGAGAGGATAAGGTCATCAAAAGTACTGACATGAGGGGCGCCTGGGTAGCTCAGTTGGTTGAGCCTCCAACTTCAGCTCAGGTCATGATCTCACGTTTGTGGGTTCGAGCCCCACGTCGGGCTCTGTGCTGACAGCTCAGAGCCTGGAGCCTGCTTCCGATTCTGTCTCCCTCTCTGTCTGTCCCTCCCCCTCTCATTCTCTGTATCTCTCTGTATCAAAAATAAAATAAAACATTAAAAAAAAAGTACTGACATGAAAAGATATCTGTAGCTTAACATCATAAAAGTAATATACATTTCTGGTTAATTTTTTTCTCCCAAACACTACGGAGCTCAACTTGAGGCATTGTACGTTTGTTTGCATTTTCTCTAAACTAGGTGGGCTCATGTTCTCCTTACAAACTCTATGAAAACTGGAAATCTTTGGCTAATTTAAAAAAGCCTTCTTTGTTCTAACTTTAGGGAAATCATAATACATCAGTAAGGCTTAAGTTTCATAAATTCTAGTTAGATATTTGAATTATAACAAGTAGATATAAAACTTGTATGATTAAAAGGAATTTATTAAAGCCAAGTAAATACTTTTAATATCAGATTGAAATTCAAGATTGTACTAATTTCCACTAGTTTCTGATTGCCAATCTGCCTTAACAGATGGATTAGGGTATATGGAGTACAAGAGCACTAAAAAAGACAGTTTAGGTACTGCAAATAAATATCTGCACCTCAGCAAAGGGACTGAAAGTATTTAAACAAATTATATGTAGTTTCTGTACTTGTTCCATGCTATTTTTTAGAGCTCATATCTGATATGGGCAGCTCTGGCTCATGGTAGAGTTCTGTGTATCACAGATTTATCCCCCAAATGACACAATTCTTTGCCAAATCAAGGTAACTGGGGCCCTCAATACCAGGCTCCTCCATCTTGTGCTGTGACACCTTCCTGATACCATTAATAGAAACCTGAGCAGCTAGGGATGAGCTGCTCCCAAGTAACCCAACAGCGGTCTTCTCTGATGTTTCAGTCAATCATAGCTAAGAACTAAAAACTCAGTACTCAGCTCCCACAGTGTCCACTCTGGGAACAATTCATTACATATTTGTATACTTTCTTATAATTTTCCTGAAAATATTATTTTAGGACTCATCACTAAGTTTCAGGATTACAGTGGAGAAGAAAGCAACTCTACTGGTTATGCTCCTAGTTTTGTAACTGGCCTTAGAGCAGGGGAATGGATTGACAATTCCAGGATAGCAGATTAAACTAATTTAGAAAATACTAAATTACATATATGCCACATGGTAGAAGATAACAACCAAAGCTATCTCAGACTCCATGTGAGGGCAAAGATGCTGGCTATTAAGCTATCTATACAATTTTGGCTCAAATTAGAATACAATGATCCAGCCCAAAATGTCAATTCTGAGATTACAGGGTATTCTGTGCAGTAACAATGGGGTATTGAACAGATTTGTGGATCAATACTTGATTCTACATGTCTAGTTCCCCCAACACCAATAGTACATTGACAGGTAAACAAGATCACTGGATGTCTTCCGTTAGAGATGGGATGTGATCCCTAGTACTCCTACAGGAGTAATTTGTTAGCCAAATCTGTGGATGGACCCCTGTCCACACTGCCCTGTGATCCTTGGCTATTCCTGGTCAGAAAGCCATGAAAATCTTTTAAAAGACCTCATAACAACCCTGAAAGGTATATACTATTAATATCCCAATGTTACAGATAAGGAAACTGAGGTACAGTGCAATTAAGGTCACAGAGCTAATAAGTGATACAGTCAGGCAATCTGCCTCTAGTTCAGGGCTCTTGGCTGCTTATTATGGGCTGAATTGTGGCCCAAAATTCATATATTGAAGCCTTAACTCTCAGTACCTCAGAATGTGACTATATTTGGAGACAGGGCCTTTAAAGAGGTAATGAAAATGAGGTGGGTGGTTAAGATGGGTACGAATCCAATATAATTGATGTCCTTATAAGGTTAGAAAATTGGGACAGACATGCATGGAGGAAAGATCATAAGAGAAAGGTAGAAAACAGTTATCTAGAAGCCAAGGAAAAGCATCTTAGAACAAATCCAACCCTGCTAATATATTTTTTTAATGTTTATTTATTTTTAGTTTGGGACAGAGAGAGAGAGGAAGAGAGAAAGGGAGAAAGATAATCCCAAGCAGGCTCTGCACACTCAACGCAGAGCCCAATGCAGGGCTCAGTCCCATGACCACAAGACCATAAGCTGAATAGATATCAAGAATATGATGTTTAACCAACATTGAGCCACCCAGGTATCCCGCAATTTGAGTTCTTTACTTACTTTTTACAAACAGGAGAAAATGGAAATGTCTGAAGTTCTGTACATAATGAAGTCATGGAAGAATGTTGGTGTGTTTGATGTAGATGAGTTAATGGCATTTCTAACTCGACTAGAATACATAAAATTTTTAAAAATAATAAATTACATAAATCTTGAATAAAATTAAGTATAATTGAGAACTTTTTTATAAATAACCATTATGTTGATCAAAAATTTTTCAAAAATAATTTTTCAGTAAAAAGACATTTGGGTTACTTGAAATACAAAATAACAGTTTTAAATTTCAATCTACATAAGGAATTACACACTTATCATATAATATCTCAACTGTGATAGAGGTGATTTAAAAAAAAATACACTGACAACTAAACTTTATTGAGTTTAGAGTATGAAATAAACTCTGAGTCTTATGTGTAATAATGCTTTTAATTCTGAAAACTTATGTTGTCAATACTAAGGAGACAGTACTGTTTTTATCTCCATACAAAATATTGGTGATGTTAAATAAATAGTATTAACGGAGACTAATTCTTCACGTTAGTAAGACTAGAGTCTGGGTGGCCCAGCACAGAGTTACAGATTTATAGGGTGGGCTTGAGAAACTGAAATTCATTTGTTTATAAGTAGTCATTGTGTTTCCATCACTTTCATAAATAAAGCAGTAAACTTCCAAAATGTAACTAAATAACAGTATCATCAACATAGTTAAGAAGCAATAAAATTTGGCATTACAGTGGAACAAAAGATGATTCAGAGTCCAAATTTGGTAGGATAATAATAAAAATAATAATGATAGGATTGCTTTGGGTGATTAAAAAGTCAAATTTACAAAAGTGTAACAAGGGTCAGCAAGATTACTAATACTGAGATAAAATATGAAATTTTATTTACTGAACTATAATAAGATTTCTGATTTTAATATTAATGCTATTTTCTCCATTCTTCTTCCTCAATCTTTTAATTCTGTCTGTATATTATTCAGTTTTTTGCCAGAAGGATGCCAGAAGTTTTGATGCCAGAAGGATACTGAGTTAATTATTATAACAAATGTAAATGGACAGATAAGAGAAAAAAAAATGACAACCTGGATTGCAATAATCAAATATTAAACATGAAAACTGTCTCACAGTAGACCTTATATGTGAATGTATTGTACTTTTACATCACATAGAGGTAATCTCTGATAAACTCAATGATTTATTCAAAACTTCTACCTGGTTTATTGTACTCTGGTTCACAACAGCTTTGAATTGGCAAAATCTCTGTGGAGCTGCATTTTATATCCTCAATGTCAATTCCATGCTTGGTAGTAAGATCTGAAAAGGAAGGAAGACTACTATCAGCACAAGTACTATTACATCAGTTTTTTGGTAATCTTGTTCATTCCTCTGTGGCAATGACTCTGTTTTACTTAGTATACCATCAGAGCCAACTAAAGGCTGGGAGTGTAACACCACAGTCCTTCAATAAAGTCACTTGTCCTTTACATTAGCATTCATAGATTTGTGTTCCTCTTAACAAGCCAATGGGCCACTCTGCAGTTTTTAGCTCTAGTATATTTTCAAGTTCTGGTATGAATCTGATCAACTTTCTTAGATTGACTTTTCATTCCTTTCTTTTGACTTGAAGGTTGATCAGTAATTCACTTGATTTAGCCTTGTCTGCAAGTCAAGTCTGTAATCTATTAATGGCAAGCATCCCTATTCTCAATGGATATCATAAATCTCCCTTTCCTCCTCTGTAATATTATATATCTTTGATAATTTCAACTGGAATTTATAAAAAGGTAGTTAAATATTTGGGCTTAAATTCTCATTAGAAAGAATTCAACAATATTTACTAAGTCTAACTGGGATAAAAACATCTATATTTTAGGTTATGATTCTCCCAGTCATCTGATTCCATGAATCATAACCTCACTCTGAGCTTCTCCTTATATAACTAGACTCAGCATAAGAGTTGTTAGTACTTTGTCATTGTTTATAAGAAAACAACTTAAAAAAAAACTAGTATAAGTCATAGGTGATTTAGCTTTATTTGTGTAATTATCTTGACATGGTTAATTTCAGAGAGGCTTTAAGCTTGCAAGCATATAAAAAGAAAGACAGTAAGAATCTCATCAACAATAATTCTGAGATTTCACCATGTAAACTATAGAACACTTCAAAAATCCAGACATTCAGAAAACAGTTTAATCAACACATTTTTATAACAAACATTATTAAGTAGTTTTACAAGTAATATATTTTTAAATTTGTTCTCACCTCTTTTGAAAAGCTCTTCATTTTCATCTACATAATTTATTATTTCTGGCATTAAGTTTAATGATTCCTTTAGTTTGGCGAGTGATGGAATATCAACTTCTTGTTTGAGGCTTGTAGGTATTAAGAATTCACACTCAAGCAAAACTGATGCCTGAAATAGTTATATGTAAAAAAGTTTTTAGCGAGATTTTCCAGATAAATATTTCTGGTCTCATAAACATACATATAACTTAGATTTATATAATTTTATAACAGATTATTTAACTAGTGTACCAAATTTTATTTATTTAGAGAGCGTGTGCACTTAAGTGGAGGAGGGGCATAGAGAGAGGGAGAAAGAGAATCCCAAGAAGGCTCTGCACTGTCAGTTCAGAGACCAATGCAGGGCTCAACCTCACAAACAGTGAGATCGTGACATGAGCCAAAATCAAGAGTTGGACACTTAACCTATTGAGCCACCCAGGCACCCCTAATTAGTATACCAAATTTTAAACTAAACATTCAAAATTTTTAATGTTATGCAAACACTTTTAAAAACAGAGGTATACTAGCCAAAATGTATTATAGGCAATGTTCTGAGTTATGTCTTTTATGGCTACTGTTTTTTTTTTAATTTTTTAATGTTTATTTTATTATTGAGACAGAGAGAAACAGAGCGTGAGCAGGGGAGGGACAGAGAGAGAGGGAAACACAGAATCCAACGCGGGCTCCAGGCTCTGAGGTGTCAGGACAGAGCCAGACACAGGGCTTGAGCCCACGAACTGTGAGATCGTGACCTGAGCCGAATTCGGACGCTTAACCGACTGAGCCACCCAGGTGCCCCTTTTATGGCTACTGTTTACACTAGTGATATACAGTATCCCTAGATGCAGAAATACCTTCCTTTGGGTTAATAACAAATTTTAAAAATTCTATATTAAAAACAATCACTGTAGCAGATGAGAGATGGTGAATGGGGAGAAGTAAAAAGGGTAGATGAAATGGAATGGATCTTCACGGCACTTCATTAAATATACTTGTCTTCCATTCCTACAGAGCCTGATTCTATATGCATAATTCTCAGAGCTAATGGGTGAGGTGAGGAAGAGGGGGACTGGAGAAAAGGGGGTAATAGGTGAATTAATATTTTCCCCATGTGTGTTAAGATTTTTAATTGTAATGAAACCCTTTAAATGCCTTAGGATATTGATATCTATATCTGTATCTGTATCTTCATCTATATCTATCTCGTTTGAATGCTTTAAGACCCAAATATAAAATATTTTTAATTGTCTAGAAAAAATTTTAAAGTAACTTTGTAAATGCATCTAATCTATGTGGGCCTAGTTTTTTGAGTTTGCTAAACTGCAAAAAGTTGTTTGTACTCTCAAATGCCAAAATTCTTTGTATACTAATATCATTGTAACAATTTTCTGTACTATTGGAACTGTATGCTAAAAAAGAGGGGGTGCTTTTGAGAAATTTTATCTTTATCTTTTTTAAGTTATTTTGAGAATGAGAGAGAAAGAGAGAGTGAGTAGGGGAGGAGCAGAGAGAGAGGGAAAGAGAATCCCAAGCCGACTTCACACTGTCAGCATAGAGCCTGACGTGGAGCTCAAACTCAGGAACCATGAGATCATGACCTGAGCTGAAATCAAGAGTCAGACACTTAACTGACTGAGTCACCCAGGTACCCCGAAATTTGATCTTTAATATGCAAAGATGCTATCTCTCTTATTAACCATTGGTAGCATCTAAAATGAAGTCTCAGACCATATTTATTCTTACTACTTCAACGAGATCACTTCTCTTACATGGTGTGTACTGTTTTGCATTTAACTCACAAATCAAAATCAACAATTCTAGCTTGTCTCCATTTTTTAAATTAGAACATGGCCACCTAATGTCTCATACCAGGTATATTTATTAAAATCATTAAGAAAAGTTTTTTAGTTCACTATACCTGGGCTGCACAACAGACCAGTTTAATCAGAATATTATCTGAGAAGGACCTGGGCTTCAGTATTTTACTCTCCAATTAATTCCAATGTGTGGCTGAAGTTTAGAACCACTATCTTAAATCTGACTCTGTGATTGATATATTCAACTCATTACCAAATCTTTTTAAACTTGACAATAGTAGATGGTCAATGTACATTACTAAAATTTATGTGCTTTACTTTTACAAAAATACTACTGAAAGCAAATATTACAGTGTCATTTAAACCTACTGTATCTTCTAGCTTTTCCTGACAAAAGTTCTCTTTATCCATGTAAAAATCTTCTTTCACAAAATCTTTCAAATCTCCTTGAAAAGAGAAACATTCCCTTAACAAAAAATGAAACATTAAATTAGTGTTTACTAAAAGCAAGGTACATACTAAATGTAGTCAATCAAACTACACAATGATTAAAACTGGAGTGGAGGTAAAGCAATAATAAAATATTATTGATAACATCTAGACTTGTGAGCATATGAAGAATATTTTCACCTTTATTTATTTTTCTTTTTGAGAGAGAGAAAACTCACACAAGTGGGGGAGGGGCAGAGGAAGAGCAAGAGAGAGAATCTTACCCAGGCTCCATGCTCAGCTCAGAGCCTGACTCGGGGATTGATCCTATGACCCTAGGATCATGATCTGAACTAAAAACCAAGAGTTGGATGCTTAACTGACTGAGGCACTCTGAATATTTTCTCCTTTAAAAAATATTTACAACATTAGACAATTAAGTACCTGGAGAAATTAGCTTCTGTGAAGATCTGTCCTTTGAAATCTAAAATGGGGTCCTTTATCAAATATAGTTTTAGCCTACTCAACAGAGTATGCAAAGTTGGTAGCTGACTGTTACAGGTCGAGCTATTTACAAAAATTATTTCTTCATCAATAAAAAAGTCTGAAAAAAAAAGAAATGTAAAGGAATAAGAAAAAAATCTGAAAGTTACATGAAGGGATCTAGATAGTTATTGCAGTCAGCCATTAGATATAGCTGGGATTTTCAAACACACTTTAAATTCCTTAGTTCTGCATTGTATTGTGCATATAAAGCATGCTGCACAGGATTAGCACATAGGTAAAAGCTAAATAGATTTTAGTATTACTTAGTACATTGTGTAGTAACCAAACAACCTGAAAGAGTTGTAATGCTTCACTTTTTTACTTTTCTTTTTTTTAATGTTTTTTATTTTTAATTTATACTTGAGAGAGAGAGAGAGAGAGAGAGAGAGAGAGGGAGACAATGTGAGCAGGAGAGGGTCAGAGAGAGAGGGAGACACAGAATCTGAAGACAGGCTCCAGGCTCTGAGCTGTCAGCACAGAGTCTGACATGAGGCTCGAACCCATGAACCGTGAGATCATGACCTGAGCCGAAGTCGGACGCTTAACCGACTGAGCCACTCAGGCGCTCCCATTTTTTTAAATTCTTCAACAGAGATTAGTCAATGGAGAAAAATATCTTACAAGCAGGGGTAGCCTAAGCAATGTTGTAAAGAAATATAAGCATTGACTTTTGCTGAACCTAGTCTTGTCTTTGCATCATTTTACCTTTTTTTTTTTTTTAGTTTGTTATTTATTTTGAGAGATAGAGAGCAAGTGGGGCAAGGGCAGAGAGAGGGAGAGAGAGAATCCCAAGCAGGCTTCACACTGTCAGTGCAGAGCCAGATGTGGGGTTCAATCTCACAGACCATAGAAATCAAGACCTGAGCCAAAATAAGAGCCAGAAGCTTAACTGACTGAGCCATCCAGGTGCCCCGCATCACTTTATATCTTAAAGTCTCTAATTCATCCCCAAAGATTCTGAGATGTAGGGAATGGTAAAAAAAAAAAAAAATAGCAATGATAAAAAAAAAATTGTTTCTAGGGGTGTCCAGGTGGCTCAGTCGGTTAACCGTCCGACTTCAGCTCAGGTCACAATCTCATGGTTCGTGGGTTTGAGCCCTGTGTCAGGCTCTGTGCTGACAGCTAGCTCAGAGCCTGGAGACTGTCTTCAGATTCTGTATCACCTTCTCTCTTTTACCCTCCCCTGCTCGCACTGTCTCTGTCTCTCAAAAAAATAAATAAAAAACATAAAAAATTAAGAACAAAATTGTTTCCATTGTAAAATAGAAATTATTTCTATTGTAAAATTGTTTCTACTGTAAAATAGAAATAGAAAATTGTAGTCAATTTTACAACAAAAGTTATATGGCAAGTATCTACCTGAAAAGTGTGATACATCTTATGTGTTATGAAATATTACAGCTAACAGTTAATTGCTGGAATAAATGGCAAGTATCTACCTGAAAAGTGTGATACATCTTATATGTTATGAAATATTACAGCTAACAGTTAATTGCTGGAATAAATTTCTCCTATTCCCACCCTACTATGTTCAAGTTACTTTAAAATCTTAGCCAACTGTGTCAGTGCTTTAAACAGTTTCTGAGCCAAGGGAGGGAACATAAAACTTGCTCTCTCTTCTTCAGTGAGATCCTGAGTGGAAAGAGGAAAAGGAGTTTCACTAAGTTCAGATGAGGAACTGCTCAGAAAGCCAAACGTCCAACAGCAAAAGCCCCACTGAGGGGGAGCACCAGTCTCTGGTTCTGGGTAGTGGCCTTTCAGTTAGATAATTTTAGAATGGCTTGAGAGAGGAATAGCATGGAGTGATGTCTCCCATAACCAATTACATCATTGGTATGCATATGTTTGATAAATATGTGGTGTTAAGAAGGCAGCCAGGAAACATCCCTTTGCCTGGTGCTACCCTGAAATGTCAAGAAAACTTGTTCCATAAACGGACCGCCTAAGAGATTACTCACTGAACCCGATAATTTCATGGCCAAGAGCTTCCAATGACAAATTTGGCATAGTTCTTTTATATACCAAAGAAAGCCAGCAAATCAAATCCATGTCTGAATAGGGCCTATGTGAGACCATTAAAGATGGTTCATTCGTACATCCATTCTGTAAGTATTAACGAAGTCACATTCAAAGCAAAAACCCAAACAGCATTTGTTTATATCCCTGTCTCCACCTTGCACTTCCAAACACAGGCCCTCTAGCCATCTTCCCTTCCAACAGGCTCATCCTAGTGTATCAGTTATGAAGTCTTGTTTTCCAAGCACCCTTTTTTGATGGAGCCACTTGAGGGCAGCATCACACCACAACCAATGTTCTTTGTAACCACACAACAGTTGTTTTAGGAAGGATACTACTTCCTTTAGTCTTAAGGTTATACAACATTTCCTGGAGTTCTTTCTTACAGCTCTTCTATGTACCAACACAGATAGGAGGAGACTGTTTTCTTCTATTGTAAAAGAGTGTTAAATTGTTATAAAGAAACAAAATTTTAGCTAGTTAACCATGAAAAGAAACAGAAAATAGAGGTCTACTGACAGGAAAGACAGGTTTCTTCTTTTTTTTAAAATTTTTTAATGTTTTTTTAAAATTTATTATTGAGAGAGAGAGAAAACAGAGCATGAGTGGGGGAGGGGCAGAGAGAGAGGGAGACACAGAACCTGAAGCAGGCTCCAGGCTCTGCGCTGGCAGCACAGAGCCCAATGCGGGGCTCGAACCCACCAACCGTGAGATCACAACCCGAGCCGAAGTTGGCCGCTTAACCCACTGAGCCACCCAGGCACCCCAAGACAGGTTTATTCTTGGCAAAAGATTCTTCTGTCTTCCTAGGAAACCCAAGATAACAAACTAAAGAAAAACAAATAAAAGAGTTCACTAGGTGTCTGATTAAAAAAAATTATAAAATCTATGGTTTTCAAACATCTATAAAAACCTCAAAAATTAATGGAAAAATTCATTCATAATGGTGACAAGTATACAAACATCGAAGAAGCAACATAAAAAAAATGTGCAGAAAGTAAACTTTAATGAAGACCATTAAAAAACTCAATAAAAGCCCAGATAAACCATTTTCATGGCTAGTAAGACTAACTATGGTAAAAAAAAAAAAGTAGAAAATCCCAATGACATTTCAATTTGTCAAGTGATCTGTTTTGGAACTTGGAAAATTGATTTACTGAAAGTAAATCTGGAAGACTAAGGACACGAAAGTAGGGGAAAAAATTTAAAAACATAAAAGAAGATACTATTCATAGTTGTTATAATTATATATTAAATAGTTAAAACTGTTTGATACAATTATAAATAAATCAATAGAATATAATAGAAAATCCAGAAACACTCTAATGTGGGCAAGGATTTACCATATTTTTAAAGTCGCATTTCTAATCAATAGAGAAAGAAAACACCATTCCATAAATGATATTGAGGCAACTGCCAAAATATTTGGAAAAAAATATTTTTTATCCTTACTTTTATTTATTTATATTTTTAATGTTCATTTTTTTAATGAGACAGAGAGAGAAAGAGAGAGAGAGAGAGAGCAAGAGCAGGGGAGGGGCAGAGAGAGAGAGGGAGACACAGAATCCAAAGCAGGCTCCAGGCTCTGAGCTGTTAGCACAGAGCCAACGCGGGCCCAAACCCACAAGACGTGATATCATGACCTGAACCTAAGTTGGATGCTTAACCAACTGAGCTACCCAGGCACCTGGATATTTGTACTGTCAAAGATATACCAAAATCTTAGGAAAACCTTAAAGAAAATATGAATAAATATTATCTAACTTAAGGAAGAATTTTCTAAGTATAAAAGCAATGAAAAAAACCTTAAAAGAAAACATTGATGGAACTAGTAAATTTCAAATTAAATATATATTAAATATATCTTTTGACAAATATGTCTTTTATTCTTATATTTAATAAATACATGAATAGAAAAATAGATAAAAGTGAGAATCATTTCACAAAATAAAAATTTACAAATGGCCAGTTAACATAAATAATTTTTAAATTACAAGTAAAAACATATTTTTGTCCATCACATTGGTTAAAATGTATTAACATAATATCAGTAGTAATATACCCAATGATGATAAGGCTGCTGTGAACAGGGTATCCTCATATCATGCTAATGGACATACAGCAAAAAGAAATACCTATATCAGATAATTCCATTTCCACAAATTCACTCTAAGGAAAGAACTGGAAATGGAAGCATATGTTCATGTACATATTCGAAATTAAAAACATTAGTGGGGCACCTGGGTGCTCAGTTGGTTAAGTGTCCAACTTTGGCTCAGGTCATGACCTCACAGTTTGTGTGCTGACAGCTCAGAGCCTGGAGCCTGCTTCAGATTCTGTCTCCCTCTCTCTGCCCTTCCCCTGCTCATGCTCTGTCTCTCTCTGTCTCTCAAAAATAAATAAACATTAAATTTTTTTTTAGGTAAAAAAATTAGTGTTCTCAAATTCGGAAATATATGTATGATACATACATAAGATTTAAAATTGTAGTCATTAAAAGCCATGCTTTTTTATTATTATTTAAATCCAAGTTAATTAACATAGAGTGCAATAATGATTTCAGGAGTAGAATTTAGTGATTTATCACTTACATATAACACCTAGTGTGCATCCCAACAAGTGCCCTCCTTAATGCCCATCACCCATTTAGCCCATCCCCCAATCCAACACCCCTCCAGCAACCCTCAGTTTGTTCTCTATATTTAAGAGTCTCTTATGGTTTGCCTCCCTCTCTGTTTTTATCTTACTTTTGCTTCCCTTCCTTTATGCTCATCTGTTTTGTTTCTTAAATTCCACATATGAGTGAAATCATATGATATTTGTCTTTCTCTGACTGACTTATTTTGAAAAGCCATGCTTTTGAAGATAACTATGTACTGAAATGTTCCCAAGATAATGTTAACATTTAAAAATAATACAGTACAGGTACAATATGATCTCAAGAGTAAAATGATTTGTGTTTACATTATAGATTTGGAAGTTTTTAATAAAGGGATATTCTATACATTTAAGATGTATATATCTTAATAGATGTAGAAATATAATTCAGTCCTCATTCATGATCAAATGCTCTTAGCAAACTCAGAACAGAAAGAGCTTCCTCAACCCAATAAATTCTTCCAACATTTCACCATTGAAGCTGATGTGAACACTGTAAATGATTCACCATTGAAATGATATTTACATCATTCATAATGGTGAAACATTTTCTTTACTGTCAAGAACAAGACAAGGATGGCAACCATCACTGCTTGAATTGAGCAATGTACTGGAAGTCCTAGACAGCGCGATAAGACAAAAAACAAAAAAGATATAAATGTTGTAAAGGAAGAAACAGAGAGTCAACAAAATCACTGTCTTAAAGAGATAACTGTATACACTCCCACTGTAGCATTATTCACAATAGCCACGGTATGGAAACCATGCAGTGTCTGTGCATAGATAAATGGATAAAGAAAATGTGTTTTAAAGAAAATATGTTTTATACACACTCACACCACACACATACACACACAAATGTTGTTCAACCTTAAAAAAGAAGGAAATCCTTCCATTTGCAATATGAACACTGAAGGACATTTTGCTAAGTGAAATAAACCAGGCAGGGAACAACAAATACTTCATGGTATGACTTATATGTTAAATCTAAAAAAAGTAGGACTCATGAAAACAGAGAGTAGAATGGTGGTTGTCATAGGGCTAGGCTGTGGAGAAATAGGGAGAGATTGGTAAAACAGACAAACTTCCAGAATAAGGGGTGAGGATCTGATGTGTAACATGGTGACTACAGTTGATAATATTGTAGTATATAACTGAAATTTGCTAAAAGAATAGAAACTAAGTGTGTTCTTACCAAAAAAAAAAAAAAGAGAGAGGGAGAAGTGATGGATGTGTTAATTCAATGATGAGAATCTTTCATAATGTATATGTATGTAATATCACCACATTGTACACTTTAAATATATTACAATTTTATTTCTTAATTATACTTCAATAAAGCTGGAAAAATATGTGGGTGGCTGATGAAGCTAGAGGACTGCTGCTTTTTATTATAAACTTTGAATAACTATTTGACTCTCTAAACTATGTGCATGTACAACTTTTTTTTAAAAAGTAAAAATAAAGTGATCTGTACTCTGAAAACTATAAAACATTACGAAAGAAACTGAAGAGGACATAAAGAAATGGGAAAAAATTCCATGCTCATGGATTGGAAGAAAAAACATTGTTAAAATAGCTATACTACCCAAAGCAATCTACACATTTAATGCAATCCTTATCAAAATACCACCAGCATTTTTCACAGAGCTAGAACAAAGAATCCCAAAATTTGTATGGAACCACCAAAGACCCAGAATGCCAAAGCAATTCTGAAAAAGAAAAGCCAAGCTGGAGGCATCACGGTTCCAGACTTCAGGCTATATTCAAAGCTGTAGTAATCAAGACAGTATGGTATCAACACAAAAACAGACTCATAGATCAATGGAACAAAATAGAAAACCCAGATATAGACCCACAACTATATGGTCAACTCATCTTCAACAAAGCAGGAAAGAATATCCAATGGAAAAAAGACAGTCTCTTCAAAATAGTATTGGGAAAACTGGATAGTAACATGCAAAAGAATGAAACTGGACCACTTTCTTATACTATACACAAAAATAAATTCAAAATGGATGAAAAACCTAAATGTGAGACAGGAAACCATCAAAATCCTACGGGAGAACACAGGTCAGAGCAACTTCTTCTTAGACATGCCACCAGAGGTAAAGAAAACAAAAGCAAAAATGAACTACTGGGACTTCATCAAGATAAAAATCTTCTGCACAGCAAAGGAAACAAAACTAAAAGTCAGTCTACAGAATGGGAAAACTATTTTCAAATGACATATCTCACAAAGGATGAGTATTCAAAATCTATAGAAAATTTACCATACTCAACACCAAAAAAACAAATAATCCATTTAAGAAATGAGCAGAAACATGAATAGACATTTTTCCCAAGAAGACATCCAGATGGCTATCAGACATATGAAAAGATGCTCAACATCACTCATCATCAGGGAAATACAAATCAAAACCACAATGAGATACCACCTTACACCTATCAGAATGGCTAAAATGGCTAAAATTAACAATACAGAAAACAACAGATATTGGTGAGGAAGCAGAGAAAGGAGAACCCTTTTATACTATTGGTGGGAATGCAAACTGGTGCAGCCACTCTGGAGAACAGTATGGAGGTTCCTCAAAAAGTTAAAAATAGAACTACCTTATAATTCAGCAATTGTAGTACTAGGTATTTACCCAAAGGATACAAAATACAGACTGAAAGGGGTACATGAACCCTGATGTTTATAGCAGCATTATGAACAATAGGCAAATTATGGAAAGAGCCCAAATGTCCATCAACCAATGAATGGACAAAGATGTGGTTTATATGTACAATGGAATATCATTCAGCCATCAAAAATAATGAAATATCGCCATTTGCAATGACGTGCATGGAGTTAGAGTGTATTATGCTAAGCAAAATAAGTCAGTCAGAGAAAGACAAATACCATTTGATTTTACTCATGTGTGGAATTTAGGAAACAAAACTGATGAACATATGGGAAGGGAAAAAGAAAAGAGAGAGAGGGAAGAAAACCATAAGAGACTCTTAAGGATAGAATAAACTGAGGGTTGATGGAGGGAGGTGGATGGGGGATGAGTTAAATGGATAATGGGTATTAAAGAGGACACTTGTTATGAGGAGCACTGGGTGTTATATGTAAGTTATGAATCACCAAATTCTATTCCTGAAACTAATATTATACTATATGCTAACTAGAATTTAAATAAAAATTTGGAAAAACTTAAATTAAAAATAAAGCTACATTTATATTTTCGTATATATTAATGGGATGTCTGAAAGGATATTCATAAACATAACATTTACTGATAAATATGTAAATGTTGTAGTATATATCAACAAATCAACAAATAATAAAAGAAAATTACCCACTGTTTTTATGTATTAAAGAAATGTATGTTTAGAAATTAATTTGTAATTTAGTAATTAATGACATTTCTTTTAAGACAGAGAATTTAGGGGCACCTGGGTGGCTCAGTCAGTTAAGCAGCTGACTTAGGCCCGGGTCATGATCTCATGGTCCGTGGGCTCAAGCCCCACGTGGAGTTCTGTGCTGACAGCTCAGAGCCTCGAGCCTGCTTCTTCTGTGTCTTTCTCTCTCTCTCCACCCCTCTCCTGCTCACTCACTCTCTCTCAAAAATAAACGTTAAAAAAAAATAAGACAGAGACTTTACAGTATCAATTGAATTTCAAAGCATAATACATTCCTTTTGATTTAGGCATTGAGACCAAAGTATCTATAAATCTGGCAGCAATCAATATAGCTGCAAAGAAAATAAACCAAATTGCAAATGTAAATTTATAAAATGATGTCTACTGACATAAGACCCCAAAGACAATATAGGATATGGACAATTCATATATATTTAGGAAACCCAAGCATATTTTCATTCAGTGAATAGTAGTTAAAGAAGCTTCTGACTCAAATTGATGATAGATATTATGAAGTTTGCCAATAATGGCTTCTAGTTTTCCACATTAATAATAATAGCTATGTTTGTGTATCTGTTATTTTTATACACCATCTCATTACATGTACATATATATTAGTTGATCCCTATATTTTTAATTTACTTAATTTTATTTTTTTATTTTTAGAGAAAGAGAGTGCACAGGCAGTGGGAAGGGGCAGAGGGAGAGAGAGAATCTTATGCACGTTCCACACTCAGCCTGGAGCCAAATACAGGACTCTATCTCACGACCTGAGCTGAAATCAAGAGTAAGGTGCTTGGCCAACGGAGCCACCCAGGTGCCTCTTAATCCCCACATTTTTATAAGAAATTAGAAGAATTAAAAGAAATTACAGAAAAAAATTGAAAACCATAAAATTTTTAATAACCATCCCTAAATTGCACCACTTTTTAGTAGATTGAAACTATGATTAAATCTTATGATTCCAAATTCAGATTATTCCTAATTCATCATTATCTTAAGTTTAGTCTTTAATGAAATTTCTTACTCTCTCATTGATCTCAGAATATAGAGGGATTTAACCTTATATCATCATACACCTATTTGCCAACACAAAAATCTTATACATAGTTTATGTATTTACATAAAAACAGTAGTAAAAGAACCAAATTATTATATATTATTTATCTGTTAGATTATTGTAGCTCAAGCTATAGCATACCTTAAACTTTAAGTCTTTAAAAGAGGACAGACTGTTCCTCATACAAGAAAAGTAGTTCTCAGCAAGTTTTTATACAGTTGGAAGAATTCAATACCCTCTAGGAAGATGAAAATTTGGAATATAGTTTGGATAAAATGTACTTTAATTATTATTTATGGTAAGTTTGTAAAAACTAGGTGAATTTCCTGATCTAATACTGCAACTTTTCCATCTCTACTTTGAATTATAGTTTCACATAAATTAGATGAAACAGAAAATCTCTAGCATATTTTGGAAAATAAAATATAGCCATCATTTAATAATCTACAACTTTAAAGTTGTACCAGGTTGCTGTGTCATTAGATCTGTGCACAGATGCTAGTATCATTACAGTAATATGATGTGAACACACTATGATCAAGTCCCTGACGCAATTTTGAGGCCCAGCACACATAAACTTCAAAAACAACCAAATTCACAAAAAGGGATAAAGATGAAAGAGAAGTATTCCCATAATGTGGCAAAGCTCAGAATTATAATTTTGCAGGTGGATACCCTTAATAAAATAGAAAAATTAAAAATCTAATAAAACAAAAAATTCACCAAAATGAACAACTGTATGTTAGTAAGATATGTTTTATTACGATAGAAATAACAAATGTTTTACCTTTGTTCTGTGCTTGAAGTGCTGGACATTTTTCTAAACCGCTGACAAGTGTAAAGACTTCAGTGTAGTCCTCATGGGTATATAAACTGGCTTCCTCTACTTCAGTCTGGGAGTTTGGGTTTGAACTTGGAACAACTTCTTCAAATTCACAGTTAATCTGGGTCACCATTCCTGTGATTGTTTTTCTATGACATTATAAAATTACTGATTTTATGTATGTCTTATTTTTAAACATCTTTATTTAACAAATAGTATATGTTCATGGTCATAAAATTACAAAACTCCAACAGATACAGAGAAAAACTACCCATAGCCCCAATATTCAAGAAATTTAAAAACTTATGTACTTTTTCAATTACTTTTGAATGTTTTTAAACAAAAGTGGATTCAGTACATAGTATTATGAAACCTGCCTTCTCTGGTAAACAATAAAACATGAGTACATTTACATGTCAATCAATGTACATTCACTTTATTTTTGAATGGATCAACCGGATCCTATTATATTGGTAAACCATAATTGACTCAAACAGTTCCCTATTATTGGCAATTTAAATTTGTTGTAATTGTTTATAGTGCAAGGGATATCTTTATGCACTTGTTTAATTGTTTTCTCAAAATGTTTCCTAAAAACAGAAATGATGTTAAAAGTATGCAGAATATAGATTTTGCCATGCACTGCCAAATTGCCATTGTGTTGGGTATTCAATGTCTGCTTTTCTATATCATTATCCAACTTTTTATATTCTGTTCTTCAAACTAGGAAGCTGATCTCCATGACCAAACTAAGCTCTCTTGCCCTTTGGCTTCTGGTTGGGTTCAGCCAATAGGAAGCATTGGTAGGAGATCAAAGGTGGGAAGAAAAGAGAGGTCAGGATATTATTCTTCCCAAATCCTTCTCTTCTGGGCCAGTTTTGAAGTGGCTACATTCTTCTATCAACAGTTACATCTCTTGTCAGACACCCCCTCTCCTACAGCTAGCTGCAGTTCTTATTGGATTGATTACTGCTCAGTCCCTTTGCTGCTTCAAGCTTAGAGTGTTAACAACTCCCTGCAGTTGCTGATCCTGGGCACATTTTTTGTCTCCCTTGACCTTGTCCATACTTTGCCTGTTTCCTGATTCATCCAGGTATATCTGCCACTGCCTGTAGCATTAGGACATCTGGACTTATAAGAGATTTTTTGAATAATGTTTATTTATTTTTGAGAGGGGGAGGGAGGGAGAGAGAGCGCATGGTTGAGGGGAGAGGAAGGGGGCAGATGTAGGATCCAAAGCAGGCTCTGTGCTGACAGCAGCGAGCCTGATGCCAGGCTCAAACTCACAAGCCGTGAAATCATGACCTGAGCTGAAGTCAGACACTCAACCAACTGAGCTACCCAGGTTGCTTCTTTACAAGAGATCTTTTTAATGAATTTTCTAACAAATAAATATATTATTGGCTATACATTCTAATATACCTTTTAGCTACACATTATAATACACCTTTTTCTCTCTGATATCCTAAAATATTTTAGCCTCAGTAATTCCCTACACAGACTGAGAGAGCCAAAATCAATATAACTCCCCAATATAATTGGAGAAAAATGAATACGTCACATCTTCAAATTACATATAGAAAATTCTCTAAAGTTTCTCCTTTACTCTTTAATGCAAGGTACAAAAAATTTTTTTCAACTCACTCAGATCCATATTACTCATAAGACCATTGATTCCTATGTGAATCTTTATTCACTTCTAAATTTAGCACTTATATCACAGTTATCTTTTTGGTTTTAAATATTACTGATAGGGTCAGCACTTGTAATAATCCTTGGTAGTACAGTTTTGAGAAAACCCAGAGAAATATCTTTCCCTAGATATAAATGTTCTATGAGGAAAAGTATTTCCTGGATCTCCTCCTACCTCCTTGTCCAATATTATCTATTCATTGTTCACTGGTGTCTCCTCCTCTGCCTAACCTGTAGATACTGATATTTCCCAGGCTTCCAATCTGGATGGTGTTTCTGTTCTTTCCATATCATGGTACTTGGGTAAGTTCATCCACTCCAATTCACTAATTCCTTAATTTAAAAGAAATATTTACTGAGTGTCTATAATGTGCTAACACCATTTTAGGCACTGAGAATGGAGTGGTAAAGCAAAACAATGTTCTTATCCTCATGAAGCTTACCTATTAATGGGATGATAAAAAAACAAATAACAGGAACAAGGCTGGCATATTCTAAGAAAAGCAGAAAAATCAGGGTGACTGGAACAGAGCAAGGTTAAATACCCAGGCAGGGACCAGATCATGTTGGATATTATAACACCTGGCAAGAACTTTGGATTTTATTCTACATGAATGGGATACTGTAAGTTATAATATGATCTGATTTGTGTCTTTTAAAAAAAATTCCAGGCAAACTCCTAGAAGAAAATATAGGAGTAAATCCTCATGATTTTGGATTAGGCAAAGCCTTCTCAGATAGGATGCCAAAAGCCCAAGTGACAAAAGAAAAAATGGATAAATTGGACTTCATCAAAATTTAAAAAATGTGCTTCATAGGATACTATCAAGAAAGCAAAAAGACAATCCACAGAAAAAAAATTTATAAATCATGTATCTGATAAGGGACTTGTATCTAGAATATATAACAAACTCCTAAAATTCAATTATAAAAAGACATATAAACTGACTAAAAAATGTACAAAGAACTTGAATAAATATTTTCTCAAAGAAGATAAAGGCTAATAATTACATAAAAAGATGCTAAACATCATTAGTCATGAAGAAAATACAAATCAAAAGTACAATGACATACAATGAGCTACCCATTAGGATGGCTACAATCAGAAAGACAGAAAAATAACAAGTGTTGGCAAGGATGTAAACAAATGGTGACCTTCATACACTGCTGGTGGGCATGCAAGATGGTACAGCTGCTTGAAAAATACTGTGGCAATTCTTCAAACAGTTAAACACTGAGTTACCATTTGATCTAGCAATTCCACTACTAGAGACATTAAATTATATGTATGCACAAAAACTTGTCTACAGATCTTTATAGCAGCATTACTCATACTAGCCAAAAACTGAAAACAACCTAAATGTCTATCAACTAAAAATGGATAAATAAAATGTGCTATGTCCACACAATGGAATATTATTTGCCCCCCCCAAGAAATGAAGTGCTGATACATGCTACAACACAGATGAACCTTGAAAGCATTATGCTATGTGAAAGCTAGTCACAAAAGATCCCATATTGTATGTGTCATATTGTGTTTTACAATAAGAAATGTATATTTTGTCTTCATCTCCATTTATGGCAAGGAACTCCTAAGGCCCCTGGAATTTCCTAAGTGTTGCAAGTGATAAAGGTATATTTGGTTATTTTAATGAGGTGACTTTTGGAAAACCATCTGTTGCCCAGAGAACCAACCATGTGATCAGAGGGCTAGAATTTCAGCCCCATCCCTTTGATCTCCAGGGAGGAGAGAAGGGCTGGAGGTTGACTCAATTGCCAACGGCCTATGATTTAATCAATCGTGTGTGTTACGAAGCCTTCAAGGGAACCCAAAAGTGGGGGCACCTGGGTGGCTCAGTCGGTTAAGCATCCAACTTTAGCCCAGGTCACAATCTCACAGTTTGTGGGTTCGAGCCCCACATCAGGCTCTGTGCTGACAGCTCGAAGCCTGGAGCCTGCTTCAGACTCTGTGTCTCCCTCTCTCTCTGCCCCTCCCCCACTTGCCCTCTGTCTCTGTGTGTGTCTCTGTCTCTCTCTCTCAAAAATAAACATGAAAAAAATTAAAAAAAAAAAAAAAAAGAACCCAAAAGGATGGAGTTCAGAGAGCTTCTGGATTAGCAACCACATGGAAATGCTAGGAGAGTGGTATGGTGGTAGAGGGGATGGAAGCTCCATGCCCCTTTATTTATCTTATACATCTCTTCCATATGGCTGTTCCTGAGTTATATCCATTTATAATAATCTGATAATCCAGTAAATTAAATGTTTCTGTAAATTCTGCAAGTCTGTTTAGCCAATTGATCAAATCCAAGGAGGGGGGTGTTAGAACCTCCAAGAAGCACAGATCATAACGTGGACTTGCAAGTGGAGTGTGAGTGGGGGGAGAGGGGGATGCAGTCTGTTAGGACTGAGTCCTTAATAGGTGGGATCTAGTGTCAGAATTGAGTTGATTTGTAGGATAACCAGCTGGTGTCAGAGCACTGATTATTGGTTTGGGGAAACTACACCCCCTCCCTACATTGGAATTGGTGTATGATTTTCACTTTGATTCTATTTATATGAAATGTCCAGAATAGGCAAATCTAGAAAGGTAGAAAGTAGACTAGTAGTCCCCTGTTTAGAGGAGAGGGAAAAATGGAAATTGGATGCTAATAGGTACAAGATTTCTTTTTGTGTTGATGAAAATGCTCTAAAGTTGATTGTAGTGATCATTGTACAACTCTGTGAATATGCTAAAAACCACTGAGTTGGGAGATTTTAAAAGGGTGAATTACATGGATATGATATAGTGCAATAAAGCTATATAAGCCAAAGCAAACCAAACAGTATAGGGTTTGAGTCAGACAGACTGGTGTTTGAATATTTGAATAGCTCCAATTATTATTTAATTGGAGTCTTAGTTTCTCATATGTAATATTGGGATAGTTATATTCACCTCACATAACTGTTATGTGCACGGGAGGTGTATGGGAAATACATCTGAATACAGCAAGCCACAGAGGAATAGGGGATATTGTTATATGTTCTTCCTCTGACTCTACTTGGCTACGTGCTCTCTCCTGGAAACTAAGAAGCTTATCACATGTTCTCCCTGATGTTTTGCATTTTGCCCTTATTGCCATAATTTGATAGCCTCAATCCCTTCTTTATCTTGTCAATCAAGCTTTAAAAAAGTGTTATATTTACTCTAATATGTATTTATTTATTAGGAACTTAACATGTCTTTTGAACTATGCTGGTGATTTTTAAAAAATTTTTAGAATAATACTTTGTTTTTAGTGTTTTGTTTTTTTTTTTTTGAGAAAGAGAGAGACAGTGCGAATGGAGGAGGGGCAGAGAGCCACAGGGAGACACAGAATCTGAAGCAGGCTCCAGGCTGAGCTGTCAGCACAGAGCCTGATGTGTGGCTCGAATTCACGGAGTGCTAGATCAAGACCTGAGCTGAAGTCGGATGCTTAACCAACTGAGCCACCCAGGCACCCCTAGAATAATTATTTTTATTAGTGTTCTGTTGCAAGTTGCAGCTTTGACAAGTTGCAGAAGCTAATTTTCTTGTATGTTCTGTTATTTTTAGGGTGTAATTTTGCAGAACATAAGATTTTTTAGGAACACATGTCAGAAAATGCCCGTGTATGTTAAAACACAATATACCAACAAGTTTGTAAAAGAATTGAGGCCTTAGAATCAATATTAAGAAGTAACAAAAACAGAAACAAGGAACAAAGAGAGGTGAGAAAGAGAGGAAAAGCAAGATTTAGGAACTCTAAGTAGTGCTAATGATCAGAAGGATTATTCTTTAAATTTATTAGGAAACAAAACTGCAGTAGCTCCTGAATTATTTAAAATTAAATTTTAACAGAGGGAATCTCTGTGCTTTCTGCTCAATTTTGCTGTGAACCAAAAATTCTCTAAAAATAGTCTATTAAATATTAAATTTTACTGCATGAGACAAAATTGAAGTTAATAATGACTTAAACACACACACACAAAAGTGGAGTTTAGAAGTTCATGGCTAGTAATGCAGTTTGGAATTTGCCGGGGGGCCTAAAGCTCCTTTTGTTCCACTCACTGACTCCTACATTTAGTTCTTGTCAGTATAATCTAAGCTGGTTGCTGTAGGCAGTCATTACATCTCTATTCTAGCATTGGGAAGGAGAAAAGTGAAGAAGAAAAACATGCTGCTTCCTTTTAAGGGCATTCCCCAGAGATTGAATAAGCTTCTATTGCTTAATAACCCATTGGGAAGAACTTAGTCACATGGCTATGTTTAGCTACAGAGAAGCCAAGAAATGTAAATGTGATTCTAGGTGGTGCCACAGGTCCACCTTCTTTGTTATGGACTCTATTTTGATGCTGCAAAATGAATGGAAGGTCAGCTATGGTGGGGTGGCCATTCTTTCAGGGCCTCCCATTTCTCTCATACGTGAATCTTGTTTGAATGAAAGTAGCCAGATCATTGCCTTTATTGGAACTGACTGTATATTCTTGATCTATGCCTTCAGATATGGTGTTTCCTTTGCCTGCAATACTTTCTCTCTAGTTAGTTTCTCCTTCAATGTCCAGCTCAAGCTCAATTCCTACTTCTTTGTGAAGCTGATCTCTCCTGCTTATAAATGCACAGCCCTAACAATCTAACTCATAGGGTGAAGAGATCTTAGAAATCATCTTGTTTCTTGTTACTTAAAGTAGGTTCTTGGGCCAGCAGCATCAGCACACCTAGGAGCACATTTAGCAGTGCAGAATCTCAGGCCCCAACACAGATCAATTGAATCAGGATCTCCATTTTTAATAAGATCCTCAAGTGATTCATCATATGCACATTAAAGTCTGAGAAGCCCTGCTCCAGTATCATTATAATGACAAAGAGAATGAAGGTCAGAGAGAGACAATAACTTGTCAAAGTAGGCAGTACTTGACTTTGGCTTTTCAAATCAAGACCTGAAATCCACATCTTTTAATTCATGGAGAAGAGCTACACCTTCCTACTTCCTTACTGCTCAGTTTAGTCATGCAATAGATACCTTGTGTTGGCCTTAGGCCTTGTGATAGACTTTATGATGGTCATCTTATATTATCATTTAATCCTTACATGGTTAAATTTTTTATAATTAGTTTCTAATTTTTAATTATAAATAATGTTTATATATTATCTTCCTAATCTAACTTTTAAATTCCTAGATGATAGAAATGGTATTTGGGGGTGTACCTGGTTGGCTCTGTCGGTTGAACATCCAACTCTTGATTTCAGCTCAGGTCATGATTCCAGAGTCATGGGATCAAAGCCCACTTGGGGGTCTGTGCTAGGCATGGAGGCTGCTTGGGATTCTCTCTCTCTCTCTCTCTCTCTCTCTCTCTCTCTCTCTCTCTTTTCCTCCTCCCTCTGCCCCTTTCCCCAACTCACACTCTCTCTAAAAAAAAAAAAAAAAAAAAAAAAGGGCCTCTCTGTATTTTGAGTCTGGACACATTTAAATTGGTTATTTGTTTCTTTCCAGCACAACTATGGACAACTTAAATTACTAAAAACCTGAAAATGCGAATAATAACTATATCCTTCCTAGGTCTGATCAGCACTCTTCTTTTTTTAAGTTTATTTATTTATTTTGAGACAGACAGAGAGAGAGAGAGAGAGAGAGAAAACACATGCATGTGCGTACATGAGTCTGGGAGGGGCAGAGAGAGAGGGAGAGAGAGAATCCCAAGCAGGCTTTGCGCTGTCAGCAATAAACCTGATGCAGAGCTCCATCTCATGAATCACTAGATTGGGACCTGAGCCAAAATCAAGAGTCAGATGCTGGGATGAGAACTGGGTGTTGTATGTAAGCGATGAATGACGGGAATCTACTCCTGAAGCCAAGACTACATTGCATGTTAGCTAAATTAACAATTAATTTTTTAAAAAGACGCTTAACCGGGGTGCCTGGGTGGCTTAGTTGGTTAGGTGGATGACTTCGGCTCAGGTCATGATCTCACAGTTCGTGAGTTCGAGCCCCCACATCAGGCTCTGTGCTAACAGCTCAGAGCCTGGAGCCTGCTTCAGATTCTGTGTCTCCTCTCTCTGTCCTTCCCCTGCTCGCTCTCTGTCTCTCTGTCTCTCAAAAAATAATCAAACATTAAAAAAAATTTTTTTAAAGATGTTTAACCAACTGAGCCACCCAGGCAGCCCTGATCAGCACTCTTTGTACAAAGTGAAGCAACGGAGTAAATTATCTACCTTTGCACTGAAATCTCTAACTTATGTCTATATTAATAATGTAGACTGGGTTAGATATTCTTCCTTATATTAAGTTCTGTGTTCCTACCTCTGTCATTATACTTCCCATATTGTAATTATTTGTTTATGAATCTCTAGTCCCTAGTTTCTTGTATTCTTTGAGAGCAGAGACTGTGTCTTATTCATTTTTGCATCACACAGGATGATATATAATAATTTTTTGATGAATGACTGAACTAATAATAAGTAATGTTTTGACAAAGTATGTTAGAAAATAGCCTTAACTCTGCATTTATACTATAGGAAAAAAGACTTATTTTATGATTTTTTAAAGTTTATTTATTTATTTTGAGAGAGAGAGAGAAAGAGAAAGAGAGGATGAGTGGGGTTGGGGTAGAGAGAAAGGGAAAGAGAGAATCCCAAGCAGGCTCTGTGCTGTCAGTGCAGAGCCCAAAACAGGGCTCAATCCCATGAACTGTGAGATCATGACCTGAGCCAAAATCAAGAGTCACTTAACCAACTGAGCCATGCAAGCGTGGCTCAAAAAAAAATGGTTTTAATATAAGATGTTCTATCGATACTTTCTATAAGAAGTTTACTTACTAATTAAAAGCATAATAACATATTTGCTTTATTTTCATGTGTCTTTTGCAACACAAATGCAAGAGAACAGTTAATAGTTAATATGTGATAAATGAGGAAAAGATAAAAAGAGTGTATAAATTGGGGTGACTGGGTGGCTCAGTCAGTTAAGAAACTGACTCTTCATTTTGACTCAAAAGTCATGATCTCATGGTTCGTGAGTTCAAGCCCCATATTGGGCTCTGTGCTGTCATAGTGCAGAGCCTGCTTGGGATTCTCTTTCTCTCTCTTTTCTCTTTCTCTCTCCCCTCCTCCCTCTCTCTCAAAATAAATAAACAAAAAAAATTTTTTTAAAGAGGGTATAAATCCTCCCTTGTGGTTCAGATTAGGGCTTTTTCTTCAGATAAAAGAATAAAATCTGTTAGGGTACAAAGGAAAGGATCTTCTCTCTTCGTGTCTGGAGAACTTAATGTTTCTCTCCTAAAGGGAAAATTGAGATTAAGGACACATACTTCTCAAGGAAATCCTCCACAAAGAGACTTGCTTTCCATTGATCTGAGACTGAGAGATCTGTCATTCCCCACACTGAAACAGCTGAAGCTAGAAAGGAGAATGGTAAACATTAGCTTCTAGAATTTTCTTTTACACTTAATAAAAGGAAGCTAAATACGAACATTTTACATTATGGTGTTATCTTTCTTGGTTCACAAATGTAATTTTTCCAAAATTATACCAGATTCCAGATATTTAAATAATCATTCTCATTATTACAACTCACCCCCCCCCCAAAAAAACCCCCTCAACTATAGGCAGAACAATATCACCTGCACATATCATCCTTATCCTTACAATTGCTCTTTGGCTCATACAGCCTTACCATCCTAGATAGTCCTGTTCAACAGCTTGTATTATTCCTCATAAAGCTTTTATTATTAACCATTTCAACTCACTCTGATATTCTCCTTGAAGGGCCATAATATCGTCATTAGCACTCACTCTGGTACATAATCACAACAGCCATATTTAAAAATTTTAGGTACCTATCACTTGTCTCTCAAATTAGACCCATAGTTCCCTAAAAGAAGGATCATGTCATATACTAATGTCAGAAGAAGCAACTGAGGCAAGTTAAGAGTCAAAGGACCTGCATTCTACCACCAATGTTACTTCTTACTAGTTGTTATTTTAGACAAATTACTTAATGTCTGAATTTGCATGTAACTTAAAAAAATATGAAAGTTTAGTGGTTAAGAGTACATGTTCTGGAGGCACCAGGGTGGCTCAGTTGGTTAAGTGTCTGACTTTTGATTTCAGCTCAGGTCATGATCTTGAAGTTTGTGGGATCAAACCCCTGCCATTGGGCTCTGTGCTGACAGCACACAGCCTGCTTGGGATTCTCTCTTTCCCTCTCTCTCTCTGCCCCTCCTCTGCTCTCTCTCTCAAAATAAATAAAAATAAACTTAAAGAGAAAAAAATAGAATACAGGTTCTGGAATCATCCTGCCTAGATTTTAATACTTGTACTGTGCTACTTATTAACTGTATGATCTTGGGTAAATCTCTTAACTGCTTTGTATCTTAGTTTCCTCATCTATAAATTAGGAATAATAATAATGGTCTTTTAATTGTGTTGTTGTGAAGATTAAATGGGATGAAACATATAAATTGCTTAGAACAATCCCTGACATGCCAATAATATCCAATAAATAATAATAATATCCAATAAGGAATATCCATTAAATTTTGGCTGTTAATGTTATCGATGTTTTTTAAAAGAGGAAAAGAAATAGGAATAAATGATAAACTAATTTTTCCTTCTGTACTTTTAGAGAAGCAGTTTAATGAAAACTGTTTTTCTTATTTCCAAGCTGATTGAGATTCATTCCATTTTTACAATATTCATCCTCCCTCATGTCCTCACTTCCTTTCTTACACACTTTATAGTCTCCATAGCCAGTCCCATAACTACTCCTTTAAAAGACTCTTGATTCCCTTGCCTCTCTTTCCCTTGGGAAAACCTCCCACTCTCCACCTCATGTACACACACTAGAACAGCTGAAAATTATTGGAAAAAGGTCATCCAGTCATGCTGAATGAACTCATTTCAGATTATGCCCAATTTTTTTTTAATGTTTTAAAGTTTTCATTTATTTATTTTGAGGGTAAAAGAGAGATATTGAGAGCACGCACAGCAGAGGAGGGGTAGAGAGAAGGATGGACAAAACCCCAAGCAGGCCTTGGGCCAACAGCGCAGAGCCTGATGTGGGGCTTGAACCCATGAAATGTGAGATCATGACCTGAGGTGAGATCAAGAGTCAGAGGCTTAACCAACTGTGCCAACCATGACCATTAATTTCAAACAGGCATCCAACATTGACAGATGATAGTAGTAAGCCTTCTTAATCAAACTGGCTTTCTCATTCTTTAAGACAATTATATAACACTTTCATTTTTCAAATTTTTGATACTCATCCCTCTACCTATTCTCAGTCTATAGCCATGACTCCACATAGAAAATTGATACAGAGAAGAACTACCTCATCTTCCACCACCTCATGGACTAATAAGTATCTACA
Source organism: Cryptoprocta ferox (assembly GCA_028646485.1). NCBI lineage: Eukaryota > Metazoa > Chordata > Mammalia > Carnivora > Eupleridae > Cryptoprocta > Cryptoprocta ferox. The sequence goes on along the minus strand of CM053568.1, from coordinate 21,130,091 downwards.
AACCCTGCCTTCCTATCTATCATAATGGAAGAAATATTCTGGCTTCTATGTAATACCAATTCCTCCAACTGTGCTTTTGATACTATCTCCCTTCACTAAGCTACGCTTTTTCTTTCCTACATCATTATTTTCTCTTTTTACCAAGATCATTTCCACTGGCAAACAAGCATTTTATAGTTCTTTGCTTATGACACATATTTTTTTAATCACGTATCTAAAAACAAAAGAAAAGAAAAAAGGGAAAAAGCCTATTTTTATTGTACTTCTCCTTCAGCTAGTGCCTCAGTTTTCTATTTTACTTCATAGCAAAATTCCTCAAAAGAATTGCCTATATTCACCACCTCACATCCCACTTCTTATTCTTTGGTCAACATACTCCAATCACACGTCCATACCAAATATTCCAGTTAAACTACTCTTACCAAGGTCATCAATAACCTACATTTAGTCAAACTAATGGCCACTATCTTCATCTTACTTGATAGTTTAACAGGGACCAATACTTTTGACCACTTACTCCTTCTTGAAACTTTTTTCTTTTTAGAATTCCACAATATCTGGTTTTTCTATCTTACTTGTCTAACTTGGTTCTGCCTTTTAACTGTTGGAATGTTCTAGGGCTCTGTCCTAGGCTCTCTGCTCTATATATACTCATGCTCTCAGTGACTTCATCCAGTTCTGTAAGTTTCTGTATAATCTATATATGATTACTCCAACCTGAAACTCCATCTGTGCTCAAGATTAATATAACCAATTGCCTTCTTGATGCCTTCACTTAGATGCCTAAATAGGCATTTTGACCCAGCCAAAGCAGAGATATTAACTTCAGTCACACATTGGCTTCCAATGAGCCTTTCCTTATCTTAGGAAACAGCACTGTCCTCCACCCACTCGCTCAGGTCAAAAACCTAGAAGAAAGTCTTTATTGTTCTATTTTTTCTTTAATCCTCTCACCGTTGGCTGGACCTCTAAAATAGTTTCAATTCAAACACTTCTCACACCTCCATTACTATACGCCTAATTCAAGTCACTATCATCTTTTATGTAGAGTGTAGATTTACTTAGCAGTCTAGATTCTGAACCAATATGACAGCTTTCTGATTGATTTTACCATCTCTACTCTTGCCCCCCAATCCTTACCCCTTCCATACCAATGGAATGATTGGTGAATCATTTTCCATTGGTATGGATCAATACGGGTGAATGATATTTCTAAAGCATAAATCAAGTTATGTCACTCCCTTTTTAAAAACTGTCCAGTGATTTACCACATTAGCCATAATATAAACAAATAAACAAATAAACTCCATATTATGGTATACAACACCTTATATCTTTCAAAAGCTGCCTACTTCTCAAATCTCCCCTTTTCTTTAACCTGTCACAGTGGCCTAATTTTTTAGTTCTTACACACATCAAGTTTATTCCTAAGTCAGGAACTTTGCATTTGCTTGAAAGCTTTCTCCCCCATATCTTTTTATGGTTGTTGCCTTCTCATCATTCACATCTCAACTCAAATGTCTGCTCCCTTCCCTAACCATCCTAGGAAATAGTGTTCCCTACCAAATTTTGTATCACATTACACTATTGTGTCTTCCCTATACATTTATTAATACCAGACATTAGTGTATATATTTAATGGGTTTTTTTTGCTGCATCCTTCTTACCAATCTGAAAACCCACTGAGGGAAGGAACTATTTTTGTCTTATTAGGAACTGTCCTTAGCCCCTATATAACAGTGCCTGGAACATAATATATGCTAAATAAATGTTGTTAACTGACTTAACTCCTCTATGGAAAGCTACCTCTTCTTAAATCCAGGATAAGAGCAAAAGATAACATTTTGTACATATACATTTAAAAAGTTTTATATCCAGTGTATCATTACATTTTAAAGTACCCCTCCTACAGTTGAACAAGATCCTATTATATAATACAATAAATGTTTACAATGCTAGAATATTTTAAGATTTCATCATCTACATATTTTTTATTTGTTCTATTCATATCTAGTATAAGCTTCCCAATTCCCTACTTTGTCATCTAAATTCTGTCAAAAATGTTAATTTGTAACCTTCTTGGAATTCTCATATGAATAAATGCATTTTATTTTATAAGAAAAGCACTGTATTTTCTTAATAATTTACTGTACTAAACTCTGAAATCATTTTTAAAATCGATTTTTGAGAAATAAAAATAAAACATACCTCTCATCCATGGCTTCCTATACTTATCAATAATTCCTGCATAATAATTTCCATCTTGATATAAACATGAAGGGATTCGAAGTAATAAAGCATCTCTGCAAAACTTCTTTCTAATTATATTCTATGTAAGAAAGATTATAAAATCATTTAATATGTTTATCAGATTTAACTATCAATGTTTAGAATATTAAAATTCTCTATGCTCTTAAATTTGTATTATTTTTATTTAAATGCAATACTTGCTCATTATAAAATATCAAATAACACAGAAACACATAACTTAGAAAACCAAGGTCCCCAGTAATAACAGTTATAGTTTGGTGTATTTTCCAAAAAAATTCTTTCAGTATGTTAGGCTAAACTGTGTGTGTGTGTGTGTATGTGTGTGTGTGTGTGAATGTGTGTGAATGTGTGTGTGTGTGTGTGTGTGTTGGATAAAAATGAGACCACATAATTTATACAGTATGCCACTTAGCAATGTGCTTTTTTTCACTTAGCAGTACAAAATGGCTGTCTTAGTTTTCTATTTTCTATGTCTATGAATTTTTAAGCTTGTGACAATGAACAAACGTGTTTTTATCTTTTTAAAAACATTTTTTAAACATTTATTCATTTTTGAGAGAGAGATAGAGTGTGAGTGGGGGAGGGGCAGAGAGAGAGGGAGACATAGAATCCGAAGCAGGCTCCAGGCTCTGAGCTGTCTGCACAGAGCTCAACATGAGGCTCAAACGCACTAGTGGTGAGATCATGACCTGAGGTGAAGTCAGATGCTTAACCGACTGAGCAACCCAGGCGCCCCTGTTTTTGTCTTTAATATCAATAAATAAAAGTATTTCTTCAACCCTGTGGTCTACAGTGTGCCTCTGAAAAATGTCCTGCTATTCTTCTCAGGTTATCAAAATCCTATTTATCCTTCAAGGCCCATCTTAAGCAATATCTCCTGTATGAAGCTTTTCCTCAGTGACTCTCAACCTCCCACAGAATTCATTATTCTTTGAGTTTGGACAAATGATAGTTTCTTGCATCATTTCCCAAGAGTTTGCTGAAGGTGTTATGAATATTAAATAAGAGGTCTTGATTACCCAAAAATAAATGGTACAAAGGAAAGATGAGTTAAAGTAATTTACATAAAATGAGGACCAAACGTTCATAGTAAAAAAAAAAAAAAAAAAAGCTTGATTTATACTTTGTTTAAAAAAAATGAAATAAAGTTATAAAAATTAAATTTTATATCTAAACAAAATGTTGTTTATAATTAGCTTATAATCATAACTGTTTTGTCAGAATTTTCCCACAAGCTGTATTATATAATGACACGCATGGTATTAGTCATTACTTCACCTTTGACCATAAAGAAGATATTTTTAAAAAATATTTAACCAAAATATTCCCAAGGCATCTCTAACTCCTTTAATATTCAAACCCTACTCTTACTCTTACCTGTAACTAATCTAATATTGCAAGGTCTTCATTTGACAATAGCTATACCTGTTATTTGAGTGGTACCTCAACACTGTTTTCATGAACTTTACAGTATCCTACAAATTTTTCAAGATTTGCCATTGATTAGTATCATATTTGTAGTATATCATGGAATGCGATCCACCAGGAAGAAACTATGATACCATGAGCAAGGATAAAAGTTTGAGGATGTCTGAATACAGACTAATTTGAAAGTGGCCAATATATTTATAAATATATTTGTTTAACAGTGACTTCTGATTCCCTACCATGTATATGTTATAATAACACATTTACCTCCCTCAGTTATGGAAAAATAATAAAACTTGAAAATGTCCAAATATCTTGGGACAAATATTTTTTTCTATAAAATGTTAACAGTTTTAATTATATTGGCATAATTTTTTTTTCCGGTAATGAGGTCAAGGTTATAAAGAAAAGCAAAATTTAACTTGTCAATTAAGATCATAAGAACAATGAATTATTGAATGATAACTGTTCCAATTAGTTTCTTAACAATGTTCTGGACTTGAATCTCAGCTTTGTATAAGCTATTTAAGTTGTCTAGATATCAATTTCTTAACCTGTAAAATTCTAAAACCTGTGTAATCATGGCCTCTAGCTCTTTGAGTAGTTATGATGATCAAATGACATAATCCATCAAAGAGCAAAGTATCTGTGCCATAGTAAGTGGTCAATATACGCTGTTACTATTATTTTCTCATAAAGATAAGTAGGACTGCTTTCCCCCCACTCTTTTCCAGAAAGATCACTCAAGAAAGTTCATAAAAGGAGCCCAAATTTGCCAAGAGTTTCCATTTTCTTCTGCTAATAGCTTCAAATTCAGTTACATTGTCAATTATTTCTTTCCAAAAGTGATATTTTAAAGGTATATTAAAAGTGGGAAGAAACTTCAAATCTCAAAGTAATTAAACTCTTAGGATTAATCTAAGGACTATTACAAAATTATCATAATCATGTAATAAATGCAGATAACACTTTTTACATCATAATTCTTAGTAAGTAGTTAGTGATCCAATAACACTACCTCATATAAATAGTCTATTGCACAATATTTGAATGCTGAAAACATATCTTCTTTCTTTGAAAGTGGTATAAATTTCAGTATCTGGAAATAAAAAAAATAATATTAAATGTTGGTAAAATAGCAAAGCAAGGATTAGAAAACCATTCTTGATCACAAAACTTTGGTTTATTCATTTTACTTTATTTTGTTTTCAATGTTTATTTTCGAGAGAGAGAGATGGAGCATAAGCAGGGGAGGGACAGAGAGAGGGAGACACAGAATCCCAAGCAGGCTCCAGGCTCCGAGCTGTCAGCACAGAGCCCAACGCAGGGCTTGAACCCACAAACCATGAAATCATGACCTGAGCCAAAGTCAAACACTTAACTACTGAACCACCCAGGTGCCCCTAATTCATTCATTACTATAATCTAAATCTAATATGAAAATAACATGTTGATATAAAATTGTTCATAGATTTTTCACATATGTTCATATATTGTTTAATCCACACAACTCCCGATTGGTGGATTGAAATATATATACTGTGATCATTTTGTTGCACAAGAGGTAGTAATTCGCAAGACTGGTACAGCGGTTTTCTCAAGAGAACCGTATTTCTTAAGTAGTGCTGAAATAGCATAACCACAGGCAAAACTTTGCTGAAGTGGAGGAGTAGAATTTGGGAAATTCTGCTCTTACTAAAAAAATAAAAAGCCCATGGGGCACCTGGGTGGCTTTAAGCATCTGACTATTGACTGCTCTCATAGTTCATGAGATAGACAACTGTGCTGATAGCACAGAGCCTGCTTGGGATTTTCTTCCTCTCTCTTTGCCCCTCCCCTCTCACATGTATGCTCTCTCTCTCTCAAAATAAATAAACTTTAAAACAAATAAAAGTAAAAAATAAGAAGCCCAGGGGCACCTGGCTGGCTCAGTCAGAAGAGCATATAACTCTTGAGCTTGGGGTCATGAGTTCAAGCTCCATGCTGGGAATAGAGATTACTAAAAAAATAAATAAATAAAAACTTAAAAAATAAATAAATAAAAAGGCTGGAGGTAGAATTCCCTAATAGCTCATTTGGAATAAAGCCACTATGACATATTATTCCTAGGTCAATGGGTCACTATTGATAAATAAACAAATTCATCTAATGAAGCAGTAAGTACAATGTGGAATGCTGAAAGAGTCCAAGATGGTTCTCATTTATGTGTGAACTAGAGCAGTTATAGCTTAGAAGGGTCACTCTAGGACAGAGTCTAGTTTATCAGATAGTTCTCAAACTTTTGATTAGTTACTTAAAATGTTTTGGTGATTTCAGGCGTAAGCTAGGAAGTCTTCACATAGTAGTTTGTCAGTAAGTTTTTAGTGAGTGAAATAAACATTTTCATCCAAATGGTTTTGCCTTAGTTTCATTATTATTCTAAATTTGTTTGAAGTTTACCTGTTTCCTTAGCTATACTTAAAGTACTGCACCAGAAGACCTTAAGAGCTCATCTACATTAATTGACTATGAATCTATTATTTTCAGTCATCATCAAGTGAACATTCTTAACTACTCAAATACAGTATTATAAAAACGAAGAGCAAACTTGTTATGGAATACAATTACTTTGATTAATTAATCAGAAGACATTCTGTATATTACAATAAGCTTTCCAATGAAAACAAACCCAATAAGCTATTTGAGTTATTTTTAATAATGTTAGATTCTGTGGCATCAACAAATGTGGGGAATAGTGTTGGTGTCCTCTTTCACTCTTAATTAAACAATGCCAACATAGCATTTTTTTTTTTTTTTTTTTTTACTGGTGATTACTTCTCTGGAAATATTTTCAGTCATTGTACTTCCAGACCTTTTCCACACAGTCTGTCCCTGATCTTTGAGGCAAATATTAACTTAGAATTTCCACTTCTTGATATTGTGCTTTCATAAAACATTTTCTGATTGTGCCTCATTCTAGAAGTCATTTCAAAAAGTTTAAAACAACCAACTCTACTTAGTCTTTCCATTCAGCTATTGTCAGCATTTATCTTAAATTTTCCTTTCTTGGGAAGCCTAATATCTTTCAGCTTCAGATTCATCATTCTCAGAAAATACCTTATGTAACAATTACTGTTGTATTGAAGTTAATCATTTAAATTCATGCTGAACATATAGAACTTAAATACTATACATCAACTTCTTTCCCCTGTCAACTTTATTTCATTGCACTACAGGTATTTAAACCCATCTTACAATAGCGGAAGAATAGGAAGAGAGATAAACTGTCCTGAAAACAAACAAAATCATGGTTAAAGGTATTTTTTTGAATTGCAGCAATTCCTGAAATATTTTTCCTTACCAGTTTCTAAAGATTTTCTTTCTCTCGTGCTACCTTCTGTCAGGTATCTGGGCCAAAATAGAAACGCATATAAATAATTAGGTCAGGCTCTTATGCACAAGGCGAGAGAAGTAAGGCACAAACATTTTTCCACCCAGCTTTACTGAAGTGTAATTGAGAAATAAAAATTGTATACAGTTAAAGTGTACATATGTATAATAGAATATTATTCCCAAGATTATTTAACACCACAGACAAGTGAACGTGAATTTTGGGGCTGGCTTCCAATCTCCTCCTACCGGCCTAAGGCATATGGAGATTTCTCTCCTTCCTCAACCCTTTGCCTTAAAACCACACTTTAACCACATTAAAATCCCAGAGCAGGCGAAGTTCACGTATTTTCTCATACTGTTTCATCTATACGACTTCTCATTAGTGGTCTGAAATCCCACTGGCCTTTCTGTACCCTTTACACCCTCTATTCCCGACGAATTAGGTTACGTGGACCCGGGGTCTGCGGTCTTGTCTCCACAGAGCCACATTAACCGGGCCTCAAAAATAGGTTTTCCGGAAATTTTGGAGCTGCCATTCTCTAGCCCCGTCCTGAGCTCTTCTTCCCCTGAGCTCAAGAACACCTTCCCTCCCTTGCCTCCTAAGCGTGTCAGGGATTCTACCTCAGCTAAAACCGCCACGTACCTGCCCTCGCCGGAGAAAATTCCCCACCTACTGAACATGTGACCTCCGGCCCTGGGCTTGGCGCTGGCATTGGCCAGTCAGGCCAGGCCCCGCCCCACCCCGACCCTCCGGCTTCCGTCACTTCCGCCTGGGGCGCCAGTTGAGAGAAACCTTCGCTGAACCAAGTGGAGGCTGACTGTAGAGGTGGTGGGGGGAAGCTGGAAGAAGCCGGTATGAAAGGTAGGGAAGACCAGACTCCTTTGCGGAGTCTGGGTATCTTTAGTAGGGGCAGCTCCGATGTTATTAGCTAACTCTGGCCAACAGGACAGGGCCAGAGAGCCCTGGACAGAAGCATTCCAGAAGTAAAACAGAAAGGATTTAGCCACCAGAATCAGAGAGAGACAAAAGCAAAAGGGAGGGGGCAAACGTGATTCAGGTGTCTGGCTAGGTGTTGGCCATGCCTTGATGAAGGAAAAGCATTTGAGGAGGGGCAGGAAGATAGCTAGATTTGGGACACACAGATTGTACACCTTGATTGATAGCCACCCCTTCACAAGCACACTCATTTAGGAATCCCTAGACCCACCTGATAAGGAAGAATTGTCCTGTTCTTTGTATTTCTTAACTCCTTCCTTTCTGTGACATAGCTTGGCATTAAATTTCTTCCCAGAATATTGCAGGAAATAAATAAAATATATATTTTTTATTTCAGTGAAACATGGGTGTCTTTCCAGTTAATTGTTAACAAAGTACTAATCATGAAACATCAGTGGATAAACCATCTTATTCTCTCAAGTTATGGACTTCATTCTATTTTGCACAGGTTGGTGTGGTTTGCTTCATTGATATGGATTTCATGTTTGGCAATAATAAATATAAAGATGTTCATTTGGCATTGGGGTACATTACTATGCGTTCTTGGATGTATACCTTTTATTAAAACTAATTTTGAATTAAATAATTTTGTAAAAATAACAAAAGTAACATATAGTTATACTCATTGTAGCCAGTAAAACCATCCAAAGGTGAATACAGAAAAAGTAATCTCTATTACTAACCCTATTCTTAGGTAACCAATGTTAACAATCTGGGGTGTACCTTTTTATACTTTCTTGCATGTTCATACAAATTTATATGGGCATGCGCACACAAAATAGTCTAACCAATTATATAAAAATGGGTGAATTATTTTCCTCACTGAACAATACATCTTGAACAACTTTCCAGATCAAGATATATATATATCTAACTCATTTTTAACAGCTGCATAAGATTTCATATAAAAGATATGCCATAATTTATCCAAACGTTCTACTACTGAAGGACTTAACAGATTATTTTCAGGTTTTTTCTTTTTACCTTGAAAATAATGCTGCAATAAGAATTCTTAGACATATGGTTTTGAATATTTTTGTTCTTATTCCTGTGGTATAGATTTGTGTTGCTTCGCTGGCTCAAATGATAAGAACATTTCAAATGTAATAGATATTGCCAATTTTCCTTCCAAAAACTTATAGCAATTTATGTTAACAGTGCCTGAGAAGGATCATTTTCCTGAATACTCAACAGAATATTTTGCTCTTAAAAATATTTGCTGGTCTGACACATGAAAAATACTATCTCATTGTTTTAATTTGCATTTTTCTGATTACTGCTGAGATTAAACACTTTTTAGATGTTTATGAGCCCTTTGGATTTCTTCTTCCATGAATTTCATTAATTGCCCAATTGTATGTGTGTGTGTGTGTGTGTGTGTGTGTGTGTACAAGATCAGGCAGTTTTTCTATTCAATAGGTTGTCTTTTGTAGATGTTGTATATAGGTACATTAGTATCACATTTGACTATATAAATAACAGAAAATTTCCAAGCAATATAAAATTTATTTCTCTGTCATGTAAATGAGGTACAGAAGCAAAAGGTGCAGCAAAACGTGTCTGATATGACAGCTGTGCCCCACAAAGTCCTCAGGGACTTAACCATCCAGCTCGTTACTTTGATATTCCTGTGCTTGTGGTCCTTGTTTTCATGGTCTCAGGTGGCAGTATTTATGTGTCAGGCAGCAAGAAGGAGGAAGGAATGAAATAGAGGAGAGGCCAAGACACAATGTTCTGTTATATATCTGTAATTAAAATTGTGAAATATAATGTTCATAAAGAAAAGTGCATAAGACAAACTGTAGTTTAAAAGAAACATCCATGCAACCTCCAGTCAAGTAAATAAACAGAGTATTGCAAGAATTTCAGAAGCTTGGGGCGTCTGGGTGGCTCAGTCAGTTAAGCGTCCGACTTTGGCTCAGGTCATGATCTCGCAGTTGGTGAATTCGAGCCCCATATCAGGCTCTGGGCTGACAGCTCGGAGCGTGAAGCCTGCTTCGGATTCTGTGTCTCCCTCTCTCTCTGCCTCTCCCCTGCTCACGTTGTCTCTCAAAAATAAATAAATGTTAAAAAAAAAAAAAAGAATTTCAGAAGCTGTGTTTCCTTTTCTAAGCACAGCTCTCCTGAGGAAGTCTCCCCTAGACCTAGAGATTACTATAATCCTGACTTTATGGTAATCATTGCTTTTCTTTTCTTTAGTTTCACCCAACTATACATTCTAAATGATATAGTTTTGCTTATTTTTAAATATTGCTGTTTGTGTTAGTTTGGTTCTTGCTTCTATTCAGTGGATGCTATTGTATGTATATATGTTAGTTCAATTTCATTGCTGAATACATTGTATAAATAGACCTCAATTTATTTATTCATTCTGATGTTTTTAACTTTTTTTTTTTTTTAATTTTAGAGAGAGAGCACAGGAGTGGGGGATGGGGCAGATGGAGAGAGAGAGAATCTTAAGCAGGCTCCACACTCAGCATGGAGTCCTATGCAGAGCTCAATCCCACAGCACTGGGATCCTGACCTGAGCCAAAACAAAGTCGGCCGCTCAACTGAACTGAGCCACCCAGGTGCCCCTATCCATTCTACTGTTGATGGACCTTTGGATAATTACAGTTTTGGGTAATTCCAAATAATGCTGCTCTCAATATCCTTGTACATATATCCTAGTATACATAAATGTTTTTTTCTGGAATATAATTTTAGGAATGAATTTCTGGATTATCGAGTGCACATATCATCACATTTATTCAATAATGGCAAACTGTTTTCCAAAGTGATTGTACCAATTTCCACTCCCACCCACATTGTTTGAGAGTTCCTAGTGCTCTGTATCCTTACCAACTCTTAGCAGCTTCATAGTATTTAATTTTGAGTATATGGTAAGTATCTAGTTGTCTCTCAAGCAAGGTTCCCATAAGCTGCCACTTTCCACTTCTGCTTACCTTTCGTTGGTTTGGCCCTAGTCAGCTGGTCAGTCTTAGCTGTGATAAAGGCTAAAAGGTTTATTTTTTATTCTGGACAGTCATGTGCATAGTTACAACTCGGAGATTCTATTACTAAAATAAGAAGCAAAGAACAGATTTTGAGAAATATATAGTAGTTTCTGCCACGTTAAGAATAATAAAAATAGCTGACTTTATTGAGCACTTATTATGGCCAAGCACTATTCTAAACACTTTGCAACTACTTATAAACTAGATACTATATTACAAACCCCAGTTTACAGATAAGAAAACTGGGACATTGAAAACTTAAGTATCTTTCCCAAGATTAAACAACTAGAAAGTATGAGACAGAATTTCAAACCCAGGTAGTCTGGTTCAGAGTCCATGCTTTTAGCTAGACCATACACTCTTTAAAAGGAACATTTCCTTTTGTTCTGCCATATATTTTACAAAGATTTTCCTCCTGCTTATCTTTGGAAATTTATAAAAGTAGTTTTCTTTATATATCTGTAGTGAATTTCATCATGTCTAAGTCATCTGTGGGTTTTTTTTCCTCAGTAGATATTTCTGCATCATTTCTAAAATTATGCATCTGAAAAGAATCTTAGAACAACTACTTTTCCCTATAAATTTTAATTCACCATTATTTACACTATTATTGTTTTATATCTATTATTTATTTATTTATTCATTTTTGAAAGTTTATTTATTTATTTTGAGAGAGAGAGCATGCGTGCATGGGGAAGGAGCAGAGGGAGAGGGAGAGAAAGAATCTCAAGCAGGCCCCACGCCCAGTGCAGAGCCCGATGCAGGCTCCCAACCATGAGATCACAATCTGAGTGGAAATCAAGAGATGGCCACGTAACTGACTGAGCCACGCAGGCGCCCCTCATTTTGTATCTAGATGGAAATAAAATACATTTTAAACACTTGAATATAAACTAAGCTGAGGAGCCATAAAGGAAGCTGGAAAGATCCTCTACTTTCCAGGTCAATTCCACACATTTGTGGAAATGTCTTATAATAATATAAGCTTCATTGTTGTATTCACATGTTATGCTGCTGAGGACAAAGTAATGATGTTTCAGGTTTACTGAGAACATACTTTGTGCCAGGCACAATATTAGACACTGAAGATGCAAAAATAAGGAAAACACATCTTAGTCTTTGAGAAGCTTACAAATCCTTGTCTGATGTTCTTATTTTTCAATTTTCTTTTCTTCAGACAATTCTGTACCCTGCTGCCAGGGTGACATTTCTGAAACAACTAATTGAGAATATCAGTCCCATGCTCAAACTTCATAATTTATCACATAGGGATGAAATTGGAAATTCTTAGCATAGAACAATTATTCCACCCCATTTACTTTGGAATCCTGAACAATTGGCCATTCTTTGAATATCTCCCAGATCCTCTGACTTTCCAAGTCTTTATTCCTGCTGTTTTATTTGTATTCTGATTATATGTTGAAACCCTATTTATCCTATAGGGTTCAGTTTGGATATTTCCTCCTCCCACTGATAACCTTAGAATTAGTTGTTACCTTTTTGACACTCTTATAGTTTTTCTCAGCATCCCATTTTGGGCAGTTTTCATACTTTACATTATAATTGTTTTGTTCATGTCTGCCTCTCCTACCAGATTGTTGTTTTCTTGAGATCGTGGACCATGGACCACATCTTAATTATCTTTATACACTTTGTAATACTAGCATAATGCCTTACCTAGAGTAAGCTCTAAAATAGATATTTAATTCACTACTTAAAATTTGACATTAGGTCATTTTGAAATAATCAAATTTTTTTTTGCATTTTGTATTAAATGTAGGTTTTCAGCATTTTTGCAGGAGCATTAAATGTATGAAATATTACACACATACACACATCAGCCAAAGTGAACATGACATAAATATGAGAGATAATCAATTTGAGACAGACTTGCAGATTAGTCTGAACCAGATTATGCAGAAAATCTGGATATATGGAATGAAATAATATTGCACAAATGTGTTGCATAAGTAATTTGTCTTGTGGTTGCTAATTTATGGGTGTAGACTCACATACTATCTTTTGATCAGTAAGGGATTATTTTACATTAGTAGGTTGAGAAACATTTTGGCAAAACATATTTAATCTAATTATACTAGAAGATAATGATAGAAACAAGCTGTGGTAGCATTAGCACGTAAAGAAATTTTTGCAAGTACAGAAGGGAAACCTAACTTTTCATATTCATATAGTTTACCTTTTTTTCAAATGCAGAAGAAGCCAAATGTTATTGTAGCCTACTTTTGAAACATCTGTCTCTCTAAATACTATAAATTTTCTCTTCCATATGTTGACTCCTCAAAATTTTTCTGATTATGAGCTCTCTCATACCTCATATGTTTATCATATCTTTTACACATGCTGAAAAATTCATTTAAGCTGAGCTTCTGGATAGGATAAAACTTTATACATGCTTAGACTTGATTCTGTTCCCCCAAATAAGCTTAGGCTGGAATAAATAGTCCATTTCCTTCTGAAAAATGGAAGGGCTAACTGTATCTACACTTTAACATTTCCCTTGGGTAACATTTGTCCTAATACTTCTTATGTTTTATGGTCCAGTGAAATTAAGCCATTTGCCCAAAATTACATAGGTGGGATAGAAACACAGGTCTTCTGACTTCTACACAGTGAGATGAAATTGTTCAGTCATCGATTTATTCATCAGTTATTTTCGAGCACATATTATATGCCAAGAACTATGCTAGCTGGGGAGAGCAAATGACTCTACTCTTGTTAATGTGGCAGGGAAAATAAGACATTTTCATAAATAACTAGTTATTCCCTGAGGAAATTAATGTCATAAGAGTTACGGGAGCTTAAAAAGGAAATAATGCTTTATTGTTTTAACAAATAAATTGTAGAGATACAGAAGAGTAATTGAGTAGATAAATCATTTAGCTATTTCACCAGATTAACGACACCTATGGGAAATCTAGCTGTTTGAACCACAAAAGCATAACAGCACCACTGTGTACCTAATGGAAAATGAACTGACTTATAAAATAAATAACTTCTCAAGGTCTAAACTGCAAATTCAAACTACAATAAGTTATAACAAATATCCAGGGTAGTTAATATCATCCTTATAAAATACGGGAAAAGTATTTCTCTTCTTCTTTCCAAAAGATGTCTTAATGTTTCATAAACAGCAATTCTCACCACTTCAGTTTTTTTTTTGAGAGAGAGAGAGTACACATGCATATATGCACACAAGCAGAGGAAGGACAGAGGCAGAGGGAGAGAATCTCAAGCAGGCTTCTTGCTCAATGTGGAGCCCAATGCAGAGCCTGATGTGAGGATCTATGTCACAACCGTGAGATCATGATCTGAGCCAAAATCAAGAGTTGGACACTTAGCTGACTGAGCCACCCAGTCAAAATTCATATTTTGAATTTAGACCCAATCTTTCACCTCTCAATGTAAATTAACAAATAAATTTTGAATACCTATTATGTGTTTGGTATGTACAAACTTAATAGTTAGTAACTTGTCTTGTCTTTTACAGGAGAGAGAACAAAAATAGCCAGAAGTAGTATCTAACACTATTGACCACTTTATCTTTTAAATATATTTATCTTTTGGCTTCTAGCTTCCTGATTTCTCTTGCCTGTTCCACACTTGGACTCTATAGTTTGGGGAGAAAATAATAAAACCATAAAATCAGGCTCATTGGTTCCACTACACACACATGTTCTGCAACTTCAGGTAGTCTTCCAATGCCAACTCTCAATCATTTTTTCTCTTCATTGTGCATACATATATATACACGCACACACACATATATATACACACATATATGTATACGTATGTGCCAGCAATGTTCAAGATGTGAGAAATAGAGTCTCAAGACAATGTCCATATCTTTAGGCCCCTTGTCATATTCCAACAACTAGACCAGTGGTTCTCATTTGTGGTGATTTTGCCTCCCAGAGGGCATTTGGGCATATCTGGAGACATTTTTAGTTGTCACAACTTGGGTAAGGGGTGCTACTGGCATCTAATTGGCAGAGGCCAGGATCTTGCTAACCATCCTAAAATTAAGAGGAAAATCCACAACCTCCCTTAAATAAGAATTTTCCAGCCCAAACTATCAATAGTGCCAAGGTTGAGAAATCCTGATCTTAACTGATTAAAGATTAAATTATGTCCACACTCTTCTATTCATATATAAACCACTTACCTCATTCCCTGGAGATGACTTCACCTTCTTCTTGAAGGAGAAATTGTGTTCCTTCACTTTTCACTTTTTGTCTCAAATGTCTATATAGTCTCATTTGGCATTTTCTTACTTCTTTCTCTGGATAAGTATTGTTCTTTCTTTCCAAGACTAATCTCTTTCAATATTTATGTCCTATGCTATTTTCCAAATTATTTATGCTACTGACAAAAATGCATTCTGTACCACAGAATAAAACAGATAAGAAATCAGAGTTCTGGTCTCTCTTGATTCTTTATCTCATACCTGTTCACCATCTCCAGAATTTAGTTCATAGGTTATTTCCTCTCATGTATATCTTCAATCTCTTCTTTATAATGGATTCTCTGTGTCTAAAAATTACTTAATTATATTCTATCTTAAAGTATTCTTTAAAACTCTTATTTTTGATCGTTCTGTTTTTAAATTATCTGTATCTCTTAGAACTCCTATACTTTTCTCCTGACTGTTCACCCCCCTCTAATCTAGTGTGTGTAGTGCTGTAGAATTTAGATTATGTCAACTACTCTCTCATTGAAGTCCTATAGTAGTCAACCAGTGCCTACACATAATGACCATGCCATATAAAGCATCTCTCATTTACAAGATACTGTGCTTGGAACTTGACTCAAATTAGTATTAGGATCTCCATCATATAGACGAGAAACAGGATTAGAGAAGTTAAGTGACTTTCTCAAAACTCTGTAGCTAGTTCAGAAGTGAGGAGCCCATTTAAAACCAACTCAATCTTATGTCAAAGTCTGTACACAACTCTTCATTCCCTAAGGAATCAAGTCCAGACTCCTGAGTTTGGCCTTCAGGTCTCTGTAATCTGTCTCCAAGCTTTTTCCAGGTATTGCTGACCATCATCCTCCCTGCATTCTTGTTAATGTACTGTTGTTCTCTGCATACTCTTTTTGCTTTCTTTTCTCCTATTTGCTCCCACTCATGTCATACCCTCTGTCTGTTATCCTTCTCACACGCTCTAGAAGTACAAATACCCACTTTCAAGCCCAACTCAAGCTTCCCAGCTGAATTCCCTAATGTCTGATCTTTTCCTTTTTTTTTTCCTGGTGAAATTTTTCTCACAAATTTTCTTATTATAAGTTATGTATATGCTTTTTTGCCCATTCTCTATTCTTGCCTCCTTTATAGCAGGAATTTGTTGTATGATAGTAACATATTTTTGTGGAGAATTTTACAAGCACTCTTTCATATATGTTAAGAACCTGGCAAAGAGCAAGAGCTCAATAAATGTTTGTGTGCTTGTTTGGTTCTAATCTTCAGAGAAATTCTCCAAGGTATTATTATACTTTACTAACAGATAAGAAAATTGAGGCTGAGAGAGACCAAGTGACCTGCCAAAGGGCAGAAATATTCCAGGATGACCCAAGCTCTAACCCAAGAGTTTTGTCTCTAATTGAGGGTTCTTTCTACTATACTACCTAGGACTTTAGAATTTTGGTTCCACAGTATATCCTAACTCTATACCTTGGTCTTAGTAGTACTGAATATGAGCTGAATGAGTTAGTAAATGTCTGTTAAGAACATATTCTCTGAGGTTGAAAGGCATGAGAGATTTCTTGGCCACCAAGAATAAGAGCACTTTAGGATGTGACTCATTCTCACACATAGTATTTATTATTCATTTAGACAGAAGGAAAACAAACCCACCCATTCTGATAAAATATCTTAGGTAACATTAGGTTGAAGTCTGTATTATTATCCACTTAAGAACACCTGTGCCACACACCTTTGTCAAACAAGCTTTTATGTGATTTAAAATCAGTAAGCAGGATAAAATTCAGAATAATTTTTCAATTTTTGTTTTTCTTTTTTATGTAGCTACATTTATCATTCTCTTTCCTTAGTGTCTCTGCTTTTTGGGTCATGTTTAGAAAGGTCACCTCTATCCCAAAAATTATACAGATACTCTAATAAATTTTCTCCTACTGTTTTTATCATGTCATTCATTATATTTAGAATCTCTGGGATTGTGTCTATGTATGTGTATGTGTTTCTATGTATGTGTGTAAGGCATGAAATAGGTTTCTGATTCAATATTTTTCTTAAATAGTTCAATGAGTTATTTATTGATTTTCCTTTCTGATTTAAATTACATATTTATCATATACTTCCATATACTAAATTCATATATATATATATATATATATATATATATAAACTCTCCAGAATTTTTTTAAGTTTATTTATTTTGAGGGGAGGGGAGGGGCAGAGAGAAAGGGTGACAGAGAATCCCAAAGCAGGCTCTGCACTGTCAGTGCAGAGCCCAATGCAGGGTTTGAACTCATGAACCATGAGCCACCTAGGTTTTCCTCCAGATTTTTAATTTATTCTGTTGATGGCTTACTCCTGAGCTGTTTTTATTTATTAAATTACATGGTTTTAATTATTAAAATTTTAATTTCTGGGCAGCAGTCTCATTCACTACTCTTTTTTTTTTTTAAGTCCTTTTAATGTACTATTGGATTCAATTTGCTAGTATTCCTTGTTGAGAATTTTTGCATTCATGTTCATCAGGGATATCGCCTATAACTCTCCTTTTTATTGGGGTCTTTGTCTGGTTTTAGAATCAAGGTAATGCCTCGTAGAATGAATTTCCTTCCACTTATATTTTTGTAATAGTTTGAGAAGAATAGGTATTAACTCTTCTTTAAATGTCTGGTAGAATCACCCTGGGAAGCCATCTAGCCCTGGACTATTGTTTGTTGGGAGATTTTTTGATTACTGATTCAATTTCTTTGGTGGTTGTGGGTTTGTTCAAATTTTCTATTTCATCCTGTTTGAGTTTTAGTAGTTTGTATGTTTGTAGGAATTTTTCCATTTCTTCCAGATTGCCCAGTTTGTTAGCATATAACTTTTCATAATCTTCTTTTGTAATTGTTTGTATTTCTGTGGTGTTGGTTGTGATCTCTCCTCTTTCATTTACCACGATCAATTGGGATTTATTCCTATGCTGCAGGAGTGGTTCAACGTTCACAAATCAATCAGTGTGATTCACTACATTAATAAAAGAAAGGATAAGAATGATATGATCCTCTCAATAGATGCAGAAAAAGCATTTGACTAAATCCAGCATCCATTCTTGATAAAAACTCTCAGCAAAGTAGGGAAAGATAGAACATACCTCAACATGATAAAGGCCATATATGAAAGACCCACAGCTAATATCATCCTCAATGGGGAAAAAACTGAGAGCTTTTCATCTATGGTCAGCAATAAGACAGGGATTTGCACTCTTACCATTACTATTTAACATAGTACCAGAAGTCTTAGCCTCAGTGATCAGACAACAAAAGGAAATAAAAGGCATCCAAATTGGCAAGGAAGAAGTCAGACTTTCACTATTTGCAGACAACATAATACTCTATGTAGGAAACCCACAAGACTCTACCTAAAAAGTGGAAGAACTGATACATGAATTCAGCGAAGTTGCAGGATATACAATCAGTGTACAGAAATCTGTCGCATTTCTATACACCAATTATGAAGCAGCAGAGAAAGAAATCAAGGAACCAATCCCATTTACAATTGCACCAAAACCAATAAGATACCTAGGAATAATCCTAATGAAACAGGTAAAAGATCTGTATGCTGAAAACTATAAAACACTTAGGAAAGAAATTGAAGAGGATACAAAGAAATGGAAAAACATTCTGTGCTCATGGATTGGAAGAAAAAACATTGTTAAAATATTTATACAATGCAAAGCAATCTACACATTTAATGCATTCCCCATCAAAATACCACCAGCATTTTTCACAAAGCTAGAACAAACAATTCTACAATTTGTATGGAACACCCCGAATAGCCAAAGCAATCCTGAAAAAGAAAAGCAAAGCTGGAGGCATCAGAATTCTAGACTTCAAGTTATATTACAAAGCTGTAGTTTAAGACAGTATGTTACTGACACAAAAACAGACACATAGATCAATGTAACAGAATAGAAAACCCAGAAATAGACTTACAACTCTATGGTCAACTCATCTTTGACTAAGCAGGAAAGAATATCCAAAGGAAAAAAGAAAGTCTCTTCAACAAATGTTGTTGGGAAAACTGGACAGTAACATGCAGAAGAATGAAACTGGACCACTTTCTTACACAGTACACAAAAATAAATTCAAAATGGATGGAAGATCTAAATGTTAGATAGGAAACTATCAAAATCCTAGAGGAGAGCACGGGCAGCAACCTTTGACCTTGGTCAGAGCAACTTCTCACTAGACATGTCACTGGAGGCAAAGGAAACAGAAGCAAAAATGAACTCTTGGGACTTCATCAAGATAAAAAACTTCTGCATATTGAAGGAAACAATGACAAAACTAAAAGGCAGCCTATGGAATGGGAGAACATATTTGCAAATGACATATCTGATAAAGGGTGAATATCCAAAATCTATAAAAAACTTATCAAATTTAGCACCCAAAAAACAAATAACCCAGTTAAGAAATGGGCAGAAGACATGAATAGATAATTTTCCAAAGAAGTCATCCAGAAGGCCAAAATAGATATTTTCTAAAGAAGACATCCAGACACATGAAAATATGCTCAAGATCACTCATCATCAGGGAAATACAAATCAAAACCACAATGAGATACCACCTCACACCTGTCAGAATGGCTAAAATTAACAATACAGGAAACAACATATGTTTGTGAGGATGCAGAGAAAGGAGAACCCTCTTACATTGTTGGTGGGAATGCAAACTGGTGCAGCCACTCTGGAGAAGAGTATGGAGGTTCCTCAAAAAGTTACAAATAGAACTACCCTACAATCCAACAATTGCACTACTAAGTATTTACCCAAAGGATACAAAAATACAGATTCGAAGGGGTACATGCACCCTGATGTTTATAGTAGCGGTTTCAACAATAGCCAAATTATGGAAAAAGCCCAAGCATCCATCAACTGATGAATGGATAAAGAAGTGGTATGTGTGTGTGTGTGTGTGTGTGTATATATATATATATATATATATATATGTGATGGCGTGTTACTCAGCCATCAAAAAGAATGAAATCTTTACATTTGCAATGATGTGGATGGAGCTAGAGTGTATTATGCTAAGCAAAATAGATCAATCAGAGAAAGACAAATACCATTTGATTTCACTCATATGTGGAATTTAGGAAACAAAATGGATAAACATACGGGAAGGGGAAAAGAAAAGAGAGAGAGGGAAGCAAACCATATGAGACTCTTAACAATAGAGAACAAACTGAGGGTTGACAGAAGGAAGTGGGTGGGGAATGGGCTAAATGGGTGACGGGTATTAAGAAGGGCACTTGTTATCATGAGCATTGGATTGTATTGAGCATGAGCATTGTTGTATGTAAGTGATGAATCACTAAATTCTACTCCTAAAACCAGTATTACACTATATGTTAACTACTAACTAGAATTTAAATAAAATTTTGGAAAAATAGGATGCCTGTGTGTCTCAGTAAGTTAAGCTTCCAACACTTGATTTCTGCTCAGGTCATGATCTCACAGTTCATGGGATCTAGCCCTGAGTTGGGCTCTGCACTTACAAGGCTGAGCCTGCTCTGGGATCCTGTTTCCTTCTCTCTCTGCCTGTCTCTCTCGCTCTCTCAAAAAATAAAAAAATAAACTGAAAAAAATGTTGGAAAAATAAAAAAAATTTAAAAAGTTTTCTGGCTATCCTCTAAGGTTTATTCTTAATAAACAAGAAATACTTTGTCAAGATCCCACATTTTCTTTTACTGGGATTCTGATTGAGATGAAATAAAAGTGATGGATTCATTTAGAGAATTGACACATTTTAATATAAAGTCTTCAGAATCAGAGAACCTGATACGGTTTTCCATTTACTCAAGTCTTCTGTCATTTTCCCCAATTATTTTTATTTATTTTTTAAACATTTGTTTTATTTTTTTAATGTCTATTTTGAGAGAGAGAGAGGGTCTGTGCATGCATGCATGAGCGAAGGAGGGGCAGAGAGAGAGGGAGAGAGAATCCCACAGCAGGCTCCCTGCTGTCAATGCCAAGTCTGATGTGGGAAGCGCTCAGGAACCATAAGATCATGTCCTGAGCTGAAATCAAGAGTTGGATGCTCAGGGCGCCTGGGTGGCTCAGTCGGTTAAGTGTCTGACTTCGGCTCAGGTCATGATCTCACGGTTCGTGGGTTTGAGCCCCTCATCGGGCTCTGTGCTGACAGCTCAGCACCTGGATCCTGTCTTCAGATTCTGTGTCTTCCTCTCTCTATGACCCTCCCCTGCTCACACTGTCTCCCTCTCAAAAATAAAAATTAAAAATTAAAAAAAAAGAGTTGGATGCTCAACCGACTGAGCCACTTATAATTTTACAATTTCTGTGTTTGTGTGTATGTGCATGCATACTTTAATAGAGCATAGTGCTTTAGTTCTTATATGCAAGAATCAGCTGCCTGAGTTTCAAACTCAGCTATGCCATTTACTAGCTATGTAACCTGTTCTTTCACCTTTGTGTGTTTGTTCTTTATTCCCCTCTCCTATAATATGGGTGACGATAATAGTGCCTCTTAGAGTTATCATGAAGATTAAATGGATTAATGTATCTAAAACACTGAAGACAGTACCTGGCACATAGTAAGTACTCCATAAGTACTATCTATGATTACATGTGCATATATGCTATACACATTTCATGTTACTTACTTATTTGTGTTTTATATACTATTATTAAAAATGGGATTTTGGGGGGGCGCCTGGGTGGCTCAGTCGGTTAAGCATCCGACTTCAGCTCAGGTCATGATCTTGCCATTCAGAGTTCCACCCCTGCATCAGGCTCTACTGACAGCTCAGAGCCTGGAGCCTGTTTCAGATTCTGTCTCTCTCTCTCTCTCTCTCTCTCTCTGCCCCTCTCCCACTCACTCTGTCTGTCTCTCTCTCAAAAATAAATAAACATTTAAAAATATATTTTAAAAATTGGGATTTTTTTCTATTCTCTTCTTATGGGTGGTCATTTTATTAATTTTGATTATGGAGTGCAGTCTCAATAAACATTAAACTTTGAAATTTCAGCCTCCAGAGGGCTCCCCTTTCCTGTGAATTACTGCCATTCCCATAACTTCTTTTTTAAGAATTTCGTGTCACTTAGAGCCAAGTGTTGAAAAGGAAAATGTGTATGTGATGCATTTGAAAGGTCAAGTAAGATATATAAGATTAATAGATAGTCCACTGAAAATACTAACAGGACAGGGGTGCCTGGGTGGCTCAGTTGGTTAAGCATCTGACTTCAACTCAGGTCATGATCTCACAGTTTGTGGGTTCAAGCCCACATGTGTCAGCTGTGCTGACAGCTCATAGCCTGGATCCTGCTTCAGATTCTGTGACTCCCGCTCTCTGCCCCTCCCCTGCTTGCGCTCTGTCTCTCTGTCTCTCAAAAATAAATAACTGTTAAAAATTTTTTTGAATAAAAAAAAGGAAAATACTAACAGGACAATCCTCTTGCAAAACTGAAGAAAGAAAAAACAGCTAAAAATGCAAAAAAAGGATTAACAGAAGCATATAAATATCCAAGAAGTTTAAAAATTATAAGAATACTCAAAGTTTAACCTGTCAATAAAGTGAAAATTTTGACAACATAGGATATTATTTAAGAAATATAAATTATGAAAATTGATATAAATAGAGGCAGAAAATTTGAACTGGTCAACAACATAGAAGAAATAGGAAATGTTACCAAAGTTCTACCACTAGGTCAAGATGTTTTTAAACATGGATTCTATCAAAACTTTTAGGAGTGATATTATTTATAGAACATTGAAAATGATGAAAAACTTTATTATAAATCATAAACAAAGCTAGCATAACTATGAAACCAAATTAGTGAGGAATAGCAGAAGAAAAAACTATAGGTCAATCTTAATAATGAAATAAATACAAAAATCCTAAATAAAATATTAACAAATTGAATATAACAGCATTTTAAAAGTTGAATGTACCGTGACCCAAATAGATTTTATTTCAGGAATGCAAATATAGTTCAGTTTATTAAGACATGAGCCTCTAATGATTTACAGCTAAATAATAAGTAAATCTTTAAATATTTCATAGCATCTTTCTCCTAATATTGTCCTGCTTTGCTACTTTGTTTGATCATCTCGGCCTAGAACATTTTCTTCTTCATCCAGGAAACTCCTACTTCTCCTTAAAGACTCAACTCAAGTCATCTCTGGGTCTCCTTTTCTGTCCCCTCCTTACCTGAGGCTAAGAAGTTGCTGCTCTTACACACTTCCACAATACCTTGTATTTACTTCTATTACAGACTTACTATACTGTTCTATAAATGCTGGTTAACTTGTTTGTCTCCCATACCAAACTGTGAACTCTTGAGATAGAGTCAATTTATTTCTGTGTTTTGGAAGCCTGGTATAGAAAAATTTGGCAGAATCCATTGAGAAATATACACAGAACAAAACTGGAAATAAAAAATGTTAGCCAGTTACTATAAAAAGCTGTATTGGAGGACACGATTTTGATGTCTAGACTGGACTTCTTAATATTTCACCTTAGAAAAAAATCAAATTTCCTTTTCCTGTTGGAGGCAAAGTTGGGCAACCTCCCAGGAAAGCACTAGCTTCTTACCATATGGTAGAGAACAGACTAAGACCAGTGTTAACCTCCTCTGTCAGCAGCCTAGAAGATACTAATATATTTGTTAATCAAATGTATTAATGTATTTATTAATTGAAAGTACTAATCAAGCCAGTCACTCTTCCCATGGTTAAGTTAGAGGTGAAGAGAAAAGCCAGGAGTATTATTCTAACTGAAATTCTGCATGAAGACATGAAGCCAGAGAAATAGGGGATACCCCCTGTAATGGCTACCTAACTTAGGACATTTTCCTTTAGGACTTAGTTGCCTGTGATTTTAGAGAAAAATTTCAATTGCAGTAACTATATTTAGCCTGAGTGCTCTCATTTAACTTAGAAGGCCTTTGTTCTTTAATTTATAATTTGATTTGTATGCTTCCTCAAATTTGTGTTGGAATAAGTGAAGTGAAAAAAGTAACCAAAAGACATGTAAAATTTCCTCACAAATCTACTTGCATTCTATTATGTTCTCTGTACTTTTTTCTAGTTAATGTAACATTGCTTTCAGGGCACTCTTAATAGGGAAACTGCTCCTTCTGTAGCCTCATGAAATCAAATAAGAAGGAATTGTCATCTCCATATATCCTGGATCTATTTAACCTACTAGCATGCTCTGCTAACACTGCTAGACAAGGGGAGGGCCTGCAAAAGTCAAAGAATGAGGGCAGTATTGGAATATGAGCCCATTCACTTAGCATTTGTATCACTAGCTTTTCCCTTCTGCTACCAATACAGACAGTAGCTGAAGACCTAATGCACAGCATAGTGATTAGAGTCAACAATACTGTTATATACTTCAAAATTGCGAAGAGACTAGATCTTAAATGTTCTCAACACAAAAAAGAAATAATAATTATGTGATGTGATGGAAGTTTTAGCTACAGCTATGATGGTAATCATGTTGCAATATATAAATATCAAATCAACACATTGTATACCTTAAACTTGCACAATATTACATGTCAGTTATATCTTAATAAAAATAAAATGAAGTTATCATAATTTGTTTTCATGAATTTATGCACACTTAAGTTATTTAGTGGCCATCCAAATAAAGCTGCTATGAATGTTTGTGTACAAGTCTTGGTGTGGCTATGTTTTCATTTCTCTTGGATAAATAACTAGGAGTGAAAGGCTGGGTCTTATGGTTTGTGTATATATGGTTTTTTTTTATTATTATACCATTGACTTGTAACATTATATTAGTTCCAGGTGTACAGCATAATGATTCAATATTTGTATATGGTGTGAAATAATCACCTCAATAAGTCCATCCATAACATCTGTCACCACAGTTACAGTATTTTTTGTGTGATGAACACTTTTAAGGTCTATTCTATTGACTTTGAAATACACAGTACAGTATTATTAACTATAGTCACCATGATATATATTACATCCTAATAAATTATATCCTAATTTATATACTATTTTATCCTAATAAATTAGGATATAATAGGATAAGATTATATCCTAATAAATGAGAATTTACTTATTTTATAACTGGAAGTTTGTTTGTTTTTATCCTTTTTCTGTTTTTAAAATTTTTAATGTTTTTTTTTTTTTTGAGAGAGAGAGAACACACACACACACACACACACACACACACACACACGTGAGTTGGGGAGAGGCAGAGAGAGAGGGAGACACAGAATCTGAAGCAGGCTCCAGGCTCCAAGCTATCAGCACAGAGCCTGACTCAGGGCGCAAACCCACAAACCACAAGATCATGACCTGAGCCGAAGTCAGATGCTTAACTGACTGAGCCACCCAGGAGCCCCTAGAAGTTTGTTACTTTTGACCACCTTCACTCATTTCACCTACCCCACAATCCCTGCCCTGGCAATAGCCAATCTGTTCTTTGTATCTGGGAGTTTGTTTTTTATTTTATTTTTTAGATTCCCCATATAAGTGAGATCATACATTCATATATATACATACATATATATATATATATGTATGTATATATATGCATCTTTTTTCCTCAATGTTTTATTTTC
This sequence comes from Cryptoprocta ferox, assembly GCA_028646485.1. Taxonomy (NCBI): domain Eukaryota; kingdom Metazoa; phylum Chordata; class Mammalia; order Carnivora; family Eupleridae; genus Cryptoprocta; species Cryptoprocta ferox. The sequence continues at coordinate 21,104,211 of CM053568.1, read as the reverse complement.
TTAAAAAACTTTTTTTCAGGGCACCTCAGTGGCTCAATCGGTTAAGCATCTGACTCTTGGTTTCAGCACAGGTCATGATCTCATAGTTTTTGAGACCCCTACATCAGACTTTGCTGGCATTGTGGAGCCTGCTTGGGATTCTCTCTCCCTCTCTTTGCCCCTCCCCACTCGTTCTCTCTCTCTCTCTCTCTCTCTCTAAGTAAATAAAAATTTTAAAAAACCGACTTTTTCTAAAATCAACAAGTAAGGCAACAACAGATGCTGGCAAGGATGCCGAGAAAGAGGATCTCTTTTGCACTGCTGGTGGGAATGCAAACTGGTACAGCTACTCTGGAAAACAGTGTGGAGATTCCTCAAAAAATTAAAAATAGAACTACCCTATGACCCAACAATTGCACTACTAGGTATTTATTCAAGGGATACAGGTGTGCTGTTTCAAAGGGACACATGCACCCCAATGTTTATATCAGCACTATCAACAATAGCCAAAGTATGGGAAGAGCCCAAATGTCCATCGACAATGGATGAATGGATAAAGAAGATGTGGTATATATATATATATATATATATATATATACAATGGAGTATTATTCAGCAATCAAAAAGAATGAAATGTTACCATTTGCAACTATGTGGATGGAACTAGAGGGTATCATGCTAAGCGAAATTAGAGAAAGACAAATATATGACTTCACTCATATGAGGACTTTAAGATACAAAGCAGATGAACATAAGGGAAGGGAAGCAAAAATAACAAAAACAAGGAGGGGGATAAAAACATAAGAGACTCTTAAATATAGAGAACAAACAGGGTTACTGGAGGGATTATGGGAGGGGGGATGGGCTAAATGGGTAACGGGCATTAAGGAATCTACTCTTGAAATCATTGTTGCACTGTATGCTAACTAACTTGGATGTAATTTTTTTTTAATTAATAAAAAAAGAAATAGGAAAATGTTAGCAAAACATATACATTAGCCCAGTTCTACATTTATTATCCTTGGTTCAAATGTCCTTTAGGAACAGGAGAATATTTCCATTTGTAGTGGTTTTTCATTTTACCAGGGGAAGGTGGTTAACTTTAAAAATTTAAAAAGCTGAGAGAAGCATCTCAAATACATTTTCTGTCACCGTAGTGAGAAGATTTTTTTGTCGCTGATGACACTTGTTTGGGTTTTCCCACAGGTAATATCTAATAAATGGTACTATCCTTTAAAAAAATAAATAAATAAAAAATTAAAAAACAACTTTTTTCTACTTCTATTCCTCATCTTCTTTCTTTTGACTTTCCTCCACACATTCATGTTATTTCTTCTTTTCTGCATTTATTTAACACAGATTATGGGTTGCTTCTAATTTAAGCAGCAAAGTGAGAGTATTAGCAATCGCAGCCTCAGGGAAATTATCAGTGGCACCAGGGTACAGATGTCTGAGGGTGTAGGGAGAGGATTGAAAAATGAAATGGAAAAATTAATTGGATTGTCAATACATACATGATGCCTGAGATGAGAGGAATTTGGGAAGAGTATAGCTCTCCCCAAAGGAAAGATATACTAAATATCCCTGTGAAATATCCCAGAAAGAATGCAGGTGTGATATTGGGATTTATAAGAAATATATATTTGGTCTTCATTCTGATTCCTGGCACAGGGCTCCTATAACCCTTGGAATTAACTGTGATGAAAGAGATAAAGGTGCCTTGTATTGTGTTAATGAGGCAGCTTTTGGAAAGCACCTAAGGCTAGAGGCTGGTTGCCTGTGGGGCCAACCACATGATTTGAGGGTTGGAACTTGCAGTCCAGTCCTCCCCCACCTTTGGGAAAGGGAGGGGAGCTGGCAATGGAGTTTAGGCAGCAGCGGCTGATGATTTAATCAGCTGTGACTACATAATGAAGCCTCCATAAAAGCCCCAAAGGACAGGATTCAGAGAGCTTCCAGGTTGGTGAACATGTGGAGATTGTGGGAGGGTGGCGTGCTCGGAGAAGGGATGGAAGTTTAGTGCCCCTTTCCCCAGACCTTCCCCGATGCAACTTCTTCCATCTGGCTGTTTCTGACTTGTATCCTTTTATAATAAACTGGTAATGTAGTAAGTAAAATGTTTCTCTGACTTCTGTGAGCCACTAGAGCAAATTAATGGAAACTAAGGAGTGGTCGGAATCTCTTATACCTAGTCGGTCAGAAGCATAGGTGACTACCTGGAGTTGAGATTGGTGTCTGAAGTGTGTGTGTGTGTGTGTGTGTGTGTGTGTGTGTGTGTGTTGGAGGGGGCGTGTGCAGTCTTGTAGATTGGAGCCTTTAACCTGTGGGATCTGATGCTATCTTTGGGTAGATAGTTTCAGAATTGAATTAAGTTGTAGGATACCCAGCTGGTGTCAGAAAATTGCTAGTTGTGGGGGGAAAACCCACACATTATAATTCAAGAATCTTAAAATAATCAAAACCCTGGTTAGGAAAAAATAAGAAAACAATACTTCTTTAAGCTTTAGGTGGCCTGTTACTGATTTCCTATGATTATGGAGACTTTTACTAAATCCAGCATTGAGGGAATTTAAAGGACATTGTAGTATAATGATTGATAGGTGCTGAGGTTCCTGTTAGCCTACAGTAATTTGATCTGGCTCTTTGGGAAAGGTACTTTAGGTTAAAGTATGAATGCTGAAAGATTTAACTAATTGCCTCCTGATGACCACCTAACAATAAGAGGTTGATCCCAGGCTGTAGGCCTTGTCCAATGGGAATTACTGAAGCAGTGTGTCTACTACTAACTCCAGTTTTTTGTTGTTGTTGTTGCTAAGCTATGCTGTCTGGTAGAGCTTTCATCCAAGTAATGACTCTATTCCAGCAGACACATCTATTTTATGGAATAGGACTATTCTCAACTCTTACACCATCCTCCCTCAACCAGTCAGGTGTGAAGGTAGAAGACAAGACCAAAAATGAAAAGAAGACAATCCTAAATAATCCTCTACATATTCTGATTTTGGATTTCATGTGACAACCTAAGGAAACAGAACATTTTGTATGATAAGACAGTACATGATCTCTAAGTTCTACTACAGCTATTTAACTTATATTAATTCAGCTAATTCAGGAATGTTTGCCAGAACCTTCTTAGAATGGTGCCAACAACATTTATGTAATCACCTGTCTGCGAGGAAGGATAGGTGTAAATACAAATTTTAAAAAAATGTTTTTAATGTTTATTTCTGAAGGAGAGAGAGAGACAGAGCACGAGTGGAGGAGGGGCAGAGAGAGAGGGAGACACAGAATCTGAAGCAGGCTACAGGCTCTGAGCTGTCAGCACAGAGCTGGACAAGGGGTTTGAACCCATGAGCTGTGAGATCATGACCTGAGTGAAGTCGGACACTTAACTGACTGAGCCACCCAGGTGCCCCGTAAATACAAATTTTGACTTGCTGAAATGTAATCCTTGATAGTTAAAAATTGCTACATTAATATGAAACCAGAATTTTGGAGATTAGATTATAAGCAAAATGATCATATAATTTATTGTCAAAACCTGGCTCTTTTGAAAATGAAAGAAGCAAATTAATAATCATGCCAGGGCAACAGGAACAAACTGAGGTTGTCCCAGGCAAACCAGGGAATACAGTTACTCTAATTATAAACTACATTTTGTGTAAACATAGTCAAGATTTCACATGTGAAGGATGAAAGAGTTCTGGAGAATTTCTCTCTCTGTATCTACTTTCTCACTTTCCTTCCTCAACCCACTTTCCCTAAGGTTTTCTAATGTTTCCTTCAATATCCCCGCCACTTTTTCTCATTCTTATCTACAAGAATATGAGGTGAATAAAACATTAAAACTAGTTTCACACATACTTGAACTTCAGCTGCTCTCTATAGTTAGCAGCAAAACAGATGTAGTTTTGTGAGAACTCCTGACTGGCTACCAATATGACTGCTGGAGGTACAGCATTTATGTAAAATGTTAGTCTGTATTTTCTATTTTCCTTTAGGGGAGGAACTTTATGCCCCTTTTCTGATGTGTAAAAAGTCAACAGTATTAGCATTTGAAATCACACGAACTTTTATTCAGAGTAGCTTGTAGATTAATAAAATACTCTTGATTCTTTTTCTATTGAGACGTAATTGACATAATATTGTATATGTTTAAGGTGTACAACATGCTGGTTTGATATGTTTATTGTGCTGCAATATGATTAACACTGTAGCATTAGCTAATACCTCTCTCATGTCACATAATTACCATTTATTTTTTGTGGTGAAAGTACTCTTGATTCTGTCCTATGTGGCACTCACATGGCTTTTCATATCTCCCCCAAGCAAAGGAAGAACAAATCTGCCTTATTCATAAATTTGTATATCCATGCCGAAAGTTTTATATGCACACACCATGATTGTCACAAGATATAATCATGTCTTCATAAGGTTAAAGAAAGAGGTAAACCTGTGACAGCCAGCCAGTGCCCTCTGGGGACTTCAAAAAAATGTCATTAACTTCACATCAGAAAGGTCAGAGGGAGGGCAGACGATGGAAGGAAGATGTACTTTCAAACAACTTTCGAAAACTGGCTTTTAAAGTGGGAAACTGGCTTTTTAAGCGGGAAACCGTAAATTGGACAAATTTACCTATAAATTGGACAAATACTTGTTCTCAAGATCCTGCTGGTATGAATGGGATCTGGGAATTGAAAGGGAGCAGAATGTGCCACAAAATAATCAATTTGTGGATTATTTTGAGCTGAAGTCAATTAAGACTCTGAAGACTCAAGAAAAACTTTTACCTGTTTCCTAAATACTCAAAAGAATTTTAGATAAGGGGCCTAGCCCAGAAAGAAAGCTATTACCAGAGATAACTTTTTAAATGTATTCTTCTTTTATTGAAGTAATGTATTCTTCTTTTATTGATATGCAATATTACATTTGTTTTAAATGTATAACATAGTGATTCAACAATTATATACATTATGCTCACAGTGTAGCTACCATCTTTCATCATATAACGCTATTACAATACCATTGACCATATTCCCTATGCTCTACCTTTCATCTCTGTGACTTATTCATTCCATAACTGGAAGCTCGTATGTCCCGCTCACCTTTACCCATTTTGCCCATCCCTCCCACCTCTCCCTCTAGCAACCATCGGTTCTTTTTTTTAATGTTTATTTATTATTTTTAATAAATAAAATAAATGAGATAAATAAATAAAACGAATGAAAATAAAATAAATAACAATAAATGAGAATAAATAAATATATATATAAAATGAGAGAGAGAAAGAGTGCGCTGTGCGTGTGTGCTTGAGCCGTGTGCATATGATCAGGGGAGTGACAGAGAGAGAGGGAGACAGAGAATCCCTAACAGGCTCCTTGCTGTCAGCACAGAGCTGGAGTTAGGGCTTGATTTCACAAACCATGAAATCATGACTGAAACCAAGAGTCCAAGGCTAAACCTGCTGAGCTACCAGATACCTGTTTGTTCTTTGTATTTATGGATCTGTTTCTGCTTTTTTTTTTGTTAATTTGTTGTTTTTTAGATTCCATATATGAATGAAAAATGGGTTTTGTCTTTGTCTGATTATTTCACTCAGCATAATACCCTCTGTGTCCAACTATGTTGTTGCAAATAGCAAGATCCCATTCTTTCTTTATAGCTGAGTAATATTCCTTCGTATAAATATTACTCAGCTATAAAGAAAGAATATATCATATATATATCTATATAGATATGTATCTCCCACATCTCCTTTATCCATTCATCTGTCAATTGATACTTAGGTTGCTTCCATATCTTGGCTATTTTAAATAATGCTTCAATAAACATAGGGTGAATATACTTTTTTTGTCATTTTCTTTGAGTAAATACCCAGTAGTACAATTCCTGAATTGCATGGTATTTCTATTTTTATTATTTTTTAAATTTTAAGTAGGCTCCATGCCCAATGTGAGGCTTGAACTCCTGACCTTGAGATTAAGAGTTGCATGCTCTACTGAGTAAGCCAGCCAGGTGCCAAGATCTTATTTTAAAGTAATCTCTACACCCAGTGTGGGGCTCGAACCCACAACTCCAAGATCAAGAGTTGCATGCTCCACTGCCTGAGCCAGCTGGGTGTCCCGATTTTTAATTATTTGAGGAACCTCCATACTGTTTTCCACAGTGACTGCACCAATTTACATCCCCAATGACAGTGCATGAGGGTTCCTTTACCAGAGATAACTTTTTATCTAAAAGAAATTTCTGTATGGCAGGGCAAACATCTAATTACGAAACATCTCTTCTTATCATCCTGTGAATTACCCTCCTCCCCTTTGAAGCCCGAAGCTCCTATCCCATTCCTTAGCGCAGGACAGAATATAAGCTTCAACTGCTCGACTCGCCCTTGAATCTCATATCTTTGGGGCTTCTGTATATACAAAATTAGACTTGTTTTTCTCCTTTTAATGTCTTATATCATTTTAATCATTAGACAATCCAAAGAACCTAGAAAGGAAGAAGGGGAAATTTTTCTTCCCCTACAGAATGAAGTCATCTTTAAGTAGTATCTCCACATTTGTCCCAGCACATGGCAATCATTGTCAGAAGAAAGAGGAGGCACCCTTGAGAAACCTTGTAATATGTAGTAATGACTTAAAGAATATCCAGGATTTACATGGGACTTACTATGAATCAGGGACTGTTATGAATACTTTACACATATTATCTCAAGAAAAACCTGGGCTTAGAGTCATATAGGTCTGAGTCTGAATGCTGGTTCTGTCACTTTCTACTTGTGTGGTCATAGGAAGAAGGTTCTTAAACTCTAATAAAAAGTTTCTTCAAAAGCAAAATACTCGTAGGGGTTGTTGTGGAAATAAATGAGATCAGGTATGTGCCAGCTCTAGTTGTGTGCTGGCACATAATGGTCCTTTCCCTCTTTTGCTGGTTACCAAGTGCTTCAGATGACAAAAATTTGTGCTAAGTGAACATTGTCTGTAGGCCAGGGAGTAGTTAGCCATCCTGATATCACATGGTATGGAACATTCACATGAGTGCCCATTAACTTTAAAAAGATTTTGTGTCCTGGGGTGCCTGGATGGCTCAGTCGGTTAAGTGTCTGACTCCTGATTTGGGCTCAGGTTACTATCTCATGGTTAGTGGGATCAAGCCCTGTATTGGGCTATGAGCTGACAGTGGGGATCCTGCTTGGGATTCTCTGTCTCCCTCTTTCCCTACCCCTCCCTCACTTTCTCTCTCTCTCTCAAAATAAATAAACTTAAAAAAAAAAGATTATGTGTCTCTATATGCTTGGGAAAAATAGTTCCTGTGTCTTGACCTGTTTTCTAAAAACATGGAGAGGCTGGGAAGCAAAGGCCTGGTAGGATTCCCCAAAGCCGCAGGAGACATTACAAGAATGACAAAGATTAATATTATGAAGATGATGAACTCAATTTGCATTTCCTTTTAGGGTCCTGAGATTTAAAATTTTATTTTCCCCAGAGAGGTATTCATGGAGAGAACATTTATTTCTGGTGCACTCTTCTTGTTGAAGGAGAGTGACCCTCACATGATTTCTTTTTGTCAAAAACTTCTGATATGTGATATTTACATCTCCATCCATACAATTACTAGTAAAATGTATAGATGCTTTATATTGATCATTCTTAGTACTAGTAAAATGTATAGATGCTTTATATTGATCATTCTTAGTACTAACAGACTTGCTAATCAAATCATCAACAACCACAAACCACTTTGAGAGTGAGGCTGATACTCATAATTAACCTCATTTTGCAAGTGAAGGAACATGAGCACTGAAACCACGTGACCTAGCCAAAGCCACAGCAAGGTAAGGGTAAGGATAAAGACTAGAACTCAATAAACTCTGAATCTCAAATCACAGTTGCACTGTACAATCAACCTTTGTTAACGTTAGCAATTTTATGGTTCTTTCCTATGTTTGTGCTCGTGTGATTCAGAAGTGGGCTTTGTTACTGTTTCTTGCTATGTATAATAAACAAGCAAAGCGAATTGTGCTTACAATCAACCTGTCTCTCTATCTGTATGTGTGTGTCTGTCTCTCTCTGAAACACACACACACACACACACACACACACACACACACAAATGCACATCTATTGAGAAAATTACTTCCTAACAAATAATCTACTAATAAGTGCTTTTAGATAATCAAAGGATAAGCGCATCAAAAGTACGTGGTCCTGCTGAATCTCTTTAGGCTAAGATGTTATATATAGAGATACCAGGAACACTTTAAGATGTAAGGTAGTTCACTTCCATGCTGTGTGTCCTGGCACTTGCAATTTAGCCAGCCCATAGAGAGTAGGTCAAAGTCAGTGACCAGTACGAGCTATCAATGCCAACGGTATTTGCCTAGGATCCTGACATTTGCCTAGCTAGGATCCTGGTCCCAGGATGCATGAGTATCCTATTCTGAGTTTTCAGTTTTTGGAGCTCTCTGATATTTTATTATACTCTGGTTTTGAGAAACTATCTCAGGCTCTTCTCTAGCTGACAGGTTTCATACGCCTAGTAACTAAGTAACACACTTTGTATCCATGATCTGTGTTACAGCCAAGGGAACAGCTGTAAAATAGTTAGAGATGTTGAAGGTTACTTTCCTTTTGACTCTTGTACTTTTTTGAACAAGCCACCTTCTTCCTAGCTTTGTTGAAAAAGCTATTGTGTGGCAGCAATTGCTTCTAAAGGTACTGATTTAGAGGGATGGGCCTATACAGCCAAGAACAAAAAGTCAAATTCTTGGCTTTGAATTCTAAAGTAGGCGTTGAAATTGATAGCAGAGAAAACAGGCTTGCAAGCGCAGACTTTTACATTGTAATCATTGGGCTGTTTGAAAGTGAAAGTATTTTTAAGTTCAGAAGCTTGTCTTTGAAAACCAGGAGCCAAAATCCAAATATAAAGTTTATACCATAATTATCAGATTTTGGAACAATATAGGATGTTGGAAGAGCAATTTTTCTAGCCAAAAAAAAAAGTAAGATTTCCAGGACTTGGCAGGAAAAAGAGATCTGGAGACGACATGAAAGGAACTTGACTTTATGCAGGTAGTTTTAAATCCTTTACACTTTTCAGGCTGAGTCCCGAGAGGGATATTGAAGAAACACATCAGCTGTTCCACTGAGGTTCAGGGGGCTGCCAGAGCAGGAGAAACATCGTCAGACTCCCCAGAGTGTTGACTGATGACACGGCACACCTTGTAGCGAAGCCTTAGTCCCTAGAATAGCATCTGAACTGAGGAAGAGCAATTCCTAAATGAGGCTACCTAAAGTAGCTGGGCCTGAGGTAGCTTCTTGGAGTCATACACATGCCTGTATGGTGTGAGAGAACCTTCAAAAATTCCTATGCGACAATATGATAGTTCCACAAAAAAGTAAATTATCATATGATCCAGCAATTTCACTTCTAGCTATATATCCAAAAGAATTAAAAGCAGAAACTCAAACATACATTTTTTATGATCGTGTTCATAGCAGCATAATTCACATACCCAGAAGGTAGAAGCAACCAGAGTATCCATTGACAGGTACACAGATAAGTAAGGTGTGCTATATACACATAATGGAATATTATTCAGCCTTAAAAAGGAATGCAATTCTGATGCATGCTACAATAGGATTAAACCTATCAAGTTTAATTGAAATAAGACAAATGCAAAAGGACAAACACTATATGATTCCATGCATACGACATATTTAGAATAGTCAAATTCATAGACAGTAGAATAATGGTTACCAGAGGTTTCGGGGAAGGGAGAATGGAGAGTTTTATAGGTATTGGATTTTAGCTGAGATGGTGAAAAACTTGTGGAGATGGATAGTGGTGATAGCTGCACAAAAATGTAAATATGAACAATAATGCCAATGAACTGTACACTTAAAAATGGTTAAAATGGAAATTTTAGTGTGATGTATATTTTATCACAATTTTTAAAAATCAAGGGGGGGAAAGTTCCCAGGCCCCCAGTAGGAAGACAAAAATGACTGAGAGTCAAGCCAGTGGTCCTGGAGAGGTCAGGACAAGGACGGTATAGAGTGATTTGTAAAGCCCTGATGACTGATAAGCCAAGGGGACACATAGTTTAGCATGGCTATAGTGGGAATAGTCAGATACTACACAGGAAACAGGGGGTTTCCCTCTCAACAGAAACCACTGGGTGGTTTGCTAATGACTGCAAAACATATTCCTCTCCCCCAAAGTCAGGATGATAAACTACCCAGGGTTAGGATCATCCAGATCTGAGATGACTACTAAAAAGGGACAGAAAAAGGTGAAAGGAGAAGGTATAAACTTGACCATTTATCCAAAAAAGATTGAGTTTAAATTAAAAGGTACCAAGATTTCTTTGGATTACAGCGTTAGTTTTTCCATCATCAGTGAAAGAAGGACTCCAGAGCTAAAGTAAGTTTAGATATACATAAATCATTTCCATTTTGCATGCATGGATGTGTATGACTGTGAAATGTATTCCCATTGCATTGCTGTATGCCTTTTCCAAACCTACAACTGAGGTGCTTCTCAAATCTGTGGCAATTTTGGAGCTCTTCTGTGAGGAACAGGGAGTTCTGCCTGGTGCAAGATTAATTCAGCTTCCTTGGGCTCCGTGGGAGATGGCCCCACAATTTCACCGATGACCAACCTCAAGACCAACCCCAGGACATGGGCGTCATGAACCTGGATCCTTGGTGTACCTGGTAATTAAAACAGTAAACAGACGCGGCTTTCCAGGTCCCATGTTATACTGTTGCCTTTGAGAATACTTTTGGACTACTTGGACTGTTGGATACCTGCACCATCATCTTTTCAGTTAGTGATAAGGATACAGAAGGGCCTCCTAAAGTAATAGCTATTAATAACTGCTAATCTGTATTACATAGTTTTTCTGCTCTGGCACTGTGCTGAGTATTTTACATGCTTATCTCATTTAAGCCTCATCACACATCTGTGAAATTAAGTACTAGTATTAATCACATTTTGCAGAAGAGGAAACTGAAGATTAATAAAGGCAGATTACTTGCTCCACGTCACACAGCTAGTAAATAACAGAATGAGGAAGAACCCAGAAACCTGACTTCACAGCTTAAGAGCTAGAAGATTACTTTGCTTATTGTTTTGGGATATCCTCCTACTCTAAAAATCTAGCTTGACATGTATATTTATGTATACAGGAACTGTAGGAACTGGCTTAACTATTAGATTTGTGTTTGAGGATTGCAGGTTGGTTACTGGTCCACATAAACAAGGCTTCCGTATGGTACCTAATAATTCAGCAATGGTTTTGAAACAGGACTTTCTCAAAAGCATTTGGGATATCTTGGGGTTTACTAGTTTTATGAGCAATTCATCATCCCAATTCTATCCAAACTGCCTCATAGAAGAGAACATGCTACATCTTTAAACTGTGAAAAACTTCCACCATCCAAGACTTCCCCACAACCATACTGTTGGAAGTTTTACTTTTCTCTGGGGTATAGGGTTATCCTATTCATACAGGCACAGATAACTGACTTCCACCACTACCTCATGTGGGAGTAAGAGTTAATTGTTTTAAAGGGTGCCTTAGAAGCATGAGAGCTAATCTCAAGAAGTAAGTTTGGAGCAACTGAGCTAGACTACCCGCTTACCTCATGCCATAGAAGATGGTCGAGCTTTTTATTTCTGTCCTGTAGGCTACTGGGCAGGAAGGTAGATAGTGCCTTATCTCGGAAACAAGGGAAATAACAGTACAAACACTTCTCCATTCCTCATTCCTTCTGTCCTGTAACATCTCAGCAATCTTGCCCCAGTGGTGACTGAGCACTGTTTGATACAGGAAGCATGCAGATGCTCTGTACCTGAGCTTGATTATTACCTAGCTACCCAGAGCTTACACATGGGAATACAGAATTCAGAGGAGAATTCTTCTGACCAGGAACAGTTATGAATGAAATGAAATTCAGGCCAGAGAAGCCCATTTCTCGGTGTTTTATCTTTGTCCTAAAATAAATCTAGCCAACCTCTCCAGATTATCCAAAACCTGTGACATGCCCCACAAAGATCTCTGATAGCCTGACATGTCCTTCTCCAATGTACTCACACTAATGACATCTTAACCAGATGTAAAGATAGACCTCCAGAGGCTTAAGGAACAGCTTACCTATTTCTGATCATGAATGTCCCTAGGACAACTTCCAGACATGTCTCCAGAATTTTAAAGTTCTGAGAAAAGATTATTTTCAAATATAATCAAATACTGAGCAAACTATTAATCAAGGATAAAGGAAGAAAACAGATCTTTTCAAACACAAAAAGACTAAAATTTTACCTTCCAGCTAACTGTTCTTAGAACTTACTTGAGGATATACCCCAGCAACTTTAGAGAACAGACCAAGGAAGATGAGATATGGAATCCAGAAAACAGTGTACCACTCTTAACTCAAACAAACAAACAAACAAACAAAACAGCGGCGGGGCTGGGGGGCCACCTGGGTGGCTCAGTCGGTTAAGTGTCCGACTTCAGCTCAGGTCATGAACTCATTGTTCATAGGTTCGAGCCCCGTGTTGGGCTCTGTGCTGACAGCTCAGAGCCTGCAGCCTGCTTCAGATTCTGTGTCTCCCTCTCTCTCCATTTCTCCCCTGCTTGCACTCTGGCTTGCTCTCTCTCTCTCTCTCTCTCTCTCTCAAAAATACAGATTAAAAACTTTTTTTTCAAAAGCAGCAGAGGGGGCACCTGCATGGCTCAATCAGTTAAGCATCTGACTCTTGCTTTTGGCTCAGGTTATGATCTTATGGTTCATGAATTCGGTTCATGAGTCCCACATCGGGCTCTGTGCTGATAACACAGAGCCTGCTTGGGATAATCTCCCTGCCCCTCTCTGCCCTCCCTCATGCATTCGCTTTCTCTCTCTCAAAAATAAACACTAAAAAAAAAAAAAAAAAAAAAGACAAAGGAAGTTCCTGGATGAAGCTAATTAACAAGTCTATAAAGCAGCTATTCCAGATTGAAACTAGAAGATCAAAGGCTCTTAGATGAAAGTTTACAGAAATAAAGGGAAACCTATATTAAAGAAAATACTTTTGACAACTTGGAAAATTTGAGGAAAACATAAATACAAATAAATCAAGGAGAAAGAAAAGTCATTAGAAATCCCAGGAAAAGAATTACGAAATAGAGAAAAAAGTCATGACCCAAATGTGAAACAAAAGACTTTCAGATTAAGATGGTAAGAATGGATATATTCCATGAAAACCCACTTTGCTCTATATGCATAGCAATGATAAAAATATGAAGAAAGAAAACTGAAAGGCATAATTAGGCCCAAATACCAGATAAATGAAAAAAAAATCAAAAAAGGAACAGAAACTCAAAGCAGTAAAAAGGACGAAAGCAGGGGGCAGCTGGAAGTTTGCTTTTATAAAGTGAAAGGGATTAAAAATGCTCCTGTGAGACAGGAGACTAGAACCAGATACATACCTCAAAACCCTGAGCAGTAGTGGGGCATCCTCAACATTGTGAAAAGAGAATGAAAATTAACTACTGCTAACTGCTGCCTGAGACCATAACTACTAATGAACTGCAGGCCTAAAGAGATGGAGATTAAGATCATAGCTTTGCAGCCAGGAAAGAAGCCAAAACCTCCAATGGTATGTGACTAGATCTGCCTTATCCTTATAATATCACCTCTGTTATGAGACATAGTTCTGAATTAGGGATCCAAATGGCTTGAGTGGAGGTAAAAAAACTGATAGACAAGGAGGGGTAAGGAGAGAGGTTAAGAGAGAGTGCTATAAAATAAACAAAAAATCTCACTTAAGATGAAACAAGATTTCAAGACACAAATTTATTGTTAATAAAGATGACTACAAAGCAGAGGGTGGACAGGGGCACCTGGAGTATTGTAAGGTGCAAAGAATAGGTGGCTATTAAATCTAAGGGAGGCTTACTTTTCTCAGTCTGCACTTTGGTACCTATCAAATTTGGGGAGGGAATTTTCTTTTTTATTCAAAGAGTCTATGGAACCCCACCTGCTTCAATCTATAAATCTTAATATCAATCTATAAATTGATAATATTACTTATTTTTAAGGCTCTCTCTGTAAGATTTTTTAAGAAAAGAAGGTCTTTCAGAATCTCAGCTCAAAGATCCTGTTGACAGTTTTACAGAAAAGGTACCCAGTACATTTTTGCTGACGTTGGTGTTGTTATTGTTGATAATGATTATGATAGTGCCAATGATGAGATGAACAGGAACTTACTTCCTCACTACACAAGCCAAAGCACTAGAGCTTTGTGAAGAGTCAACATCCTGATTTGCCCAGAATGGCATGTCAACAATGTCATTGCCCATTTCCTTCAGGGCTGGGCATTGATCTTACCATGACTTCTACTTGCTATAAGGAGTGTCTCCTCTATACTCATTCAGCATATCATTCTGCCCCCAAAATGGGTTTTTGGAACTATCATCATTAGATCTGGTAATCCTGACTCTCAAAATTCTCTCCACTTAAGTTAAGTTGATTCTACTTAAGTTGATACTGTGGTTAAGTATCAATACTGTGACCCATGCATTTGGGAAGAACCTAGATTTCAGGAAGCTGTACATGCTCACTAACCAACCAAAGCATCATCCTCAGAAAGCATATTATTAAGCGATACACTCTTATCTCTCAGAGGCCAAACACATGCATTTATAACATTGTCTGTCAATTGCAGACCTGCCGACAAGGGCAGGGGGAGACATAAGAGATCATTGCCACATAGCATACCATTTAGCCTAATTAATCCTGCATCAGCTGTCTGAATACAGCGTGGCCCAAGGCTGATCCTGGAATTCTATAGTCTTCATCACATACACATGGTCTTTGTCACAGAGGATTCTCCATCCTTGCTCCTCCCCCCCTCCCTCCCTCTTTTCTTTCTTCCCTTTTTCCTTTCTTCACTCACCAGGCATGCTTTAAACTATGTGTGTCAGACACTACCAATAAGAAGGTGGTAAGAATCACATGCCGATTTTAAATTAGAAAAGTCTGTAAGACCCCAACATCAGGAGCTGAAGTAGGTTTTTATCTGAGGAATAGTGGAACAAACAAAACTGAGCAATTCCCTGGGGTGCCTGGGTGGTTCAGTCAGTTAAGCACCTGATTTTGGCTCAGGTCATGATCTTGTGGTTTGTGAGTTGGAGCCCTGCATCAGGCTCTCTGCTGTCAGCACAGAGCCCACTTCAGATCCTCTGTCTCCCTCTCTCTCTACCCCTTCCCATGCTTGCTCTCTGCCTCTCTCTCAAAAAAATAAATAAATAAACTTAATAAAAACAAACAAACCTGAGGAATTCCCATAAGAGTTGCATACGCTTGAGTAATGCCCTCTCTGACACCCACACCTGATTTGGTTGGCAAGATTCTGTGGGCAGTTGTAAATATGATGGATAGAAAGATTCTCCTGAGTTATCTGGACTCTTTGAAGGAGGAATAGAAAGGGCCACTGCCCAGTATGGTTGTGCAAGTTCGGCTATGCGAAGGAGTGCATGCAGAAGGTGAGTCAGGGCAGAAATCTAGCTTATGTTCTGTGCACTAAACCACGAGTTGAGCGCTGCAAAGGATGGGCACATTTTTCTCATTCCTACAAAGGTAGACTGACTATGTTTTAGGAAGCAGATCCGTGTTCTCTGATTGTAGTTCTCTAATGGGAAGGTCTAGAAGTTGTAAACCAGAGTGGGAACAGCAGCTCTGTGGAGAGGCACAGGCTTTCCAAGACCAGATACAGAGTGGACATCGCCATCCACATCAGGTCCCCTGCTTTGAAACAGCACATAGAGCCAGGGTTTTTTTCTGACAATCCTGATACATTTCTAATTTGGGATTCAGATTTCATAAAATGGGTCTTCTGGTTTCTAGCCAGTCAGTCCTCATATTAGTCCTATTGATGTTTGTCTCCCTGAATGTGAATATATCCTCCTTATCCTCACTGATATCTTTGGATGGGAAATTCCTAGAGAATCCTCAGGAAGATGCAATTGAACTTGAACATTAAGCATTTGAGGAGATGTGGCCCAGGACCAACCTTGTCATCTAAAAAACCTGCCTGGAAAACACAAGGTTCCAGTCATGGCTTGATCCCAACTCTATGCCTGCTCTTGAAAAAGTCCTTACTTCTCTCTGGGTTTCAGTCTCTTGGTCTATACAAATAAGAGAATTAGGTCTTTATTGTTCCCTCAGGCTGTGGTTATATACCCTGCTAGGCTTTCAGAGATTGGAAGCATAAAAAGTGACTTGGCAGCAAGGCCTGGTTTGTAGTTCCATGGAGCCTGCATCTAGGACAAGAGGAGTGATATGGTTGGAAGTAGCAGAGCCCTGTGCTTCTCTCCCTATTCAGTTCATGCCAGGTGAATCAAGGATATAATCACCCTTGGCATACTGAACATTACTGTACTTATTTCAGCTTCAGCTTCTTTTATTTGTTAAATTGTCATCCCTCCCACCTGTACATGAATATGCAGGTTGCTACAGTAAAACCCCAGGAGCTTTGAAGTTCCAGTTTCACCCCTTAATAGTTAGGTGACTGATTCCCAATTTCCTAATCTGTAAAGTAGAGATAATGATGTTTATGTCATGGAGTTGCTATGAGGATTAAATCAGATTCTGTCTAAAAAGTACATAACACAGGGCCTGGCTGATACATGATAATTTCCTTTCCCCTCCTACCTATCCACTCCCCTTTGCCCCACCACCAGTGTGCACATGGCAGTAAAGACTATTTAAATTTTGCACCCTGGAGGAGTGACTTGACTGTCTAATGACATACGTTCAGGCATGAAACAGGTATGCACTTGGCTATTTGTGGCTTGAAATCTCATGCTTGCCATTTTTTCACTACAGTTTCATCTGAAGATATGCCTCATTAGAATGATAAAAAATGTATGTTTTTCCTTCCAAACAGGTAGGTTCCTCCAGTTATGCTGGACCTGATAATTTTGTGTGTGTATGGAAGATGTTAGCATCCAGTGGGTCCACTCAAATGTCATTGGGAAGTCCCCTTAAATTTCAACCTCAGTGCTCTCTGATAAGTTGACTGTCTCCCAACATCCATCTATGATTTGAAGCCCTAAAGTGTTGTTACTGATACCCAGAATGAAAGAATTCTTAAAGGATTTCACCCCCTCCACAAGGCAGCCCATTCTATCTGTGGAGAGCTCTCTTTTAGTGAAATGTACTATCTGCAACAATCACACACTGTTCTGATGTGTAGAAAACAAGCAAGTTAGTATAATGTGCTCGTTAAGAGCAAGGTCTCCTTATTCAGACTATTTTATCCTGAAGACTGATTTTGGTACTTACTAGCTTTGTGACCTCAGGTATAGTTAATGTCTCAATATCCTTATCTAAAGAAATGGGGTCAACCTGGTTAAGTGACTCAATATGTATAAAATGTCAGATACATAATTAGTTCTCCTCCTAAGTGTTTATTAATAATAATGACAATGATCTCTCCTCCACATGATAAGTTGTCATATCCTAGAATGAAGCTGAGGATGGCCCAGTTAACTGTAGTAAAACTGGGTAGGTGAGAGGAGCCAGTACCTAGAACTTGAACCATCCATTTCAGAGATATACCCAGCTACAGGTCCTAGAAATCTTACCTTGAGACAGGCTATTGTAACTGGAAGGAAGATTTCAATGTGAAGGGCAGTTTTCTGCTTATTGAGCTCGAGTCCCTCTCTCTGCCAGGTGGGACACCTGAGGACAGTAAGGTCAGAATGGCTGTGAATTCCTGATCACCAGCCATCTTTGCATTGTTGGTTTGATGCCCATGACCCAACCATCTCCTGGAACTTTTAGACCATGTCCTTGACCTCAGCCTGCTGCTATGAATAGTATATGCAGCTTATGACAGTTGCCAAATGGCTCCACCAGGACTTGGGATACCTGATTGAGAGAATTTCTTGGGAGAAAAGGCAAAAAAGTTGCTCCTGGCTCTGGCCTCATGCCTAAATCCCAAAAGTATGCTTGCTTTTGGTGCCTGAGTTTTTAGAAAGGACACAAGGAATCTGTTGGTAAGGTTTATCTGGGTTTTGGTTTACTCTGCTATACAAAAAAAGGGAGGAGGCAGGAATTAGGGTATGTTAGGATTACTAAGGCTTCTTGGTAGTCAGAGCATGCAATAACTACTGAATACTGAGGGATGCCCTTCAGTTTCTGTACTTGAAGACCTTATTTTTTAGAAGTGCAGAGAATGAAAGATCAATAAAAACTAGATTGCTGGGGGAAAGTTCCCTATGGGAAGTGGTCCACATTCTCTACTTCCACTTCCAAGACCAGCTTTCCCACTTTCCCCTCACTTCCATCCCAGATTGTGATAACTAAGATCCTCTGCATCTTTGACCTCTTCCACTTGACATAACAGACACAGGTTCTCCCCAAATGACACTACTTCTGCTGCTGCCTTTCCATATTTTGTCTACTGCAAGAGCCAGAAGAAAGAGCAGCATCCTTACAGCCCAGTGTCATTTACACTGTCCTATTCCATCAAATAGAACATTTTCCTCTGTTGAATTTCAGACCACTAGGTTATATCACAGTTCCCTTCCTTGACTCTTAACTACTGTCTTCCTAGTCCTTTCCCCAAATTTACTTCTCACTCTTGATTGATGTCCAGTCTGTTAATAACCATGGGTGACCACAATGTCTGTGGGGATGATCTATCCCATAACTTCTTGACCTTCTCAACTCCATGACCTCCATGTAATTCCAGTGACACCCCCCCCCCCAGTCATGGACTAATTTTGAATTTTGTCCATGGCCCCAAACTACTCCACCTCTAGAATTATAACTCTAGTATCCTATCCTCTGGCTTCAGTATTCCACTTCTCTCACCCCTTGCTCTTTCTAAACCCGGTCTTTGATCTTAATAAGACCTCAAGTATTTGATTCTTCCACTTTCCATTTTCTTCCGGTCTATTTGTCTCTCCCCCATCTAAACTAAATTCTTAACTTTCCATTCTTTTTTCTCCTTAACCTTTTATCTAACCTACCTGGAAAAACAGCTGGACCTTCCATGACACATCACTCATCAGCTCTCCTATTCCTCATCGATGTTTAAGTTATTTTTAATTTCTCTATTCTCTACAAATTTCTACCCCTTCTGTGTCCCACCCTATGTTGTCACTCCTACAAGACATCCTCATTTAATACCTTACACAGAAAATAGATAGCGTTAAAGAGCAATTACCTTTAAGTCTCTGTCCCTCATCTCCAATATGCAAAATTACCTTCATCTCCCTCCTCTGGTCTAAAACTAATCCTCTGATCTAAAGCTAATCTAAAGCCAAAGCTCCCTGTGCTCTGAATTTTATCCTTCTCTACATCCTCATGGGCCTTACTCTATCAGTTAACTCTCTGTTATCATTAATGTCTCCCTCTTGACTTACATCTCAGAAGCTTCTATGCCACACAGGTCCTGGTTCACTAGGCTTTTGCCTCACCTGGGAAATATCCACTTTGAGCATTACTTCAGGGGTGCCATTGATAGAAATACGAAAGTCAGAAAGGGGAAAATTTTTAGGAACAGAAACTAGGAATTGGGACTTTAGTTTTTTAAGTACAGAGTTTAATAGGCCATTCCAGTAGAAATGTAAAGTAGGAGGTTTGGAGATGCTCATATGTATCTTTAGGAGAAAGATCAGCCCTAGATATCCAACTTTCTTCCTTCCAGATATCCTCTGACACATCAAGGGCATAAAACTATCCATTAAATTGGATGGGGCAGGGGGTGGGTCTTACCCCTGAGTGTTTCTTTTCCTAATATTTTCCTACAAAGGGCCTCTAAGTTTTGGGTGTATTAACATATTTATTTTAAAGGTATGTCACAAAAAAAGTATGTCCTTGGTGTTGAAAACCCAGATGTTATAACTTTGAATTTCATCTCAATCTCCAGACCTGGAATCCAGAAAAAATTCTCTAATCTTATAAGCAGAAAATGACAGTATAACTCTGGGTCCTTATTAGGAATTCTTATATTTTTGTATAATTGAGGAAATCCTTAGAGTCATTGCACAGCCATATTTATTAAAAGAAAGGTTCCCCCAGCCTGCTTGGGCTTCTCTCTCTCTCTTTCCGACCATCATGGTTGTCTCTGTCTTTCTCAAAATAAATAAATAAACTTAAAAAAAAAACAACGAAGGAAGAAAGAAAGAAAAAAGAAAGGAAGGAAGGAAGGAAGAAAGAAAGAAAGAAAGAAAGAAAAGAAAGAAACGAAGGAAGGAAGGAAGGAAGCAACAAAGGAAGGAAGGAAGGAAGGAAGGAAGAAAGGCTCCCCAGGACACCCAGGTGGCTAAGTTGGTTAGAAGTCTGACTCTTGGTTTCAGCTCAGGTCATGATCTCATGGTTTCATGGGCTCAAGCCCCACATCACATCTGCCACCAGCCCAGAGCCTACTTGGGGTTCTCTCTCTATCCTCTCTCTCTCTGCCCCTCCCTCACTCACACTACCTCTGTCTCTCTCAAAAAAATAAATAAGCTTTAAAAAATTAAAAAAAAAAAGAAAAGAAAGGCTCCCCAAAGTCTTGTTAGAGAATGACTTTAATGGAGCATCTGGCTGGCTCAGTCAGTAGAGTATGCAACTCTTGATCTCAGGGTTGTGAGTTCAAGCCCCACATTAGGTATGGAGCCTACTTTAAAAAATAATAAAACAAGGCTTGGTTTAAAAGAGAGAGAGAGAGAGAGAGAGAGAGAGAGAGAGAGAGGCAGAAGGGTGTATGGGTGGCTCCATTGGTTGAGAATCCAAATCTTGATTTTGGCTCAGGTCACGATCCCAGGGTCATGGGACTGAGCCCCGAGTTGGGCTCCACATCTGCTTAAGATTCTCTTTCTCCCTCTGCCCCTCTCCCCTGTGCTCTCTCTCTCTCTCTCTCTCTCTCTCTCTTTCAAGGAAGGAAGGAAGAAAGGAATAAAGAAATGGAGGGAGGGAAGAAGGGAAAGAGGGAAGGAGGGAAGGAAAGAGGAAGAGAAAATGAGTTTACTATTTCCCCAGAAGTCAAAGTACACTATTCTGTAGACGCTTCAACCTCCTCCTTTGAGTACCACTTACTGACAGAATATCTTCTACATTTAGAGTAGAAACAGGCAGAGGCTGAGAAATGCTGATGAACTTTTGGGTGGCATGTCTTTGGCCTTTGGTTGAACTGCTCCTCAAAAGTTTCTCATATTCCAAATTCCCTTTGATAAAATTGAGCTTTGTTTCTCTGATGGATTATTGCTGTCAGCCTCAATTACCTCATTACATATTTAAAAATTATCTTATATTGCTTTGAACTACCATAACCAACACACTCTTTTGATGATAACACACTGAATATAAATATCATCACAAAGTACACTTGAACATTCATCAGAAACTTGAAGATTTCCATGAACAGGATGACATTCATCAAGGTGCTTGAATATCTCCAGTGCCACTCTGCCAAATGGTCATCTGTCTTCTCTTTCAATCATAGGTCATTATATGGGGTTTGGATGAAAACTTGTAAATAAAAAAAATTTGGAATTATGAGACTAGAATTATAAGACTAGAAGAGTCTTTTAAAGGTCACCTACTCTTTTCAGGCACTAGACCATAAGTTATTCCATAGGATGAGATTTTATAATATATTCCTTTTTAAATTAAAAAATATTTAAATTTTAAAATTCTAGTATAGTTACCTTATTTTTTTTAATGTTTATTTATTTATTTTTGAGAGACAGAGAGCAAGAGAGTGAGCAGGGGAGGGGCAGAGAGAGAGGGAGACAGAGAATACCAAGCAGGCTCATGCTGTCAGCAGAGAGCCCAATGTGGAGATCAAACCCACAAACCTTGAGATCATGACCTGAGCTGAAACCAAGAGTTGGATATTCAACTGACTGAGCCACCCAGTGCCCCAACATACAGTGTTCTCTTAGTTTCAGGTGTACAATATAGTGACTCAATGATTCTATACATTACTCAGTGCTCATCATGATAAGTGTATTCTTTATATCCATCACCTATTTCACCCATCCTCCCACCCAGCTCCCCTCTGGTAACCATCAGTTTGTTCTCTATATTTGAGAGTCTGTTTCTGGGGCACCTGGGTGGCTCAATCAGCTAAGCGTGGGTTCGAGCCCCACATTGGGCTCTGTGCTGACAGCTCAGAGCCTGGAGTCTGCTTCAGATTCTGTGTCTCCCTCTCTCTCTCTGCCCCTCACCCACTCATGCTCTGTCTCTGTCTGTCTGTATGTCTCTCTCTCTTAAAAATAAACAAACATTAAAAAAAAAACTTTAAAAAAAGAGTCTGTTTCTTGGTTTGTCTCACTCTTCTTTTTCCCCCTTTATTTTTATGTTCTGTTTCTTAAATTCCACATATGAGTGAAATCATATAGTATTAGTCTTTGTCTGACTTATTTCACTTAGCATTATACTCTCAAGCTTCATCCATTTGTTGCAAATGGCAAGATTTCATTCCTTTTTATGGCTGAATAATATTCCATTATATATATATATATATATATATATATATATATCCACATGCATACACTACAACTTCTTTATCCATTCATCAATTGATGGACACTTGGGCTGCTTCCTTATCTTGGCTATTGTAAATATTGTAAATAATGCTGCTGTAATGTAGGGGTGCATGTATCCCTTTGAATTAGTGTTCTTGTATTCTTTGTGTAAATACCTGGTACTATGATTGCTGGATCATAGGGTAGTTCTATTTTTAACTTTTTGATGAGCCTCCAAACTGTTTTCCACAGTAGCTGTGCCAGTTTGCTCTTACACCAACAGCGCACAATGGCTTCTTTTTCTCCACATCCTCTCCAAAACTTATTTCTTATGTTTTGATTTTAACCATTCTGACAGGTATATCTCATTGTAGTTTTGATTTGTATTTCCCTGATAATGAGTGATGTTGAGCAACTTTTCATGTGTCTGTTGGCCATTTGTATATGATATATTCTTATCTCCTTACCTTTCTTCCTCTTTTCTTCCTTGTGGTCCTCTTTACACAAACATTTACTAAGCACTCACAATGTGC
Source organism: Cryptoprocta ferox (assembly GCA_028646485.1). NCBI lineage: Eukaryota > Metazoa > Chordata > Mammalia > Carnivora > Eupleridae > Cryptoprocta > Cryptoprocta ferox. The sequence continues at coordinate 21,081,183 of CM053568.1, read as the reverse complement.
CAGGTCTTATGGTAAGTATTGATTAATTAGTATTTAGTATTGATTAAGTGATGAATAATTATTTCCTATCTTTACTACTCTTATCTAGTAGAAAAAAAAGAGAATATGTTACTGCAGACAGGAACTTAGGTAGTACATCTATATTTCTTTTTTTTTTAATTTTTTGTCTTTATTTTATTTTGAGAGACAGAGACAGAGAGTGAGTGGGGGAGGGGCAGAGAGAGAGGGAGACACAGAATCTGAAGCAGGCTCCAGGCTCTGAGCTATCAGCACAGAGCCTGACGCAGGGCTTGAACCCACAGACTGTGAGATCATGACCTGAGCTGAAGTTGGATGCTTAGCCAACTGAGCCACCCAGGTACCCCAGACATCTACATTTCTTAACTAAGTGATCTAGAAGTATTTCTAGGGTGGGACTCCTGGGTGGTTTAGTTGGTTAGGCATCTGACTCTTGATTTCGGCCCAGGCCATGATCTCATGATTCATGAGTTCAAGTCCCACGTCAGGCTCTTACACTGACAGCATGAAGCCTGTTTGGGATTCTCTCTCTGCCTCTCTCTCTGCCCCTCCTCACCCTCTCTCTCTCTCTCAAAATAAATAAACATTAAAAAAAATATTTCTGGGGAGATGATGCTTCAATTCACCCTTTAAAGGTGGGTAGCAAGTAACCAAACAGGCAGAAGGGAACTGGGATTCCCAACAGAAGAGACATGATAAACAATCTTTCATGGAAGAGTGAGAGCATATGGTGAAATTGTAAATAGTGAAATGTAAATGAGCATCTTGTGTGAATGTGGATAAAGGAGAGTCTGGCCACTTATAAGTTCCTCTCATGATTCCTCATATATTCCCACACTTGACAGAACCACACCTAGAGGAATGGGATTATTATTGTCTCTGTGTCACTTAGGAGCAAATCTCTTGTGGAGAATCTTGTCTGTCCTTGGCCCTGCCCTGTTCCACACTTTTAACAGGGATGTGTATGAAGACATCGATGGCAGAATTACTAAATCTGCAGATGACTCAAAGCAAGGAAGGATAGCTAAGACCATAGATGGCTGGCTGGAATGCTGGTATGAAATCGATAAGCTGAAATTTAAATCAGGCAGATAGATGTAAAGTCCAATGTGTTAAATTTAAAGAGAACTGGCAGAAACTCAATCCTGACTGGGATTAGTTCACGTGGGCTAGATTGAAAAGGTTTTGCTGTTGTTGTTATTGTTGTTTTTAAGTTTTTTAAATGTTTATTTATCTTTGGTGGGGGAGGGGCAGAGAGAAAGGGAGACACAGAATCTAAAGCCGGCTCCAGGCTCCGAGCTCTCAGCACAGAGCCCCATGTGGGGCTCAAACCCATGTACTGCAATATCATGACCTGAGCCAAAGTCAGACCCTTAACCAACTGAGCCACCAAGATGCCCCTAGATTGAAAGGTTTTAATTGATATTAACTTAATAGAAGCCAAAGCATGAAGCAGCTGATGAAAGGCTAACATATTATTAGACTGTGAATCAAAAGTAGGGTCCAGATCAAAGGAAGGGATTGCCATACTGTACTGCTTGTTGTCATATCATACCTGAAACATGGTTATCTATGGTGAGGTAAAATAGGTGAGATAGATGGAGGGGGAAGGACAGTGAGAGGTCAGAAAACTAGAAGAGGGTTTAACACCATGTGAGATGAAAGTGGTGAAAAAAAACTTGGAAAGTAACAAGGAGACTTGCTATCTGAAGGTCATTGTGATCCAGACAACAACTCACAAGGAATGTAGCAGTAGCTAATGTTGGCTCACATCTCTGTCCTCTTGTCTCTGCCCAGTTCTTTTTATCCCTGTGAGTTCTAAAATGAGTCCACACTTCTTCCATCCTTGGCCCCAGCTTTAGTACATAGATACTATCTCTCTATGACTAAACTATGGATGAGGTTGGCTTCATGGGTATATGATTTGTGCTATTGCACAGGGCCTTGCATTTAGACAGATCCTGTGCTTGGTTTAATTTTTACCTGAAATTTGTAACAAGTTTTGAATAATAGGCATTTTCATTTTTCACTGAGCCCCACAAATTATGTAACCCACCCTGGGTATTAAAAAAATATCCTTTTCTTCTTAGACCAATTGGAGTTTTCTAAAAGGAAGATTTGCTGTGAAAAGGAGCTAGCAAACAATGTCAGCTATACTGATAGCTAAAAAAGAATAAAATTTCAGATTATGGGTTAATCCCAAAGTGAACTAAAACTCAGCCAAAATAATGTGATAATCAGGACAATTAAGGGGGTCTATAGTTTTTGGCTCCCTTCCATCTCATTTTATTTTTTATTTTTTTCGATGTTTATTTATTACTGAGACAGAGAGAAACAGAGCATGAATGGAGGAGGGGCAGAGAGAGAGGGAGACACAGAATCTGAAGCAGGCCCCAGGCTCTGAGCTGTCAGCAGAGAGTCCGACACAGGGCTCGAACCCACAAACCGTGAGATCATGACCTGAGCCGAAGTCGGCCACTCAACCGACTGAGCCACCCAGGCGCCCCTCCATCTCATTTTTGGCTACTCTAAATGTTAAATTAAGATATGCATATGATCTGAGATGGATTTTGGTTTGGCAACAAAACCAAGCTTTAGGATCTGTAATACAGACTCCATGCCAGGAGTGGGCCCTAGGTCACTGGCTTTAGCTTCCTCACCACTTGTCAGCCCCGTGTTTCTTACCTCCTCCTTTTGCCTCTTTCTATTCATTGGAGATTGGGGCTCTGGCTTCTTCACTTTGACTCCATTTACTTCCTGTTTACTAGTGAATTGAAAAGGCCAATTACACAAATTAGAGAACCTTGTCTTCCTTGCTTATTATTGGCATCATGTAAAGTTGCCAGATTTAGCCAATAAAAGTACAGGATGCTCAGTTAAATTAGAATTTTAGATAAACAATGGGTAAATTTTTAGTTATTGTTCCAAATATCACATGCCATATACTTACACTTAAAAAAGTATTTGCTGTATAGCTGAAATGCAAATTTATTTGAACGTCCTATATTTTATCTTGGAACCCTAGCATCATTGACATGCATGGATCTTGGACCACCATCTAATTTCCTTGGAGTCCATTGTCATCTCTTCGGGGTTTGTTTGCCTTCTGATCTTATCTTAGGCCAAATCTGGCTCCTTCAATTCCTGCCTCCTCTCTAATTCCCATTTCAACAAGAAAGCAGAAATGACTAACAGATTCTGAGTTTATTGAATAATCATTTATCTTTCCCTTCACATCATCAGTTCTTCTTATCTATTCAAGTTCTCCTTCATAATTCCATTTCCAACTACCCCCAGAGAAGTCACAGTTACTAAATTTTTCAACAGAGATTGTGACTGGTTCTTTCACCATTATTTCCCCAGTAGCTACTATATTACATGGCACCCAGTGGAGTTCAATAAATATTTGTTGAATCGGTTAAGTAAAAAATAAATTCCCTATAGACTGTTAGAACAGATCGAACAGAGTGTTCTTATTGTATTCTGGGGGAAGGACTAGAGCCAATAGTACTAATGCTTAGGAAAATAATTTTGGCTTCAATACCCCCCAAAACTGGGTGGTAGTATTGAGAAGTCAAAAGCTGCCCAACCCTGGCAATATTCAGGAGGAGACTGATTCCCACTTGGTAAGAAGCCATTGCCATAGACAAAAATTCCTGGACTGCAGTGAGAATTATTAGATTACGTCTAGCCCTGAAATTTAAGGATGTGAATGTACTCTCTCCACACACACTTTGTTTTTCTTTTGCACCTTGAAAGTTGCTTATGCTATTGAATGCTGCTCTTCTGAGACCTAGGATGTATAATGGTTGCAGACACATGTTAATGATGTGCTAATTACCTTTGGTTTCAGATCTTGAAGAGCATAAAGACAGAAAAGTGATTCCTATCAATAAAAAATAAAAAGCTCTTAATTTTTCAGTTTATCTTTGATTTATATGTTTCTGTGTCTGTATGATGCCAGGCTTTCCTTGGCCTTTTTCAAAAGGAACACTGTGTGACAGTTGAAAACAAATGAGTACATGTCAATGGGGGAAATGTCATGTTACCCAAAAGTACAGTCACTCATGGAAACCCAAGCTAGTCCTTCAACATGAGAGAAAGTATTTGTAGGCATCGTAAACATAGCCATTCCCCCCTGAACCGTTACATATCCATCCCTCCATTCTTTTAATGTTGTAATGTGAGAGAAAGAATGAGATACCTGTGGTAGTGTTGTGTTTGAGCAATGCATGGTGTTTGCAGGACAAGGCAGGGAAATAAAGAAGTATAGGAGAGTGGAGGCAATGCGTGATATCCCTGGGGCTGGGATGGGGAGTGTGTGATGGCTCTGGATGTGTGTGTCACATGTGAAAGCTGAGAAGAGACAGTATACATGTAATTATACACTCAGAAATATTTAATGTAATACTTTTTTAAATAAAAATGAATGCTGGGGCACCTGGGTGCTCAGTGGTTGAGTGTCAGACTCTTCATTTCAGCTCAGGTCATGGTCTTACTGTCCATGGGATCAAGCCACTCACTGAGCTCTGCGCCAACGGTACGGAAGCTGCTTGGGATTCTCTCTCCCTTTCTCTGTGCCCCTCCCCAACTCGTGCTCTCTCTCTCTCTCTCTCTCTCTCTCTCTCTCTCCCCAAAGACATAAATAAACATTTAAAAATAAAAAATGAAGTGATGAATGTTATGGTATGTGAATTATGTCCCAATAAAGCAGTTAGTAAAAAAGTTAATATTAAAAAAAACCCACACAACTCCATGATGAACAAAATATCAAAATTGTAATGAAAGAAAGGATGAGGCCAGATCCTACTTAAACCTAAGGGCACCAGTTTCAGATCTCAGGACCACCAGTACTGCCTGAGAAAGGTGTGAGAGGGAAAGAAAGAGGCCTACATATAGCAAGGAGGAGCAAATACTTTCTCTTTTATGTAGTTTCAATTTTTCTTTCCTAAGCCATGAACACTAACTTCCCCTGAGCTCTGCTCTGAACAATGATCTCCACACTTGTTCCTTCCCTTTCCCCTCTCTGCTCCGGAGTTCACAGTGGAGCACATGTGAGATGGGGAGAGAAAGCAGGCTGGGAACTAGGTTTGTATGGAGTGAAGAAAGCAATTCCATCCAGTTTATTTCCGGGCCATCTCTAACTCTGGCAAATGTTTGTGATAAAGTTAGGAAAATACTCAATTAACAACTGGCACCCAAATTTCTAAGGGAGGAAACTTAAGGAGGGAAAAATTCCTCAAAATTGTTTGGGGTAGAAAATGGGACCGTAAGAGCATGTGTGTCAGCCTGATGGCTAGGCTAAGGAGACTAGCCTTGCTACCTAAGTCAAAGAGAGGAATTTTTTTATCAGGAGAGGATGGGGTAGCAGCAGGACAGGAGGGAACCGTTGATTATGACAGGGGAGGAAAAAGAGGGACCCTGGGGATGATCTGAGACTGGGTTCTGCGTAGGCAGATTGGCCAGGAGAAGGGTGCCCTTAATCAGGGGATCGGGGGAGGGGCACCAAAAAGACTTTTTATTTATTTTGAGAGAGAGAGAGAGAGAGAGAGAGAGAGAGTGTGAGCATGAGCTGGGGAGGGCCAGAGGGAGAAGGGCAGAGACAATCTTAAGCAGGCTCCACGCCCAGCACAGAGCCCAATTCGGGGCTCCATCTCACCACTGTGAGATCATGACCTGAACTACAATCGGGAGTTGGACCCTCAACCAACTGAGCCACCTAGGCACCCCACATTAAATAACTTTTAAAAGCCTCTTCAGATATTCTGGTTTTTAAAAATCTTTCGGGGGCGTGCTTTGGTGGCTCAGTCAAACATCTGACTTCAGCTCGGGTCTCGCTGTTCGTGAGTTCAAGCCCCACATTGGGCTCTCCGCTGTCAGCACAGAGACCACTTCAGATCCTCTGTCTCCCTCTCTCTGCCCCTCCCCCGCTCACATGTGTGGGCTCTCTCAAAATAAACATTAAATCCAACTCTTTTTTTTTCTAATGTTTATTTTTGAGAGAGGGAGACAGAGCACAAGTGGGGAAGGGGCAGAGAGAGACAGTGACACAGAATCTGAAGCAGGCTTCAGGAACCAAACTGTCAGCACGGAGCCCAATGCAGGGATCAAACCCATAAGCTGTGAGATCATGACCTAAGCCAAAGTCTGATGCTCAACCAACTGAGCCACCCAGGTGCCCCTAGTGTCCAATTCTTGATCTCAGCTCAGGTCTTGATTTCAAGGTCATGAGTTCAAACCCCACATTAGACACCATGCTGGGTATGGAGCCTGCTTTTTTTTTTTTTTTTAAGTTGCTTAATGTGTTCTGTGTGTTGTAATCTCTCCTCTCTACAAACCCCTGCTCTTAAATAAAATCTGTGTGTATGAGTGGGATTTGTGTGGAAACCAATGAAGGAACTGAATTTCATTTACAGATTGATCTGGTCAGAATGGAAAATGAGACAGAAGAGGCCAAAGGAAAGACCATGAGATGTAAGCTTTCTAGACAGTGCCAAAATTTTATAAAGGGCCCTGAACTCATGCTGGCCATGGAATTAGGACAGTTGGGTGAGTTCTATTATCTGTATCTCAAAGATCAAGGAGGCCACATCTGAGAATCATGTTAAGTCTGTTAAACAGGATTAAATATTATTTGGAAGGCCCTTGTGGTCCCAGTATAGGAGTGGGGAGAATCTTGCCAATACATTCTACTTATATCTAAAAGGGCCTTTGGAAGAGAAAAGAACTGCCTCAATAGTTTAAATATTTGGGGCCCAGTTCTCTAAGGCTCATATTTACATTTATTACCTAACACATTTCAAGGGGTTATTTACACTCAAGATGTTAGAATCTACATTAAGCTCAAGATCCCAGCTAGATAACCAAATTTCTTACTTTACTAACAGATGTTCCAACCTAAGAGCAGATGTTTACAATATACCTTGTGTATATGATTCTCTTCTTTCCACCTTAAAAGAGGTTTCCCATAGAAAATGATAGTTCAGTATGAAGGAAGACAGCCCTTATATACTTTCATGGTGCTCGAGAAGCATAAAGATAACTGTCTACTGGCTTTCCTATACTTGTTTCTATAAATAAATCACTTCTCCCCCCAGAACTTTCGGACTATAACCTGTTCTGTTTTACACTGGGCAAGCCTCAAAAAGACCCACTCAGACCCAAATCAGAAACTCCAGAGTTAGGTGTCCAGGCATCAGTATTTTTTGAAAGCTTCCAGATTTCTCCAGTGCTTTGCCTTAGTTGCAAGTTGCAGGAACTGAGTCTCTGGAGGCTCATGTATTTTGAAAAATTCTCATCCCCTCCTACCAGTTGAGACGTATTTAATTCTATGGCTTGAATAACTAATTATGTAATACTTCCTGTGTTTTTTTTCCCTCACTATCACTTGTCAAAAGCACAACCTAAGGTATGAGAATTTAGAAACCAATATATTAATCCCAAGTAGCCTGATCATTTAGTTCCTAATAATAATAATTTGAATTACTCCATTGATAGTCAGTTTTTTCATTCATTCGTTCATTAACTCCACGCATTCTTAAGCACCTGTTATGTCCCCATAGTCTTCTAAGCACTCGTGATTAAAAAAAAAATTGAACAAGATATAGTCCTTGCCCTCAGGAAAAATTGACAAGTCAGTAGGCAATTATAATATAGTGTGAGGCAGATTAATAAGAGAGCAAGCAGGTGGAATGCTAGGTGCACATTAAAGTGCATTTAACTGAATCTTGAAGGTTGAGAAAGTTTAGAAAGTATTGTCTAAGCTGAGACTCACTGGATGAAAAGGACTTAACCCAAATGTAAAGACACAAGAGAGGAACATGGCAAAGGCCAAAAGAAAAACAAAATGAACCCAACCAAAGAACTCTCAAAGATCCACAAATAGTTAAGCAGGATTACAGCTTAAAATTCAAGAAGGATAGTGATTAAAGATGAGGCTGAACAGATAGCAAAAGTCAGATTATGAAGGACTCTGTCCATCATGTTACAGAGTTTAGACTTTATCTAGGTGGGCTATCCTGGAAAGATTTTTTAAAAATCAGAGCGACTAAAATTGAAAATATTGATAACACTAACAATTGATAAGGATGTGAAGTACCTAAAATACCTACTAATGCCCCACAATCCAGTGGTTCCACCGTAGGTTATGTACCAACAGAAATGAGTGCATGTGTCAACCAAATGATATACACAAAAGTGTTCGAACAGTTTCATTTATAATATCTAAACCCTGCAGATGACCCAAATAGCTGTCAACAGTAAAAAGGGTAAATAAATTGAGGTATATTCATAGAATGAAGTATTACATAGCAATAACTGTTCATAGCAATAATACATAGCAATAATCAGTTCAACCTACTGAACCAGTCAGGCACTTATATGAATTTTTAAAGTAGGCAAAACTGGGGCACCTGGGTGGCTCACTCGGCTGAGCATCTGACTCTTGATTTTGACGTGGGTAATGATCTCAGGGTTGGGAGACTGAGCCCTGTGTCGGGCTCTGTACTGACAGCACAGCGCCTGCTCGGGATTCTCTCTTTCCCTTTCTCTCTCTACTCCTCCCCATCTTGCATGCTCACATGTGCGCGCTCTCTCTCTCAGAATAAGCATTAAAACAAAAATAATCTGTGGTGACGGCAGTCAGAATAGTAGTTACTTTGAAGGTGGAGCATGACTCAAGTGGGGACATGAGGGAGCGCTCTGGGGTGCCAGAATGTTCTACATCTTTATTTGGGATACATAATTGAAAATATATCAATTCATATATTTAAGATTTGGGCACTTTACTAGCTTACACCTCACTTTGGGCACTTTACTAAGTCAACATCTTTATTAAGTAATGCCTCAATAAAAATTTAAAAGCAGAGGGGCACCTGGGTGGCTCAGTCAGTTAAGCATCTGACTTCAGCTCAGGTCATGATCTCACAGTCTGTGGGTTCAAGCCCCGCATCAGGCTCTGTGCTGACAGCTCAGAGCCTGGAGCCTGCTTCAGATTCTGTTGTTTCCCTCTCTCTGCCCCTCCCCTGCTGGCGGTCTGTCTGTCTGTCTGTCTCTCTCTCTCTCAAAAATAAACATTAAAAAAGGGGGGTGTGACATAACAAGGTTTGCATTTTAGAGTGGCCACTCTCACTGTAGAATGGACTCAAAGCAAGAAGAAAAATTAGCAACAATGTCAGTAAGAGCAGTGGCCTGAAATACGAGATGGATCAATTTTACACATAAGAGGTAAGGAAGAACGCACTTGGTATTTCCTGTATGTGTGATGGATGAGAGAGAAGGAAGTGTAAAGAATGATTCAGAAGATTCTGGCTTAGGCAACAGGATGGATGGTGATGACATTTGCTGAGAGAGAGAGCACAGAGGTGGAGCAAACTTGAGGTCATATTTAGTAAATGAGAAAAGGTCTGGGAAGGAGAACAGGGTGTGGCCAAGGCAGGACATCCACTCTCTAGCTGGTCTGATGAGAGGGTCATAATCTCAGCTTGAGTCACCTGCATTTGGTTAGCACTGGAAGGACCGGCTCCAGCCAGTCAGAGTGGTTGAGGGAGATGTTAGGAGCCTCTCTTACCTTATGAATAGTAATCTGTGGTTTGCAAGCAAGTCTTGTGAAAAATAAAGATGGATTTAGAGCAATGGGCCTCAAGTTTCTGAAATGCCAGAAAATGAAAAAGTAAAGGCAGATAATGCCAAAGGAAATAAATATGCAGACCATCTTCAGACATATGATGAGGAACACAGATCTTGGATCTTTGAGAATGAGTTTATGTGGTTGGTTGGAATGAGGGGTAGGGGAGGCACAAGGGCTCTAGGGCCAAACAGACACAAGTTCAAACCCCACCTCCACTACTTACTTACATTATGACTGAGGGCAAGCCAATTAAACATCTATAAGCCTTGGTTTCTTTGTTTGAAAATGTAGCAAATAATACCCACTATCCCAGTGTGAGGTTTAAATAATTTCATGTATGTGGAAGAAGTTAACTCATATTAGCATTAAGTATATATGTATTTCCCTTTCTTCTTTTTAAAAAAAATTTATTTATTTATTTTGAGAGAGAGAGAGAGAAAGAGAATGAACAGGGGAGGGGCAGAGAGAGAGAGAGAGAGAGAGAATCCCAAGCAGGCTCCATGCTCAGTAAGGAGCCCAACGTGGGGCTTGATCTCATGACCACGAGATCACAACCATGAGATCACAACGTGAGCCAATATCAAGAGTTGGATACTCAACTGACTGAGCCACCCAGGCACCCACCCTTTCTTCTTATTATGGACAAAGTATCTCTAGTTAAATTTATATAAAGAGTCCCAAAGGGCAAAATGGCCTACTCAGACCACTTTACCAGATACCACTGTGCCTTCTGTTAACTGATTTTCAAAATCCTATTCTCCAACCTTCTCTGCAATGCATGGTATATTAAAAAAAAAAAGTAATCCTTAAGCACTACAGGAAGTGTCTTTATTCTTGTCCATTCCATCTCTGATCTCCCATCTTTCTCTTCCCATATGCTGTTGAAGATTGTTGTACAGGACTCAGAGATTGAATAATTGGCCTTATTACTATAGTTTAAAATATAAATTCGATAAATGTATTAATTAAGATTAATTTGGCACCATTAAACTAAATGCCCTAAAACAGTGATGACTCAAAAATACAGAAATGTATTTCTTTGTAAAAGAAGTCTGGAGGTAGGTATTCCTGGGGTAGCTCAGCAGTAATCTGATAACATAAGGGCTTCAAGCCACTATATTAGCACATGGCTACCATCCTTAGGGTACCTCATGGTTCATGATGTCAGCAGGCATCTTATCTTAGTTGCAGGCCTGAAGGAGGAGAAAAGGCATAGGGGCAATAAAAGACCACTTCCACAGGGGGCAGTCTTCTTTATGTGGTCTTTATGAAAATTGCACAAAACATTTCAGTTCACATTTCATTGACCAAAACTAGCTGCAAGGGAAGCTGGAAAAAATATAGTTTCAGGTGGTAAGATGCCCAGACAAAAGTCCAGATTCTATTACTAAGGAAGGAGGGAAGAATTCGAGTTGAGGTAGGCAATGTGTACTCTCAAGATTTCATTCATCCAAAAAATACTTATTGTATGACTCTGTTTATTAGGTACCAGACCCTATTCCAATCATTAGGATTTCATCAGAGGGAAAAAAAAAAGTTCTATCTTTACAGAACTTACATTCCAGTGAAATAATAATTGATAACTTTATTAAGTGAATACTATATGCAAGACATGGTTTTAAGTATTTTGTTTGTATTTATTTGATATTTGCAACAATCCTTTGAAGTATTTGCCATCATTATACATATTTTGAAAATTTAAAAAAACCTAAGGCACAGAGCTAATAATTTGGCAAGTTAATAACTTGCCCAAATTGATATGTCATAATTGGTAGATCCAGGATTTAATTCAGTCTAACTCCAGAATGAATGCTTTTAATCTCTATACTATATTGCTTCTCCTCAGTGTTTTCATATGTTTAATTTGCATTCTCTCTTGGGCATAAGTAATTACATATATATTTTGTGGGCACAAAATAGTTGGGCCCAACCCTCCCTCTTTATTTTTTTTAGTCATGAGGCATTGGAAGGGGGATGGCTGGCTGATACATTCTACCAGGAGTGAGTGGGAGAAAGTCACCACATACAGGACCTAGGAAATCATTAGGCTGCTTATCAACTTACAGTGCCACTCAGATGCAATAGGAAGTAGAAAATGACCTCTTTTTTTAAAAGCTTTGATTTGAATTGGAGTCAGTGATGGCATCACGAGCTGTCAATCCAGAAACCTGAACATCATTTCTGACTCTTCCCACTATTTCACATCCACATATAATCAACTAGTCCTTTTGTTTGAACCTTCTAAATACTTCTAGAATTTGACAGTTTATTTTCTTCATCTCTTTTGTCACATCTCCAAATTCATGGCATTATCATGTGTCTGTGTAATTCAGTATCCACATATATGGTGTCCCTACCTTCATTGGAGCCCTCTTGGGTCCATGCTCCACATTGTAGCCTGAGGACTTAATAACCACAGCTGGTCACATTACCCCTTCTTAAAACCCTTCAGTGATTCCACTTTACCCTCAGAATAATAGCCAGACTCCTAACCTGACTTACAGAGTCTTTAAATCCCAAAGCAGGCTAGAAGACTGTTGCAGGTTCGGTTTCCCCCAGGAAGCTGACTTAGAGTCCCTATTGCAGCCCAGATTCAAGAGGAGGGGAATTAGACTCTACATCTCAAAGAGAAGGAAAGTAGAGAATCCATGGCCATCTTTAATCTACCACAGATGCCTAATAGGTCTCTCACTTGTAACACATCCAAACAAAACTCCTAATTTCCCTCCAAATCTATTACTTGTGGTGATCACCATCCCAGTAAATTGGACCACTATTCACCCAGTTACTCAGCCTCCATATCTTAGAGCCATCTGTGACTGTATTCTTTCTCTCATACTCTGTATCTTATTTATTAGCAAATCCTGTTGGCACCACCTTCAAAATACATCCTAAATCTAACTGCTTACTCTCTTCACCTCCATTGTTCTGTTGTCATGGAATCTATATTTTAATGGAGCTGACAAGAAATATATATATATATGTACCCTAATACAATTCCACACATCCTTTTCCTGGACTACATTAATAGTCTTCCAGCTGGATCATTAGCATCCACTCTCATTCTCATGGACTCTTCACTATACAACAGAGATCCTATTAAAGCCATATCAAAATCGTGCACCCATGTTCTCATAATGTTCCAGTGGTTTCAAATCTCAAAGTAAAATGCAAAATCCTTACTTTGACCATCAGAGCTTTATATTGTCTGGACCCTGGCGTTTACTCTAACCAATTTCCTACCCTTCTTCCCTTCACTCACTATACTCTAGCCCCACTGGCTTATGTGCTCTTCCTTCAAGAAGCCAAAAGTGCTCCTCTGCAGGGCCTTTGCACTTGCACTTTGCACTAAATGGATCTCTCCTTCCTTACATGCATACATAGTTTACTTCCTCACTTTGTTCAGGTCTCAAATGTCATCTCTTCAGAGGAGCCCTCTCTACCACTGCAGAGATATTTACTCTTTATCCCCTCTCCTACACTATACTATGTATTTATTTATTTGTACTGCCTATCTGCTTTATTAGAATACAGGCTCTGTAAGAATAGAAACTATGAAGTTTTGTTCACTGCTATTTCCCTATCACTAAAAACAGTGCTATCACATAATGGTGCTCAATAAATATTTGTTAAATGAGTGAATAAATAAATGTGCTTAGTCTGCCTGTTGGATGATCCAACAGCTGGAGCCAGAAGAGGATATTCAATAAAATCTTGGGAGTAATTTGGCTCAATGTGGAGCAGCACCTTCCCTAATATTAATAATGAGGAGATTCTATTGCAAATCAAAAAAGGGTATAAAACTTATGAATCTGCTTCTCATTTATTCTTTTCTAGGGATCTAACAATAGTCCCTCTTGGAAGAATTATGAATGGCCAACATTAACACAATGACTTTCCATTTATTCCTTCTTTAGAATATTAGATTATTTCCTATCTCTTTTGGGCATATACATTTTATAGTCCTCTGACAGGATTCCAGTTCTACTGATAAAGATAAATATATGTCCTCTACCCAAGTTTGCTTGGTAATATAAACCATGGATAAATTATCCGGACCTGAAAGAGAGACAGGTCTTAAAGGTGCAGAGACGAGAGAATTACAAAGCAGGGGACTAAGACTCTCCAGGAGCTGAAGCATCGGTCTCTCAGCTCAAGCCTCTCTTATTTTGCTATTTGTCTGACAACAGCAAGCACGTACTACATAGTATTTGGCATCTGACAGGTCACGTACCTGCGGTGTATTCCATACTGGGTCATGAATATATCTGGTGCCAGACAAAACATTCTTTTTCCTGGCCTGGCACCCGTATGATGTCCTTCTGGAGAGAACGAGCAGTCCCAGCGGCTTTCCGATCTGGGAGTGTAACTGCTTTCAGTTCCTTGCTGCTCCGTCCCTTTCCTTCAGGACATTCTTACAGTCGTCTGGCTTCTTGTTTTCCAACACCTCCCCCTTTTTGTTTGTATACAATGGACTGTAGGAGGACACTGTATAACCTGAGCTGTCGGAGCTGTCGGTCCGTACGTTGATAGGCTTGTCATCCTTGGCGCCGGCTGCACATGCAAGGACAAATACACTGCATACTAATATAAACAGAATAGCAGGAGAGAAACTAAAATTCTTAATATGTTTTATAGGGTTTAATTTTTCTAATCTCTTTGATACACTTTTTAAGATCTTAGAATCGGATAACATGTCCAGATTCGTTTTGAAAGTCTCATATATCTCTGCTTGCAGATGTTGAATGTCCCTGGACACATAAGATTGCCTGAGCAAATGTCTCTTAACATCATTCTATGGAAATTTAGTGTTATTAAATGGTAACAGGCTTACACATATTGATGTAGCATTCTAGTTACATTTTTAGCTGGTCGGAGCTGCCTTGGCCAATCCTATAGCAGAGAGTAGAGGAAGAATCACAATAATTGTGAGAAACAAGGTGTGACAATGGATCACAGTAAGGAAACATATAAAAATAAGGACTTTTGTTTCACCAGACCGTCGATTTCTCCACCTTCTGCCGTGTGTATATTAGCTTCTGGAGTGACTAAAGCAGGGCTGCAGTTTCCTGGAGCCTCTGGAGATGCAGATTGCTCTTTTCGTATGGTCAGCTTGCACGGTTGATGGATCAGGAATGCACTCCTAGTTTCAAGATGCCGGCTTTACTCTGCTGTAGTGAATCCAGAGACCCATTTTGGCTACCTTTACTACAGTAGGGGTGGACAAAATGAGAGTAGTGAACAGGCCCCTCCAGGTATGTAAAGGGTGGAGGACAGCAGTTAATTTCCATATATGCTTTTGTAACGGTCCTTGTTGTAAATGAGGACTGGGTGCAGAAAATCCTTTACTGTGCCAAATGATTGAGCCATTAGCAGTGGTGTTGATGGCTTGATTATGAACACACACCATTGTAGATTTTGTAATGAATTTTTAAGGCGAGCTGAGCCCATAGGACTCCAATTAATAATGCTTCCATAGGAAGTATTTAAAAGAACTCTCCCTATCTCCCCTCTACATGCTTCCAAGTCACCCATCCATCCAATTTTGACAATATATGAGTAGCACAAGACAGACATTGGAAGAGTATCAGTAATTGTAAGATTGGAGCCAATCAGAGAATGGGCTGATTGAGTGACAAATTTGTCCTTTAAGGGTGTTAAGCTTTAGGGGTGTGAAGGGGGATAGTGATATATTTAATGAGAGCCTCTCTCAACTTCTCCAGGAAGGCCATTGGGCTCCCATTTTGTGTTTGTAAAATGGCTAATTTAGCATAATTTAAGGGCTAGATCTTAAATTTCCTTAATTGTTTTTTTTTTAAAAACATCTGTCTCATTAAGAGTCTGATTTAACAAAAGCAATGTATCTTTCCAGGTCAACTCAAAAACATAATGTGATATTTTTAAAAGCCTTATACACTAATCTGATCAGAAAACTTACCTAGATCTCCTTTTATCTGTCTTAAACCTTGTAATGTAAAGTTGTTGGGGTTTTTTAACCCCTCTGTTTCCCACCTGTAGGGTATGGACTGTGACCAAGCAAGATTTTCTTGGTTGTCGTAGGATGCACTAATTTTATTCTGGCCCACCAGTAACTTACATATTGACTATTGGCTGTTGAGGGAGGGGGTTAAAGAGCTAAAGTCAAGGTCTTTTCCCCTGCCTTTTTCAACAATGCCCACATAAATATGTTTCAGCCATGTGGATATCCATCTTTGGCATACAATGGGCTAAGTTTAGTAAAATGGCTCCCAAGTATCTTAGTAAAAGCCCTTTATATATCATCCGTCCCGCATATGACATAGGCATACATTCCTCTGCTAAACAGGAACAACACAAATGTGGAGGATTTGGAGGCTGGCACCAAGGGTATTGACATCATTTTCCCAGCCTTTGGATCAAAGGAGGAGGAATTTTAATCTTAACCCTATGTACTTTAAAAGTCTATTTATTTTAACCTTAGTCCATCCTGACCACACATAAAATTTCTTTTTAAAGATTTTCCTTCACAAAACTTTTACAACTTTTCTTTGCATTTAGATTTTGTCCCAAGCTATTTTTCTCCAAATAACCAGTTTCATTTAGGACAAAATCATTTTTTTTACCTTTAACAAAAATATATTTCCATTTCTTATATCTTTTACTTTTTTATATATAGAGTTGCTTTTCTTATTTTTATCAGTTTTAACTACATGTAGCAGAATTTTAACTCTTAGAAACCTTAGTCTCCAGGGAAAACTAAGTAGTAACCAATTGTGAACTCTATGTTACATCAGAATTTTTTTTATATGGCAAACTTATGAATCCATTAAGCACAAAGTATGTTTTTCAATAGTTCCAAATATCCTTAGTTTTTTTGCAACAAGTCAAAAGTACAAACCTACATCTAGTAATTAGTGCTTTAGCTTCTTATCTCGTTAGATATCCAATGAATGTAATCTCAATTTATCCTGCAAGCAAAACTTTAACATTTTAGATTACCAAAAACTTTGAAAGCTATCTTAACAATTACCCATGAAAACTTTGAGACAGACAAAATTAACCATCACTTTAAGTCATCCTTTTGTTAACAAATTGGAACAGAGATAAGATGAACTTATTTGACCTTCAGCAAATTTAGATAGAATAAAAAATTTTTTAATGTTGGTAAACATTGTCTATCTCAAACCAACAAACTTAAATTAGCTTAAACACAGAATACGTTTTACTTGAGTCCACATAAGACAATTTGTTCCCCATGGTTAATTTTTACCTGGAATGTTGGTGGGGAAATCTGACATTGGTGGTCTTCACTCCTCAACATCTAGAGTGGGAGGAGGAGCTGATGGTGCCTGAGGCCTTGAGGAGCCAGTAATGCAGGCCGCCCCCCAGGTAGTACAGAAACAGGAGGGAGGGGAGAAAAGACAGAAGAGACAGGTGCCAGCAGAAGGCAGAGAAAGAGAATTTCCATTTTTTAAATCTTGTCATCTCAGATAGAGGAGCAGATTCCAGGATTCCAGGTAATAGTGCTCCTTGCTTCCTCAAAAGGGTCCTAATTTAGGCAATCATTTCTATGGTCAATTCCCTATAACTGGATTTTCAATTACATATCCAATTAAATTTAGTTAGCCAAGGCCACCTTTTTCTCAGATTGTGTCCATTCACACTGTTTCCTGGCTGATTCTCAGCAAGCTCCCTCAGATTATTCAGTTATTTAAAATACTTGGAATCACAGAGGAACCACAGAAGACATCCTGCTTTCCTCTCACTTTACCTGGTGATCTCTTAAACTCTTTGTTCAGGACCCAGGACTTCTCCATGAAGTCTTTCCAGACTTTCCGAAGTAAAAGTAGTCATTCCCAGCCCCAAACAATTCTCCTCATACCTCTTTATCAACACTTTTAACATAGCATACAATGATCTGTTTTCATGTTTATCTCCCATAGCCAACTATGAGTGTCTCCTGAAAAAACAATTACATCAATTTTAAGTTTGTATCCAAAGCACAAAAATAATGTTTTCCTGGAACATAGTTTCTTTTGAAATTTGTTGAGGAATAAAGAGAACGAAATGACTAAATAGGAAAGCTATTTGTTTACCTTGTTATCTTAACAATCTTGTTCATATGATTTTGCTCAATATTTTCCATTGTACAGTGACTGGCCCTTAATAATGTCTTCCAAACCCAAAAGATTACAAAATAATTAAAATGGGCAATTGAATTTAGGGATGAGCTTAGTATAGAAAAGGCCTCAATCATTGTTTCTATTTCCTTGAGTTGCACAATGGACTATTTCATGCTTCTTCACACTTGAGATAACACTTCGAATTTATGCCCACAATAGGGGTGCCTGGGTGGCTCAGTCTGTTAAGCGTCCAACTCCTGGTTTTGGCGCAAGTCATGATCTCACGGCTTCATAAGTTCGAGCCCCACATCAGGCTCCAAGCTGAGTGCAGAGCCTGCTTGGAATTCTCTGTCTCCCTCTCACTCTCTGCCCCTCCTCCCTTGCACTATCTCTGTCTCTCTCAAAATAAATAAACTTAAAAAAATGTATGCCCACAATAAAATAAAGGTTTAAAAATAATCTGATAGGATTATAGCATAAAATTGCTAGGCTGGAAGGAGGCCTCATCTTCACAAATTCATTCTTAGTTTGTTGCTCATTCATGCAAATGTAATCTTTTTTTTTAAAAAAAACCAATTCTGAGCTTAAAAAAACAAGTATATACATTGTCATATAAACTAGACTCTGAAAACTTCACTTTCTGTTAATCCTGATATCCTGATGCATTTTTTTAAAAATATTTATTTGTTTCTGAAAGAGACAGAGCATGAGGGAGGGCCAGAGAGAGGGGGACAGAAGATCTAAAATAGGCTCTGTGCTGACAGCAGCAAGCAGATGCAGGGCTTGAACTCATGAACCGAACTGTGAGATCATGACCTGAGCCAAAGTCAAACCCTCAACCAACTGAGCCACCCAGGTCCCCCATCCTGATGCATTTCATTCTGAGTATTTTAAGGTATTTATTACCCAAAATAATATTAACACTTATTCAATATCACTGCTTCTTACATGTCAAAAAGGCCCCATGTGTATCTAAATACCTTTTGTTTTAATGTTTATTTATTTATTTTGGGAGAGTGAGAGAGCACGTGCATGTGTGTGAGCAGGGGAAGGGCAGAGAGAGAGAGGGAGAGAGAGAATCCCAAGCAGGCTCCGTGCTGTGCTGTCAGAACAGGACAGGGCTCAAGCTCACAATGGTAAGATCATGACCTGAGCCAAAATCAAGTTAGACACAACCGAATGAGCCACCCAGGCAACCCTAAATATCCTTTTAATCTTATTCTTTGATATAATATTATATTTCAAGGCCTGAAATAAAAGGAATTTATTCATGGAATTAAAGTTTCTTTGTTTGTTCTTTATTATTTATTTATTTTTTCCAATAATACAATTGTCATCTGATTGCATTTGTTTCTGATTGACTAATCAGAAACATATTGATTTGGCAAGAAAATGAGATCTATAGGATACTCTTATCTGTGTAATAAGCAAGAATTGTGGAATGATATATGCTTGTATTAAAGATGGGCTGATTTGCTAAAAGAAAATCCTTATGGGAATAGTTAATTTTATTTTTTCATAGGTAAAAACGGTAGAAGGAGAAATGGAGAAAACAAGTTAGCGATCTAGATGAAATTAGAATGAATGAACTCTATTAAGGAATAATAATAAAACTTTCATAGAATTTCATGTGCTTGAAACTGTTCTAAATATTTAAATTATGTGAACTTTAATCCACACAACACAGGTCATATAGCTAGTAAACAGTAGAACTAGGATTCAAACCCAACCACTTTGACGTTCACAGTGTATGTGCTTAACTGATAGTCTACACTGAATCCTAAAACAAAGCATTCTTAAGATGAAAGGTATTTTGTAAAGATCCTAAACTCAAGTGATCCAGGTTATCTCAACAGTCTTTGCTCCACAGTAAAAGTTAAATTCACATTTTGCTTACATTGTTAATACTATGAAATAATACCAGAAGAAGCAGATTTTATTGCCATTTCCCTGAATTATTTTATGAGAAGAAAGCACTTATGAAAAAGAACTGTGAGAATTGTTTTTATGGGTTTTTGTTGTTGGTTAGATTTTTGCTGGTGGTGGTGGTGGTTTTCAGGTTTTTTGTTTGTTTAGTTGCTTTTTGTTTTGTTTCATTTGTTTTTTACCTGTCAAATTCAGAATCTTTATTTCTTTTTTTTAATGAATATAATTTATTGTCAAATTGGTTTACATACAACACCCAGTGCTCATCCCAACAAGTGCCCTCCTCAATGCCCATCACTCATTTTCCCTCTCTCCCACCACCCCCATCCACCCTTAGTTTGTTCTCTGTATTTAATAGTCTTTTGTGGTTTGCCTCCCTCCCTCTCTGTTTGTATCCATTTTTTCCCCTTCCCTTTCCCCATGGTCTTCTGTTCAGTTTCTCAAGATCCACATATGAGTGAAAACATATGATATCTGTCCTTCACTGACTGACTTATTTCACTCAGCATAATACCCTCCAGTTCCATCCACATTGCTGCAAATGGCATAATCCCATTCTTCTCATTGCCAAGTAGTATTCTATTGAGTATATAAACCACATCTTTTTGATCCATTCATCATTGATGGACATTAAGACTCTTTCCATAATTTGGCTATTGTTGAAAGCGCTGCTATAAACATTGGGGTACACGTGCCCCTATGCATCACCATTCCTGTATCTCTTAGATAAATTCCTAGTATTGCTACTGCTGGGGCATGTAGCTCTATTTTTAATTTTTTGAGGAACCTCCACACTGTTTTCCAGAGCGGCTGCACCAGTTTGCATTTCCACCAGCAGTGCAAGAGGGTTCCTGTTTCTCCATATCTGCACAGTATCTATAGTTTCCTGATTTGTTCATTTTAGCCACTCTGACCGGTGTGAGGTGGTATCTCAGGGTGGCTTTGATTTGTATTTCCCTAATGGTGAGTGACGTTGAGCATCTTTTCATGTGTCTGTTGACCATCTGGATGTCTTCTTTGGAAAAGTGTCTATTCATGTCTTCTGCCCATTTCTTTACTGGATTATTTGTTTTTTGGGTATTGAGTTTGGTAAGTTCTTTATAGCTTTTGGATACTAGCCCTTTATCTGATAAGTCATTTGCAAATATCTTTTCCCCTTCCATCGGTTGCCTTTTACTTTTGCTGATTGTTTCCTTTGCTGTACAGAAGCTTTTTATCTATATGAGGTCCAATAGTTCATTTTTGCTTTTAATTCCCTTGCCTTTGGAGATGTGTTGAGTAAGAAATTGTTGCGGCTGAGGTGAAAGAGATTGTTGCCTGCTTTCTCCTCTAGGGTTTTGATGGTTTCCTGTCTCACATTTAAGTCTTTCATCCATTTTGAGTTTATTTTTGTGTATCGTGTAAGAAAGTGATCTAGTTTCATTCTTCTGCCTGTTGCTGTCCAGTTCTCCCAGCACCATTTGCTAAAGAGACTGTCTTTTTTCCTGGATGCTCTTTCCTGCTTTGTCAAAGATTAGTTGGCCACACATTTGTGGGTCCAATTCTGAGTTGTCTATTCCATTCCATTAATCTATGTTTCTGTTTTTGTGCCAGTACTATACTGTCTTGATGACTACAGCTTTGTAGTAGAAGCTAAAGTCTAGGATTGTGATGCCTCCCACTTTGTTTTTCTTCTTTAATATTACTTTGGCTATTCAGGGTCTTTTGTGGTTTCATACAAATTTTAGGATTATTTATTCTAGCTTTGAGAAGAATGCCGGTGCAATTTTGATTGGGATTGTATTTGAATGTGTAGATTACTTTGGGTAGTATTGACATTTTAACAATATTTATTCTTCCAATCCATGAGCTTGGAATGTTTTTCCATTTTTTAAGCCTTCTTCTATTTCCTTCATAAACTTTCTATAGTTTTCAGCATGCAGGTCTTTTACATCTTTGGTTAGGTTTATTCCTAAGTATTTTATGGGTCTTGGTGCAATTGTAAATGGGATCAGTATCTTTATTTCTCTTTCTGTTGCTTCATTATTGGTGTATAAAAATGCAGCCAATTTCTGTACCTTGATTTTGTAACCTGTGACTTTACTGAATTCATGTATCAGTTCTAGGAGTCTTTTCATGGAGTCTTTCAGGTTTTCCATGTAGAGTATCATGTTGTCTTTGAAAAGTTAAAGTTTGACTTCTCCTTTGCCAATTTTGATGCTTTTTATTTCATTTTGTTGTCTGATTGCTGAGGCTAGGACTTCCAACACTGTGTTAAACAACAGTGGTGAGAGTGGATATCCCTGTCGTGTTCCCGATCTCAGGGGGAAAGCTCTTAGTTTTTCCCCATTGAGGATGATATTAGCTGTGGACTTTTCATATATGGCTCTTATAATGTTTAAGTATGTTCCTTCTATCCCTACTTTCTTGAGGGTTTTTATTAAGAAAGAATACTGTATTTTGTCAAATGCTTTTTCTGCATCCATTGACAGGATCATATGGTTCTTATCCTTTCTTTTATTGATGTGATGTATCACATTGATTGATTTGCAAATATTGAACCAGCTCTGCAGCTCAGGAATGAATCCCACTTGATCATGGTGAATAATTCTCTTTATATGCTGTTGAATTCGATTTGCTAGTATCTTGCTGAGAATTTTTGCATCTATGTTGATCAGGGATATTGGCCTATAGTTCTCCTTTTTTGTGGGGTTTCTGTCTGGTTTAGGAATCAAAGTAATTCTGGCTTCATAGAATGAGTCCAGAAGTTTTCCTTCCATTTCTATTTTTTGGAACAGCTTGAGAAGGATAGGTATTAACTCTGCTTTAAATATATGGTAGATTTCCCCAGGGAAGCCATCTGGTCCAGGACTCTTATTTGTTGGGAGATTTTTGATAACTGATTCCACTTCTTCACTAGTTATGGGTCTGTTCAAATTTTCTTTTTCTTCCCATTTGAGTTTTGGTACTGTGTGGGTGTCTACGAATTTGTCCATTTCTTCCAGGTTGTCCTGTTTGTTGGCATACAATTTTTCATAGTATTCTCTGATAATTTCTGAGGGATTCATTGTGATAAATCCATTTTCATTTGTGATTTTATCTACTTGGGTCTTCTCTCTTTTCTTTTTGAGAAGTCTGGCTAGGGGTTTATCAGTTTGGTTTATTTTTTCAAAAAGCCAACTCTTAGTTTCATCTCATTTTTTTTTGATTCTATATTGTTTATTTCTGCTCTGATCTTTATTATTTCTCTTCTTCTGCTGGGTTTAGGGTATCTTTGTTGTTCTGCTTCTAGTTCCTTTATGTGTGCTGTTAGATTTTGTATTTGTGATTTTTCTTGTTTCTTGAGATAGGCCTGGATTGCAATGTATTTTCCTCTTAGGACTGCCTTTGCTCCATCCCAAAGGGTTTGGATTGTTGTGTTTTCATTTTCATTTGTTTCCATATTTTTTAAAAACTTTTTAAATCTTTATTTATTTTTGAGAGAGAGAGGGAGGCAGAGTGCAAGTGAGGGAGGAACAGAGAGAGAGGGAGACACAGAATCCAAACCAGGCTCCAGGCTCTGAGCTGTCAGCATATGTGGGGCTCAAACTCACAAACCGTGAGATCATGACCTGAACCAAAGTTGGACATTTAACCGACTGAGCCACCCTGGCGCTCTGTTTCCATATATTTTTAAATTTCTTCTTTAATTGCCTGGTTGACCCTTTCATTCTTTAGTAGGATGTTCTTTAACCTCCATGCATTTGGAAGTTTTCCGAACGTTTTCCTGTGGTTGATTTCAAGTTTTATAGCATTTTGATCTGAACGTATGCATGGTATGATCTCAATTCTTTTGTATTTATTGAGGGCTGTTTTGTGGACCAGTATATAATCTATTTTGGAGAATGTCCATGTGCACTCAAGAAGAATGTATATTCTGCTGCTTTTGGATGAAAAGTTCTAAATATATCTGTCAACTCCATCTGGTCCAGTGTATCATTCATGGTTTCTTTATTGATTTTCTGTCTCGATGATCTCTGTGTGGCTGTAAGTGGAGTCTTAAAGTCCATTGCAGTTACCACATTCTTACCAATAAAATTGCTTATGTTTGTGATTGTTTTATATATTTGGGTGCTCCTGAATTCACTGTATAAACATTTATAATTGTTAGCTCTCCTTGATGGATAGACCTCAAAATTATTATATAATGCCCTTCTTCATCTCCTGTCACAGTCTTTAGTTTAAAATCTAGTTTGTCTGATATAAGTATGGCTACTCCAGCTTTGTGTTGACTTCCAGTAGCATGATAGATGGTTCTCCATCCCCTCACTTTCCATCTGAAGGTGTCCTCAGGTCTAAAATATGTCTCTTGTAGACAGCAAATAGATGGGTCTTGGTTTTTTTTTTTTTAATCCATTCTAATACCCTATGTCTTTTGATTGGAGCATTTAGTCCATTTACATTCAGTGTTATTATTGAAAGATATGGGTTTAGAGTCATTATGTTCTCGGTAAATTTCATGCTTGTAGTGGCGTCTCTGGTCCTTTGTGGTCTTTGCAATACTCACAGAGCCCCCTTAGGATCTCTTGTAGGGCTGGTTTAGTGGTGATGAATTCCTTCAGTTTTCCTTTGTTTGGGAAAAACTTTATCTCTCCTTCTCTTATGAATCACATGCTTGCTGGATAAAGGATTCTTGGCTGCATAATTTTCCTATTCATCACATTGAAAATTTCCTGCCACTCCTTTCTAGCCTGACAAGTTTCAGTAGGTAGGTCTGCTACTACCCTTATGTGTCTATCCTTGTAGGTTAAGGCCCATTTATCCTTGGCTGCTTCCAGAATTCTCTCTTTATCTTTGTATTTTGCTAGTTTCACTATGATATGTCATGCAGAAGATTGATTCAAGTTATGTCTGAAGGGAGTTCTCTGTGCCTCCTAGATTTCAATGTCTGTTTCCTTCCCCAGATTGAGGAAGTTATCAGCTATGATTTGTTCAAGCACACCATTGGTCCCTTTCTCTCTCTTCTTCTTCTTCTTCTGGAACTCCTATGATACGGATATTGTTCATTTCATTGAGTTACTTTGTTCTCTAATTCTCCCCACATGATCCAGAATTTTTTATCTCTTTTTCTCGGCTTCATCTTTTTCTGTAATTTTATCTTCTATTTCACCTATTCTCCCCTCTGCCTCTTCAATTCTCGCTGTCACTGCCTCTACTTTGCACCTCATTTACAGCATTTTTTGATTCATCATGACTCTTTTTTAGTTCCTTAATCTCTGCAGCAGTAGATTCTCTGCTGTCTTCTATGCTTTTTTCAAGTCCAGTCATTAATCTTATGACTATTTTTCTAAATTCTTGTTCAGTTATATTATTTATATCTGTTTTGAGCAATTCTTTAGCTGTCATTTCTTCCTGGGATTTCTTTTGAGGATTCTTCCATTTCATCATTGTGACTAATTTTCTGTCCCTTATATGTTTTAAAAGCTTGTTATGTATCTTGCACCTGTGAGCACTACTATATTAAAGAGGGGTCATACACTGTCCAGGGCCTGGCCCTTCAGGAGGCATTTTTTGGAGAGTGTTACTTTCTCTCTGTTGTGAGTTTGGTTACTTTATCTTCCTACTTGTAGTGATGTTTTGAACCCTCCACTAGGTGTGCTTTGATTTGTTCGTTGAAGTAGCCCTGGAAAGGAAATCAAACAAAGAACAAAACAAAAACACTGAAACACCAATCCCCCCCCACACACAAACAAAATAAACCCCAAAACAAAACAAAACAAAAAACCCAGAAACACCAGCTAGAAGTAAACAACAGGATGGAGGCAGTGCTGATGGAAGAGGCCTTATCCCATACAAAGAGATATGATAGGGATGGGGAAAAAGAAAGAATAAAAATTGACCAGAGAAACTATATGGCTTAATCCAGAGAGAGAGAAAGAAAAATAAAAAAGGAGGTGGGAAAAATGAAAAAGAAAATAAAGTTATCCAGACAGAGAAACTATATGGCTTACTCCCGAGGGAGGGAAAGCAGAATAAAGGAGATGTGGAACATGTATCAAGAGAATGGATTAAATATGTCTGCTTAAACAAATAACCAGAGTAAGCAGACTAGAGGAGAGATAAGAAGGAGAAAAGGAAGGAAAAATATATCTATATAGTAAGAACTGTCCAAGAATTAAATCAGGCAATGCAACAGTACTGGTTTGGAGGAGGTGCCCTCTGGTTACCAGACCAGGAGGGGCGAGGTGTGGTATAGGTGGTCCCGCCTCCACTGTGGGCCCTGCTGTCCATTTGCTGAAGTCCCCCCCCCACCCCTTGTTGGTGATGGGGAGAAAAATGGCAACACCCCAGTCTCTCCTCCACGGACCAGGGGTCCCAAACCACTCTGTATGAGCTGTCCTCACTGTACAGGAGGCACAAATGAGGCAGTTTGTCCCACTCCACCAACTCCTGTGCTCTGGCACTTGGCTGGGATTCAAACTCCCACTCCATGTGCCCCAGTACTGAGGAAGCACCACTCTGTGCCACTCGATATGTGGCCTCCTGCTGGCGGTAACAGGCAGGCTTTGTCCTGTCCCACAGCCTGCCAGGGAGGGGGCTTTCTCTTACTGCGGACTGCACCCCTGATCTAGCCACTGAGCCTGGGGCTGGCTCCCCCACTCCCCAGGTGTGCCATCTGGGCAGCCAGCCCCAGTCTGGAGAAAGCCCTTCAGATAAAGATTGGCTCTTTCTCCATCCCAGTCTTTGGTTTTGTTCTTGTCCAAATATAGTCCTATGGTTCCGCAGCCGCTCTTTCTTTTCCCTTTGACTCTCTGCAGAAAGAGATCCCTTCCCTCCATTGGTTTTATCTCTCCCAGTTCACAGTCAGGTACCTATGGCCCATCATGTTGTCCCAGTGGGTCCCTGGAAGTGCGACTGTCTCTTTTCCTACCGGACTCTCGGAGTTCAAACTCTTTTAGCTTCAACACTGCTTTGTTTGTGAGATGAGGGAACTTCAGATTCCCCTATTTCTCTGCCATGCTGGCCCCTCTCTGTTTTTCAAGTAGGCTTCACACCCACTGCAGAGACCAATGCGGGGCTTGAACTCACAACTCTGAGATCAAGACTTGAGCTAAGATCAAGGATCAAATGCTCAACCAACTGAGCCACCCAGGCACCCCTGAACTGTGAGGACTGATCATCTACCATAAATTGTCTAAAATAACTGAATATTTTACTTGCAAATATAAAGAGTATTGGCTTGGAAGTCTGACAGACCTTGGTCCAAACTCCAGCTCCTTCACTTATCACGTGCCTCATCTGGGCAAATAACTTAATCTTTGGCTTTTAACTATATATTTCATGACTTTGGTGAAAATCAAGTTAATATTTCAAAAACTTGCTGGCACATAACTTATGTTGTGTTCAATAAATTAGAGTCTCAGCCTGTCTCTGTCTTTGTCCCGTTCTTTCAATAAACTACCAAGTTTGTTTACACACACACACACACACACACACACACACAGCCTAGGTGACAGTTTTAACATTATAAACTTGAGTAAATAAATTGAATTAAGTCTACCTAAAAAGAAAGCAATTTTAGGGGCACCTGGCTGGCTCAGCTGGTAGAGCATGCAACTCTTGATCTCAGGGTCATGAGTTCAAGATCCACACTGGGAGTAGAGATTACTTTAAAAACAAAAAAGTCTAAAGAAAATAAATTTAAAAAAATTTTAATTAAAAAAATAAAAGGAAAATGATTTTTTAAATATTTTGAAAAAGAAAATAGTTGACAGTTGCGTGAGACATATTTGGAAACCTTTAAGAATAAACATTAGTGCTTCAACCTAGCACACTATGGACTAAAACAAAACCAAATATGAGATTTGAAAAGAAAAATTAGTATAAGTATATCATTTTAATTAGTTATTTGAATATGAGTTAGCAAAACAGCTGAGAAAGAAATAATGAACTCTAGTGAACTCCAGGCACTCCCCTGGACCACACCCAGACATATAAACACACTATATGTGTGGATCAGGCCCTGAACTGAGAATTTACCTAGAACCTTTGTGCATTTGAAGGCTATTCACAGTAACACAGTATCTTTGGATTTGTTCCTACCAAACATGCTGATAGGGAGCAAAAAAATGAATGAATTAAATTACTTCTTTTGGCATTAGCATCACAAATTCCAGATCAACTGATTCTAACTTCATTTTTGAAACTTTAAATTTACCCAATTTCTAAAGGATCACCTTTTTTTAAAAATCTTGTTTTTTAAAAGTGTTTTATAGGACTGAAAATTTACAGTATACTTGTCTTTTAAAAATAACAACACGTTAACTGTAGGGCACTGAATTGTGATTTTTAAAATGTTTATGTGAAAGATTCTTTATAATGATGACAAAGACAGAAAATATGTCCAATGCTGACATAAAAATCATGCTGTTGACTCTGTCAAGTAGAACATAGGCGTTGGAGCAGGTCTTCAGGTTGTGATTAGGCAAACTAATATGTGGTTACTCTCTCGAACTCTGTGATCTAATTGTGTAATATGAAGGAGGGGTTATGGTAATTAATGCATATTTTTTCCACAAAGAAAAATATTTTTAAATTATTTGCAAACACAGGAGAAAGTTGAGCAACTTTTCCAGTGACTTCTCTCAATGTAGATTATTTATTCATTCGTTCAACAAATATTTGAGTGCCTAGAAGGTGCAAAGCCCTGGGATCTGATGACAAACTAGATTATCTCACTTATTCAGACACTTACTACATTTTCTGTACATACATGTATATGTATATGTACACATATATATACATATGTATATGTATATATTTAGTGGAGTACTCATTAGTTTTTAAAAGATAGACTTTATTTTCTGGAGCAGTTTTAGGTTTACAGCAAAATTGAGCAGAAATTATGGACAGTTCTCCTAGGCACTCTGCCCCAACACGTGCACAGGCCTCCCCTCCCCAACTATCAACATCCTCACCAGTGTGGTGCCTTTGTTACAGTTGATGAACCTTCACTGATACGTCATTATCATCCAAAGTCCACAGCTTATATTAGAATTCACTCTTGGTGTTGTAAATTCTGTTGATTTTGACAAATGTATAATACATGTACCCACCATTTTAGTATTAATGTTTATTTATTTTGAGGGAGAGTGCAAGTGGGAGATTGGCAGAGAGAGAGGGCGAGAGAGAATCCCAAGCAGGATCTGCATTGCCAGTGCAGAGCCCTACATGGAGCTCGATCACATGAACCATGAGATCATGACCTAAGTCAAAATCCAGAGTCAGATGCTTAACCGATTGAGCCACCCAGGTGCCCTAATAAAGTATTGTACAGAATAGTTTCATTGCCCTTAAAATCCTCTGTGATCTATCTATTCATCCCTTGCCTCTCTCCCATGACAGCCACTGATCTTTTTACTGTCTCCAGTTTTGCCTTTCACAGAGTGTCATATAATTGAAAAGACTGTCTTCTTTCAGTTAGTAACATACATTTAAGCTTCCTTCCTGTCTTTCATGAAGGCTTGATAGCTCATTTCTTCTTGGTGCTGAATAATATTCCATTGTTTGGACATACCACAGTTTATCCACTCATCTACTGAACGACATGGTTGCTTCCAAGTTTTGTCAATTATGATTAAAGCTGTTAGAAACATCCGTGTGCAGGTTTTTGTGTGGACATGTTTTCAACTCATTTGGATAAATATCAAGGATGCTATTATTGGATCCTATGGTTAGGAGTATGTTTAGTTTTGTAAGTAACTGCCAAACTGTCTTCCAAAGTGACTATGCCACTCATAATTTTAAAAGAATAAATTATGAAAAATTTCTACTTGGTCTACATAAACTCCTTTGTAAAATAGAAAAATGGCTGTATTTTTCACCATAAAAACAAATAATGCTCATTATAGGATATCAACAATATAAAAAGGCAGGTAAAAAAAATCAGCACTTTTCATTCTTTAAAGACAAATAATTGGTGTAATTGTTTTCAGTCTTTCTTCTGTGCATGGCCTTTCAAGTGTCACATTTTAAACTTGATTTATCTAGAATCTCACAAAAGATGTTTCTTAGACACAGCCCAAGTTAGGAATCCTGATTGTTGAAAATGTAACTTTTAAAAATGTAACATGAACTTTTAAATATAGGCATTTAGAGCATTATGTAACTAAGAGTATCAACTTACCAAAGATAGATTGTTTTGTTTCTCTGAAGTAATTTTATGTATGTACCTGTGTTCTCCCAGCCTTCTGCCCTATCTTTTCTGGGACATGGGGCCAGAATTAATACAGTTTTATCTCCGTTTCAGTTTAGAATCAGCTATAAATATTTTGGTTTGGATTTGACTGAGGCCAAAAATGTGTTGTAACTACTTGGTTTGAACCAGATATTTTGAATTATTTTCTTGTTAAGGTTTTATAAACTAAAATATCTAGGGCCATTAAATGACAGTCAGTTTTGCATTTTGTTTGCCTCTGAAAACATTGCTTCTCAAACTGTATGAATTCTAATATATACTAATGCTACTAGATTATCCCTGGAAAGAATCAAAAGCCCTGACCTTTGTGAAACTGGTTATCTAAAAGAGAGGAGTGCCCTTGAGATACCCAAAAAAAGTTTTAACTGCTAAAAGTGAGATCAGGAGACAGGGTCTTTGCTAGACTCCTCTGCTGCTGTGCTACATGGAAGAAACGTACACTTTTATAGTATCTATAGAATGTTAGGATTATATATTCTAATATAAGGGTTACATATTCACGCATATTCAGTTTAGAATACATAATCCTAACCGATAGATACTATGGAATGGTTTGTACAAGACCAACTGTAACCAGGCTCAAGTATAATAGTGCTGATCTTTAATCTAATTATACTCAGTTATACCAATTCTGTTCATTCTTTTTCCCCCAATTATGTTCATCTTAAGCATATCTGCTTCTTTCACCTTTCTTGGCCTTATTTTCCATGTTATTGATCATACTATATAAAATCTTTCGTTGTAAGGTTCCAAAAAACATTTTGGAGAAAAGCAGAATATAACAAAATGCTTTAATTGACCAACTGACTCACCAAATCTAAGAGGGCATTAATTGTAAGGAGCATTATTATTATATATCTGATTAAGAAAAAAAACACCTACCAGTTAGCGTTAAGATATTACTGTGAGATGCATTTCTATTTCAGAAATGTTGAAGTGTGTTAAAGTGTTTTTAAAAGTGAGTCCTTGAACTAATTAACTACAATGATGACATTTTACAATTTCCATTTGTAGGGGAGGCTGGGTGGCTCAGTTTGTTGAATGTCTGACTTTTGGTTTTGGCTCAGGTCATGATCTCACTATTTGTGAGATTGAGCCCTGCTTCCGGCTCTTCCCTCAAAGTGTGGGGCCTGCTTGGGATTCTCTCCTCCTCTCTCCCTGCCCCTCCCCCACTTGCTCCCTCTCTCTTTAAATAAATAAACTTAAAAAATTTTTTCCATTTGTAGTTATTTTGCTAGTAGTATACCATCCCACTATAACTTTAATTCATCAACCAATAACTTTGAACAGAAGTTTCCTTTGTAAGCACTGTTCTTTCTCACTGACTTTACCCCAGTAAAACACAAAGTATCGCGAATGCAGATTGGTTCTCAGTACAGACATTAATTTAAACTCTTCTGATTGTAATTTATCATTTAATTATAGATTAAGGTAGTTCATTTAATCAATATCATCTATAATAAATAGCAATGATAAAATAATCAACTTCAAAATTGAATTCAATTCTGAAATCTCAAGGGAGGTCATGGATTATTTAAAAGGAAATCACTTGAAATAATAAACATTGTCTAAACATAAAACAATCAAGAAACAATATAAACTCATCTAGGCTAAAGAAACAAACAGGGACATTTAATACTAGATTAAAACATCTCCCTGGACTGATTTAAAATTAAGATAAATGCTACATTACCTTACTACCCAAAGTATCACTGCTTAACATTTTAGAGCAGATCTATCCACATGAGGAATTTAAATTTTTGTTAACTAGCTATATTTTAAAAGAAAACCAAAACAGTGAAATTAATAGTTTTTAATTTAACCCAATATATCAAAAATATTGTTTCAATATGTAATCAGTATAAAATTAATTAATGAGGTGGTCTTTGACATCGATGTATGGTTACCAACCATATTTTAAGCGCTCAATAGCCACCTATGGCTACCGTATTGGACAGCAGTCTTAGGGGACTTCCATATTAACTGATTCCTTATATTTGTGAGTTTGCAAATTTCTTTTATGTTACACATTGTCTCTACGGTGCTTAGAGATATGTGAGGCATAAGATTAGTTTGCTCTCCGGTTGGTTGTGATCCAAGACAACATACCATTAAAAACATTAAGAAAGGAAGGCAATGGGACACCCGTGCGTCCAGGAACATGGCCTGGAGGAGGGCCTAAGCCTCTCTGAGCAGTGCCCGGCGGAGAAGCCGCAGACACAGCGGTGGAAGCTGGATTTCGAGACAATCCGGGCGACTGCCTCGAACTCCGTGTCTTTCTCTGGGGTGCCCCAGGACACTGGAGCCGAACAGAGGGCAAGCAGCCTCTGAGCCGGACTTATGGTCACGCGCCACCACCGCCGAGGGAGGCCCGCCCCGGGGCTGCAGGGCCGGCCGCCCGTGGCGCCGCCGCCCGACGCCGAGGCCGGGGAGAGAAGGCGGGCTTGTGTCCAGCAGAAACCTCCCAGGGGCGCGCTCTCGACGGTGACGGTGACGCAGAGGGCGCGAGAAGGCAGGGTGGGCGGGGAGCAGCGGCGCGCACCGCCTCTCGTAGAGGCGGGCGCCGCGGTTCCGGAGGGCGGGGGCGAGGCGGGGCGCGCCGGGGAGTCGGATCGCTGGCCGCCGGTTTCGATTAGTGCGCGGAGCTGCGGCGGCGGAGCAGGGTGCGGAGCTACGCGGCCTGGGGTCCCGCGGCGAGGCGGCGGGGCGTTGGCATCCGGGGTGCAGGCGCTCAAGGTCCGGCCGGCGGCCGCGAGGGTGTGGAAAGGCGAGCCGGAGCGCGGGGCTACTGCTGCCCTGATCACGGAACCCAGCCACCGTAGCCCCCGCAGCCGCGAACGCGCCCAGGGCAGCGCGCGGGCGGGGCGCGCAGGCCCTGCCCGCCCCTTCCGTCCCCACCCCCCTCCGCCCCTTCCTCTCCCCACCTTCCTCTCCCCTCCAGCGCCCCTGCTCCGGGCGCCCACCCTGTCCTCCGGCGGGATCGCGGTCCGCGGCGACGGCCGGAGCGGGCCGGGCCGGGCCGGGGGATGGCGCTGCTGGACCTGGCCCTGGAGGGAATGGCCGTCTTCGGGTTCGTCCTCTTCTTGGTGCTGTGGCTGATGCATTTCATGGCCATCATCTACACGTGAGTGAGGGGCAGCTGGAGGAGCCCTTGGCGCGGGGGTCAGGGCCTCCGGGTGGGAGGGTGGGAGGCATTGCGTTTTGGAGAGGATTGGGCTCGGGTGGGAGTGGAGAACGCTTATTCTCAAGACTGTTACTCCATTCCGTCTCACCTTGGACCAGCTGGAGCGGAGGTCCTTGAGGGGGGAAAGTGGTGAGTGAGGGGGTTTCCTGGGCTGCGGGCGACTGCACGGCCTGGGGAAAGGAGACGATGCTCTTTCTAGGTGTCGGGCGGAAGGTTGCTTGCTTGGTTTCATTGTGTGGGGGATTCTTTTAATTTTTCGTCTGGGCCAAATATATAGTGTGTTGTTGTGCTGTAGTTGTTGTTTTCTCGACCTGGACGACATTTCTATTATGATGATGATCATTTTCACTCTTCTGGGAGCTGTACACAGCTACCTGGAGACCTCCTTGTGGATTTTCTTCTTCCTGGATGCCTTTAGATAGGTGTGGAGCACCTGTCCAGCTTGAAAAATGTCCACCAAATCTCCAGGCTGACGTTACAGCCTAGAGTCATGTCAGCTTGTGTATTTCATTGTAGTTTTCTTTCCTTTTTTCCAATTCCTTACATATAGTCTTATTTAAATTTGTCTCCCCCCCCACCCCTTATTCATTATTAATTTAATAACTACATCTTGAGGCCTTACTAGATGCCATTCACTGGGGACACAATGGTGAGCAGGACAGAATTCCTGTCCTCATAGAGCTTACATTCTGGAAAGGAGAGACAGATAATAAAAATTAAAATAGGGTTATTTCCCGTAGTGATAAAGTCTGAATAATATAAAACAGGGTAGTGGGATGAATAATGATAGAAGGTATTCACTTGTTTAAATGTCTTTAAAATGAAATCTGCCTTCCTAAAGAAATGAAAGACTTAACAGAGAGCACTTTGCTGATACAGATTCACTGGCATTTTAGCCTAGGAAAAAAAACATGATTATACATAGTAATCTTTATCACCAACTAGAAGAGGGCATGTGTCAATAGAGGAGATGGAAAGACTTTTTTTTTTTTAATGTTTATTTATTTATTTTTGAGAGAGCAGAGCAGGGGAGGAGCAGAGAGGGAGGGAGAGAGAATCCCAAGCAAGTTCTCTGCTGTCAGTGCAGAGCCAGATGCCGGACTCCATCCTGTGAGTCGTGAGATCATGACCCGAGCCCAGATCAAGAGTCAGATCCTTTAACAACTGAGCCACCTAGGTTCCGGAGATGGGAGAACCTTTAACAAATTTGTTACTCCCCCAGCCCCTTTTACTCTAGAAAGAATGTGCTTTTCCTTTTGGAAATTTTGCATTTTATCAGGATAGGGTGGCATTTCCTGGTACTGGAGAAAGGTGGTACATTGTAGAAAACATACTGATATTTCTTTGAACGTGAAAGAAAACATGCCACTTGGATACTGCTAATCTCAATTTTTGTAGTTTGTGAGCTGATGTCACTGAACCCTTTCTGGAGTTCATTATAAATATATATGAGTTCTTAAAAAGCAATTTTGTTACTATTTTCCAATCATAAAAATTTAAAAAAAGCTAACTATATAAGGAATTTAGACAATACAAAGAGGAATAAAGAAAGTTAAACACACACACCAAAACTTCATCACCTTGTCAGCCTTTTGTGAATGTCCTTAAAATTTGTGTGTGTGTGTGTGTGTGTGAGTGTGTGTAGAGAGAGAGAAAGAGAGAAGGAAGGAGGTGGGGGTTGACATTATAACTATTGTTCTGTAGCCTGCTTTTAAAATTTATCTATTTAGTAAAATGCTTTCTGGGAGCTCTTTTGTACAAGGCACTATTCTAGGTGCTGGAAATCAGATTGAAGAACAAGACATCCAGGCTTTGCCCACCTGCTCACATGAGGTTTCCATGTAAAATGTCATGACCACTTTTTTCCTATGTAATAAATGTATCATCTTTGCATCATCTTAAATAGATTTACGGCATTTTCGTTTATGAGGTACTAATATGTATTCGTTGTCATTGATGGGCATTTAGGTTTCCAGTTATCAAGATTACAAACAACATTGTGGTGAATTCATATGTGTACATCTTTGAGAGAGGATTTCCTTAGTGTAGGTTCCTAAAAGGAATTACTGGGAGAGGGGCGCATTTTAAATTTTGCTACATATTGCCCTATAGAAAGGTTGTATCTATTCGGAGTCCTGGTAACATTGTATGATGGTCCTCCTTTCCCATTACATTTTATCATGCTCTTGACTGTTTTCTGTTTTTTATTTTCATTCCTTTAATAACTAGTTACATTGAACATTTTTCATATATTGATATGCTAATTACATTTAGCTGTAAATTACATACTCCTAATCCTTTGTGCTGCAATCTATTGCTTTATTAATCTTTTTGATATGAAGATTGTTTTTCTGTGATAGGTTGCATTTTTACCCCCCAGATTGTTTTGTTGTTGTTGTTGTTGTTGTTGTTTTTGTCTTTCAACTTTGTACATACATTTAACATGAAGAAAAGTATGTGCGCCTGTGGTTTCGATTGTCAAGGCCTTTTTTTCTTTTTTAATGTTTCTGACTTGTGTAATTTTATATCTATTCCCCCCAATTATTATATAGTTAATACCTGTTTTAGCAATTTGAATTTTCTTATTTTTTTACATTTTATCTTGTACTCATTATTTTACTTTGTGATATGATGATATCTAGAGACTTACTTTTAGGTTCATCTAAATATTTAGCCACTTGTCCCAAAATCACTTAATGAATTATTATTTGATTATACCACAGTTTGGAAATACTACCTTTATTACAGAGTAAATTCTTTTGTATACTTGCATGTTTCAAGGTTCCCAGTGCTGTTTCATCCATCTATTCTTGTACTAGTATCCACTATTTTTTTTTAAATTTTTAAATGTTTTTATTTATTATTGAGACAGAGAAACAGAGCATGAGTGGGGGAGGGGCAGAGAGAGAGAGAGAGAGGGAGACACAGAATCTGAAGCAGGCTCCAGGCTCTGAGCTGTCAGCACAGAGCCCAGTGCGGGGCTCGAACCCACAAACCGTGAGATCATGACCTGAGCTGAAGTCGGACGCTTAACCAACTGAGCCACCCAGGCACCTCTCCACTGTTTTAATTAATGAAATTTTATTACCTTATTATTGGTGAGGAAAGCCTTATTCA
The DNA here is from genome assembly GCA_028646485.1 of Cryptoprocta ferox. NCBI lineage: Eukaryota > Metazoa > Chordata > Mammalia > Carnivora > Eupleridae > Cryptoprocta > Cryptoprocta ferox. Next base: position 21,044,992 of record CM053568.1, on the reverse strand, counting down.
TTTACAAACTTTATTGGATTTTATGCATTTTTACTTAAAGGTATACTTAAAAATTTTTTCCCAGGCCCTAAGTAATTTTGTTTTTTAATTGGAATTATTTAAATATGATTTTAATTGGAATTACTAGATTTACAGTTCAATTTGGAGAAAATTGACTTCTTTCAAGGTAGGACTATGATATAATCCCTTCCCGCTATTATGTATACGTAATGATAAAATCACACTTTTTTAATTAAAACAAACATGAGAAATGTAGCCTAATCTTCCAAGTAACCCATGGTGTTAGACTTGAGACAACTCTACAATTGTTTTAAGTTACATATGTTGCACTTAATGATACACAGTAAAGTTTTCTTTAAATACTTTAAGTGCTTGAGAATAGTGTATTTAGCTTCATTAAAATACTATAGAGAGGCTTTGTATTTATTTTCTTATGCCCCACATAGTTACCTTTGTGACTTCCAGTAACAGGATCCTGAAAATAGAATGAAAAAAAAATGCAATTACTTTTTCACAGATTATAATGAATAGTTCATTAAAGGAATCTTAAGAATACCTTTTTGAAATGAGTAACTCAACATAGAGCAAATAGTCAACAGCTTAATTTCTTTTTTTCTAAACAGTTCTTTTTTTTTAAGTATTTATTTTGAGAGAGAGAGAGAGAGAGAGCATGAGCAGAAAGAGAGGGAGAGAGAGAGAATCCCAAGCAGGCTCCATGCTGTCAGTGCAGAGCTAGAAGTGGGGACTCAAGTTCACAAACTGAGATCATGACTTGAGTCAAAATCCAGTTTCGGATGCTTAACTGACTGAGCCACCCAGGCTCCTCTCAACAGCTTAATTTCTGTATAAATTAAATCTTACTCCCCCCCCCTTTTTTTCTTTTTGATAATTCCTTACTTCTGGTCCCACCTTCAAAATTACTCACTAATTTGATTTGATCCCTTTCTTATTGTAATAACGATACTTCCTGGTTTGAATTGTTTTCAAGCAGAGAACTAAGGTTTGTTCCTTTATCCCTTTTTCAACTGTACTTAGTAAAATTGCAAACTTGATAGTAACATTTTGACAAGGAAAGCTAAAGAACACTGGCAACAATATTTTGGTTAAGATGTTGTGCTAACATTCTGTATTTTATTGAATAATGTATTTTCTGAATGCATGTTCTGTGTCTTCTCAAACCCTTATTGAAATAAGATAAAGTATACATAAATTAAAATAAGCAAATATTGAGACTCTTCTAAAATTTGTGTGCTCGTAACTGATGGAAATGGAGCCTATTTCAAAAACTTACATGGCTCTGGTTGTCATATTGAAGAGATTAATCCTGGACACCTAATTATCAAAACATTTAAGTCATACAGATATTATAGTAAAATGGCTGAGAAAAGCCATAAAACTGTTCAAAAATGAATTGGTTATTTTTTAAAAACCAAATACAATGTGTAATGGTATCTAGTTAATTTAGATTCAGTGTTCTATTTAATTGTGTCTTCTTAGAAAGAAACAGAGCCACCTATTTAAAAAATGGAGCTCAGCTGGCTCAGTCAGTAGAGCCTATGTTCGCTTGATGTCAGGGCTGTGAGTTCGAACCCCACATTGGATGTAGAGATTACTAAAAAAAGATAAGTAAAAAAATGGAGATCAGTGTGATTAATACAATGAACATTTCTTGCTCAAATTACTTGTTCAGATTTCACAGATGTCTTACAATTCCTATGTGTGCAATTTTTTAAAAAATTGGGATAATCTATAAACTAGAAAGCCATTATTTTTAATATTTCAAAATGATCTCTGCTCACTGGTATCTCTACCAGTATGCTGCTTTGCTCCTTTCCAGTTTTAATATTGAACTGTTACTTAGTCATTTCATAATATATTCTAGATGGTACATATGTCTGGGATTACTGCCTATAATGTTCAAGATAAAATTCAGATTAGAGCATTGAAATTCAGGGCTCTTATTCCCAAGACTTTTTTTTCCCCCTAAGTGATCTTTATGAGTTTTTCCTTTTTGAAGGAAAAAGACCTAGTCTGGTTTGATAGCTTGGGGGTTGTGGTGAAATCCTTTAGAAAGTCTGGAAGCAGTCATTTTCTTCTCTTTTTAGCCCTTGGGAGCCATATTGCTGGATGCTAAGGGTATCTGAGCGAGGCACCTTGCCTTTTTCCCTCCATCTCCCTTCTTTTTCTTTTCTCTCTCCTCCCATTTTCCCTCTGCTTGGATTATCTTTTTTTTTTTTTTTTTTTTTGTTCTCTGTATGTAATGTCCTAATGTTTAGTGCTAGGCTTTATCTTTTAATTGACTGGAGGTGCCAGGCTAGTGTAGGAATACTCCTTGTATCTGTAAATATTAACTGCCCTCTAGTAAAGCAGAGGTCTTTCCCTGGAATTTTCCTTCTAGTTCATTCTACTTTTTTCTAACCTATTTAGTATGGCAATATCTATACCTGCTGCTTAGCTTCTGAATGGAATTTAAATACTCATTGTATCAGGATGTCTGTGGTAAACTACCTGTCAGAAATGGATTGTTTTTAATGTAAATTTTGACATTTCAAATGTTATTTTTAGATAGTATGTCCTTTGCCTTAAATTCATTAATACATTGGTGTTCTGACCCTTAGTGGAATGTAAATTGACAGCTTCTTGTCTGGGTTCAATTCTGAGATGCACTTGGACTTTAGCCACATGTTGATCGTCAGGGTCATTGCTGCCCGGACCACTTTGGGTGAATGAATGAGGCAATAGAGCCCCTTTAACCTGAGCCTGGGAATTCGATACCATATTGGACTATAGTGTGATAGCTTTTTTTGAGCACTATGTGCTGGGCTTATAGTCTGTTTGGTGCCTCTCTTACTTAGTTGCTCTTAACAAGATACCATGCCCTATCCATTTCCCATACATTAGGGCTAACTTATCACCAAGGGATTAGTGAGTTGGGTTTTTTTGGGAGGGAGGAGTGGTAAAATTAATAAAGATCTCTTACTTGTTTTCAATAGTAATGGAATTTTTCGTATTCTCTAGTATGTAATTAAAGTCTACTGTCCAGTGAAAGTTTGTGTTTTCCCATAAAGCTAACTCACTGTTGGTTATTTTGTGTCCTCTGGGGAATCTTCTGTCTGCAGAGTTCAGGTTGCACCAGAAGGTGTGCTTTGTGTTGCTGAAGAAGCCCATTTTGATGCAGTGCCATTTTTTAAGTGCCATTAGTCATGACACCTACTGATCCCGTAAACACACAGTAACAGCCTTCCAGGGCACAGTCACAAGTAACAGCAACAGAAGCCTTTAATCATTGGAAATTGCCGGCATGGACTATATGAAGTAGGGGACCTGCTGATACAGCAGTCAGCCTAATTTTACATGAAATATTAACAAGCTTGGTGGCGTGGAGCAGAGGAGATGAATTCCAAGAGTCCGATAAATCGGTTCAGCTGAGCCACCCAGCAGAACTATAAAAAAGCGCTGTCAGGGGCTGTTAAGCAAGATGAGCTTTGCCCTCAAGGAATCCTTATTCTTCCTTCAAAGCTTTGTATGAGATTCTTGTGCTTCACTTCTGGGAGGTGTAGCTCTCTGTGTTAAGGTTGCTACAGAGGCTGCTGCCAGAGGACTGAAGGGGACGAGCACAGCCTGCCCTCTCTCCAGGGGGTGTCCCTTCATACCAGGCCTTCCTCCTGCTCAACATACAATTAGAATATGAAATTGTAAAATAAGCCATTTAAAGCAGTCCACACTAGGAGTGCCTGGGTGGCTCAACTCTTGATTTCAGCTCAGGTCATGATTTCACAGTTCTCGAGATTGAGCCCTGCCTTGGGTTCTGTGCTGACAGTGCAGAGCCTGCTTGGGATTCTCTCTCTTTTCCTCTCTTTCTCTCTCTCTCTCTCTCTCTCTCTGCTCCCCCCCTCCAAATAAATAAGTAAACATTTTTTTAAGTGGTACACACTATTAAAAAATTTATGAAAAAGAGAAAGCAGGGAGGGGAATTAAAAGATTAGAAGGGTCACACGATAAGCCAAAATGGTGAAAAAGAGTAGCAATTTTAGAGACGAGCTGTTAGGAAACGAATCATCTAAGATAAAATAAGGCCATCCCATCAGCTCAGAGGTTGAAAACCCTTCTGCAGAGCAGCAATTAGGATCCATCAAGCTAAAGCCGCTATAAAGTCCACCAGAACCCTGAATATTTCTTACCAATCACTTGGAGATCTTTGAAGTGTTCCCTGAATAGATGTCCTTCTAGCTCACAATAGAAGGCAGGACTCTGAAGGCCTCTCTCTTTTGCCTGTGATTCACCCTTCACGACTTTTGGACTTGACTTACTCTGAGGAAGCAGCCCAGCTGGTGTACCCGCCCTCTTGTCCCCTGCTGTCCCTGTCCCGCTGCTGGCAGGTACAGCCCTGCAGCAGCTGGCCGTGAGCACCTCCTCCTCCCTGCCCTTGAGAGTGACGTGCCTTAATTACATGAATTCGACTTTTGTGACAGTGAGTGACTCCAGCTCCTGACTGAACATTTAATCTAGAAATAATTCCTTGGGAAAATGACACATTGAAGTTTTCCCGTGCTTTCTGTCTCCCCAAAATGGCTCACTCATGTTCCAGGATGATTTTTATTCTTTAAAAATGAAACCAATTAAAACCATTGACCAGACACATAGGAGGTCCATTCCTTTTATAACCCAGTGTGTTCCTGAAAATGTAATAAAATCAAATTTCTGAAACTCGAATGGACCTATATATTAGGTAGGGAGGTTCTGTTTCATAAAGAACTAAGATTATTATTAAAATCCCAAATTATGGCTCTGCTGAGCCCGATGCCTGGGACATGCTGCCATTGATTGAGGGCTTTCCAGGTGTTCGGGGCAGTGTGGAGGGGCCTCCCTCTGGTCTGGACCGGGGTGAGAAGGCTGCCTTGCTGCGTTTGCTCTGGGGACTGCGCTGGTCATGATGATCTAATGGTCTACCAAACAGTCTCTTCTGGACTCCCTCAAAAGTCTCCATCCGAGAACGCAAGTGTGCTTGGATTACATAGTCACTGGGAGTTACTTTGCTCATGGTATCTGGCCTTCCCCTCCCCGCTCTGAGCATGGCAAGCTCTCCCTCTAGCAGAGAGAGCCAAGTGAAGGGCTCTGTGGCAGCAGAATCCCACATTTTGAGTCAGGCTCTGAGAAGCCAGGACTATGCAGCGCCTCTGACCCACTGAGAACCCATCTAATGCTTTATAAGGAGAGCTCAGGCCACTATCAGGGGTTAATTGGTGTTATTTAATGTTCCTTCCTGTCATTCTTGCGTTGCCTTTACATTTTTGGATGATCTCCGTAGAACTTCACAGTTGTTCCTAAATATTGGGTGTAATTCTTTAAAAAAAAATTTTTTTTAATGTTTATTTATTTTTGAGAGAGAGAGAGAGACAGAGCATGAGCAGGGGAAGGTCAGAGAGAGAAGACAGAATCTGAAGCAGGCTCCAGGCTCTGAGCTGTCAGCACAAGCTGACTTGGGGCTCGAACTCCTGAACCGCGAGATCATGACTTGAGCCGAAGTTGGCCGCTTAACTGACTGAGCCACCCAGGCGCCCCTATTGGGTGTAATTCTAACTTTGAATATAATTTTAGCCTAAGTACTGCATATCACTTAAACTTTGCATTAAATGTGTTTCATGCCATGTTTTGACTTCCTCTGTTTTAACCATGATTTGGGAATTTTGATGATCCCCATTTCCCCCTTTAATCTTTCTTAATACACCAGAGTTGTTTTATGTTTAAAAAAACACCTTATAGGGAGGGATGCCTGGCTGGCACTCTCAGTCAGTGGAGTGTGTGACTCTTTGATCTTGGGTTTGTGAGTTCGAGCCCCACATTGGGTGTAGAGACATTTAAAAATAAAGTCTTTAAAAAATTTTAAAAATTTTAAAAAACCAGTGCAATAGCTTAATATTTAAATAGCTGTGAAAGAACCTTTAAGTATGTGAATATCCACTTCTTCCATTTTGGTGTATAAGCCTCAACAATGTTTGTCATCTCTAAATCTCTTACTAGAACTATGGTAATTCAAAGAAGTTACATTTGGTTGGAAAACGTCCTTAAAATTAGCAGCTTTAAAAAAATGATCAATATTAGCTATCACTGAATGTTTACTTGTGGCTTAATCTCCTCTATTTCTTACAACTACTTTATGAGGTGTGTACTGATTAAATATCCACACTTAAAATTTTTTTTTGAGATAAAGAAGTGATTTATCCCAGGATTACTCAGCTAGTTATCTGTGAAGCTGGCATAGAAATCCAGGCAAACTGCCTCCAGCCCAGGCTCTTAAACCAGTATGCTGTCTGTACAGCCACGATAACCTAAAAATAACCCCGGAAGTAATCCGCTGGGATAGAGTATCTGTATGGGAATTTCTTCAATTGCTGTGAATCTTGTTTCTGATAACTAGCAACATTAAAACTAGTGTGGAGAGAGCCCTACTCTTTTCCTGCAGCTCTTCCCCATTCTCACATAGTTTGAGCTGCTTCTTCATAGGCTGCTTGTTTTCAGCCCATCCTGTAACTAACTGCTGAGCTTCCTGAGCGTTCTTCTCTCCTTACAGGAATCTAGTCTTCCTGGGTCCATGGTTCTCAGCTTTGACAGCACTTGGGAGTCACCAGGGGAGGCCTTAAAAAAAAAAAATACCATTTGGGGCATCTGGGTGGCTCAGTCAGTTAAGCCTTTGACTCTTGATTTCAGCTCAGGTCATGATCTCACGGCTCCTGGGATCAAGCCCTGCCTTGGGCTCTGTGCTGTTAGCACGCAGCCTGCTTGGTATTTCTCTCTCTCTCTCTCTCTCTCTCTCTCTCTCTCTCTCTCAAAAATAAATAAAAATTTTTTTTTTTTTTTTTTTTTTAAGTACTGCTTGCCTAGATCTCAACCCTAGACATAGACATTCTGATCTAACTGGTCTGGGCATCAGGATTTTTTTAATTCCCCAGGTGATTTTCATGCGCAGTCACGGTTGAGAACAGCTGCCCTGGGCTGTTCATCCACACTTGTTATCTCTTGGTTTCATTGAATCCTCCATCTAGCCAGAACTCAAGTTCATCACTTCATCATCTTACCCCTTGCCTTCCCGCCTATCAGTCTGCCTTGTTATCCTGAACCCATCACATAATTTATTTTTTTTTATTTATAGTTTATTGTCAAGTTGGTTTCCATATAACACCCAGTGCTCTTCCCATCGCATAATTTATAGCTTCTCAACTTTCAAAATCCCGCAGAGGGTAATCACACAGTCACGTGGGTTAGTACTACTATACATTCATGGTCTCAGATCTCAGCTAAGCCTTCAGTGCTCTTTGGCACTGCCTCGTTTCTTTATTTAGCCTCGGTCACCCGTTAATGGCGGAACCTTTTCTAAATCTTCACCATCCTGCCTCCCGTCTTGTCAGCTTTTCTTAACTTCTGCTTCACACTGTGGAGGCTATTGCACCATTCATTTTCTCTGTCATTACTTTGGACTAGCTCTTCCCCTGACTCTGTATACTCAAGTATTAAAAAACATTTTCCCCCCAAAATCAAACTGAAAAACCTTTTTCCATCTAGTTACTCTGGCCCTTTTACTCATTGTCAGGTTTCAAGAGAAATTAGTGTTTATTCCCTGTTACCACATTGCACTTTTCATTCCTTTGCTTCTTAGCCTGTTTTTATTAGTCTCCTCCTGCACACAGTGCTCCAGAGGTACCAGGTCCACACAGTCAGGGGGACATTTTCAGTTCTTGTCTTCACCTCTCAGCTGCATTCAACGTTGTTCTTTCTTGAACACTTTCAGAAAGAAAATAGCCAAATAAAGTCGTCTTTAATAAATCCTTTCTTCCTGCCTATCTTTCTGCTTCTTGGCTTACTCCCTCATGGTCTCCTTCATGCATTATTGGCTTTGTATCAGCTACATTGATTTGTGGCCACCTGCTAATGGCATGCTCTACCTAGGAGAGCTTATGTATTTAGCAAACTCTGGATGGCTCCATATTTCTCTCTCTAGACTAACCTGACCTTCTGAGCTCTGGATATATGTTTCTTTATTCTTATTTAGTCAATGTTTTTTAAACTTGAGAACATACTGTTGTTTATCCTTATTTTGCTGGAGTCTGGAGAATTTATAGTCTACAGCAATGTGGCTCAATGCTGGCCTGCATCAGAATCATTTGGATGCTTATAAAAATACAGATTCCTAGGCTCTGCAACCCATCCAATTAAGTTGTGATTTTTACTTGTGGGCATTATGTATACAAATGTTGAAAAACACTGGTTTCCTGGCCTGGAATTTGTCTCAAAGCAGTAGCTGAGGGCAGTTGGAGGGCTTATTAGCTCCTTTGTTTTCCATGTTGCAGGAATCATTAACCTTTACCTGATGTCCAGTATCTTAAAAACCATTGTTTCCTATATTTTGTCTGATTTTTTATGCTTATTTATTTTGAGAGAATAAATGGGGGAGAGGCAGAGAAAGAGAATTCCAAGCAGGCTCCATGCTCACTGCAGAGCCCGACATAGGGCTCGATCTCATGACCATGAGATATTGAACTGAGTCGAAATCAAGAGTCAGAGGCTTCACCGACTGAGCCACCCAGGCACCCTGATTTTGTCTGATTTTTAAAAAGTTGTTTCAGGTGGACAAGCAAATCTGGTCCATTTCTTCATCTTGCCCAAAAGTTTAAGTGGGAGGTGGGGAATGGGAGGGTGTTTAGGCCAGGATTTTTGATACTTTTGTAGGGACAGAGACAAGGCTTTATTAGCCCCAAACTGGAAATAACCCAAATGTCCATCAACGGAAAGTAGCTAAATAAAGAGTGGTATATTAATATAAAGAATACATGCTGTAATGAAAATGCAGGAACTATAACTAAATGTAATAACAAAGATAAATTTCACAAACATGTGAAGTCAAAGAAACCAGACACAAATGAGTACATCTTATGGAATTCCATTTAGATAACATTTTAATACTGGCAAAATTAGCCTGTGGTGTTGGAAGTCAGGATAGTTTTTACCCTTGAGGGGGAAGGTAGTTAGTAGATGAGGACATGCAAGGACTTCTGGGATTCTGGTAATACTGTTTCTTGATCTGGGTACTGGTTACAAGGGTGTTTCATTCTGAGAAAATTCATTGAGTTGTATACTTATATGTGACTTCACTATATATGTGTCATGCATCAATAAAAAGTACTCTCCTCCACCCTCTAAAAGAAGGACAAGGTCGTAAGCCAAATGCATGATGGGAAGGTAGAACTGGATTCCCAGTGTAGAACCTGAAACTGAGAAAGAACTGTACAAAGGATCCTGACAGCAAGCAAGTCACCTGTTTCAGGCCAAGGGTAGAAATGGGCACCCATGATAGATCCTGTGCAATGTGTGGATGCAGTAGGCTCAAGTTCAATTCTAAGTGATGCAGAAACCCTGCCCCAAGATACCAAAGTAAAAACTGGTTTGAAACCAGCAAACCTTGTAGACCTTGTCAGAGCTACCCCACTTGGAAGACTCTACTACTCAGGCCACTTTTGAGACTCTAGGCAAACTGGCTGTTGATCATATTTTGAAAACTACAGATTGGTTTACATCAGCCAAGGCCAAGGCACCCACCAGCATCATTTCTCTGTGTGGCAGGCAAAGTTAATATATTTTTTGCTTTAGGACATAGCTTGGTTGACTGGAAGAGTTTTTATATGAAGAAGAGCTTCTCTACATGTGCAATTCCCCTGTTAGACTACGGCTCCTTGACAGTAGGGAATTTGCCTTTTCATCACTGTATCTCCAGGGCACGGAATAATGCCAAGTGTACATTTGGGGTTCAAAAATGATTGTTCAAAAAAAAAAGGATTGTTCAGCAAAGGAATGCTAAGTAATTGTGGAGCACCACTGTGTGCTCATCATAGTGTTGTGTGATTTTGTGTGTGACTTCATGGATATTCTTTTGTTGTTTTTGCTAAACATTTCAAGAAATTTGTAACAAGGAGCTTTGTCAGTTGCGTTACATAAATTGAAACTGTATTCTCCAAACTAGGATTCTTGTATCCTAGGGTATACTCCACAAGAGGACTCAATGGGATAGGGAAAGAAAACATTGGGGGATGGAGGGAGGAGAGATAGATAGATGTGGGGGGAAACACAAAAGAGAACTTTTTTTTAAAGGTCCTGCGAGTTCGAGTAATTCTGAGTAGAAATTTCAGATATAGTATTTACCAGTTCCTAGAGAAGACTACATTGTTGTTTGGTGAGTCAGAATGAGTCTGATAAAATACTGCATTCTTGATATGAAAAGCTCTCCAAAGGATAGGAGGTATCTTTGTATTGTGTTTAAACTAAAATGTCTTAATGAAGAAGAAGAAGGGGGAGGCGAGGAATAGTATCAATACTAGACTATTTAACACTATTTAAGTTATCCTTGCTGTTCTTAACCTAAAGACTTGCCAAATGCGATGAGTTAGTGGGTTGGATTTCTCTGTATTGGTCATGACATCGTGTGTGTTTTGATAAGCTTAATAGAACTTAATGATTGTGCAGTGGGAAGAGAATAAAAAATTCCTGGGATTTTAGGCTGTCTTATTTTATCCTCCATGTCTCAAACTGTTTCGTGATTTCAGTGTCTTTGCTTCTCATTCTCTCTGTGCCACATTCTGGATAATGTCTTCCAATCTAGATTCCAGTTCTCTCTTAAACTGTCTATGTAATCTTCTGCTCTTCCTGTCTATTGAGTTTTTATGTCAACAGTCATAATTTTTATTTCTAGACATTGCATGTTGTCTTCATATATGATAGTCTTATCCTTTCTCTTGGGTTTTGTTCAACAACACAGGTACTTTGCGTTATGGGTGTGGTCAGGTGTTCTCAAAGACTTTCCTTTTATTCCACTTATTGAGGGGTAGATCCAAGAAGCAGCATCCCCATCTTCCCTCTGTGGGCCAGCATTTTTCTACTTTGCCTTTCAGGGATTCCATATTTATACAAGGTTGTCAGATCAGAGTTCCCATCATTCTTGTCTCAGGCTTGTCTCCATCTCTAGATCACTGGAGACCAACAGATGGCCATGAGGCAAAAGCATCCAGCACTCATTCACCCAGAGAGTTCTTCTCATTTCTGACCTGGGAGGTTTCCCTTATTTTCCTGACAGTTCAGTCATGTATTTAAAAACATGCTTTGAGTGCACTTGTATCAAACATTAAAAACATTATTTAAGAGTGTGCGTGTGTGTGTGTGTGTGTGTGTGTGTATGTGTTGACTTTATGCATTTTTTTTAAAGTCTGGAAAGATGAAAAAGAAACTTACAATGCTGAGATGTGGTGATGAAAACGTGGCAGATGGGGGCAGGGGTGACAGGGAGATTTCTTTTATGTGAATATTTTAGTATCTTCAGTGATTTGAACCATGTGGATAGTACTAGTTCAATCAATCAAATATATAAACTTTTTTTCTCTAGCAGTCTGTATGTTCTGTATTGGGTGGGTTTCCTCAGACATCTAGCCTTGTTAGATACAGAATATCGGTCATTTTTGTGGTTATATAAATTTTAGATCATGGTTTTACCTCTGTCCAACCTCTAGATGAACTTGGTAGATGAATATTTTCCAAACTATCTATGGCAAAGGATCAGCTCTTTAAAAATTTTCCAGTCTGGCATAGACTAATACTCTGGTAAACTACAATAAAAATAAATACTGGGGGTGCCTGGGTAGCTCAGTCAGTTGAGCGTCTGACTCTTGATCTCCACTCAGGCCTTGATCCCAGGGTTGTCAGTTCAAGCCCTGTTTTGGGAGCCTGCTAACTAACTAACTACATACATACATACTGATCACATGCTTGGATGGCATGGAAAGGTCAAAGTGCTATAAACATTTCTAAATGCATCTCTCGATTTCTTCTCATCACAGACCAATAAAAAGCCACCTATTCACTGACCACACTGAGCAGCACTGTTGGAAATGGTGCCTCATTGTCCTCCAGTGTTTGGAGGCTGTGTATCAGAGATTGATATCACCTTGTTCTTTATTTTTTTTTTTTAATTTTCTTAATGTTTATTTATTCTTGACAGAGACAGAGCACTAGTGGGAGAGGGGCACAGGCAGAGGGAGACACAGAATCTGAAGCAGGCTCTAGGCTCCGAATCGTCAGCACAGAGCCCGACGTGGGGCTCGAACTCCTGAACTGCGAGATCATGACCCGAGGCAAAGTCGGACGCTTAACCGACTGAGCCACCCAGACACCCCTCACCTTGTTCTTTAAAAAATCTTTTGTTGGTTTAAATTTTTTCCATTGTAGGTAACCCGTTTTCTTTCTGTAAAACGTTTTATGGCTTTATCTGAAACATTAGATGTTCACTGTGGCACATCCCTGTCTTAAATTAGCTAAGATGGAGCCCATGGCTAACTGTTCTGGATGATGGTAGCAGTGTACTTCCAGAAGTCATTCATAGATTGTGTATTTCATCAAGTTGAAGATGCATTGATGCTGGTGTTTTCTTGATCTTCTAGGTTTCATTGGTCAGGTTTCATGCTACTAATTTAGGACTGCCATCTGGTTGCCACCAATTATAAGATGCCATCGATTTCAGAGATGTTAAAATGTGGAAGAACGTGTGTCTTTTTTTTGTTTTTGTTTGTTTTTATTTTTGAGAGACAGAGACAGCACGAGCAGGGGAGTGTCAGAGAGAGAGGGACACACAAAATCTGAAGACAGGCTCCAGGTTCTGAGCTAGCTGTCAGCACAGAGCCTGATGCAGGGCCCGAACCCACTAACCGTGAGATCATGACCTGAGCTGAAGTCGGACACTCAACCGACTGAGCCACCCAGGTGCCCCAAGAACATGTGTCTTAAAATATCTTGCACACGGCCCCCTGATTGTTCTAACCTGTAATTACTGTTGAGTGCTTGGAGATGTGCTTATGAGAAGGAGGGAGGAAAACTTTGGTGACTTTCTTTAGAAACATCATCACCCTGCTGAAGGGCATCTCTTCTCTTTGTTGTGACACCGTGAACATTAACTGGGGCAAATTCTCTCATTAATTGGCATGGCTTCCCTCCTCAAGAGCCCTTGGGATGGACCAGCACTGAGAACCTTGGCCAGCTTATCTGTGAGTTGGTGGCACTGGTGTATCTTCCAGTGTCATTACTAGACATTTTTCTCATCATTGAGATTTTTTTTTTCTTACTTTCGAATTCCCTCTGTTCCATCCCTGCCATTCTGAGCTTGTGAGTATTGGAAGTTCTACTAGTTATCCCATTTTCTTGCTTGCCCTCCTGGAGGCCTAGTGCTTCTTTCAGTCATGTGTTATGTGGACTGCTTGTTATAGAAACATCTCAGATTTTTCTGGTTACACTCCTCTGTTTTTCTGGGGAGATAGGGATTTCCCTCCCCCCTCCCACTGTTTTTATAGTTCTTGGTCTACTTTGATGGCTGTTTGGGAGGAAGGGCAGTTATTGTGTAGGCTAACACTATAATTCATTTCTTCACCATGTATTTATTGAATGCCTACTCTCTGCCAGGCATGTTCTCTAAGTACTGTGAATACAGCAATAAACAGCACTCTTAAGCTCCAGCCTCCATTGGAACATTCATTCTGCTTAGATCTGATTTTCCTAAACTGGATGCTTACCTTCATTACTTTCCTTCATTTCCAGATAGCCCTTTAAAAAGATGCTGTTAAAATTAACTTAGAATTTAGTAATTTCTTGATAGCTTGATGCATACTTTATACAGATTTGGCACTGTTACGTTCTCCAGAAATAATGTATGTATCATTTGCTTTTTAGCCGATTACACCTCAACAAGAAGGCAACGGACAAACAGCCATATAGCAAGCTCCCAGGTGTGTCTCTTCTGAAACCTTTGAAAGGAGTGGATCCTAACCTAATCAACAACTTGGAGACATTCTTCGAATTGGATTACCCCAAAGTAAGTACAGCCATGGACTCATTGGAAATGGGTGAGATCATGTTTGTTTGTTTGTTTGTTTTTGGTGTGTGTGTGCTCGCGCGCACACATATGCTTCTACTCATGGTAAACGCTTCAAGAAAGAGACATTTTGACACTGTAAAAAGGTGAAGATATTAAACATTCATGGTGATCTCGGCCTCATACAATTTTTGCTGTAATAGCAGTAGTCACAGGACAGAAATGGGGTTGAAGAGGGAGGTGCAGATTCCTTTTTGTAACCACCTACTTGTCTATCTGAATTCGAAATCTGAGTAAACCTTCTAGAACTCAGACATAGTTAAGTGCCTGGTAGTTTGAATATAAAAATTTTGTTCCATGAGATTGTATGTGAATGACAGGAAGAAGAGGCAGTGAGAGAGAAAAAGTAGCATTTAGTGGTTTGAAATGGGATTCAGGATAGCTAGAAATAAACATAAATCCCCTTGAAAATCTGGCTTTTGAGCCAAGAATAGGTTACAGTTAGTTATAACATGGGTCTTCTTCATACCTAATTTCTAATTTCTTTATCTTTCTGGGTTTTAATGCCCAATTGTTTTGTTCCTATCATTTATCAATACAGTTTGTAGATCTGTGAACACACCCTGCTCCTTCATTGGAGAACTCCCAGTTTTGTTGGCATGAGAGTATCTTCTTATCTCTTCCCTTTAATATTCCCCCTGTAGTTTCTTTTTTTTTTTTTTAAGTTCATTTATTTATTTTGAGAGTGAGAGAGCACATGAACAGGGGAGGGGCAGAGAGAGGGAGAGAGAGAATCCCAAGCAGGCTCCATGCTGTCAGTGTGGACCTTGAGGAGCTCAGTGCAGGTCTTGATCCCACAAACCGTGAGGTTAAGACCTGAGCCCAAATCAAGAGTCAGATACTAAACCAACCGAGCTACCCGGGGGCCCCTCTGCCGGTAGTTTCTTAGGAGAACTTAACTTCCTTGATTTATGTATTTAGCTTTATTGCAACTTTTTAAATTGCCTGTTTGAAACACTGCTTTTGAATGTCTTTTATATTTCTACCTACTTGATTTTAAGTCCATTTGAGTTTTCCCTCCATGGTCTCTATTCACTTGCCTCAATTTTTACCCTCACTGTCTCAGCTTTTCCATAGTTTGTGCCACTTGGAGGCTCTTCCCCTCCTATTTCTTTAGGATAGTGTATCCCAAGTAATGAGAAGGAAGATAAAACACACACCACACTTCTCATGGTAACTGGTTTTCATGCTCTTTTATTTCCTTTCTTTTTGCTCTTATTTTTCTCAGTAGCATCAATGAAAAGAATAGAGAAGACAGACGTGATAGCCTTAATGCAGTTCTTACTAAGTATGTAGACACGAGTATAATTCAGTTATTTTTTAGAGTTGTTTTTATATTATTGCTTTTAAAGTTTGGAAGTCTAGGTGTTTGAAGCTAATTTGAAGCAAAACCATTATGTATGTTTCTTATAATTTGTGTGTGTTATATATGTATTTAATAATTTTAGAGATCTGAATCATGCATGTATTATGTATCCAATAAATTGAATATGTATGTAACTTAAAAAAATAAGATCTATACTTGATTTTTTTTCCTAACTAGAAGTGCAAAAAGTGGCCTTTTGTAATTTAGAAAGGATGATGTAAATAAAATTAATTGTAAAATAAGCTTTGCAATAAGAAAAATGGAAGGTTTTTTTTCAGGGGTGCCTAGGTGGCTCAGTCGGTTGAGCACGTGACTTCGGCTCAGGCCATGATCTCATGGCTTGCTGATGTCAGCACAGAGCCTGCTTCGAATCCTCTGTCCCCCTTTCTCTACCCCTCCCCTTCTTGTGCTCTCTCAAAAATAAACATTTAAAAAATGAAATAAAAATGAATGGTTATTAAGCCCCACATTGTATAAGTATATGCAGAGAGATTTTTTTTTTAAGTTTACTTATTTATTGGGAGAGAGTGCAAGCAGCGTAGGGGCAGAGAGAGAGAATCCCAAACAGGCTCTGCATTGGCAGTGCAGAGCCCAATGTGGGGCTCAAACCCACAAACTGAGATCATGACCTGAGCTGAGACCAAGAGTCTCTGTCGTCTTTAACCAACTGAGCCAACCAGGGGGAAAGAGATTTTTTTTTTAATAAATGAAAGAATATTTTCATTGATTATTATTAAATCTCAGAGCAGCTTAGTATCATGCATTTATCCTTGTGAAACTTAATGTCACATTTCAATTTTTTAATCCTCATCCTACCCTTTCTCCATTCAACCACTCTCAGAACTAAATTATGAAACTTCTATGTTGCAGCCCTTGTGAGATGATAGTCATGGCATTTAATTGGTTGTGGAAGTTAGTGTGAGTTTTAGTTGTAGAAAGAGTTTCTAAAAATAACCCAGGAACATATGTATCCATTAATTCTGAACATTTGGGATAAGTCAATAATTGATTTCTTCTTCTGAATGATTTTTTATTACAATGTGGGATTATTTCAAGAGCTCTTGTTTTTGCTTCTTTTTCCACAAGTTATGCCCTTGAGATGTTTAAATTCGTCAAGGAGAAAACTATTCTGATACTTACTATAAAATGAGGAATCCCGAATGTAAGAGATTGTTTTTATTCTTTTTTCAAAAATTTATTTACTAGTTATAAAAGTACTGTTAGCTGTGTAAATCGAAAATTTGGAAAGTGGAAGAAAAGTGTCAAGTCTAAAGGAAAATTTAGATCTCAAGGCATTTCATTTGCTATTTATTTATTTATTTATTTATAATTATTTATTTATTTTTGAGAGACAGAGTGTAAGTGGCAGAGAGGGAGAGCAGAGAGGGAGACACAGAACTTGAAGCAGACTCCAGGCTCTGAGCTGTCAGTACAGAACCCAACACGGGGCTTGAACCCACGGACCGCGAGATCGCGAAGTCAGATGCTTAACGGACCGAGCCACCCAGGCGCCTCAATTTCATTTGATTTTTAAAAGAGCATGTTCCACAAGAAACTGAAGTTAAACCACTGACCTCCCACCAATCTGAGCATGAATAGACAAGTCACTTGTATGACCAAGTAGGCATGTAGTCCTGAAACGAACATTTGCGTGACTGCCAGGCCCACCCAACTTTACTATTTGCTTTTTGTCGAGTGTGAACACTGTTTTACAGAACTATGTCTGGTTTTATCCTGGACCTAAATTTTTCCTCCCGATTTGATTTAGAACATTATAGATGATTCTGGCAAAAAGAAAGAACATGTTCAGAAATTTAATTTTGGACACATGCAAGAAAATTTACTACTGGTATTCATTCTGAATTTCTCAGTTTAAATTTTGGTGAGAATCTTACTGTACTAATTGCCCTGAAAGATTTCTGTGCTTTACATATCTTATCAATTCACTTATTTTGATAATTATTCCTCGGAGGGGAAGAAAAGAATGAAAAAGCCACGGAATTCATTTTCCGCAAATTGGGCACTCACTTGGCATCCCCAAAGAAGGCATTTAGGGAGAGATTTAGCTATAGCAGGAAGATTCAGTAAAATAGCTTTACGTTAGTAAATCCTGGCCATATGAAGAGTTCTTAATTAAATGATCAGAGTTATTACCAGAGTGAGGCCATGGTCATTGTGGTGGGGTCTTTTTGCTTTTTTTTTTTTTTTCCAAATACACAATTGGTTTAAAATGTTACAAGTCTGGTGCCATGTTTAAACTCTTTCTTGCCAGTGGTGTAACTGTCCTTAAGAGGAATTGTTTTCTAACTGAATAGTCTTCTAAACAAAGAACTAGAGAAGACAGAAAATCGAATCCATTATCAAAAGACCAAGCACAACATATGTTAGTGAAACTTCTAAATCTGCAAGATTAGGAATTTACCAAGTAAATTTGGAAAACCGTATAAACAAACTATTTTTTGAAAATAGAGATGTATATAATTCAATTTGTCCAGTCTTTGATTCAGAGCTGTGTTCTTACAAAACATTTCCTTCCTGGCATCTATCTTTTACTCAAAAGTTACCCTAAGGACAAATGCATTAGAGTGTATTAATCACTCCATGCTAGAGAATGTTCTAGGCATTTGGGGTCTAAATCTCTTCTTATCATAGAAAATTTATATGCTATAATCCAAATATCCTCATTAAATTTTTCTGTAAAAATGATATGTAGTTACTTATAGACGATTTAAGATATTCCTACTTGATAGGCAATGTAATTGATTAATATCATTGAAAACTTTTCTATTTTAAGAGGATGTTTTATCTTGTTCACTATAGTACAAAGTTTATATTCCTAATGTCTACAGGGCTGAATCAGTGAGGTTTTTCTAATGTCATTTATATACCTAAATCTAATGCTATATAAGCCGAAAAGTAACATTCATGATTATTGCCATTTCAGACATTCACTTCTTGAATATCAAAGGACTGAATCCCAGGTTGTGGATTTCCTACACTTCTCTTGTTCTCAGCCTTTTAGTCATTGCTTTGACTAAATTTGTTTGAAAAGGAAATTACTAAGAAGTTGTTGGAGACTAATCTTCTCATCTAAATTACTCTGGGTTTTAGGGGTGGCTGGTTGGTTAACTTGAGCGTCCGACTCTTGATTTCAGTTCAGGTCATGATCCCAGGGTTGTGGGATCGAATCCTATGTTGGGCTTTGTGCTGAGTGTGGGACCTGCTTAGGATTCCCTATTTCTGTCTTTCTCTCTCTCTCTGCCCCTCTCCCCCACTCGTACTCTCAATAAAATAAAAATAAGTAAAAGAAGTATGGAAGAATTATTGAAAATAAATAAATAAACAGCTAGCTCTGGGGTTAATTTCTAGATTTCATGTATTCATACTGGCCATTTATACTGGAAATCACTGTATCTTATGTATAGCCCTCTCAGATTTATAAAGTAAGTGCTTTCTTGAAATATTTTTAAAGTAATATTTTTAATAAACACTATATTTTTGAATATATATGCTTACACTTGATCCTTTAGTTTAAAAATATCCAAAATTTTTTTTAATGTTTATTTATTTTTGACAGAGAGTGTGAGCGGGGGAGGGGCAGAGAGAGAAGGACACACAGAATCGGAAGCAGGCTCCAGGCGCTGAGCTGTCAGCCCAGAGCCTGACGCAGGGCTCAAACCCATGAACCGTGAGATCATGACCTGAGCTGAAGTCAGATGCTTAACCTGCTGAGCCACCCAGGCGCCCCTAAAAAAAGGTTTTTTTTGTATTAGCTAAGAAAGCCTTCAACCAACTTAATATGTTGTATTTTGCTGGTTACAGTGTAGTTGGAATGATATAACTATTCCAATATAGAGATTTCTAGCAAATAAGATGTTTAATCAAACTGAAGACACAGAGGTGGTTATCAGATTCCTGGTTAAAATCTAATATGTTAGAAAATACTTGGAATGCTGCCTCCTATTTGGTACAATTTTCAATATCATAAACAAGCAAAAGCAAAAGTTGTGTGTTTAAATAAGAGTCTGAACATTTTTTAGATAATATGAACTGAGTTTTATTTGCATCTGGCTAATTAGGAGGTATTTGGTTTTCATTTGAAATTAAAAAGTATAATCAATAAAAATGAAAACTTTAAATCTTGCATTTGAATAAAGGTAAACTCTGTCTCCCTTGAATACATTTCTAGAGCTATATTTTGCAAAGTTTTCTCTTGCTAGGGAAAAAAGCGAAGACTAACTTTATTATACTTTATGGAATTGTACCACTTATGAACATTTCTTTTCACTTGTATTCGCTCATGCCTGTAAAACAGCGTAAATCATAAAAGCATTAAAGAAACTGTACAGTGTTTGGAAAAACGAGGAATTCTAATAGCAAGGCTGGCTGAGCAGCTCACTCTAGGAGGGAAGCTAACTGTAACTTTTACCCTCTGGAAAGTCACTTAATCTTTCTGATCTTCATTGTTAAAAGGTCAATGCCTTTTGGTCATTTCAACAGAACATTGTTTTGAGTCAGATTGGGAGGAGGACTGATGCTTTACAGGATTTAGGAGTCAACCCTTTGAGAAATTCAAGGGCGTGGGCAGGAGTGGTGTCCTTCCCATTCTCAGAGTTTTATCTGGTCCCTGAAGACTAGGTAGCTGTCCAGTTGGTTGGCAGTATTGGTCAGTCATCATTAAAGGCAGATAGTTGATAGAATGTATAATAATAATAGGTAGAAAGTATGAGAAAAGTATACATTGTTTTCCCAGACTCTACTTAATTATTGAGAAAACTTTTTTCCTCACTTGAAAAAAAATCAAATTACCTTCTTCATTGACCTTAGTCCTGGCCCTTTTCATACTCAGGCCCTAATTTCCATATTACCAGTTTTTGCTGAGTTTCCCCTTTACATGAGCTGGTCCCTGTATGTTAGATACTTAAAAAGTTACGTCCTTAGCTCCTTTTATTTTTTTTTTTAGAACACATAGCTTTGTTATTTTTTTGTGGACACAATTAACCCCTCTCCTTTGCTTAAAAATATCCACCCCATTTTAGAAAGAGGATTGGTAGGATATTTGTCACTGAGTCAGCATGAACACTTAAAAAAAAAGTTACTACTAAGAATACTTATCCCACAAAATAATAGAGTAACATCTTTGTATGTGAAAGCAAACACTTTTTTTAAAAAAAATGTAGTAGTTTATTAAATGGTAACTTAAAGGTTTAGCTCCAGATTTTATAAACCTGGTTACATGTCAGAACTGCCCCCAGAGATTCTAATGCAAAAGTAAGAGTGGGGCTCAGTATTCTCTTCTTTAAATAAATGTCCCAGGGTAACCGATACAACCAGTCAAATGCAAAGAAATGACTTCCCTAACGTCCTCTCAAAGAGTAAATGTGGCACTGAGCAAAATAAAACCCTGGGTATTTTTGTTGTTAGAAGGCTAACCATGCTTTTCAGGATGATAGACTTTCAAATTCTATTTTATTTCAAAAAATTCTTATACAGCAAAAATCTAGTAGCATTTTGTCCTTTTCATGGGAAGAGCATGGAAAAACTCTTTACATTGATCATTCTGGGACTTGATACATACTTTATGGCACCTTCATGAAATAGTAATTTCAGAGACAGAGCTTCTGGAGAACAGGGGGATGTTTCATGATGAAGGCCACAGAGAAGCTTGAGATCCAGTTTAATTCAGCCTGTCTGGGAATGGCAAGACTTCAACTGTGGGGATTGCCAGTCTCTTCATTATCTCTGCAGCTTGCAGAGTGGCCCCTGTTCTCGAGAAGCTGCTCTCGATTAAAGCAACACTTGATATCATAAGTGCTTGCATCCGTTATGAGTACTCTCTTAACTTTTAAATGCTGTGTGTACAACTGCTTATTTTTCTTAATGCTTTTTATCAATCAGTAAATACCAGTAATGTGCTTATTTTTGTAAAAGAGGTTAATCTACATAAAATGTGTTCTTTGACTAGTATGAAGTACTCCTTTGTGTACAAGATCACGATGATCCAGCCATTGATGTATGTAAGAAGCTTCTTGGAAAATATCCAAATGTTGATGCTAGATTGTTTATTGGTAGGTAACAAATAAATTCTACAATAACCCTTTTGCTTTAATAGTATTAAGTATCAGTAATCCTTGCATTAAACTATAGACTAAGCTGTTAGCCACCCATTAACCTTTTTAGCATGTTTGCTTTACGGGTGTTTGTTGGATTCATGAAAGGTGTTTATAGCCTTTTGAGAGAACTTAAGTTATAAAAACACAGGTGTTTTTTTTTCATATGTGGGATTAACAAAATAACCCAAAAAAAAACCCCAAATTATGTTTTTCTCATTAATCAGACATGAAAGTCTGTTATTTTTGTTTCTTTACTATCTTCAATCTGTGGACCTTCCCAAATTTCATTCACAGTAGTTGGGAGTGAGTGATAGGATTTACTTTTATTATATTGCAAAAAGAATATTTTTCAAAAGTCTATAGGCTTTAATGTTAAAGACTTGTAGAGAGATATTTGCCATTAAACATTGATTCATGCTTACTATTGATGCAGTCACTTAAGAATTAAACTGAAACTAATATATTTTCCAAGATAAATTAATTCTCTTTTTAAGAACGGACAAGTTTTTTCTAAATATATTACGAACAATAAGGAATGTAAAGCATGTTAAGTATGTTTGTTTCAGTTATTACGTATGAAAGTACTTTTCACTTCTCCCTACCATGTATCTGTGTAATACAAAATATTTTCAATGTTGGATGACTCTTTCACAGTTGTATCTTTAAATTTTTAGGTGGCAAAAAGGTTGGCATTAATCCTAAAATTAATAATTTAATGCCAGGATATGAAGTTGCAAAGTATGATCTGATATGGATCTGTGATAGTGGAATAAGAGGTGAGCTGCTTTTTATTTGTTTTAAAAACTATTCATTTGATGATAAAACGGCAAAAGCATTCTGAAAATGCCTGTATCAGTCCTTTTTGTTTGCCTTATAAAGTAGTGCATTTCATCATTATTTCATGGCATAATGTCAAGTTATACTTAACTAAAATTTGGAATTTTTATTAATGCGAACCTAGACTGTTACATCTATAAAATTGTTCTCGTTATGAAGAGAAAATTCCATCTATTAAAAAAAAATAGTCATGGTCTGTCATATAGTCCTTTACAAAAGATTTTTCATAGTTGTAAATTTTCCCATGTTTGTGTAATCACTTGTCTTTTACTTTAATTGGTTTGTAGCACCAATACTGTCTCACACAAAGGGACAGAAATTAATAAGTGAATATTTTAGCAAAACACAAACGTGCCTTTTAGTTGATTTTTAGGAGGAAGCCTTTTATATACTGAAATTATAATTTGCATGTTTGCATTTTTAAACATTTATGTTCAAATTACCACAAGTTTCTCAACCTCAGCATTTGGGGCTGGGCGATTGTTTCTGGTTGAGGCTACCTTGTGGGATGATTAGTGAGCATCCCTGGCCTCTCCACACTAGATGCCAGTGGCACCTCTCTCTCAGTAGTGACAACACCCCCCAAAATGTCCCTAGACATTGCTAAGTGTCCCCTGCAGGGCAGTGGTTGGGAACCACTGCTATAGAATATGTGTATTTAAGGCCCAAATATACCTTTATACAATAGCTTTTGTTCAAAGCTTTTGTATTTTTGAAGGAAATAAAAATATAAAGTCATGTAAAAAGGAAGGAGGTGTTTGCTATTTGAAGAGGGGATGGTGATTTAAATTTTATTAGCTTGAAATATAGATGTGGAAATTAATAGAAGTGTGACATGCCTAATTAATCAGGCTCATTATGAATCTGTCAATTTATGGACAGATTATGTTCACTCTTCGTGTTTGCTACCTTAAATTATTTCCTATCATACAATCACACATTTGTTATGTTTTCAGAATACATGTACACCTCTCTGTCAAGTATAATCTCATTCAATTCCCATTAGCAGTTTTATGAGATAGGATATCTCATATCCTCCAAGAAAGTGGAGGGTCATTTCCTATAGTTAGAGAATGCAGGAAACCAGCATTGGAACTGAGGTCCTTTCAGCTCTGCTCCTATATCTTTTCGATGAGGAACACATTGTCCATATTCTAGTTTGGAGGTTCTGAAATAGGGGGAGTAACATTTTCAAGGTATATCCTGTCTCTGGTATATATTAATCTGAAAGTGTATAGAGTAAATTAGCTTATATAAAGTATGCCTTCCTGAAATTTTGTATTCTATTTAGAAAAGTGATTGAGAATGATTTATTAGATCCAGATGTAAAAAAGAACGTTATAACAACTCACAAAATACATTTCACATTGGTGGGCATTTTACTAAAAAGGATTTTTTTTTCTCTTTCCCTCACCACCTGTTTGTCTTTTTTATTGTAGTAATTCCAGACACACTTACTGACATGGTTAACCAAATGACAGAGAAAGTGGGCCTAGTCCATGGGCTGCCCTATGTAGCAGACAGACAGGGCTTTGCTGCCACTTTAGAACAGGTAAGTATGATTGTCATAAATAATATTGCCGCATCCCTGATCTTCCAGAAACTTGAGATTTCTGGAACTTCCACATTCCGAGAGTTGGGATGAACTACATGAAGTTAACTGTAATTAAGTCTGTTTAAACCTGCTAAGTACTGGCATCCTCAAGATGAGAGTAGCTCTTTTATTGGTGAAGTAGCTGGAATCACTCACAGCTGCACTCTGGCAGTGATTGGATGTGTACAGGAAACCTCTTGTGGTCTCATTACGAGCTGAACACAGTATATTCTGTTTCCTTCCAGTCCTTGCTTTCAGTTCTAGAGTTCGGGTCTAGACTTAACATAAAAGCATACGGCATATAGTTCTTTCAGAAATCTAATCTGAAAATAATCTTTTTTTTTTATAAGATTTTAAGTATCAATCTCTACACCCAAATTGGGGCTCAAACTCACAACCCCCGAGATCAAGAGTCACATGTTTTTCCAACTGAGCCAGTTGGGCACCCCAAGGATATTTTTTAAATATCAGAATATTTCAAATACACACAAAAAAGGAAAATTGTTCATATAAGTTATTATAAAACCCATTTGATTTCCTTTTAAAACAGATTTCTAAAAATTACTGGAGGGGGCGCCTGGGTGGCTCAGTCAGTTAAGCATCCGACTTTGGCTCAGGTCATGATCTCACAGTTCGTGGGTTCCAGCCCTGCATCGAGCTCTGTGTTGACAGCTCAGAGCCTGGAGCCTGCTTTGGATTCTGTGTCTCCCTGTCTCTCTGCCTCTTGCCTACTCGTGCTCTGTCTCTCTGTCTCAAAAATAAATAAACATTGAAAAAAATTTTTTTAATTACTGGACAAATTTATTTTGTGGTTTCCATTTTTTTCTCTTCACCCTATAATAGAATGATATAAACTTTAAATTGTGGAAAAATATAAGAAGCAAAAAAATAACAACAACATAACCCTACCAATTAGAGGAAGTTTCTATTTTATTTTTCCTATGTACCTTTTTAAAAACAAATTGAGATGGTACTCTAAAAACAATTTGTATATGATTTTTGTCACTTCATCAGCTTTTCTCCCAATCATTAATAATTTTTAATATTTAATTTTCTTAAGTTTATTTATTTTGAGAGAGAGACAGCCACATGAGCAGGGAAGAGTCAGAGAGAGGAAGAAAGACAGCAAATCCCAAGCAGGCTTCATGCTGTCAGTGCAGAGCCCAACTCAGGGCTTGAACCTACAAACCTACAAATCATGAGATCATGACCTAATGAAACTAAGAGTCAGACACTTAACTGACTGAGCCACCCAGGTGCCTCATTAATAATTTTTTTTATAAAAGTGATTTTTATTAGCTGTATCATAGTCTATCATCCTATCCTATACCTGACTTAACCACAGTTAGGAAAAATGTCTTCATGTCATAAGGGAAGGACATATGGTTGCAATCTTATAAACACATCAACTTGCTTTTATGTGTATCTGCACTTGTATTATTTTGAATTGCAGTCTTGTGATTACTACAGATCTGAGGGGGTAAAGGTACATTGTGTGTGGAATTTAACCTTTGGCACTTTGAGCCATGACCTCTTAATATTGCCTATGAATAGGTTTGTCCTGTTGCAAGTCTTTAAATATCAAGAGTTTTTGTTTAGTAAGAGAAACTCTGAGTAGTTACTTTAAAATGAATACTTAAATTTTTTTTTTAATATTTATTTTTGAGAGAGAGGGAGACTGAGAGAGTATACAAGCAGAGGAGGGGCAGAGAGAGAAGTACAGAGGATCCAAAGTAGGCTCTGTACTGGCATCAGAGAGCCTGATGCGGGGGCCCAAACTCAGGAACCGTGAGATCATGACCTGATCGGAAGTCGGACACTTAACCAACTAAACCACCCAAGCACCCCTAAAATAAAATACTTTTTATTCTTATGTGCCACATCATACTTTTGTTCTACAAATATCCAAGTTGATTTATAATGGCAGTGGTAAGCATCTTCCAGATCACACAAATCAGTGACTTAGGTTAAATTTAAATTTAATCCTTAAAGGCCCCTTTGCTGCACTTAGAGTGAATGGAAATAGAGGGATTGTTCCAGTTTATAAAGAAATCCTGGGAGCCTTTGACGTAGTCCCTATTTCCACCTCATTCCTAAAGCCTCACTTAATAACTGCTTAAGGAATTAAGATGTGCACTTCTGATCTTCGATATTTGGTTCCGTTCAGTCCCATAAACACCAGAACTTCACTGCAGTCCAGATGTAGAGCAGGCAGCAAGAATCCTATTTGTCACCACCCCAGATAGTTCTCTTGTTCCATGCTGTGTGTGTGTAACTGCTGCCATAGAGAAAAATCACCATTCTCTATTTCAAGCTAATTAGGAAAGGCAGCATATCTCAGATGGAAACAATAGGGTTTCATGTTCATAAATAGGGTGATGACTGTTTTATTCTACCACTAATTTAGCAACTTGCATAGCTCATGACTTCAAAGCATATCTAGGGAAAGGGCGAGTAAAATGGAAGACAGAATTTCAATGTCTTCCCTGTTTGTGAAAGATACATTGAAAAATAACACTGGGGAAATGGGGAAGAAGTTCAGTGACTCAGGGGCAGGAGGCAGCCAGCTGTGAAAGGGTGCATAAAAGGAATTAAGAAATAGGATACCTATAGGTGAGTATTTGTGTGTATGTATGCATGTGTGAGTACACACATAAACATGTATGTGCACATTCACATATGCACATACGTATACCTTTATGTGCAGTTACACAAACATTTTTAAAGTAAGATATATAATAAATATATAAAATCATAAATATTTTATATGTGTTTGAATCATATTTTTACCTGACTTATTTTATATCCAAATTAGGTTTTATTTGGATAAATCTTTAGGGAAGACAGTATTTATTTGAGAATACAATATATATTCTTCTAGAAGCATATTTTTCTTTGTAATGGTAATAACAAGAATAGTCAACCAAACAAGAAATTACTGATTGCCTGCTACATGTAAACACTGTTTTGTAATAATTTTTATTCAGGTTGTATATGTAAGAATAATAAGATACTCAGTCATACCTAAAGAAAATTCTTTTCAGGAAAAAAGTGTTTATAAACACCATACTTTTAATATAACATTCTAATTACACACATATGTTTTTGCTTTTGTTTTGGAAGGTATATTTTGGAACTTCTCATCCAAGGTCTTATATCTCTGCCAATGTAACTGGCTTCAAATGCGTGACGGGAATGTCTTGTTTAATGAGAAAGGATGTGTTAGATCAAGCAGGAGGGCTTATAGCTTTTGCTCAATACATTGCTGAAGATTACTTTATGGCCAAAGCCATAGCCGACCGGTAAGCGAACTAAATTACATTAGGCTATAGTATTTTGAGTACCTAACTTCTGTTGGTTTATTGTATTTGTTACAGTCTTGGATTAAGTGGCTATTTTATTTTAGTTTTTGCTAGTGAGTACAGAATAGGTTAATATTTTTTAAAAAAGTAATTCCTATTATTCATAGGTATTGTTATGAAAGAAATAAATGAACAAATGATCTGTGTTCTTTAAATTAATGTGATTTGACATAATGAAAGGGAAGTTTCTCTGTGATTATAAATTTTCATTATTATGGATGTAAATTTCTATGTGTTTTAGAAGAATTAAAAAGATTAGTGCAGTCATAAGGCAGCAGGTATTTTAAATTTAAAGATTTAAAGAGTATGATTCTACATTTTGGGATTTCTCAGTAGATTGTTTGATGCTCTGCTAAAAAGCCACTTAACGATTCATACGAATGGCTTAACATTTTCTCAATCACAAAATTACTTGTTTGCTTTTAAAGGGGATCATTGCCTTGTGTGATAATTTACTAAAAGATAGGATTTTAAAAATTGAGGTATTTTTAAAAATTCTTTCATAATGCTATTCATGTGGCTCATAGTTTCATAGTGTTTCTGATGAAACTATGATTATATATATTATATATATATATATATTGCCACCTTTTGTTTGCATTTCTTATTGAATATCCACACACATATCACACATATCCCCCGTGCCCCTGACCCGCCCGCCATTTGAGTTGGTGATTTTTTGGTTTTGGTTTTGGTTAGTAGTAATCAGAGACTGAACTATTAACTACGAACCCACTCCACTTGGTACTTTCAGAACGTCTGTATTTTAAATTTCTTAAACTGTAAACTGAGAGGTTGTAGCTCCTTCCAGCTCAGGTGCTATCATAGGCCTGTGTATTTATTTGCTAAAGCATCCAGGAGTACGATACACCCTAAGTAGGGTGCTGTTCCTGGGAACTAGGCTCACCCTGAACACCAGCAGTTGCTTACTCCTTATAGTGATGAGTAAACGCATAACCAGTCACGCATGAGGTGTTCATCATCACAGTTCATTTTACAATTGTCTTAATTTTCAGAGGTTGGAGGTTTGCGATGTCCACTCAGGTTGCAATGCAAAACTCTGGCTCTTATTCAATTTCCCAGTTCCAATCCAGAATGATAAGGTAAATTGGTTGGTTTTCTTCTTTGTATACGTGATTAAAAGAAAAAGGGCAGAGGGAGTAATTTTTCACATGGTCTAACTTGCTATTTAAAATATCTAATAAAAGTCAAATATTTGTTTAGTTCCAGAAAAGAGAGGTTGTTAGCATCTTTGTTAAAATAAATTCAGTGTTTAAATATATTTTCTTTGCTTTGCAGTCCTGAATGCTTTCAATAAAGAGATGTTGAGACTTTGATATCTTTAATGTGCTGATCTCTATTTTCTAACTTTCTACACTTTGAATTTTATAATCTTTATTCATTAGAGTGTAGGCCTACAAATGAATTTATAGACTTTTTTATGTACTAAATAAAAATAGAAAAGAGATTCATGAAATACTATTTAAAGACAAGGGCCTTTATGTAACAGGCTAAAGAGCTGATCATTTGCGGGGGTGGGGAGGGGATTGATTAGTCTTGTAACCAGGCTGTTTTAAAGAAAACCTTTTTTTTTTTTTTTTAGGTGGACCAAATTGCGAATTAACATGCTTCCCGCTACAATAATTTGTGAGCCAATTTCAGAGTGCTTTGTTGCCAGTTTAATTATTGGATGGGCAGCCCACCATGTATTCAGATGGGATATTATGGTGTTTTTCATGTGTCATTGCCTGGCATGGTTTATATTTGACTACATTCAACTCAGGGGTGTCCAGGTATGTGGATAGGCATGGAAAGGTTGGCGGTCATTTGGTGGAACTAAAACTGGCTTAATTTAGAAAAGCTTGAAGAAATTTATCCAACCCATTCTTCAGCTTCCCACTGAAGGTGAACATCAGGTTTAAACATTACCTTCCTTAGTGGAATGTGGACACAGAACTTAACTTGATTTTTAACTTTCAGCTGATAGTTACACTATCACTTTTATTAAGGCTCCAAAAAAAATGACATTAAGCAGTTCAGTTATCTAAAGAAGCAGGCTTGATTTTATATTGTATATTTTAAAAGAGTGAAATTGAAGAATTTCATTTTTTAGCTCTGTATAGTTTGACAGTAAATTTAAAAAAAAAATTTTTTTTTTTTTAATTCCTAGGGTGGCACACTGTGTTTTTCAAAACTTGATTATGCAGTAGCCTGGTTCATCCGTGAATCCATGACAATATACATTTTTTTGTCGGCATTATGGGACCCTACTATTAGCTGGAGAACTGGCCGCTACAGATTACGCTGTGGAGGCACAGCAGAGGAGATTCTAGACGTATAACTACAGCTTTGTGACTGTACATAAAGGAAAAAAGAGAAGTATTATAAATTATGTTTATATAAATGCTTTTAAAGATCTACCTTCAGTAGTTTTATCCCATGTATGTTTGATATCTGTTCTTTAATTTATTTTGCATGGCACTTGCATCTGTGAAGAAAAAAAAAAAAAAACACATCTGTAGTCTTGGCCAAATGGTACCCTTTGTTTTGTGGAAGTAGAGAATCAAGAGAATTGGTTCTAGGAACCTGGCTTTGGTTTTCGTTGTTGTTTGTTTATTTTTTAAAAATAAATAAATAAGTATATATATATATATAAAATATATGAATGCTCTGCAGCAAACACTATGACAGTATCCTTCAGTAGAGAAAGTTTCTTATTTGTGAGTACACTCTTTTAGAACACTTATGGGATGACAGCAGCTTTGTTTTGGGGTTTAGAAAAGACTAGAAAGTAATCACTTTCTGGGTCTAAAGTGAATGGTGTCATGAGGTGAACAACCCACGGTGAGGTACTAACTAAGAAACTTTTTCATGCTTTATGCCTACCTCTTGTAGTTGCTGCAGAGCAAATATAAATTGTAATAAGGTAGCTAGGCCTTGCAAAAACAAATGGAAAAACTTTAAAAATAATAATAAAAGAGCTGGAGTCTAGTATTTATATGAATCTGTGAGAGAGATTTTTTTTTTGGGTTTTTTTTTTTGTTTGTTTTGTTTTGTTTTGTTTTGTTTTGTTTTGTTTTTGGTCTCACTGCAATGAACCAAAAGTGGTTGAGTTTGGTTTTTAATTGTGGCCACGTATCGAGGGCATCCTTTTGACCAACTCTTGTTGGTTCTGTGTTGAACCATTGTTAATCACTGTGCTGGTAAACCTTTCCTTCCCTGCTCCTCACCCACCCAAGCCCTGTCTTTCCTTAACTTTTTTTTCTGGGGGGTGGGGGGTAGGGGTGGTTTTGTTTTAGTGTGAGTGGATGTTTTGATAGTTGTGAGGAAAAATGCATTTCAGACACATTTCACACATGAGCTATTTTCTTACACAGTATGTCTTGTTAAAAAGAATGTAATTTCACGATACAGGTATTTAATATCTTTTTTAAGCAAGTAAATATTCTAGCCATCAAATAAATTGCAGTAGAGTATTAAGTGGGGACAGGACGAGTTTTACTCTTAAAATCAATCAGTATCAAACTAAGTCTACTGTGTGTGTGTGTTTTTTTTTAACTCTTATAGTTAGTCTAGTCTTATTTAAATTGGATTTTTGTATTCCAGTTTGTATGACGGAATAGACTAGATCAGTGCTAGTTGTAGGTGCATGCTGTGTGTCACTCTTCTCTCCCCATCATGCCGCTGAACTTGCTTGTCAGGTTATGCTGAACTTGTGGTGAACTGGACTTGTTTTTGTTAAAAAAAATAGGCAAAAATGTAAGGGACAGTGCATAAGCCTTTTTTTTTCTTCTCCCCTTTGGTAGTGGAAGTTGTGCTTTTTCTCCAGGACTAGATGGCATGTTGTGCATATGAACGCCTGCTGCGGGCTGATGCTGGCAATGTGGCCGCTTTGAATTCTAAGTCACTGCAGTTTCCATGTCAAAGCGTAATGTGTAGCATATCAGCAATAATTACATATTTCTAGAAAATGAACACGTTTTCACCTCACTGAGCCAATTCATTTAATTGTCTAATGACTAATATACATGGTTTAAATTGTAATGTATAATACACCATAGTGTAATGTAGTATACACTATGTATACACATTATGTCTAAGCTTTTCTCTGGGCCAAACTGCTTCATTTAAAAAAAAACTTTTTGGGGGGCGCCTTATGACGAATTTGTTTGAAGGGCATTTTCTTCACAAACAAAGGCTTTGATGCATATTCCTTTCTATGTGAAATGGGTAGTAATGTTCCCTGAGGAAAGTTGCACAGTGAAAACCAGTCTAGTTGTGACCCACTCTGTGTTGTTTTTTTTAAATCTCTATTACTCAAGTTGAATTTTGCTGAATATGTTTGTAATTTGTCGGTTTGTTTAATGAAGTTTGGTTGATGCCATCTTTTGCACTGCTGAAGTGAAATCTCGCTTATTACTTAGCTTTTTGCAGATCTCAGTATGGGCAACGTAACAACAAATCCAAATGGCTGGACAGACTTCTTGTGTTTTGTAAATAGAAACAATGACTGTTCTGTATGTGTGTTTTATGTGGTAGTGGAGTATTTCCTTGAAGTGAAGCTTCACTTAAGCAGGACAGAGTGATTCTTTGTTTAGCAAGTTTAGAGTGATGGTAAAATGGTAAGAAATAATATAAATGTTGAAGAAAGCACCACAACAGAACTGTAGGAGTCCAAATTTAATAGACCGTTAAAAAAAAAAATGTCTAGAATATACCACGTTTTATTATTTAAAATCATTGTATGAAGTTTTTTGTTTAAAATAAAAATTTGAATACAATCAAAACATTAACAATAATGTATTTCTGCTGTCTTATTTTATATTTTTATAAAATGTTCCACCATTCACATCAGAATTACTCAAAGAATTCTATCAAGTGTTCATTTGAAATCTTCCTTTTCACTTGTGCTACAAAGTCAGACTTATGGCTTAATGTTGGACTTTTTCTATGTTGGTCGCATGTTATAACCACCTGGAGAGAACTTTAAAAAAAAAAAATACAGATGCCTGGGCCCTGCCCACATCGACTCTGGCTTGATTACTGTGGGCTGAGGCCTGAGGTCTGCTTGTTCTGTTTGTGCAGGCAGAGTTGAGAAGCGCTGGCCCATAATCGCCTGTAGAAGAGACACATTCCCCCCCCCACCCCGGCCCCTCGCCTAGGCTCACAGCCTGACCCAGCCTTTTAGATGGTCCCACTCCAGTGGCAGGAAAGGCCAAACCAAGGAAAGGAAATGGGTCTGCCGCTGGAGCCCATCATGGGAGCTAGACTAGGCCATCCCACAGGTGCCCCCATCCCTGGGAAGTCCTCCCAGGCTGGAAACACTTCCTGGCCCATTCTACCATCAGCCTGTGCGGGAAGAATACCTCTAACTGGAGAGCACATCCCAGAGGAGGAGGAGTCGAGAAGGAATTTGAAGGGACGAAAATGTTTTGCCATTAAATATGGTGATGGTTGCACAACCTTGTGAATATACAAAAAACACTGAATTGTCCACTTTGAAAGGTGAATTTTATGGTCTGGTTAATTATGTTGGAATTTTTTTTTTAATAAATGAAGGAAAAATGAAAACCACTGTAAATGTATTATTTCCTTCCAGTGTTCTGACACCGTTTGCTGAAATGGCTTCGGGACAGTGCGTAGGACTGCCCTTTATTTGGCATCCCTGCTCGGACAAAGAATTGGGCATTTTCAAAATCTTTCTAAATTTGACAGATGAAAATATTGTACCTCATTGTTTAAACATAGGGATTTTTGTTTTCTTTTTGAGAGAGAGAGGGAAGCAGGCTCACCCGAAGCAGGGCTCGAGCTCACCCGATGTGGGACGCAACTGACGAACTGTGAGATCATGACCTGAGCTGAAGTCGGATGCTTAATGACTGAGCCACTCAGGGGCCCTAACATACAGAACTTTTTACGACTGGCAAGATTGAGTATTTTTGCATGTATGATATATAACCACTGGAATGTCTTCCATTTCTTGACCTTACTTAAATGAGGGTCTTGATGCTTTTTTATTGTGTATTCCACATCTTTTTTTTAACCATAAAAAACAATTTACCAGACAAAACACTGCTAAAATTTTTGCATTTAGGATGTTTTCCCAAGGCAAGATGGGATGGGCATGGAAATAATTGATGAATATTTGTGTGACTAAATGGCCCGTACAAGTGTCTGATCAAAGATAAGTCTTCCCAAATGTGATTTCCCTGCCTTAGAACACACCGTTTTCACCTTTGAAGTAACAATATTCTCACAGTCTATATGTATTCACATTTCTGAACTTTATTGACTAGTATTTAATGAAATATTTTCTGGGCTTTAGAATGAGGTTATGTTAACAGTGCAAAGTCAGTTGGGCTTTCCCTCCCCACCCCACCACCCCCCATGCTTCAGAAATTATTTAGCCAGAAATTATGTGTTCCTTGAAAGTTTGAAAGAATTTATCCATAAGACTTTATGGGCCTGGGACTTCAAAAACCTTTTCAGTTTATTTCATTGGTAATAATCAGTTCACATTTTCAACTTCTAAAGTCAGTTCTAGTCATTTACATAATAGAGATGCATATGGCATTTTCATAGTTCTCTTCAAACTCACGCTAGCTACGTATGCTGCTGGGCAGGAAGTCTGCAGCCCCGACGCAGGTTGAACTTGGCCCTCTGATCTGAGAGCAGAGTTGGCTGGCAAGGCCATCCCTCACAAGTCCACCAATATCTCTTTCTACAGAGAAGCCCTGCCCCTGTGACTCCTCTTGAAATGCTTTAATGGCTTGATATTACCTTCAGGATAAAGCCCAAGCTTTACTCATGGCAGAAAGGCCGTTTTATGGGGTGGCTCAGTCGGTTAAGCCTCCGACTTTAGCTCAGGTCATGATCTCACAGTTTGTGGGTTCAAGCCCCGCGTTGGGCTCTGTGATGACAGCTCAGAGCCTGGATCCTCCTCTGGATTCTGTGTCTCCCTCTCACTCTGCCCCACCCCTGCTGGTTCTCTCTCTCTCTCTCTCTCTCTCTCTCTCTGTCTCTCTCTCTCTCCTCTCAAAAATAAAAACATTTTTTTAAAAAGGTCATTTTAGGTGACATCCTCGCCAACACCTCCAGGTCTACCTCTTACCATTTTGCCAAACCCACTCACATAAACTCTCATTGTAAATTTCTGCAGTTTCCCTGACATCTGCCCTTTACTGCTCTGGGCTTTGTGCCTGTTACTTTCTCAAACTCCAGTTCCACTGACCTCCGCTCCACTCTTGGGACTCTGCTCAGGGTGCCAGCTCTTCACGACTTATCTCCTTGGGTTATATACCCTGTGTCTGTGCCTCCCCAGCCTCACCCTGCACTTCTGCCCTGGCTCTTAATAACAGTCATTGCTCCTGTAGGTGCTCATGTTCATCATTAAATTGGAAATGTCAAGAGCAGGGAGGGTCAGTCTCTTACTTGACTTTGTGTTCCAAGCTCCTAGCTTAGGACCTGACCCAAAGTCCAATTTATTGGATGAATTAATGAACAAAGATAAGCACTCCTGTGGCACTAATCTTATGCCTACAGCAGACTGTGGAGCCAGACTGGTTGGGCCCACTTTGCAGCGACACCATATGCTTCCTGTACACTCTCTGTGCCTCAGTGGATACCAGTGTGATCTACTTCTCAGGGTCGATGTGAGAACTAAAGGAAACAGCTGCATATGAAAAGCCACGTTCTCAGTAAAAGCTTGTGTTCCGATAAGGATCTCCAGTCACTAAGTGAAAATGAAAGCTTAGTTACACAGTCGGACAAAGTAGCTCTTCTTCCTCCAAGGCTTGAGGAAAAGAATCGTTCACAATCTGATGGAGAGAGTTGCTTGATCTTTTGTAGGGCAACTGATCCCTCTGCCCTTGGTGGTTCACAGTAAATATTCTAGTGTTCAGGATGAAAATCAGTCCGATTTGTTTAAACTATTATAAATAGTGCTATTGTGGCCCATATAATACTGGCCAGAATGTTAGAGCTGATGGCCTGAGCTGCAAGGCCTGGCAGAAAATTGCAAGACCTCACTACGAGGCCTGCATTCCCATAAGAGCAGTCCACAGAATCTGAAGGCTGAGAATGTGTTCACTGCAGGGCATTGCAACACACTAGGTGGCATGAGGTGCACCTGTGACATGGGCAACATTCAAGGAATTTTACCTGGCTGGAATGTTTCCAGCTATTATTCTTTTAAGGGACAACCGATTCTATATAACTCAAAGAGAGTTTTCTGGGTGTTGTTTGACTCTGAACATTGAGAGCAGTGAGTGTGAAGGCTGAGATCCCTAGACCTGCCATCCAAAGGGGACTTTCCTTGCACATGGCCTTGCAGTTTTTATGGTTCCTAAACTGTAGGATAAGAATTATTTTAAAAATTTGTTTTAATGTTTGTTTTTGAGAGAAAGGGTGCAAGCAGGGGAAGGGCAGAGAGAGAGACACAGAATCCTTAGCAGGCTCCAGGCTCTGAGCTGTCAGCACAGAACCCGACGTGGGGCTCGAACTCAGGGACCACGAGATCATGACCTGAGCCGAAGTTGGCCACTTAACCAACTAAGCCACCCAGGCGCCCCGGATAAGAATTATTTTAAATTACTTTAAATGCCCACTGCAGTGCCTCACTCCCCTGCCCCAACCTCTATACCTTTATAAGCCTTCCTGAGATTCTGATGCAGGCACTTTCCAGGACAAGGTGAGAACATTTCAGTGGAGCCGTGTCACCATGGGAATGCATTTTACACAAGTGGACAGTGGAGCGAAGGTGGTGGCCTTGTGGACAGCAGCGTTGAGGCTCAGCCCTTAGGATATAATTATTTTGATCTCTAGGTGAAGTGGCTGCAATATTGTGATTTATAGTAAGAAATATAGTTATTTATTTATGTTTTATAAATATAAATATATGTATGTTTTAATGTTTATTTTGAGAGAGAGCACCAGTGGGGAAGGGGTAGAGAGAGAGGGAGATAGAGAATCCCAAGCAGGCTCCATGCTGTAAGTGCAGAGCCCAAAGTGGGGGTTCGATCCCATGAAGCATGAGATCATGACTTGAGCCTAAATCAAGAACCAGATATTCAACCGACTGAGCCACCCAGGCACCCCTATAATAAGAAACATATATTTCATCTTCAGCCCCCTTTCTGGCACAGAACTCCTAAAACCCTTACTTCCTTTGTGAGGAGAGGTCTTTTGTTATGTTAATGAGGTGACTGGGACCACACCTAGAGTTGGGGTCAGTTGCCAGGAGAACTAAACTTGTGATTGGAGGGTTGGAACTTTCAGTCCCACCATCCTGACCTGCAGGGAGGGAAGAGGGGCTGGAGGCTGAATCAATCACCCATGGGCAATGACTTAATTAATCATGCCTATGTAATGAAGCCTCCATAAAACCCCAAAGGATGGGGTTCAGAGAACTTCCAGGATGGTGATCACATGGAGAGTTGGGGAGATCCATGTGCCTGGAGACGGCAGGGGAGCTCCAAGCCTTTCCTCATGCCTTGGCTTCTGCATCTTTTCCATCTGTCTATTCCTGAGTTATTTCCCTTAGTAAACTGGTAATCTAATAACTAAAATGTTTCTCTGAGTTCTGTGAGCCACTCTAGAAAATTAATGGAACCCAAGGCAGAGGTGGCTGGAAACTCCAGTCTATACCCAGTTGGTAAGAAGCACAGGTGACAACCTGGACAGGTTTCTGAAGGGGCAGGGGGCCAGTTGGGGGACAGTCCTGTTGGACTGAAACCTTCATCTGTGGGATCTAATGCTATCTCTGGGTAGATAGTGTCACAGCTGAGTTAAACTCTTGGACACCCAGCTGGTGTCCTGAGCATTGCTCGGTATTGTGGGAAGATCTCCCGCCACACATTGGAATCGTGATCAGGAATCAAACAGTGGCCTGGGGGAAGTGTAATCACCAGTGGTTGCCACAACACACAGGAACCTACAAGGCAGACTATACGCAACAGCAGATGTTGATTGCAAACAAGAGGTCTGGTAATGGGAAACTTGAGGCAGAGGAAAACAGTGAAAAGTTAACAGAAAGTTTTCAATATTTTATTCTTAGAAACTGTAATTGTGAACTTTATTACCAGGGAACTGGTACTTTAAATTTTTACTTTGTTTGCATGGATTCGCCCAAGGGGGGAAATGTGTGGAGTATCATTGCTGTGTCTAAAGACATTGAACCAGGGGACACCTGGGTGGCTCAGTCGGTTAAGCATTCGACTTCGGCTCAGGTCGTGATCTCACGGTTCATGGGTTCGAGCCCTGCATCAGGCTCTGTGCTAGCTCAGAGCCTGGAGCCTGTCTTCAGATTCTATGTCTCCCTCTTCTCTGACCCTCCCCTGCTCATGCTTCTCTCTCTCTCAAAAATAAATAAAACATTTAAAAAATTAAAAACAAATAAAGACATTGAACCAAAACTGCTGAGTAGAAGTAGGAAGCAGCCTCTGTCCTTCAGAATCCCACTGATTTGGACCAGCAGTGCCACACCTGTCCATCTAGGGAAGTCTGGGAAAATGACAACATGTTGTAATTGACAACATAGTCACTTCAGATCTCAGCCCTTCCCAGCTAGGATCACTCAGGCTGCCATACGTCCTTGCTGTGATCTTGTCTGGGGGAAACCGGTGTGATTCCACAGGCAACAGTAGCACTAGAAAGAAAATTGAGCTCTCTTCCATCTAAGAACAGAGACCGCCCACCCCCAAAGCCTCAATAGAAATGTCAGGTTTCCTGTCCCTGTTACAGCTGGCCTGTATTACAGTGGCAGTCAGTCCACACTACATGAGGGATTCCAACAGCTGACTTGCCAAATTATCAGGCAAAAGAGATTGCAAACGAAGAGAACATGTAATTTGTGGGAATGAGACCAACCTGGCCAGAAGATGAGGGTAAGTGAAGCCAGAATTAATGGGAGAAACAGAGGGGGAAATTCAATCAAAACACAAGGAGAGGGGAAACATAATGAGAACTTCTAAGAAGACAGAACATAAAAAATGAAATTATGGAACTAAAAAGCAAGATCTCTAAATTTATAATTTCAACGTAGAAATGGAGTGATTACTTGTAAAAACCAAATTCATATTTGGGGGTGGGAGGGTGTCTCAATAACCCAGAGGCAAAGACAACAAAACAAAACACACTAAATGCAAAAATTCACAGATATGAGACATAAAGGACTAGTCAGGTGAAGACTTAATAGACTAACAGTAGGAGTCTGGGTGAAAGGGGACATAGAAGGAAACTAAAGATTTGATTTCCATTGAAAGGGCCCAGGTGGGTTTATTGAAAAGACACATTCTCCCAAAGAAGTGTCCTGGTGAAATTTCCGAGCTTCAAGGATAAATTTCACCCTCGTCAGCCAGAAAGAACAAGTCACTGACAAAGGAAAGAGAGTAAGGCTGTCATCGGACTATCAGCACTACATGAGGCTCTTGGGAGGCACAGGAATGATATGGATAGGCCAGTGGGGGGCAAAGTGGATTATGATTGGAAAAGCTTATGTCCAGTCAAAACATTAATATAGGAGGGCGCACAGAAGGTGTTTTTGGACCTGTAGGGCTTCAGAAGGTACACCAGCCATGTACTCTATCTGAAGTCAAGAAAGTACTCAAGAAAATAACTCCAATCAGAAATCTCTGCATGGGAGAATTGAAAGAATTCAAGGAAATAGTGGTGACTAATGAACCTTGTGTTAGTCATGGTCTAAATGGTTGATGCTAGTGTGACATGGAATAATGAGAATTTTTGAATCAGATAAGATTTTTTATAGGGGACATTTTAAATAGCCTTGGCTAAAATTCTAATTTTTCTCAAAACCTAGGAATAGGGACGTGAAATAAATTGGGGAAATAAAAATGACTTCAAGCTTTGTGGAGGTTTACAAGTCTCAAGGGAAGGGCTGCAGTGTTATTCCACGGAGCACAACAAACACCTCAAAATTGCTCCTTAGACGTGAAGAGTCCTTTGTCTGTTCTTCCACTGAGGATTTCTTCATGGTAGTAGTAGTAGTATCTCTTCGAGCTCTTTCTCTCCCCACCCCCCCTTCTCTTTCTCTCTGCTGTCTCAGCTCTCCATCCTTTGTGTTTGTTTGTTTGTTTCTACCCACATTCACCTTGCCCTTTACACAGGGCAGGTTAGCTACCGATTAGCTGCAGGCCCACCTGTTCAGATCCAAAACCCATCAAGATGTTCAGTGGGACAAAAGGGACAACTTCTCCCATAGAAATAAAAAAGGACTAGCAGAAACCTTGTGATTATGGTCTTTTTACAGA
Organism: Cryptoprocta ferox; assembly: GCA_028646485.1. NCBI lineage: Eukaryota > Metazoa > Chordata > Mammalia > Carnivora > Eupleridae > Cryptoprocta > Cryptoprocta ferox. Next base: position 21,005,497 of record CM053568.1, on the reverse strand, counting down.
ATCCACTCTCATTAGAAGGCTGTGCACTTTGGGGCAGGCACCTGGGTGGCTCAGTCAGTTAAGTGTCCGACTTCAGTGCAGGTCATGACCTCATCATTCTTAAGTTGGAGCCCCACATCAGGCTCTGTGCTGATGGCTCAGAACCTGCCTTGGATTCTGTGCCTCCCTCTCTCTCTCTGCCCCTCACCCACTCACACTCTGTCTCTCCTCAAAAATAAACATTTTAAAAAAGAAGGTTGTGCACTTTTAAAGAACATTTCTTCTTCTCAGTTACAGAGTCCTGTATGAAGTTCAGGGTCATTGGGAAGCAATAGGGCTGAGACTAGGGATAGGGATGGAGGGGGGACCATGAGATGAAGGTGGATGGGGTGACAGGGCAGGAGCATGCTACGCCTTAAAATCCTAGATAAAGAATGTGGGCTTTATACTGAGGGCGGTGGGGAGCTATTGAAGGGTTTGTGTGTTAGAAATATTTCTCTGATTGCTACATGGAGATGAAAGAGTTTTTCATGGCGATAATGACCTTGAAGGCAGAGACCAGAAGAAAAGTTGTTGCTCTAATTTAAGAGAAATTCTGTTTATTTATGAAAACCATCCCCACCTTAATGACCTTAGTGTAGCTAGAAACTTCTTTTTTCCATTTGTGCAGGTCAGATGGGAATGTGCCACTTATAACCTGCTCCCTTTCTAGAGTGGGAATCCCTTCATGTCCCATACCAACCCTATGTCTGCCTTTATGAGGGTCTGACCTCCCAAAGTCCCAGGAGGCTGACACCTAAGAAAAATCCTGTCAGGATGACCTCCCACTTCATCTAACTTCCTACCTTCACCTGACTTCTCCAGGACACCACTCTCTGATTTGTTCCTGCATATGACGGGCTCTCAGTGCCACTAACTTTATTTCCCTTTTCCAGTCTCCCACTCACAGGTTAGCTTTCCCTGCTGCTACCTAATATTCAAAATTTAATTCTGAAGCATGTTAAATTAAAACCTTAGGTAGAGGTGCCTGCCTGGCTGGCTCAGTCAGTTAAGCGTCCGACTCTTGATTTCGGCTCAGGTCATGATCTCATGGTTCATGAGTTCCAGCCCCATGTCAGACTCCATGCTGACAGTGTAGAGCCAGCTTGGGATTCTCTCTCTCACTCTCTTTCTGCCCCTCGAAACTATCTTGTGGTTGAGTGTAGCTGGAATAGATAAATGTAGCAATTGGTATCATTTCCAAGTTTGCTTCCAGACCCCTCTTATGAGGGCTATTATGGTAAGAAAAACAAATTAAGCCTTCAAGGAGTACTGTCCAATAGAAACATAATGTGAGCACACATCTAATTTTAAATTTTCTAGTGGCCATATTTTAAAAAGGTAAAATGAAACAGGTAAAATTAATTTTGGTAGTATAACTTATTTAACTCACTATATCCACAATAGTATCATTTCAACATTAAATCAATATACAACGTATTAATACACTTATTTTTGTGCTATGCTACACTTACAGAACAACTTAGTATGGACTCCAGGTACTCAGTAGCCACATGTGGACAGTGGCTACAGGATTGGATAGCCCAGCTCTAGACCTTCTCCTCCCTACCACAAGAGTTAGCCAGAAGCAATGATACACCCCTGGAAGGTTCTCAGAAAAGCATATGTAATCAAAAAAGATTTGATTGTAGTTATGGTTATTTGGTAATGTTCCTTTCATGTTCCTTTTTAACATACCTATTTTATCTCTGCAGCTGTCAGATAAAGTCAAAGAAATATATAGTATTCTTATAGATTTAATTAGGTAGTGATTCTAATTGTATCTGCTGTTCCAGATGTGGTGTCTTTACTAGAGCAAAGCATGCTTCCTAACATCTGGCGTGCAACTATGGGTGTAGTAACCGTTTTTATGCATTCAAATAAGGAGAAAGCATTAGCTAAAATTTGCTTTCACCTGGCAAGAACAGTTGCCCACCTTTGCTGTCTTGCCTTGGGATTACAGCAACTCTGCCTCTGTGGCATGATTTAGTCCATGCTTGACTATCTCCTTGTCCCATAGGACATGCTGCTGGCCCATTATATTGATGACATCAAGCTAATCGACCCTGTAGGCCCAGATGCAGCAAGTGCTTTGGGGACCTGAGTGAGATACAGATGTGATGGAAGTGAGGGAAGCATGCCATGAAAATATAGGGGCTGCCGCCTCCTTAAGTATAAGTCTCTTATACGGTGCAAACATTGGGATACCGCTTTCAAGGGAAGAGGTAGGTAGGCCTTGCAACTTCTACCATAAGAAAGAAGCACATTGCTGGGGGCGCCTGAGTAGCTCAGTCAGTTAAATGTCTGACTCTTCACTTTGGCTTAGGTCATGATCTCACAGTTTCGTGGGTTCGAGCCCCATATCGGGCTCTGTGCTACCAGTGCAGAGCCTGCTTGGGATTCTCTCTCTCTCTCTCTCTGCCCCTCCCCTGCTCATGCTCTCTCTGTCTTCCTCATAATAAGTAAACTTAAAAAAAAAAAAAAAGAAGTAGCACATTGCTTGGCATACCTCTTAAGATTTGGGAGGCACTATATGCCACATTTAAGCATGATGTTTTGACCCTTTTACCTGGTGACCAAGCCTTCCAGGATTGAAATCTCACCCCACCCCAAGAGAAAAGCCAAAAAATCTTCTCCCAGTGTTCCTCTCACCCATAGCATAAACATGTAATCCGACCCCATCTATAAGACTTATCCACAGAGACCTTGATTTTAAAGTGAGCAATATAAGGAACCAGTACTGCATATATATTTTTTTTCTGTCAATAGGGTAGCAGAACTCTGGTTTTCAGAGCCCTCAAAACTGAGTTCTTGGTGAAGAGACTTCACAGACACTGGCAGAAGTAGCAGATGCAGTAAAATTGAATTTCTGACACAGTAGTGGCACAGGGAAGCCACAGATTTGGTTAATGCTCAGGGAAACAGCCAAGGTGTCTTTCTCCTAAAGCCAGTTCTATGGCGTGGCTGTTCAGGCCTTGGAAATACAAGGCTGTGGCTGATTCTCTGGTCTTGTCAATCAGTCTCCAAACTACCCATTATCCAGAGACTGTTTCTGTTGCTTGCACCTGGTGACTGACTGGTCCATACAGTTAGGGGCTAGTTCCATTTGAAAGGGTTGAAGGGTACATAAAAAGAAGGAAGGGAAGGCAAGTCTAGAAAGTGTGATTGTGGAACCAGTGCAGGTTTCTGAGCAGGGAACTGATGTAATCAAAGTGGTGCTTTGGGAAAAATTAAACTGGCAACAGTAGGGAAGCTTTATTAAGGAGGAACTTGAGATAATTTCCAACGAAAGTCGCAAGGCCCATGAGGAGACCATTGCACTAGCATAGGTGAGACACTAAGGCTTGGACCAGATGGGAGTCTAGATCAGGGATAGTGGGGATGGATAACAGTCTCATTCCCAGTTTGGCTGTTGGCAAATAACTCATATGGCTTTCTAATCACAACTTTTAATATATTAAAAGTCACTACTAACCATTTTTTTCTGGGAGTTGACTGAAAAAATTATCAACTCAGATCTGTCCAGATGTCACATGACAGTTCTGTGTGGATTCAAGTTTTAATTTGACATTCCCTGAACTTTGTTGTGAGGTCCTCAAAAATCATGTTTCTGCAAAGCAAGTTAATTCTATAAGAAATATTTCTAAGGAGTAGCATCTTACTCAGTGTTTAATGGAAAGAGAAGTAACATTTGACCATCTAATCATGCGCCAAATCTGTGAGCCTGTTTATTCCTTCCAAGAACCTTATGAGATGGTAATGATTATATTCATTTTTTTTTTTGAGAGAGAGAGAGAGAATGCATGCAAGTAGGGCAGAAGGAAAGAGAGAATCTTAAGCAGACTCTATGCCCAGCGCAGAGCCCTACTCTTGGCTCGATCTCACAACTATGAGATCATGACCTGAGCCAAAATCAAGAGTTGGATGCTTAATCAACTGAGTCACCCAGGTGCCCCTGATTATATTCATTTGGTAGACGATGAGAGTAATTAGGGACTCTGACAAGTGAATTCCCCACTGTTTTCAGAATTCCCACCTGCCAGTCTAACTTAGCCCCAGTTGGCCTAACTGAGGCCCCACTTCTTTTGCTCCAAACAAAGGGGCTCACAGAAAACTTAGCAATGCTACAGGCATCAGAAAACTACTGTCTTTTTCACTTCCAGCCTGGGCCCATGGGAACTCAATAGGAAAAGCAGAGGGTGGAGGGGGTGTGGTGAGGAAGAGCTCAGTGAACTCATTCTCAGCGGGGTTGATGGCAACCACTCCCATCTGTAGAGTTTACAAACATGTTCCCACTTGTTTCTTTATTGAATGAGATCTTCACAAGGACTCTCTGAGTATGTATCATGAGGTGGCTCGGTCAGGTAAGTGTCCAACTTCGGCTCAGGTCATGACTTCTCGGTTCTTGAGTTTAAGCCCTGCATAGGGCTCTCTGCTGTCAGCACAGAGCCTGCTTCAGATCCTCTGTTCCCCCTCTCTCTGCCCCTCCCCTACTCATTCTCTCTCTCTCAAAAAATAACATTTTAGAAAAAAAAAAGATAGAGTAACTGAGATTCAGACATAGACTTACATGTGTACAGTTATGTAACTCATAACTGGCAGAGCCAAGGTTTGAGTTCAAATCCTCTGACTCCAAAACCAGAACATTTTTCACTGTATCAGGCTACAGAGGAAAATTAAGGATGGAGCATCTTTCTGGATAGAGTCAAGGGCCTGGTATTCACTGGTAGGAGACCAGTATCCCTGTAGGGTGTCCTTCTTTCCTCAGGTTGCTTTGGGATGCTTAAGGCAAATCACTCTGTGCTGTAGTCAAAAGCTGGTGTGACACGCTTTCTCAAGCATCCAAGCCCAAGAATGGCCATATATTGGGAAACAAGGTGGGGCTCATTAACTATACTCCTCCCTCCTAAGCCAGCTTCCAAAGTGACTGAGACATAATCATAAAATTTTACAAAAACGAAGCTCAAAATACTAGCTTTATGGCTGATAAAGAGACCATGGGTTCGCCTCCCCGGACTTCCTACTATTTATCCCCAGAATGACAGTCTTTTCTCTCTGAGGGGCAGAATATCCTGGTAAGTTCCTGCAAGGAAGAGCAGAGAACCTGAGTTTTCAGAGAGCAAGCTGCTCCAAAAGAGAATTTTCTGGTTAGTCACTTCTCCCTTGGGGGTCACTGTGTGAGGGAGAGAGGGACTGAACATGTTTGCCCATGCTTTCACCTCTTCTCCATGACACTGTGTGAGGAAGGGGGAACAAGTGTTCCTTCCTCTCAACACTGTGCTTCCCACATTGCAACTTCTTGAGACTATCAGAGACCATCAATAGGTAATTCATTCTGAGGAGGAAAGAAAGACAATGGTCTTTGATGTCTTATCTAGAATGGTAGGTAAATGAGACAATCATGTAAAAGGAAGGACTAGTTAGTAACCAGGAAGAACAGATGTGTTATTTGCACACTGGTGGAACCACCAAATTAGATTGTCAGGGCTGTAAAAAGAGATCACATACAACAAATCACTGCTTACCTGACAGGTTTGTTTGGCAAGGTCATATAGGAATTCATGGAGCTAGGATGTGAGTCCAGGCATTTAGTTTGGTTGTCCTAAAGAAGTCTAATGACCTCAGCCCCATACCCACGACCCCCTTCTAAGGCTTTCTCACCTTAGGGCCCATGCTGCCACTATTGACCCTTCCAGCATGGCCATAGCTGAATAGGGAAAGGGTAGCCAGCCTAGAGGCTGGTCTATAAACTGAGCAGGAGGGACTCCAGTGACTAATTGAACCCACTAGATTCTGTCTTTTAAGGATTTTTGAATATGAAACATTAGGCACTGAGCAATGCCCAATAGGAAGGACAAAAGACACAGAGAACAGGCAGTAAGAAGAAATGAGTTGAAGCTATGAGTGAGCAGAGTGTGAGGTTAGATGAAGAGTAAAAAGTGTTTCATAGGTGGAGATGTGAACAGCAGAAGAAAGGATGGAGGAGCTGGATCCAAACGATGGGGAAGCTGTAGAGTAGCGATTACTCCTCCTGCTGCTGAGGGGAAGGGTAGAGATCACCCAGCTGCCAGACCACGTTGGATCCTGTACTACCTTCCACTTATCAAACTATGTTCCAGGCCCTGGGGAGGTTAGCTCTTGAGCTATTTATAGGTTCACCAGAGACCTGGTTATATGGCCAAGATGTCACTCTTTCTTAAAACATGTAGCTTCATAAAACACCAACACTCAGGGTAAAATGAATAAGCCTTTTTGTACAGTACAACCCAAACAGGCTAACACATTGGCTTTTCCACTGGCAACTGCACCTGCACAAACCATATAAATCAGTATTAAAAATTTTGATCCAATAATTGTATCCCCTCTAGCAGTAACACCTACAGTGTTTTGATTAGCCCAGAATTCACATATGATCCTTTCCTCCATCCCAAACAATCACTAATAAAGCCTTAGAAACCTCCTGGGACTGACTATATAACTTTTTTCCTAAGCAGGCACTCCTTGAGCACTGAGTGCTTCCATGTTTAGTGTCCGTCCTGAGGTCCAAGAAAAGCATGAGCAGTTGGGATGATTAAGTGCCCAGAGCATGGCTCCCTATTCACAAGACATGGAGCAGCTGGGTGGGAATGTATATGTTGGATGAAGGGAGGTAAGCTGGGTGGGAAGGTAAGAGGAATGCCCTGGTAGCTAGGAACCGTAAGCTCTAGCTTTGCTTGGATGTGCCTCAAACTACTGCAACTTGACTTCCCCACCTTCTTCACCCCTTTTTTGCTCTCTGCCACTCTTCACTCCTCCCCATTCCTCCTTTCCCAGGCCTCTCTATGGGCCCCTGGGGTGATATGAGTAAACCCCAACAAAACTTCTACAGAATCCAGGTCTCCTTCTCCCAGAGAGTCTCCAGTGATAAGAGCATGGATTTTTCACAGTTGGGTACAAACTTGACTTTATTTTCTCACCTATAAAATTGGCAACATTCAGTCTCTCCAGCAAATGGACCTGGGAGAACTGGACAGGAACATGCATAAAAATGAACCTGAACCACTTTATTACAACATACACAAAAATAAACTCAAAATGGATGAAAGATCTAAATGTAAGACAGGAAGCCGTCAAAATCCTAGAGGAGAAAGCAGGCAAAAACCTCTCTGACCTCGGCCACAGCAAGGCCGAGTAAGCAACTTCTTACCCAACAAGTGTCCAGAGGCAAGGGAAACAAAAGCAAAAATGAACTATTGGAACCTCATCAAGATAAAATGCTTCTGCACAGTTAAGGAAACAATCAGTAAAACTAAAAGGCAACCAACGAATGGGAGAAGATATTTGCAAATGACATATGAGATAAAGGGTTAGTATCCAAAATCTATAAAGACCTTATCAACACCCAAAAAACAAATAATCCAGTGAAGAAATGGGCAAAGTTTGAAACCCCATTTTATTTACAAAGGTATAGGAAAACAAGTGCTCTCATACACTGTTGGTGGACTTACAAATTGGCACAATTTTCAGGCTGAAAATCACAAATCACATGCCTTTTGACCTCATTAGTTCCACATCTAGGAATGTATTCTAAAGACATACATGTAGTAAACTTTACTCTCTTTCTTTCAGGAAGTGTCCCTTAAGAATGGCTCCAGTGAATAAGAAGTAGGCTTTGGAATTCTCTCTAGCCCATGATATGGGATAACCAGTGTTGCATGTAGCCAACAGCCCATCTGGGTTGAGAATGGATATAGATAGGTTGCATCTCTCTCTCCATCAAGCCTACCTCGATTTTTCCAATAGAATGACATAGAGAGCACCTCACTACATCCCTTACAGAGTGTAACTGAAGAACTCAGATTATTCACCAACTATCCTGCCTTTCTGATGAATGAAAGAGTGTAAGAGGATTGTGACCATGTCATAGGAGATATTGGGCAAAAAGCGACCATACCACTGCATAGGAAATGCCAGAGTGTGGTGTAAATGGGAAGTCATTTTCAGTTCTGACCTCAAGCAGGAAGGGGTTCCTCTAGCCAAAGAGCGTTTAAAACTCCTTTTTGTCACCACAATCTGTAATGAATACAGCCACTAGAAGAGTGCACAGAGTCCTTGGTTAGAGATTCAGAGCGCCAGGCTCACTCAGCTCTTCCCAGACTCACATCCAAATACCATACCTTCAAGTGTGTGCAGAAAGATGCCCTATAGGAAATGGATCCTATAGAAAGAGGCAGACATCCCAGTGCAGGATGCACTGTATGAGATGGGGAGACGTGGTCTACCTACAGAGAATTAGATGCAACCTGCCCCTTTGCTTTAGGGTCATTGTCAGAATCATCTAGAAAGGATCCAGAGCTGGGGTTCAGAAGCCATCACGGGCTGGTCCCCAGTGTGTACAATAGCCTTGCTCCAATCCTTCTCAACATTTCACTTTGTCTTTTCCATGAAGTTCTGAGTTTGGTGAATTCCAAGGCAATATTAGAGTCCTCTAGAAAAATCAAGATATGTACTGCCTTTTACTAATTTTTTCCCATAATTCCTGCCATACATTACAACAGTTCTTCATTTCAGGGGGCATGGTAATTGGATGAAAAGATCAATTCACTTCACAAGTGAAAGTAGGATGAGCCTTCCTGTGCTTTATTTTCTTATCAGCAGTATCAACTTTTATGATTCTGTGGTAAATTAACTAACATGGAAAGAATAGGGGAGATGGGGAGGGGTTTGAACAGAATAATGGTGGGGTCTGGAGTGCATGGGTGGCAGGGAGATACTTCAAAGAGAAGAATAGCAAGGCCCTAAATAAGTTGTGCCCTGACTTTAGTAATGTTAGCTGTGTTCATTGTGAGGACAGGTGTTTGCCCTCTGATAATAAGTAGACTTTAATCCTAGGTGTGAATACAAGTCATGTCAACAGGGGTGGTTCCAGAGAAATACACAGGAATTGCCCAAGACACAACATTTGTCCACAACCAAATTCTCACACTGAAAAATTACTGGCCAGTAGGAATGCCAGTCTTAATGCAGCTCATTAGGTAATAGAAAAGGCACTGATTCTTCCAAGTCAACAAACGTCTTTGGATGCTTCAAGGGCTAGCCAGGCAAGCCATTCCAGCAAGGGAGAGGTGTGGCTCTGGTGTGTGGTGACACACAGTGAACACCCAGGCTCCATCACGCTGATTAGTTGTGTAATGGGTGGATGAGTCAAAGATCATGCTTCCTAGCTTGTCAGATACTTGGTAGCTCCCAGAAACTTGCTCCAGACTTCCAGTGGCTCCATGCAAGCAATCCTGGGGCTGATTATGAGACCACATCAAGACTCAAATTTCAGTGTCTTAAGCACTGAAGCAAAATCCTCCTGACTCACATCCTTTAATCCAAAGAGGGAGATTTCAGTAAGAGATTGTGTTTCTGTGAGCATCTTCATTTTCATCAGGGCCTTGTGAATTTATGTGGACAGCACAAGAGAAGGAGCAAATTAAGAGTCTGGTCTGGCAAAGTCGGCTCTGGCAAGGTAGAAAATCTTACCCACAAGACACAGCCGCGCTGGCTGGTCAATAGCACCCACGGCTACAGTTCCATGTTCCCTCCAGGGAGCTTCCTCCCCCAAGTCCCCTGTAATATTGGTATCAACACTTATCACCCTGCTACCTGGTAGTTTTGGAATGGATGGAATGGTAAGCTTTCCTTCCAATCTCCAAGGCTCTGGGCAGAACAGGTAGTCATATACTCCTAGGTTTAATCCCTGGCTAAGCTACTTAATTAGATGACCATGGGCAAATAATCTGAGTCTCTATTTCTTCAACTGTTTATTAAAAATAATAATACCTACTTTGTAGGGTGTTTTTGAAGATTAAATTAAATCATTTATTGAAAGTGCCTAACAGTGCCTAGCACAAGTAGAAGCTCCATAAATGGTAGTTTTCATCTCTGGGATTAGTGAGTCTCAGAATTGGAAAAACATGTTAAAGGTCATCCAATAAGACCCTCCTTCTGCTATTCTGTTGTCAGAATCCCCTATTGCACCTCCAAGCCATGTGGCCAGCCAGCCTTCACTTTGAGTCCATCGAGGCAAGAGACAATACTCTTTAGGAGTTCCGAGGTTCTTGCTGAAATTGAGCTGAAATTCAGCTCTCAGGGGCTTCTACTATTTGGAATAGTAACCCCTTGGACATGTACAAGACTAGCACTCTGGCTGTGCCAGCTTGTGCCACACAGCCCTGGGTGATGCTGTTCACATAGACTACAGTGTAAATGGTGCCTCCTGGAGTTGGGCATTGTGATGGCCCTGTCTATGGACCAGCCATCCAAATATTTAGTGTCAACCTAATATTCCTTTGAGTCTTTTCTTCTCCAATGAAAACCTCCAAATTGCTTCTGTCATGTCTCCCATCACTCAAGTCACTCGTCTCTCAGTGCTCAACTATGTACTGCCTGGAACGGGACACAAAGCTTTAGTCATCATCTGACCAGTTTGGAGAAATGAGACCCACTTTTCACATTTCACGCTGCTAAGCTATGTTCTCTCACCCCTATTCCATCCTGAACTTGCATGATTCATTTTATTATTTCAGTTCTCACTTAATCCTTACACTTGCCCCTGTGAAGTTTCATCCAACTAGGTACAGCTCATCATTCCAGATGGTGAAGACATCTTTATATCATGCTACATACTCATTCTCGCATGTTGGTACTGAGATTACTCAAGACTCACAGGACAAAGGGCAGAGTTCTTTCTTCCACTCTTAGAAAATTCCCTCCAATTGACATAGATTTTTTTTCCTTCTTTTCTTCCTTCTTCCCTTCCTTCTTTCTTTCCTTCCTTCCTTCCTTCCTTCCTTCCTCTCTCCCTTTTGATATTGTTGCACTAACATCCAGTTAAGATGTCTCTTTATTGACCACAACTGTACTACAGGAGACTTTGTTGAGTTTCTTGTTCAAATTGCTTATTCCTTCAGACAACAGTATCGGGCACCTCCTGTGTCTTGACACTGGAGTAGATACCTACCGTACAGGCAGTGTTGTGCTTGAAAACATTTAACACTGACTACCCAGAAAAAAAAATCTCTGATCTATAGCATTTGCTGATTTCCATTTCCATCTTCCAAAACTGCAGATTTCAAACTCCAAAACTGCAGATTTCAAACTATCAATGTGATATCACTGAACATGGAGTTGGGAGGATATGTGCACAATTAGCTCTTACGAGCTAGCATGAGCCAACTCCAGCATACTACTGATGACGTACGTATGAATCATAGATGGTTTCTGCCTTAGAAAAACTCTAGGAGGTTCTTAGAGTCTGGTGATGCACAATGTCCGTCTTCTGGCTAGACCTGCCACGTAGACACAATGTCAGTGAAGGAAATAAGATTTGTCAGGTGCGAGTTCTTCTCAGTGCACCATTGTTATTTCATAATTGCAGTGGACCTCTCTAAGTGCTTGTGAAACTAAATGTTTCATTCAAAATTATTTTCGGAAGCAATATTAAACTCATTCACCTATAGTTTAAAGAATCTCATCTCCTCCCTTTTAAAAAATTAGTACAGGGGCGCCTGGGTGGCTCAGTTGGTTAAGTGTCTGACTTTGGCTCAGATCATGATCTCATGGTTGGTGGGTTTGAGCCCTGTGTCAGGCTCTTTGCTGCCAGCTGGAGCCCGGAGCCTGGAGCCTGCTTCAGATTCTGTGCCTCCCTCTTTCTCTGCCCCTCCCCTGCTTGCACTCTATCTCTCTCCCTCTCAAAAATAAATAAACATTAACAAATTTTAGGGGTGCCTGGGTGTCTCAGTTGGTTAAGTGTCCAACTTCAGCTCAGGTCATGCTCTCACAGTTCATGAGTTCAAACCCCGTTTCGGGGTTCTGTGCTGACAGCTCAGAGCCTGGAGCCTGCTTCGGATTCTGTGTCTCCCTCTCTCTCTGCCCCTCCCCCACACGTACTCTGTCTCTCTCTCTCTCTGTCTCTCAAAAATAAATAAACATTAAAAAATTTTTAATTAAAAAAATTAAAAATTAGTACAGGGCACCTGGGTGGCTCAGTTGGTTGAGTGTCCTACTCTTTTTTTAATATTTTTTTAATGTTTATTTTTGAGACAGAGAGAGACAGAGTGCAAACAAGGGAGGGGCAGAGAGAGAGGGAGACACAGAATCTGAAACAGGCTCCAGGCTCAGCACAGAACCCGATGCAGGGCTCGAACCCATGAATCGATACGTGACCTGAGCCAAAGGCTGATGCTTAACCGACTGAGCCACCCAGGCGCCCTGAGTGTCCTACTCTTGATTTTGGCTCAGGTCATGATCTCACAGTTGTGAGACTGAGCCCCATGTCAAGCTCCATGCTGGGCATGGAGACTGCTTGAGTCTCTCTCTCCCTCTCCCTCTGCCCCTCCCCCACTGATTCTCTCTCTCCCTCTCTCTCTCTCCCTCTCTCTCTCAAAAAAAAAAATAATTAGTACATTTCTAATCTTCTAACATGTTTACTATTCTCCATAAGTCCTTAAAACTCTCCAAGCACAATTTGGAAATCTCATTCCTAAATTCTCAGTAACTTGGGGTGAATTCCATTCCAATCTGGGAGCCCAGACCACATACTGTCTCTTCACCCACCTTGAGCTTTGGTTCCAACCAATATTTATTCTTCTATTTTGGATCCAAAGATCTTTCTACTTGATTAGAATGATAAAAGGAAAATAGGGTTAAGGATCCTTTCTCCATGTTTTCATGAAAGATAAACTTTGGAAACTGATGGGCAGAATAAGCTCCCCATCCCCAAGATGTCTATATCCTAATCCCTGGATCTTACATATTATCTCACGTGTAAACATATTATATTTTTTGGCAAAGAGGAATTAAGATTGCATAAGGAATTAAGCTTGCTAAACAGCAGATCTTAAAATGAGAAGAATATCCTGGATTATCCAGATGGTCACAGTGTAATCCCAGTTTTTTAAAGGCAGAAGAGAGAGGCCAAAGAGATTTAGAGATGTGCATTGCTGGCTTTAAAGATGGAGGAAGAGACCATGAGGCAAGTCATGTGAGTGGCCCCTCAAACTGGAAAAGGCAAGGAAACGGATTCTCCTTTAGAGCCTCTGGAAGGAAAAAAGCCCTCCTTACTCTTTGATTTCAGCCCTGTGAGACCGTTCTGGGCTCTGACCTCCAGAATTGTAAGACAATAACTTGATGTTTTTAAACTACCAACATTGTGGTAAATGTGCTACAGCAGCCAAAGAAAACTCATACATCAACCCATTCCAGGCTTTCTTCCTTGCCATCTTCCACTATCAAGGCTGGAAAGTCCAGTACAGACAGTCCTCAGCTTGCAAGGTTTTGACATTAGGATGGTGTAAAGGTGATACACATTCAGTAGAAACCATACTTTGAATTTTCAAGTTTGATCTTTTTCCAGGCTCGTGATATATGGTAGACTCATCTCTCATGATGCTGGGTAATGGCGGGTATAGCTCCCAATCAGCCACGTGGTCACAGGGGCAAACAACTGATACATACTCACAACAATTCTGCACCCACACAACCACTCAGTTTATCACTCTCAGTACAATGTTCAACAAATTACATGAGCTATTCAACACTTTAGTATGAAATAGTCTGGCTATTAGATGATTTTGTCCAACCATAGGCTAACATGTTGGGCACATTTAAGGCAGGCTAGGTTAATCAAAGTATTGTCAACTTATGAAAGATTTATCAGGACGTAACCCTGTTGTAAGTTAAGGAAGATCTGCACTTGCTAAGACACCAGTTCTGTGGTTTTATAATCCATTACCAAAAACATGATGGTGACCTAGACCAGTGTCACCAAAATACGGTGATCTGGAAATCCAGAGGACCTTGACCACTGAAGAAAGTGCTTTGGCTATCAAGACATGCTCTATCACTGGAGCCAGACACTATTTTCTCCAGAGGCAGATGGGAAGATAATGCTTCCTCTCTATGGTGTATGTTCACCTGCAGTCACATCCGATGTGAGAGCTCCCCAGCTACACAGCACTATCTTTAGACAACACATGCACACACAAACTCTTTTCTCAAGGTGTCTTCATAGAACTAGAGTGCTACATCCAGATGACTTTCCAAACTTGGCCATCCATTCTACCTGGAACCAATTTCCTCTACAACCTCAGTTTCCTGGCTCCTGAGAGCAGAAGTCTCACATTACCCCAATCCCAAGACCCACTACATTTTCTGAATCAGAATGGGTGAGGATAAAAACCTTGTCTTAATACAGTAAGAGTGTATCTTTGCTTCCTAATCCCCCTGAAGAAATTACCTGACTTGTGCATGGTCTTGTAAGTCTCATAAATTTAACTTCACTTTTTGGTCACTATTGCTTCCCCTCCCTTGCTTCTCTGACTCCTCTCCCCACCCAACCCCCACTTTCCCTCCACCATGAAACCATCAGGAAAGTAAAGCAAAAACTTTGCCACATATTTGATGTAGAGGCCACTTTTGGGCAGCAGGCTTGAGCAATGGAAACATGAACAAAGCAAAAGAGCCCACAGGCTTATTAAGCGACCCGCCTTGAAATAGTCATAGGCCCTAACTGACCAATTACAACCAGACACAGTTCCTGAGATTACTAAAAAAGGGAAAATTCCATCAGTTCCTATATTCCTCCATTCTATGCTATCACTCTTCCCCCCCCCCCCCCCGCCACGGCCCCATGGTTGATAGTCTCTCCTTTGCTGTCCTGCCTGCCTCTCCCTTTCAGTGTACTTAATAAACATCTACCTCTTTTGTTCTGCCTTGGGTGAATTCTTTCACTGCCCACACCACTGGCCCCCACCCATTGGAATGCCCCACATTTGGTGACCCTCCCCCCATCCAATCGGGTCACCCCACATTTGGGTCTTAGATGAATGAGATTTTCAGGAGAGGGTGGAGAGCTTATGTACTGCCATTTTCTTGCCCAATACTTCCCTTCAGCTGGGTGGGCAGGCTGCAATCCTTTCCTACAACCAAGGTATTTATTTCCTCATCCCTTTTTATCCTTACTTGTGTGCCCTCCATGGACTTTCTAGCTTAAGGGAACTGATTTCCATACTACCATAAATGTTCCCTTGAGTAACTCTGTTCTCTTTCATCTCTGTGTTCCAATCTTATGTTTCATGCCCCAGAGTCTCTGGAATCGTGTTCACTGAGTTTATTACTCATGCTTTATACTCTCGTACCCCGAGTTCATCAATCATTAATATGTCCTAAGTGCTGTGGGACACGAAAGATGCTCCATGCAACTCAAATCCTGCCTTGTAGTTTACCCATCTAGTTGGGACATTACCAGATAACAATGCTGTGAGATAGGAAGTGGTATGTGCTTTAGGAAAAGAATTGATAAGGTCCAATGGGAGCTCTGAAGTGGGCAACATGTCACTTCCAATTTGAAGGCAGGCTTCAAGGAGGAGGAACTTCTAAGCTGGGCCTTGAAGAATGAGAACAATTTAGAGATGTAAAGAAGGAGGCAGGTGGCAATTTGGGCCAAGGAGGCTAACCTGTGAGTAAAAAGTTCAGAGTTGTGATAACGCTGGGCGTATCCATGGAGAAGAATGATGTTTGGCTTGGACACGCGCAGCATGGTTGGTGAAGAGTGTGAGATAAGACTAGAAATGTAGGTGGGACCAGACCTTGGAACATGTCAGCAAACAGATTTGGGCTTTCAGCTGTAGTCAATGGGTATCTTCAAAGTTTGGTGAGCAAAGAGTAAGGTCACATACTTACTTATTTACTTATTTATTTTTAATGTTTATTTTTGAGACAGATAAAGAGAGAGAGAGAGAGAGACAGCATGAGTGGGGGAGGGGCTCAGAGAGACAAAGAGAGAGAGACAGAATCTAAAGCAGGCTCCAGGCTCTGAGCTGTCAGCACAGAGCCCCACACAGGACTCGAACTCAGGAATCATGAGATCATGACCAGGAATTGTGAGGTCATGGCCTGAGCCAAAGTCAGATGCTCAACTGACTGAGCTGCCCAGGTGCCCCACCACATACTTTCTTAAATGTATAATAGCCATTCACTAAAAGAAAATTGGTATCCAGTAATTTTTAAAAATGTTTGATTTGTGGGGTGCCCGGGTGGCTCACTTGGTTAAGCGTCTGACTTCGGCTCAGGCCATGATCCCATGGTTCGTGGGTTCAAGCCCTGCATCATGCTCTGTGCTGACCACTCAGAGCCTGGAGCCTGCTTTAGATTCTGTGTCTCCCTCCCTCTCTCTCTCTCTCTCTCTCTCTGTCCCTCCCCTGCTTGTGTTCTGTCTCTCTCTCAGAAACAAATAAACATTTTTTTAATGATTGTTTTTGAGAGAGAGAGAAGGGCACATGAAAGTAGGAGAAGGGCAGAGAGAAAGGGGGACAGAGGATCCGAAGCAGGCCCTGCGCTGACAGCAGAGAGCCCGATGTGGAGCTTGAACCCACAAACCGTGAGCTCATGACCTGAGCTGAAATCAGGAGGCAGATGCTTAACCGACTGAGCCACCCAGGTGCCCTATGGCCTTCTTATACAAGATACAGTGGTTAAGAGAACATCAGCCTTAGAGTCAAACAACACACAGTCAAATCCTGTCTCCTCCTCTATAAGTTGAGAGATTTGACCAACTCAACCTTTTTCAGGCTCAGCTGCCCCATTGATGAAAATGGAGACCAAAAAATAATCTACCTCAGAGGGTTGTTGTAATGCATAAGCAAAATAATAAATGATATGTACTTAACGTAACTGACTCACAGAGTAAGTGTTCAGGACATGTTAGGAGAGAAGAGCACAGTACTCTTTTCTCTACAGCCTGGAAAACTCATCTCCTACCCCCAATTCTTGTGCCCAGACCAAACTGCTAGGTAGTTGATACTGAGTTTTCCACAGCTGGTCATAGGCATCACTCCGTCGGTTTTGCTCAAAGCATGGGTCAGGGAGAGAAGGAAGAAGAGGGCCTAACTTCCTAAGTTGCACCTCTAGCCCTGCTCTCTGTTTACACTGGGGTTGCACATTTAAATATCCACAGAGAACAGACAGGTGTGTAAACAAGTGAAGCAGGCCAGGTAAGATGTGTGACAAATTGAAGAGTAGGATTTGATCATGGCCCCATAAAATTGCCTTTGCTTACACTTCCTGGGGTGTTGAGGGCTGGTAGACAAAATGGAACAAGTCATAGTTTGTATTATAAGAATGCTCGCAATGTCACCTTTGTGAGGAACGTGAGTCAATTCTTGACTGATAACACTATCGACACTAGGTGGGGACCTCGCAACCACTGACCTGAGCTTTTTATCTCATGGACGTGGTGAACTGTAACCAACACTCTGTACGTGTGTGAGTTGCCTTATTGACAGCTCGGAGGAGTTTGTGGACACGCACAGAGATGTGACGGATACTATGCATTTGAGCTTTTTTTTCCCTTTCTTTTATCCTGCCTAATTTTTAAAAATTCCTTATTTCTCTTAAGAACTTGTGCTTAGTGTCATATGTTCAAGTAAAAGTGTACAAAGTAAAATGTACAATTAAAAGCTCTTATAGAACCAGCTCTTCAGAAATCACCTCAGCAAGAGTTTGATAGATATTTTCCGGGTTGATTGTATGGCATACGCACACTGTATTAGTTTCCTGGGGCTGCTGTAACAAAGCACCACAGACCAGGTGACTTAAATGACAGCAATTCATTTTTGCACAGTTCTGGAAGCTGGAAGTATGAGATCAAGTGGTCAGCAGGGTTAGTTTCTCCTGAGGCCTCTCTCTTTGGCTTGAAGATGGCCGTCTTCCACCTCTGTCTTCACACGGTCTTACCTGTGTGTGTCTGTGTCATAATTTCCTCTTCTTATAAAGATACCAGTCATATTGGATTAGAGTCCACTCTAAAGACCTCATTTAAACCTTAATTACCTCTTTAAAGATCTTTTCTCCAAAAACAGTCACATCCTGCAATACTGGGCATTAAGGCTTTAACATAGGAATCAGGGGATGATGTACAAATTCAGCCTGAAGCACAAACAAGTAAGAATCCATATAATAATTCTTTTTCTGCGTAGTTCTGCAACTTTCTTTTTTCACTTAAGGTAGCTTCAACACATTTTCAGGTCAGAAGATTGTGTATCTTCCTGAGGAGGCTGAGAGATTGAGTGTTTAGCTCTCTCATCTCCTATATATGGCAAGAGAGAAGGGGTTGGGGATGGCCATTTGGGTCAACAATCAATAGCATCAGTCAAAAAGATATGCTGGCTCTTCACTGCCTCTCTTCCTTCTCCTTCTAATTGCTTTTATTACTTTGTGTTTTCATCTGATGTTCACGTGATTTTCTGATGCTTTTTCTTCACATCCCACATTAAGTTGGCTATTGCATAAATTATGCTCTGCTGTTTCTATGATGGGTCTTATTGAAAAATGCTATTATGTCCTTTCTTTTCTTAGCTCTTCTGGCTTTCTTGTTTTATCTCATTCAGTTGATTTATGACTACATTTTTTACCTCGCTCTTTCTCCTTTGTGGAAAGTGCAAGGCATGTGTTATCTGAAAGCCCCTGCTGCTTCCTGGGATGTGTTCTCCAAGTCTTCTGTTTGACTCTCAGTAGTGCAAGAGGTTTCTCTTTTACTTCCCTCCTTGTGTCTTTAGGTTCCCTTTATATTCTGCCCCTCCTACTTAAAAATGGGCATTGATGCCCTATGTTCAGCCTTTCAGTGGGTCTGCGTGTGTGTGTGTGTGTGTGTACACGCACACATGTGCACAGGGGTCTTGAGCAGTGGGCATTTGTGAATTTTGTCTCAACTCTCTTTCTCTGGAAGTTGACCTTGTCAGGGCCCATCCTGTGGGTTTGCCTGCAGTTTGTAGAGTGTTCTCGTTCCCTTTGCAGACTCCTTAAGGCCCCTGAGCATTGCTTTGATGTAGCAGTCAAATCTATTTTAGTGCTTTAAAAAAATTTTTTTTTAATGTTTATTTATCTTTGAGAGACAGAGTGTGAGCAGGGAAGGGGAAGAGAGAGGGAGAGGGAGACACAGAATCTAAAGCAGGCTCCAGGCTCTGACCTGTCAGCACAGAGCCTGACACAGGGCTCGAACCCACGAACCGTGAGATCATGACCTGAGATGAAGTCAGATGCTTAACCAACTGAGCCACCCAGATGCCCCTATTTTAGTGTCTTTAATGTCATCCTTAGGAGTGATTTTCTTACTTCAAGACATATATAAATATTCATCTGTTTATGGAAGTATATGTATTATATTTTTTCCAAATGGCTAGCCAACTTTTCCAATATCATTTTTAAAATTCCCCGTATCTTTCCTACCTAAATAATTTGCTGGACAGTGTTTATACACATAGTGGAAATATACTGAATAGTGTACAGACAGAAAACTTTTCTAGGCTTTTCTTTCCATCTCCCTAAAATAGCTCTTCCAGTTATATATATTTTCAGAACACAAATATATATTCACAAACATATTAGATTATGTTGCATTATATTCTATTCTTACACATAATATACATAAAATTTTAGCTTTATAGTACAGGAAATTGAAAGTTGCATAAATAAAAGTTTCCACTGCTCTCACCTCCCACTTATTCCCCATGTATAAGATCTAGTCATAGTGCTGACCTGATTAGAGTACGAGACATGCCCTAAACAAGAAAACTTAGGGACAGCCTCTACTGCCTGTGGGTAGGGCTGCAAGAGCAGGGCAAAAGGACCCATGCCATGACTCAAGAGTGAGAAATTTGTCTGAAGTTATCAAATCTTTATTTCACTATAGCATACAGGGCAAAGTCTTATATAGATTTTTTTTTAATGATCAAAACAAGTGACCCCAAGATTTATCTTAGGGAGGGAGGATTCTTTATTTTAAAAACATTTCATAGTCCAGTTAGATATATCAAGTTGGCTCTCGGGTCACAAAGCCTAGTCATGAAGTGTAAAGAGGGAGTTCAATTGCTTCATGAGAACCAAAGGAATAATTTTAGACTCCTATGAGGAGAAGACAGAAATAAGGAAGAAGAGAGAAAAAGTAGAAGCAAGGGATACAGTAAAATCTCCAGGGATGGGAGAGCTAAATGGGCTTTCAAGAGGACACCCAATATTCAAAGTTGAGTTGTTACTATTGTTTTGATGTAAACTCCCCCATTTCTCCAGGTTCTTAGCATTATCTGCTCCTTTAAAAAGCCTGTGGGGAGTAGAGGACTGCAGCTGTGTTCATATCTAGTTCTACGTGTTGTCACGGATGGTCCATAATCTAAACTTACTCACCAGAAACATGACCCAGAGCAAAGGTAACCATGAGCAGGTAGGTTCCTCAAACTATTGCAAAACCTTGGGGAAGATCATTGATTTCTACATGTTATAAAACGGGGACTTTAGATTATACTAAATCTTGCAAGCAGGGTGACCCCAGCTGTAGTTATCCAAAATGTTGCTGACTGTATCTGTGTTTGCCTCTCAAAAGAACTGGCATCACTCCGATCTTTGGGGACATGCATTGCCATTTTGCTCAGTTTACCTCCCAGAAACAAGTGGAGAGAGGGAAGGAAGAAACAAAATTTCAAAACCTCTGTTAGTTTTTCTAATGGTCCATTTCTAAGCAGAGCAGATTAGATAGAATTACATTTTTCTCTTTGTAAAATGTGGCTAATCATATTAGCTTCTTCACATGATTGTGGTGAAGATTACATGATTAGTGGTATATGTATAGTGCTTTAGAAGTGCCTGGCACACAGTAAATCCTGTGTACATTTACTATTATGAATATTTTTAAAGTTTATTTATTTATTTTGAGAGAGAGAAAGAGAGCGATAAGGGGACTGGCAGAGAGAGAGAGAATCCCAAGCAGGCAGTACAGAGCCCATCGTGGGGCTCAAACCCACGAGCCATGAGACCATGACCTGAGCTGAAATCAAGAGTTAGACGCTTAACTGACTGAGACACTCAGGTGCCCCTCCTGTTATGACTATTAATACTACTGTTATTATCATGCCTAGTAGAATAAGGGGAATTGAGCTGCAGGGACTCTAAGAGGAAAGGAGGCAGAACCTTCAGGAGTAGGGAGAGGAGTGCCCCGCCCTCAACTCCCCCTTCAACATGCATGAAAAACAAATGTCTGTGGGGGGTTTTGGGAGGTGGGGGCAGTTGTGGGGCAAAGCATCACAGAAAAGGAGCCAAGTTATGGAGTAGAGAAGACAGACTGGCTTCAGCAGTTGGGATGTAAATGAAACCAAGAGTGTGAGGAAGCTAGAACTTGAACTCAAAACCAGAAATGACCGGTAGTCAAGAAACTCACCAGGAATCTGAAAACATAATTAGAAAGGACATTGCACTTCCTATTGAATTAGGATTAAAGAAATCAAGCCAATAGAAAAAAAAAAGCCAAAATAACATTCAAGTTATTATCTCATCTGACCTAAGCTCACATTAAACATAAAATGCATAAGGGGCACCTGGGTGGCTCAGATGGTTGAGTTTCTGACTTCAGCTCAGGTCATAATCTCAAAATGTGGGTTTGAGCTCCTCATTGGGCTCTGTACTGACAGCTCAGAGCCTGGAGCCTACTTCAGATTCTGTGTCTCCCTCTCTCTCTGCCCCTCCCTTGCTTGCACTCTGTCTCTCTGTCTCTCTCTCTCAAATAAACATTTAAAAAAACAATAAAATAAAATAAAATGCACAAGAAAGTTAAAAAATAACTTGTTGAGAGACCCTGAGTGGCTCAGTTGGTTAAGTGTCCAACTTCAGCTCAGGTCATGATCTCGTGGTTTGTGAATTAAATCTCTCTCTCTCTCTCTCTCTCTCTCTCTTTCTCTCTCAAAAATAAGCATTTTTTAAACAAAGAAATAACTTGTTGAAAATATATCAGATAAACATTTCTGGGAAAGTGGTCACTTCAATGCAAATTTAAAAATTCGCTTCCAATCTGTACTCATTAAAATAAATAGAAATATCCCCCAAATAGAGAGGGCCCCAATCTCATACATATTAGGAAAATTGGCTGGCTATGATTCAATTGATACCAAATTGAAAACTGATGCTGAGAATTCAAAGTATTAACATTCAAGTTGGTGAGCATTGCTGGCATGGGTAGGGGACAAAATTCTGAGAGTTCTACCATTACAACCCAACAGAGAGTTGAGGTGGGTTGTGGGATAGTACATTCCTCTGTAAAATATTATGAAGGCTACAGAGAACACTGAGTAAGTAGATCCTCTTGTTGACTTAGCATTGCTTCCACTCCAGGACAGGTTAGGTCTGAAGGGAAGCTACAGCACAGGAGTGACCTGGGGGCGTTTTGGGGGAGATACGCCAACCAACAAAACCAAGCAACAGCATCTCCCTAGCCAGGCTTGCACTAAAATGGCTGCCTTTCCTCAAAGTCAAACAGAAGTATGGAGATCCATTCCACTGTTCCCCCAGCCAGAAAGATAAGATCCCAAATCAGTGAAGTTACTCACAGCTATGGGATTTTTAACAACTTCTGAAAGGAAATGCCATTTCCTAGAAGATTACCAACAAACAAGCAATAAATAAACTAATGGAATATAAGAGAGTCCAGAAGTAGAGGAGTCAATTAATATAGTCAATTAATTTTTTATAAAGTTGCCAAGGTAAAGCAAATAAGGAAAGAATAGTCTTTTTCAATAAATTGTGCTATTGAAATTCCTTACCTTACACTATATATATCAACATTTATGACTCATTATACACAAAAATTAACACAAAATAGATCATAGACTTAAATGTAAAAGCCAAAACTATAAAGCTTCTAAAAGAAAAGATAGTAGAAAAAATTTTCAATCTTCGCCTAGACAAAGATTTCTTTTTTTTTTTTTTAAGTAATCTCTATGCCCAATGTGAGGCTTGAACTCACGATGCTAACATCAAGAGTCATACACTCCATCAATTGAGCCAGCCAGGTGCCCCCTAGAAAAAGATTTCTTAGGTAAAACACAAAAAGCATGGACCATAAAAAAGAAAAAGAGAGAGAAAGAAAGATACATTGGACTTCACCAAAATTTAAAACTCTACTCTTCAAAAGATGCTGTTAAGAAAGCAATGGTCTGGGAGGCAAAATTCACAGTATGTCTATTTGCCAAAGCACATATACCCCAAATATATAAAGAATGTTTATAGCTCAGTAATGAGACAAGCAACTCAGTTTTTAAAATACGCAAAAGTTTTAACAAACACCTTGCAAAAGAACATATATGAATGGCAATTAAGTGCATGGAAAGATGTTCAACATGATTAGTTGTTAGGGAAATACAAGTTAAAACTATAATAACATGCCAGTACATACCTACTAGAATGGCTGAAATCAACAGAATGGACAATAGCAGCAGTTTGGAGAGAATATAGAAGTCCGGGAATATAAAAAGCTACGCCATTTTGGAAAATAGTTTAAAGTTAAGTATATGCTTACAATATGATGTAGCAATTTCACTACTGGTTATTTACCCAAAGAAAAATACGTCCACACAATGATTTGTGCATGAATGTTTGTAAGAGCTTTATTCATACTGGCCCCAAATTGGAAACAACCCAAATATCCATCATCAAAAGTGAATGGATAGGGGTGCCTGGGTGGCTCAGTCATTTAAGCATCTAACTCTTGATTTTGGCTCTGGTCATGATCTCACAGTTCATAAGATCAATCCCCACATGGGGCTCTCCGCTGGGCATGGATCCTGCTTAGGATATGCTCTCTCCCTCCCTCTTTACACACATGTGTGCGCTCTCTCTCTCTTTCTCTCTCTCAAAAGAAAAAAAAGTGAGGGGGGTCTGGGTGGCTCAGTCAGTTAAGCATCTGACTTCTGACTTCAGCTCAGGTCATGATCTCGAAATTCATGAGTTCGAGCCCCTGTCAGCTCTGTGCTGACAGCTCGGAGCCTGGAGCCTGCTTTGAATTCTGCGTCTCCCTCTCTCTCTCTCTGCCCCTCCCTCATTAACGCTCTGTCTCTCTCTTTAAATAATAAACAAACAAAATTAAATTAAAACAAAATTAAAAAAAATTTTTTAAGTGAATGGATAAATAAATCGTGACAGAGCCATATAATGGAATACTCCTCAGCATGAAAAGGGAAAAAAACTATTGACACAGGCAACAAAATAAATGGATCTGAAAAACATACGCTGCACTAAAAGAGCCAGACACAAAAGACCTCATACATATGCATATGGCACTCTGGAAAAGACAAATCTAATATAGAGAGAAAGAAAGCAGATCAGTGGTGCCTGGGGCTCTCCATGATGAGTGGGGATTGATGGGGAAAGCAGAAATGAGCTATTTGGATTGAGAGAAATGTTCTTGTACTTTCTGTGGTGGTGGTGACATGTGTGTACACATTTACCAATAGTCATTAAACTAGAACTCCAAATTGGTGCATTTAATTATGTGCAAATATACTTCAATAAAGTTGATTTAACAAAACAAAAACATTTTTATTGAAAAAAGCTACATGATGCAAAAATATTATCTTTATGATAATAAATAGGAACCCGGACCAGCCAGCTTGGTAGGTAGGGAGGTCAGATACATGTTTAATATCCTTATCTTCCAAAAGAAGTTATCAATGGATAATTAGAGATTCAGATTCTGATCAAGATAACAAGCTGAGCAAGGGCTGCTAGTTCTCTCCCCTGAGGGTGCAAACAGAAATGTGAGAGAGATGTCGATAAATTCCAGAACCTAACATAAGACTGCAAGAAACTCTTGAAGAGACACAAAGTGCCTGGGTCTTGGTGAGGGAGGGAAATGGACTTTGGAAGCTTAGTAGTAATAAAAGTAATACAAAGTGTTTATTATTTGCCAGGCACTCTTCTAAGTCTTGTATATATACGTTACCTGATTTAATCCCCTGAATAATTTTGTCAGGTGGGAATTATTATCCCCATTTTACAGATGAGCAGACTGTGGCAGGGTGAAGCTAAGTAGTGTGCCTAATATCACACAGCTAGTAAGGACTGAGCCAGGATTTAAACCCAGGCAGCCAGGCTCCAGAGTTAGGGCTCTTGTCTCTGCACCCTGCTGCTTCCCATTATAGTGTTAGGAGCCATGGGGTGAGGGAAGGAACACACTCTCCCCCTGCCATTTCCTCTCCTCCCTATGGCCCTCCATGGTTGGAGGATGGCAATACCCGCTGAAGGTCAATAGCAGAGGGTGCTTCTGTTCTCCACAGCATCTTCTGATAATGACAAGGTGAGGCCGTGATTGGTCCCTGATCATTACCTTGCTTCTCCTGCCATCTGTGACTAGGAAATTACAAACTAGGATATCACCCTGCAAAAGATCTGTGCCTGGATAAAGTGGTTTAGAGACTGCCTAAAGAATGGGGATTCCCTGGGGTCCTGGTGGGGTGCACTCATGTGGAGTGGTTAAGCCGACCAGGACCTCCCCATCCCACTCATCTGGAGAAGACGACAGTGCACAGGTTTTCATCTCTACCCAGAGACAGTGGCCATCAGGCAAAAGGGAATATGAGCTCACAAGAAAAAAACAATGAGACATCTGAGGAATGCAAGCACTGTAAAATACAGATGACACACTGAAGAGCCGACACCAGAGGAAGCAGAGTTAAAGGACCAGCAAAATAAATATCAAATTAAGATTACAGATATCCTCGGAAATGCAGGGGAGGAATTAGAAAAGAAAAATAGATGTTATGAGGAAGAAGCAATGCCATGTGAGAAATAAGGTAAAGTAAATAACTTTCATTTCATTGTCACCTAAATAAATAATGACAAAAATTAAAAAACAAAATGTGTCCTTAGGGGTGCCTGGGTGGCTCAGTCGGTTAAGCGTTCAACTTCAGCTCGGGTCATGATCTCACAGTTCATGAGTTCGAGCCTGCTTCGAATTCTGTGTCTCCCTCTCTCTCTGTTCCTTTCTCGCTCACGCTCTGTCTGTCTTTCTCTCAAAAATAAACAAAAAAAAATTTTTTTTTAAATGTGTCCATGATAATGCGTAATTAAAACTAGAGAATACCAACATGCTAGGAGAAAA
This sequence comes from Cryptoprocta ferox, assembly GCA_028646485.1. Taxonomy (NCBI): domain Eukaryota; kingdom Metazoa; phylum Chordata; class Mammalia; order Carnivora; family Eupleridae; genus Cryptoprocta; species Cryptoprocta ferox. The sequence goes on along the minus strand of CM053568.1, from coordinate 20,979,537 downwards.
GGGCTGGGTCACAGGGATGTGAAATTGTGCTAAGATACTTGACTTGGGGAGAAGACATGGGAAAAGGCATAAGATAGGGGGCACCTGGCTGGCTCAGTTGGTAAAGCATTACGACTCTCAATTTCAGGGTCATGAGTTCAAGCCCCATGTTGGGTGCCTGGGTGGCTCAGTTGGTTAAGTGTCTGACTCTTGGTTTCAGCTCAGGTCATGATCTCACAGTTCGTGGGTGTGACAGCTTGCTTGCGATTCTCTTTCTGACCCTCTCCTGCTCACTCGCTCTTTCAAAATAAATAAATAAACTTAAAAAAGATAAATAAGATAAAATAAAAGGCATATGATAATGTGACAAGGAGAAACACATCAGATAATAAGAGCTAAAAGAAAGTTGGAGTGGGTCCTTAATTTTAGGCAAAATAGATTTCGAACTCTTCATTCCCTTCCCCCTCCAAAAAAAAAAAAAAAAGACTACAGGAAAAATAATGACGTCATATAATTGTACGAGTATAGTAGACCCAAAAGATATAATGATTATGAGTATGTATACATCTGACTTACTTAGCCTTAAAATATATAAAGCCATAACTGATGAAACTAGGGAAGAAACAGATAAAACCACCATTTTTGGAAGAAGTTTGACATTTACTCAGAAACTGTTAGATCACACAGATTTAAAAAATTAACTCTCAGTATAGAAGATTTAATGAATATATGACTGAACATTTTAAAACCAGGACTTAGCAACATATTTTTTCTCAGCACATCTGAAGGAAGAGCCTTACTATAGCAATGTTTCTCAAAAATAGGAAATCTCATTGAGAAAGAGTCAGAATACTAACTTATAAAATTAATGATAGAGGAAATTTATAGAGTCAGAAAAATTAAAGCCAGTCTAAAAGTTTAAAACTCTGCATGAAAGAGATGAAATTCTAGGACAGTTGGCTAAATAAGAATGAGACTCTGATATCAACATGGAATACCTATCTTTCCTTTCCTTTTCCCTTTCCTTTCCTTTTTCCTTTCCTTTCCTCTTTCCTCTTCCCTTCCCTTCCCTTCCTTTCCCTTCTCTTCCCTTCCCTTCCCTTCCCTTCCCTTCCTTTTTTCTCTAAGTACTAGACCCTGGCTTACCCAGATTCATCTCCTTTAATTCTTAGAACTAATATTTAGTAAGTACCTACTGGGTGCCAAGCACTCTTTCACATCACATCTCATTCCATATTTACAACAACTGCATGAGCTAGGTACCATTATTATCCCCATTTTATAGAAAAGGAAACTGAGGCATGGAGAAATTAAGAATCTTGCTCAAGGTTACCCAACTTCTAAGTGTGCTGTAAGTAAGCACTTAAAATATATTAAATATTAGATTATGAGATGTAAAAGCATCATCATTTTATTTATTTATCTATCTATTTTTTCACTGGTAATGCTTTATTCTGTTTTAAAGATAGTAGGGCTAAAATCTAGTAAAATATGGACACTTACCCTGTACTTATTTTATGTTGTGATTTACAAGGTATAAATTTTTGTATTTTTTAAAATGTTTTGAAAGAAGTCGACAAAGTAATTCCTCTTCCTTGCTCCCAAATGCAGAAGCCTGGGAGAAGGCACATGGTCTCATGAGCTTCTAGGTGTTATCAAACCGGATTTTCTCTGAACCACCAAATGCCCGGATACATTTACAGGGGATACAGGAGTCCCACTTAAGCAGTGGTTTTTGCCACTCATCTATTTTTTTTAACTGAAGAATCTGACTTAGAGAGGGTTAATTTTCCCAAGATCAGAGATAGGAAGTGATGGAGTAGGTACTTGAATCCAGTTAATCTCACTCTAAGAGCCAAAGCATGTGATCACTAACATGCCTGTCACCAGTGAGACCCAAAGTAGCTCTCTACACACTCCTTTTATAATTGCACAAGATACATTGTTTAGGCAGGGGGTGGGGAAGAAATTTAACTCCAAAAATAGCATGTCAAATATTTCCTTTAAAAATAGTTATTTTATTTACATAAATTTATATTTATTATATACAAACTTATTTAATTTTAATTATAAGTATGTAATAAAATTACATATTATATAGATAGAAACAGACATACAGAGAAAGAGAGAGATTGAATAGTCTGGTAAGAGTTTTGTAGTCATATTACATGTATTGGATCCCAGCTCTACCATTTATGAACTGGGTAACCTCTGGCAAGATATTTAATCTCTCCATGCCTCAGTTTCCTTTGCCATAAAATGGGGCTAATAATGGTACCTAATTCAGGGCTGTAAAGATTAAACCAGTCACAATGTAGAGGAGCAGTTGACCAACAGCAACTGCTTACTAAGTATTAGTTATTTTATTTGTTAAAAATGGCTATTTCTGGGGCACCTGGGTGGCTCAGTCGGTTGAGCGTCCGGCTTCGGCTCAGGTCATGATCTCGTGGTTCGTGGGTTCGAGCCCTGCGTCGGGCTCTGTGTTGACAGCTAGCTCAGAGCCTGGAGCCTGTCTTCAGATTCTGCGTCTCCCTCTCTCTCTCTGACTCTCCACTGCTCATGCTGTCTCTCTCTCAAAAATAAATAAAACATTTAAAAAATGGCTATTTCTGGAGAACATTTCACTGTTGTTACTTTTGTAATCAAGGAAAACTGTTAAATTAGTAATAATAAGTCTACTGTAATTATAATCATGTGATACGGATACAGAAAGGGGTAGATCAATGAACTAGATTGGAAACTTCAGAGAAGTCCCAATTATACTGGATGATATTAATAGATAATAAGGATGTAGAATCAATGGGGAATGTATAGGCTATTTTATCTAGTGAGCTCATTTAATTTAGTGCCACACATGGTGCTTTTCCTCTTCCTTTTTCTGAATTTGGATATCCTAATTATTATTATTATTATTATTATTATCCTAATTAGGGTATTCTGAATTAGGGCTGGGAATTACGTGGATAAAGTCCACTTAGGATGGTATTCTCAGCCCCGGCCTCATAGCAGACTAATGTGGAGAACTTTTAACGCTCCTGCAGCTCAGGGCCCTGTCCTGGGCATTTAAGTCATCATCTCTGGAATGGGGCCCAGACATCAGCATTTTTCAAAGACTCCCCCAGATGATTCCAGCATGCAGTCAGGATAAATAAGTACTGCTTTACAGGGTATTATTTTACCAAAATGATATATTAAAGGTTAATTTCCTAGGAACAAAACTTCCCATAAGTTGTTTATTAAGAGATTCGCTATTCCTGCATTCCTCCATTCCTCCCCTTAGGGGATCCTAGTTGGCAGGTACATTTTGCATTTAGATTTTTCCCTCAGGAATGTTAATTGCTTCAGTCTCATAACAGAATGGATTTTTTACTTTTCCCTGGTGTGAGTGAGAGAAGACTCTGTACACCATGCCTGAACTCTGGCCTCTACGTCTATTTGGATGGTTCCCCCCACCCCCGCCGAACCCAGCAAGGGAAGTGGTCCCATGTAATTGCCAGACGTGTGCACCTCTAAAAATGCAGGACTGAGTCAGTTAAGAGCAGCACCAAGAAATCACCAGACCACCCCATAGAGCCTGAGATAGTGAGGAAACCAAAAGTCTTTCTAAAGTCAAAAAGTTCTGCCTTTATTTCCGGATCTTCTTCCTGGTTTCCAAGCAGCCAGCCACCTGCTCTCAGCTTTCACCAAGAACTAAACAATTTAAGGAAGGAAGAAGATTATTCTAGGCCAGAAAGGTTCTGGGAAACTTTAAATAACCTTGCCTGTGGAGAGGACATTTCTTGGCCTCTCTCCCGTGTCAGGCACGACCATCTTCTAGGGTGTGGGAGAAGAAAGCCCTTTATCTTTTCCTAGTCAGGGTCTTTTTCTAGGCCTGACTGCCTGAGCTCCTGCTGAAAGACCTGTTAACAACTGCTTTGTGAGGAGAGAAGCCGTTTAAGATTAGACCACTAACGATAAGATTGAGCAGGGGCAGTTGCTAGATTCACTCATTTACATATGTATCCATGTATCCACAATGCCCGTGGTGCAGGTCTGTATTAAGCCCACAGAAACGTGCCACGGAGGTAGAAATTACAAACCATCTACCCTTGGGAGGGGAGGGCGAGTTGCAAATGGGAATGGTTTGAAGAATGGTTTATTTTTTTTTAACGTTTATTCATTTTTTCCAGAGACAGAGACAGAGCAAGCAGGGGAGGTCAGACACACACACACACACACACACACACACACACACACACACACAGAATCTGAAGCAGGCTCCAGGCTCTGAGCTGTCAGCACAGAGCCCGTCGCGGGGCTCGAACTCACAAACCGTGAGATCATGACCTGAGCCGAAGTCAGCCGCTTCACCGACTGAGCCTCCCAGGTGCCCCTGATTGACAGGTTTAAGGGATTCTTTGCTCGATGTGGACACACTGCTTGCTTTCAGTGCCCACCACAGACTTCTGGTCTCCACATGAAATTGGAGGAACTGCTAGAAAACCAATACTGTGCAGACTAAGCACTACACGTAAAAGGAGAGTTGGTACAGGAAACACGCACAGAGAAAGTAAGAAGGCTCACTAAGACCCAGCCAGGTGGTGGCTGCTCCCTCCTGTAGCCAGGCCACCTCAGGGGCAGTGGACTAGGGGTGAGCCCAGGGCTGGCTACAGCTGCCCTCCCCTTCTGTGTTAGCCAATGCGCTTCCTCAGACTGCCGACCACCCAACACCCAACGCTCTCCAGCAAATCCCTCTGCTTTTATGTCACACACCTGCCTTCCTTTTCCTTTAGAGATTTTCTGGGCCCCGAGAGAGATTTATTAAGAAGTAGAGAGAGCATGAGTCAGGAAATGAGAAGAAGACCAGAGCTTTGAGACCATGTGACTGAGGACGCTACTTTTCCCTTCTCTGAACCTCACTGGCATATTTTAAAAGACTGGGGGACTAGATTTCTTTCCCCTCCCATCTGTGAACCTTTACCATGTCTCTTATCTTCCTTATCATGGCAACCATATTGTAATTGCTTCTTCTGTCTCCCCAACCAGACTGAGAGCTGAGTATGAGAAGGGCCATATCTGTCTTACTTATTCTTGTGTCCCCAGCACAGGGACATGCATACAGACAATCAAAAAATGTATCTGTTGGATGATAGAGAGGAAGGAAGAAAAGAGGATAAGATATCTCAGCAGGCCACTGGGTGCCTATTTGCATAAAAGCTGCTAGGAGCCCTGAAAATTGCTACAAACCAGAAAGAAAGTAAACTGCTTCTCTGTGATCCCTCCAAAAGGGAAAATAAATGAGGTCTGGGGCAAAAACAAGACATGGCCTAGGTCCCCTACGGAAGCCTCTGTAAACATGAAAAGGCAAAGCTACCTGTGCGGGCCATGAGTCACGAACACCCCGGGCTAGCTGGTGGTGGGCAGGGGGTGTTGGCAGAATGGAGAGTGGAAGTATTTCCTTCGTATGGCATCAAAGAGGCCTGAGGCCTTGCAAGAGCCAGCAGATGAGACTTCGTTACAGCTTTGCGATTTGTACACATTTTCTTAATCTCAAAGGAACTCTCCAGAATAGGGAGGGCACCTGGGGGCCGGAGAAGAATGGGAATATCAGCGTGGCTCCAGGCCTGGGAGGGACTGACTGGAAGGGCCCCACAGCCCTCAGCCCCAGAATTCTCCCCCTACCTGGAGTGATTTGGGGGAGACTCAGGTGCATCCCCTTAACACCCGTGGCCCCAGAGGAGGAGGGAGAGGGGACACTGGTGGACTTGGGATCTCAGCGAGACTGAGCATAATCTGGCAAACAACTCTGAGTATAATCTGGGTCTTAATTTTTCCAAAAAAAGGAAAATCGAGAAATATTTATCTTTAGATTACTTTGCAGTAATCCTGATCTCATGCTCAAATCATGGAATCACAGAATCAGAGGCCCAGAGGCCGGTCCCAACTTTTATAGAAAGTATCCCTAATAGCAAGGTCAGCAGCAGCTACGATTTTATTCCACTTCTTTTCTGCCCACAGGGCCAGGACTATGGGGAGGTAAGTGAGGCACTCACCTTGGTGCAAAATTTAAGGTGTGTCCCAAAACTTAGTCATCACAATAAACATGTTACTGCATTGATGCCAAAAGGTGCCATGATGAACAAAAGAGCAAACTTTTAGAGAAAGACAAATACCATATGATTTCACTCATAGGTGGAATTTAAGAAACTAAACAGATAAACAAAGAAAATAGAGACAAACGAAAAGCCAGACTCTTAAATTCAGAGAACAAACTAATGGTCACCAGAGGGAAGATACACTTATCATGATGAGCACTGGGTGATGTAGAGAATGGCTGAATCACTATATCGTACATCTGAAACTAGTAAAACACTGTGTTACTTATATTTCAATAAAACAACCAAAATAAAACCGAAATATTTTAAATATCAACGGGCTTTGGGGCGCATGGGTGCCTCAGTCACTTACATGTCCGACTTCAGCTCAGGTCATGATCTTGGGTTTGTGGGTCTGAGCCCCTCATCGGGCTCTGTGCCGACAGCTCAGAGCCTGGAGCTGTCGGATTCTGCGTCTCCCTCTCTCTCTGCCCCTCCCCCGCTCACGCTCTGTCTCTCTCTGTCTCTCCCAAAAATGAATAAACATTAAAAAAAAATTGAAATAAATAACAACGGGCTTTGATCCTATACTTGTTCGACGCTGAGAGTGAACATTGTGTTCACCTTACCCTAGCCGTGGCTCCAACCAAACTCATTCTCATTTTAGGGCTTTAGTACTTGCTGTTCTCTGTCTGGAATGTTCCTCCCAAATCCTTGCATAGTTAGCTTCTCATTATTTAGGATTTTGCTCTAGTGTTGTCTTCTCAGAAAGGCCCTCTCTTCTCTGACTTTGCTACAAAACCACCCACCCTATCCCCATCACACTATTCCATTACTGTTTTACTTTTTCCAAAATACTCATCACTATGAAGTTATGATATTTGTTTCCACATTTGCTGATGTCTCTTCAGTGCCTGATACATAGTACTGTATGTATGTATGTATGTATGTGTGATACTGTATATATCAGTACATATTAGTTGAATGAATAAAGTACATGAATGGAGCACTTGTCTATGAGGCATCAAGTTAAGTGCTTTACATGCTTGATTTCAACCACTGTTGTACAGAGGAGTAACCCAGAGCTGTGAAGGGTTAAGAGAAAATTCACTTCATGTGACATAAGCTAGTGAGTGAATGGAGGCTAAAATCATCCAGAGTCCTATTCCTTTTCATCACCTCTACTGCTACCATCCATGCTTTGGGTTCCTTATTGCCCTCTTCCAAGGAAAGATTTAACTCTTTTATTCCCAAAGTCACCCCTGCCTTCTCCACTGAGCCATTGTTGTGAAAACTGTAAAATATCAACTCTTTCCTTGATTAAAAGCACAGCTAACAGTGGGTTTGCATGTCCAGGGAAGGCTCTGGTATGACATGTTCATGGATAGGGCTATTCTCACCAACCCAGCTAAGGCTGGGTCTGCCCCCTTTGTACAAGTTCTACCTGTGATTGTGTAGAGTGTACCCAAATTCATCTTCCTTTCAGGCTATGAAGTGTCCAACCATCCAACCAGATTCGATGAGAAAGTAACAGCTCAGGGCAACAGATCCGATCTGTGCTTGATCTCATTTCCTCTTTGGCCTTGTATTAAAAAGTGCTGTGCTTCTGGCTTCCTCAAGGCGTGTGTGGTGTGTGTGTGTGTGTGTGTGTGTGTGTGTGTGTGTGTGGTGTGTGAACAAGTTTAAATACCATAAATTTCACTAGTAATTTTACTAAGTTGTATAACTAGAACCACAACCCAGTGTTAAACTTCCCCCTCCCCACTAAGGTCTCTCATCCCCATTTATAGTTAATCCTCATTTCCTTTTTTAAATGTTTATTATTTATTTTTGAGAGGGAGGGGAGGGGCAGAGAGAGATGGAGAAAGAGAATCCCAAGCAGGCTCCACTCTGGCAGAGCCCAGTGCAGAGCTCGATCTCATGAACCGCAAGATCATGACCTGAGCCAAAATCAACAGTCAGATGCCCAATGGACTGAGCCACCCAGGCACCCCCAGTTAACCTCCATTTCTACCCCAAACCCAAGGCAACCATTAATCTCGTTTCTGTCTCTATGGATTGGCCCCTTCTGGACATTTTATACTGATGGAATCATTCTATACGTGACCTTTTGTGGCTGGCTTCTTTCAATTAGCATAATGTTTTTGAGGTTCATCCATATTGTAGCATGTATATAATTTTTTCCTTTTTCTTACTGATTATATATTCCAGATGTGTGCTTTGAATGGGACTGAAGGAGCAGCTCCGGCCAATGGCTCCTTCCTCTAGGCCTCTTTCCTGGAGAAGACATCCAACAGCCCTACCCACAGGGCCTCCCCCAGCTCTGAGTAACCTTTTCCCAATTCTGTTTTCATGGGAGGGCAAACCTGACCACTTCATCTCACACTTGGCAACAGGGTGCTTTTCACATCCTCAACCCAATGTCCTCTGGTGGTCCTGGTTCTCCTTTTCTAGACTGAAAGCTCTCTGCAGGGAGAAATTGGATCCTCAGCAGCTTCTACATTGTCTTGGTCTTCCAAGAACAGTGCTGAGCAAAAAGCAAGTGTCTGATAGATACGTGTGAGGGATGCTTGTGAGCGAAACAAGGCTGCAGCAGGGATTGTGGATAATCCCCATGTTCTTTCCATCTCTTCGGCCCTGGCTGCCATATTCGGTGTGTGCTTTAGCATCTCAACACTGAATGAGTCCAGTGAGTCACACTGCAATGGCTTGGCTGTGTCAGCTCCCCTGAGGCCATGGGCCCAAATGTCCCTCCAGTCAATTCTACAGAATGTACTGGAAAGAGCAAAAGTTCTGGCTCTGAGTTGACCTCAGGAAAGGTTTCTCCTCTGGAAAACAGGAAAAGTATCTACCCCGCAGACCAGGGGGATTAAATGAAATAAGGTATCAATAATACAGTCAGGCTCAGAACACAGTAGGAGCCTTCCCCCTAATTCTTTCATCTTTTCCCTCCCCACCACTTCTGTGTGTTTTTTTTTTAATGTTTATTTATTTTGAGAGAGAGAGAGCAGGGGAGGGACAGAGAGAGAGGGAAAGGGAGAATCCCAAAACAGACTCTGCACTGTCAGCACGGAGCCCAATGCAGGGCTCAATCCCACAAACTATGAGATCATGACCCGAGCCAAAATCAGGAGTTGGATACCTAACCAACTGAGCCACCCAGGGGCCCCTCTGTGTCTTTTCTTTTCTTTCTTTTTTTAAGTGGTAGAGGGTTTTTATTGTTTTTTTTTTAATTTTTTATGTCTATTTTATTTTGAGAGACAGACAGAGAGTGAGCAGGGGAGGGGCAGAGAGAGAGGGAGACACAGAATCTGAAGCAGGCTCCAGGCTCTGAGCTGTCAGCACAGAGCCCAGTGCAGGGCTCGAATCCATGGACTGTGAGATCATGACCTGAGCCGAAGTTGGACGCCCAACCAACTGAGCCACCCAGGCACCCGGCTCTGTGTCTTTTCTTACCCTTCCCCTCCCACCTCTCCCAAAGTCAGTAAGTAGATTATGGAAATTCAAAGCCACTTTAGAGTTTGGTAAACATGGTATCCTAAAGGTATTACTATCTCTGTGGAAGGATTTAACATGTTTGGGGAAGGAGTTCCAAGGACTCTGGTTCAGTTTTGATATTGCTGAGATATAAAGCAGAGTGGTAAATGGACAGCTTTCAGATGTGTTTCATTTGATTTCTATACTAGAAGTTCCAGAGAGGTATTGTCAACATTTAACAATTTAGAGGTTTCATATTATCATCTGGATTTCTGTCTTCTATTGGAAAAAAAGAAAAAAGGAAAAAAAGAAAAAAAAAAAACCAGAAGATCTGGCCATTGGGTTTCATGATTTGAAAGGCAAGCACCTTCCAAATGGCCTCAGTCCCATGGGTTTTCTCTTGCTCTGAAGACCGGGGTCCGTTTTCTTCACCCACACTCATTACATTTCTCGCCTGGCCCCTGAGACACTTAAATCTGTGCCCCTTTAAAAGTTGATGCTCAGGGGCACCTGGGTGGCTCAGTCGGTTAAGTGTCCAACTCTTGATTTCGGCTCAGGTCATGATCCCAGGATCGGGGGGGGGGGGGATTGGGCCCCACATAGGACTCTCCCTGAGCGTGGAGACTATTTGAGATTCTCTCTTCCTCTCCCTCTGCTCATGCTCACTCTCTCTCTCTCTGAAAAAATAAAATAAAAGGTGATGCCCCAAGAGAATCATTCCTGAGATTTACAAAGCTTAGTAATGCTAATTGTCCACCTGGGGTAAGGAGACTGTTATTCTGCCTTTCTTTTCTTTCTTTCTTTCTTTCTTTTTTTAATGTTTATTTATTTTTGAGAGAGTGACAGAGTGTGAGCAGGGCAGGAGCAGAGAGAGAGAGAGAGAGAGAGACACAGAATCTGAAGCAGGCTGCAGGCTCCGAGCTATCAGCTAAGAGCCCAATGCGGGGCTTGAACCCATGAACCGTGAGATCATGACCTGAGCCGAAGTAGACGTTTAATCACCTGAGCTACCCAGGTGCCTCTGCCTTTATTTTATCTTAATATCCACTGCAAAATATAGATGATAGTAAGAGCTTGAAGTGGGGAGTGGTGGGGAGTGGTGAGGGGCTGGTGCTCAGCTTGGTCTTAACTTCTGGCTAGCGTCTAGGAAGGGAAGGTTTGGTGAATTCCTTTCTACACTTGAGAGCAGACGTCCTGCCCAGTCCTTTACCTCTTCATGCGAGACCATGTATGTAAACTGCTTCACCTGGTGGCTGGTGCAGACACAGTAAGAACTCCATACACACTTGATGGAAGGTGTTATTATTGTTTCTGTCGTTACCATGATTAAACCCCTGCTTTTCTGCTGCCCAGCCAGCTCCCAGCAAGATGGGCTCCTCACACCCTTGCCTTTTAACAGCCACCTCCAGTACTTTCTGTCTCCTGACCTCTTTCACATGCCTGGACTCACTTTGCAGCCCCACACCCACCCCTTAGACCTACCCATGGCACTACCCCTGTGGCCCTGACTTCTGGCTTTCCTCCTCCATGAGGACTAGCACATCCATAGTTGCTCTGTTTCTAGCTGCTCCAGGTCAACAGCTCAGGGTGCCTAGTTCCTGCCTCTGGTCTAAAATGTAGGCTCTTTGAGGCAGTGCCTCCCAGTGAGCTCCTTAATGGAATCTGGATATCAGAGGACACAAATGCATAGGCTTCTGTGACTCCCAGGGGAATGAGGACCTCCGTGACAGCAGGGACATGTCTGTGTCTGACATGTTCACTGCTGTATCCCCAATGCCTAGGCCAGTCCCTGGTACACAGCAGGTGCTCAGTCAATGCTTGCAGAATGGATAAATAAGTTAATGGACAAATGAATGAAGGAGTGAGTGAATATGGATCAGAGACCTGCGTGGTAAAAATGGTAAAAATTGTAATTCTCCTAAATGCGTTGGTTTTGCGATGCTGCTTATTTCTCTTCCATGCGTCGGATAAAATCATTAAAGAGAAGATAGTCTATGTGCGAACCTTTTAGAGGAAGAAGCAGGGAGAGTTCCCTCTACGCTGTAGTCAAGCCTTGAGTAGGGCATGGGGCCAGTGGTGGTGACCTCCAGAGGAGCTGGGAGGGAAAGGGGGAGAGAGGGAGAGGAGTGTCCGCAGCATAGGAAGAGCCAGGGAGCTTGGGGAGCCAGCTGGGGACTGAGAAGCCCCTGAGGGCTGAGCAGGAGAGAGGCCTGCTGGGATATTCCTCCTGCGGGCACCACTGGTGAAATACCTGCTCCGCAACCCCTACCCCTGATTTGGTACTGACCTTAGGCAAGGCCCTCACCCCTTTTGCGGGCGAGTCATTTGGGGGCCTGCTCTGCAGTTATCCAAAGGCAGTCATCTCATAAATGCAGCTGCTTATTAGTCCTGCCGATGTAACCCAACAGCATCACCACCCACCTGCTTCTGCTTCTCTGTTCTGTTTCTCCTGCTGCCTGTTTCCTATGCTGGGTGGATAGCCAAAGCAGCTCGGGGTTACCAAACCCCAAACCAACGAAACCACTTCCCTTCCCTTGGAACAGTCCCAGCATTGAAAGCCCAGATGTGGATCCCTCACTTTTCCTCCCCCACCCCCACCTGTCCCTTTGTCCCCAGAGATGAGCCATGAACCCCTTGGAGCAGTGGGGACTGAGAAGAAAGAACCAGGCCCCAAGCACTGGACAGCAGACTGTTACTTCTCTTTCTTCTGGCCATGTGTCTTCACTCTTTGGGCAAAAGTTAATTTTAGCCAGCCTCTATCAAACTCCCAGAGGTTGATTTTCTTTCCCCATGACTTCTCTGGAAATTTGAGCTTTTCTATTTCTGGTGCACAGCAAACCTGGGGTTCCCAGAAGGCTGGGAAGGGGGCAGAGTCTAAATATTTTTAGGCCTCTGAGATGCTGCTTCTTCTGTGTCTATGCCCCATCCTGGGGCACCATTCCCTACCAGCATGATGATGTTATGGTTGGGGGGCCCCAGGGAAGGCCCTTTGCTGTCATATGTACCCTTGTACTACCTTAGAACTCTTTCCTCATGGGCTGCCTGGGTGGCTCAGTCAGTAGAGCATGTGACTCTAGACCTCGGGGTCTTGAGTTCAAGACCCACATTGGGCATGGACCCTACTTAAAATTAAAAAGAAAAATTTTAAATAAAAAGTACAAATAAAAAAAAGGAACTCTTTCCTCTCACTTGTTACTCAGGATCCAGTGCAACACATGCTCTGCCGTACTCACCTCCTCGTGGAGGTAATAATTATAGCTAAAATTTATTAAGCATTTATTTTGTTTGGCCAGCCATTATCCCACTTTTATTATCTCATTTGATGCTCATAACGACTCTACAAGGCATGTGATATTATTTCCTTCATTCTTTGAGTGAAAAAACAGGCTTAGAGAGATTAGATAATTTGCCCAAACTCACCACCCAGTAAGCGATAGAGCTGGAAATCTGAACCGAGGAAATGAGACTCCAAAGCCTTATGTCTTGCCACCATTTCCATATCCTCTGATAGGGCTGAGAGGTCAAGGGAGAAGGTCTGTACAAGGGTTTCCTTTTGGGGCTGTTAGTAAGCAATCTCTAGGGGTGGAGCCCAACATCTATGCGGAACTGGGGAACATATTCCCCGGTTCCCAGCTGGTGGGGAATATGTTTATGCTGGCCAAAATCACACTCTACATGCCCTCAGAATCACCCCAGCCTTCAAGTCAGAAAGAAAGCCCTTCTCACTGGATCCTCAAATAAGCCAGACCGGCTCCCAGGGGCACAGGGTCTTGTGGAGCTAAGAAACTCCCCCTCTTCACCCCTGTGTTCCCTGCCCACACCTTCTTCCTCTGGAAAGCCCCTCTCTTGGGTCTTGTCCAAAAGAGTCCCTGTCCTGAAGGAGACCAGCCCTTGATCCACAGACCCAAGGAACAAGTCCTTGCCACCCATCAGTCTCCTGCCCCTGGCCGGCCTCAGTGCAGCACTACCTGAGTCACTCTGCCTCCAGGGAAACCTCCAGGCTCCCTGAGATTAACACCACCTGGCCCAACTCTGCCCTCCCACTTATGGGCCTGTAGGAAATCTGATTTAACTGCGTCAGATCTTCGTATCTCAAACTGGGAAGTATGTTCCCACTGGGACTACATGTGCTAATTCTCAGAAGCTTTCTTGTGACAGAGGAGGAGGGGGAAATACAATTTTAAAACTCAACCTTTTTCATCCTGTGTTCAAACCCTGAGACCTAAACTCTTGTTCCTACCCCATCACACCCTTAACCTCCACTTCCTACCTTCTCTGGCCTTTTTGAATAGAAAAACTGCCAGCAAACTGCTCCCCGCACACGCACGCGTGTTTATTTTTCATTACAAAAGTGAAAGATGTCCAGTGCAGCGGGAGAAGCCTTAGGAAGACAGAACTCACCGGCCTTGCTGGGGGACTGGATGGGGAGGGTGAGAGAAAGAGAGGAATCTGTAATGATGTTGAGATTTCTGGCCTGAGCATGTGGATACGAGACTAACGGAAGGAAGCTTCCAGTAGGCCACTCACAGTCCCACTTCCTGCAAAGGGGGTACTCCATCAGAGACAAAATGAAAAAGAAACTTGGGGGGGGTGTCCCCCTTTCTGATATGCAAGAGGGGGATCAGGAAGCCAGGATGGCCGTGGGATGTGGGACCCACAGTGCTTATGTCATCTGTGCCGTTGTGGCTCAACCATGGTCGGAGTGGCTTCCGTGATTACAGAAGACTCTGGGCCGGCAGAGGAGGCAGGGGCCCCAGGAAAGAGGCCGCTCACCGCCGCGCCATGTGCCTTGAGTGGCGGTTGAGCCGAGAAGAAAACACACGGGAAAACTGGCCCTTGGTGTGGCTGTTTCACCAGAGGAGAAACTGCAAAGAGCAAAGCCCCCCAGTTAGGGCTGCCGTTGGCCCAGCTCTCTGCAGGCTCCTGTGCTGGTTAAGCAATGGGTGGTAAAGGTTTTCTCTTCTTACAGAAATACCTCGGGGTGCCTGGGTGGCTCAGTTGGTTAAGCATCTGGACTTCAGCTCAGGTCATGATCACATGGTTTGTGGGTTCAATCCCACATCAGGTTCTGTGCTGATAGCTCAGAGCCTGGAGCCTGCTTCAGATTCTATCTCCCTCTCTCTCTGCCCCTTCATTGCTTGCGCACGCTCTCTCTCAAATATAATAAACACTAAAAATTTAAGAAAAAAAGAAAAGAAATAACTCTAATACAGGAATACTGCTAATGCCTAAAATGGCAGACACAGAGGAGGTGGCTAGGGAGCTATTCTGGGACAGCTGGAGTCCTCTAGCAGGGCCTTGCAAATTTGACCACAAAGAGCCCCTTTCTGAACACAGGCAATTTTTGGAAGCCAGGGTAGCTGATGTGAGTTTTACTGCATGACCCTCAGATGTGAGAAATGTCACAGTTCTTTGTTTCTATAAATAAGATCAGTTTGCTCACGGCCTTCACACACTTGGTGAGCTGAATATTCCATCTTGGTCACAATCCAGATGCTTTCTCTCATTTCAGCATCTTCTCCCTACTGCACACTCACACATATGCACAGAGGATGCTGCAAAAATGCTGAGGTTGTCGATAAGAGGAAGCAGGGAGGAGGCAAGTTGGTCCCAAAGACGCCCATCAAGGAAACCCATTGAGATGGGAGCCATGGCTGTGGAAACAGAGAAATATCTCAAAGCCACCAGATGTGAAGCTGTTTGATTTCTGCAAATGAAGTGTTAAAAAGAGAGCCCTCCCTGGTCTAGACCCACAGTGCTGCTTTCTGCCAGAGAGAGACCATCGGTGTGGGCCCACGAGGCTGCAGGCCTTCACTGAGGGTCACGCAGCAGGGGGAGGAGGCATGACCAGGACAGACTCCTAAAGGAGACAGGCCTCTAGCAAACTGTTCCTTTTTGCCGTGTACTTCTCAAATAATCCTCCTCAATCCAATTGCTCCTGTCTCGCCTCTGATCTCCCCTTCAGACCTTGGCTTTGTATCTGGCTTCAGTTCTTCACTTTACCACCTCCCCCACCCCCACTCCATGAACTTGATGTATAGACTCTTCTTGGCTTTCCAAGCTGCCTCATTCAGGATTCACTTGTGATTCTCTCTTTCCTCACACTGAAGCCACGGGTCCTTCCTACTGACTCCCTTTCTCTGGCTGCTTCAGGGAGCATAGGTGGAAATAAACGGATGCTACTCCCTCAAAAGCCAAAGTTCAATAATTACCTTTGTTGCCCCCCCAGGGGGGGGCACATTTATCCCAGGGTCCCAGCTCAGACTTGACATGATGATTCTGGCTTGCTTGGTCTTTCTGTGGCCTGGCCTCACCTGCCCTTTTCCTGTGCCATGGTCGGTTGATTCTTCAACAATTAAAAATTCTTCTTAGTCAAATGAGGGAGAGAACAGGGGCTATTTCATAGCTGAGTTCCTCAGTCCGGAAATCCTGTTTCCCTTAGAGGGAACAATCATGCCCCTAAGGCTAACAGCTCCCTCTCATGGCTGTGATGCTATAGTTGAGGGCACTGAGCTATTGCAAACACTCTGTTTATAGGTGCTGTTCAATGTATTCTACATATATTAGTAATTTTACATTCACATCAATCCACTGAGAGAGGCATTATTATTATTATCACCATTTTATAGATAAGGAGATGGGCACAGAGAGATTAAGCAACTAGCCCAAAATCACACTGCTAGTTTAAGGAACAAAGCCAGGCTCTAAGCCCAGAAAGTCTGGTTCCAAAGTTGGTGATTTAAGCTTTATACCACACCGATTCTCAAAATGAAAGACAGTACCCACCCACTCCATTAAAATCCCTCAGACACACCTCTGCCCCTCTCACAGAAATTCCTTTTCTAGCAGACATGCTACAGGTTTAAAGATGGGTAGTGTGAGCCCCTCTTCTTCATTTCAATCCTAGCAGGTAAGGTAAGACAAGGTTGGTACTTCTTTGACCAGGCAGGCCACTGCTCTAAGGGTCTCCTAGTTCTGGAGCAGCAAGATGCATATTCGATGGCCTTATCCAGCATAAAGATCGTCCCCATCTTAAGCTGCAGTTTCAGGTTGGGGATAGACTGGTTCTCTTCTTGCTGTGTGGTTATAGCTCTTCAGCCAGGCACAGGAACGGAATGATTTTGGACCACAGACTCAGTTCTAGAAAGAACTCAGGGACATACTCTCCAAAGAAATGTCTGCTCCATTTCTCCTGGCTGTGAAACTTCCCTATGAAGAGAGAAGCAAGCCTAACATCTCAGCCTGCCCCCCACCCAGGCTAAAAGCCAGCACCCAGAAACACCAAGGGACCATCCGAGAGCTCAACAACTGGAAAAGATGTCCAGCTTCCAGTCAGGGACCCCAGTGCTCACACGAGGGACAATCTTAGACTCAGCACATTACTCTACCAAGACTTGGTCCTGCAGGCTCAGCTCCAATGTGACTCAGCAGGGGGAGGAATATGAAGGGTCTCATGAGATGTTTCCTACTGACCCTCATGTGAGAAACCATGTGGTCCAACTCACTTGAAGATGGGCCCCATGACAGTCTCGTGGGCATCATTCTCCCTTTAATTTTCCTTTCACTTTTGCTGCCTGCATTGCGGGGAATCCTGCAAAGCGTCTTTTAGCCTAATATCCCCATGGCAGGAGTTTTGGGAAAACACAGACAACATTTATGAATACCAAACCCAAGCAGGCATGAAGTCAGAGTTTAAAAAGCACAGTCCACAAACTAAAAGAATTTTTAAAAGGAAGCCAAATCTTTAAGTTGCATCTCTATTGTACAAGAAGGGATTTAATTTATAATTTCCCATGAGGTTTTGTGGGACAGAGCCTTTAAAAGTGAGACTGCCAAAAGAATGGTCTTTGAAGTTTAAAAACAAACCTTCTTGAGAATCGTCTCTTCCTTTTTCTGTTATGCCATCTATAAAGTTAACCGCCCAACCCTCCAGGAGCTGTTGATAGCAAATAGCCAAAGGAGACTTGATGGAGAGTTTTGCCCCTGACCAAAGGAAAAGCCCAGTGTTCTTCATCAGAAGGACAAACCAGGGACACAGTATTAGAGTAAATGTCTATTCCTGCTGAGGCCTTAAAATATACAGTGGGACATCAGACCTTCTCTAACTTAGTGGTTCCCAGACTGGAGTTCACAGAGGTAGCATATTTTGAGCTTTTTGAATCAAGTCTAAGACATCATTAAAGTACATACAGCACTATTTTTTAAAAAATAATTTTTTAATGTTTATTTATTTTTGAGAGAGAGACAGAGACAGAGACAGAGCCTGAGTGGAGGAGGGACAGAGAGAGAGGGAGACACAGAATCTGAAGCAGGCTCCAGGCTCCAAGCTGTCAGCACAGAGCCTGATGTGTGGCTCTAACACACAAACTATGAGATCGTGATCTGAGCTGAAGTCGGAAGTTCAACCAATTGAGCCACCCAGGCGCCCCAGTACAGCCCTATATTATGTACCATTGAGAAAGAAGAAAATGTTATCAATTAAACCAAATGTTCTTTTTGTTATAAGATGCATTTGGGTTTTAGAGATGTTAAAGTGTGAAAATGAATCCATAGAATCGATGAAACATGGTTGATTCAGTGTTGTTAGGATGAAATGTGTCACTCCTCACAGAGAGTTTAGGGCAGTGTTTGACACACTGGAAGAGCTTTCAATAAATGTAAACTACAAACTTTAATTGTTGAAATATCTTGGCTGTCCATATATTTGGGATTTAATCCTAAGAAAGGTAAGAGGCTGTATTCAGGGAGAATAATTCACTTTCCATGGCAGAGTGGAGAAGTATAGGTTGAGTTGGTGAGGTGGATAGTCATGAGGAGGTTGCCAGAAGATACATCAGAAATATGGGTTGCGTGGAGCTGAGGTGAGCACACTCTGTCCATGTCAGGGAGGAACTTTAAGTCTGATCACTGTCTAGATCCATCCTAGAGAATGGGAGCCACTGCCTACTAGAAGCAGAGTCACAGAGGGAAATCCTGTGACAAGGTTTAAGAAACCTGTATTATTACTATAAAAATGAGGTCATGAACTAACACCGTGTCAGCTAGACAAGAGTCTCTCATCATCCAAGAGCAATTGCATTCTCAAGGGCACTCTGTATGATGAAGTGGTTATACCACTAGAGAAAGGAAAGTAAAACCAGACCGCGCGTGACATCTCTCCACCCACCACAAAGTTCCTTGTAGCTCATGGAGGGGACCAATGCATGACCATGAAGGAAGGGCCATCTGGGTCAGACCTACTTCCTCATTGCCACCAACTGTACCACATTTGACAGTTGCCATTTGGCAGCTGCTGGTACCAAATGACTATGAGGAAAAGGAGCCCCTGGTTCACACAAAACCCACTGCACTTCATTTCCAGGTCCCAGCTAAGTGCTGTTACCCCTATTTTTAACCTTTCCTTTTCCATTTCCATCAGATAATATGACCTATAAGTTTTTTGCTTTGGGGAATGTATGATCAATACCTATCTGGCCATAAGTGGTGTTACTAGTGTTCCATGAGCAAGGGGTTCCAATTAAACCCGGCAAAAAACATATTTACCTCTCTGCATTAAAAATCCACAAAAATGATAGTAAAAGAAATGTTTTTTCAAAAGCCATAAGCCAACAAAGAGAATTGTAGAGGAAATAATAGTAGACTCAGATGTCAGAACTATTTTTTTTTTTTAATGGAAAGCAAATAGAAGAGTTAGAAGATAGGGGAAAAGTGGGGAGCCTGTAAGGAGGGGCCAAGAAGAAGCAAGATGATTCCCACCCAAGAAAGGCTTAGGGCTTAGAAACACTAGTATCTCCCACAGCAACATAAGCAGCCAGAGGATGATTGAACAATAGCAGCCAAAACAAGTATCATTTTCTTAAGGAAAAAAAAAGTTGTCTTCCTTATCTTAAGGGGGAAAAAGGCATCATTCAATCAACTCTGTCATCCTCAAGATATATCCATCTTTTCCTTCTCTCTTTTTAAAAAATGTTTATTTATTGATTTTGGGGGAGAGAGAGAGAGAGAGAGAAACAAAGAAAGAAAAGAAAGAGAAAGCAAGCAAGCAAGCAAGCATTCCTGCATAGGAGCAGGGGAGGAGCAGAAAGACAGGGAGAGGGAGAATCTCAAGTGGGCTCTTCCAGCACAGAGCCAGATGCAAGGCCCAATCTCACGAAATGTGAGATCATGACCTGAGCAGAGAGAGGGCTGAAACCAAGAGTCAGATGCTTAATGAACTGAGCCACCCAGTCTGCATTCCCTGTCTTCATGTCCTCGTCTCCCTCCCATTCCTTAACAAACTTCAGTTTTGTTTTCTCTCCCATCACTTTGCCTAAAACCCATCCTGCAGTTGCTAATCCAATGGGCACTTTGTTATCCATATAAGATTTGAGCTCTCTTCAATCTTAAGGTGATATTGTTAATCTTTTTCTCTTAAGACTCTGGTCTGCCTTTGGTTTCTGAATCTCCACACGCTTCTGAGGTCTGGCCTCTCCTTCATGACCTTCTTAACAAGCTCTTCCTTTTTCTCTCCCTTAAATGTTGGTTTCCTATATTGTTC
The DNA here is from genome assembly GCA_028646485.1 of Cryptoprocta ferox. Lineage (NCBI taxonomy): Eukaryota > Metazoa > Chordata > Mammalia > Carnivora > Eupleridae > Cryptoprocta > Cryptoprocta ferox. The sequence goes on along the minus strand of CM053568.1, from coordinate 20,959,470 downwards.
TTGTCTTAATCTAGCCACTGTACCAACTACTTCTATACCTACTGGAAACTCCACAAAAGTTTCTCATTGATGAATTACACTCAGCTGAATTTATCATCTTCCCAACCATCTTCTAACTCAGAGAAAGGCACCACCATAAACTTGTCATTCCTATTACATTTTCCCCTCTCCCTCACTGTTCTTGTTATCCATTACTGCATAAAAAATTACTTCCAAAGCCTAGTGACTGGAAGCTATTTATTTTACTTTACTTTTGTGGGTCAGAATTCAGGAAGGGCTTCGATCGGCAGTTCATCTCTGATCTATGTGCTATCAGCTAGGGCATCTTGGGGGTAGAGGGTCTACTTTCAATATGTCTTCTTCACTCACATTGTGTGACATCTCAGTACTCCTTGATCTCTTTCTCTTCACATGGCATCTCATTCTCCAAGATTTCTCCAGTGCCTTGGGCTTCTCACAGCTTGTTCTCTAGGTAGTCATATTTCTTACCTAAAGGTTCTAATAGGAAAGAAGTGGAAGATACCGGGCTAGTTGGGCACTACACCTGACAGTGTTATTTCTTCAGCATTCTATTGGTCAGAATAGTCTCAGGGCGCACCCAGAGTTAAGAGGATGCAGAAAGGCTCCATCTCTTGATATGGGTGGGAAATATTATTGTGACCATCTTTGGAAATACAATCTACCATGTTTATCCACACAACCAATTGCCAGATCTTATCTGTTCTACTTTCTAACTGCCTCTCAAATGCATTTACCACTCTCCCTTTCCACCATCATCGCCTTATTCAGGCCACCATTTTTTTTCTCTTCTGGACTCTTGTCTTCGCTTCCTAACTGACTTGTATAGTACTTTTAGATCTCTTTTATTCTCTGCATAACTGATAGCATGATCCTTTTAAAAGGCAAATTTAATTCTATTTCTTCCTATACTTAAAACTTTTATATAGCTCCCATTGCCTCTAGGAAAAATCTAACATAGTTTACAAGTCATTCATGACCCTACCTCTACTTCTATTTCCACTCTCAACTCTGATGGTGTGATGGATTAATGTACAGCTCTACATATTTAGAAGCATTTAAAAATAGGTTTTAACTTTACATAAAATTGTTTTTATATTTGTGTTAATGTTTCATTTGTGTCTTTTGGGAAATTTAATTTTGATTATGAATTTCTGGTGCCTATAAAATAGCTATCACCTAAAAAGTGTTTCCAAAAATGTTTCACTATGACACCTTTCTATACTCATACTTTCCATCGTGCCTCCTCTGTTCTTTTTGGATGTAACTTAAATCATTAGTTGTTCATAAAGACTAAAACTTCAACACCTCCAGAACTCTGTGTCCATGGCTTCTGATTTTATAATAGTAGCTCTTTCTGTATTTTTCTTTTTCTTGAAGTTTATTTATTTATTTTGAGAGAGAAGAGAGTGGGAAAGAAGCAGAGGAGGGGCAGAGAGAGAGGAAGGGGGGAGAGAATACCAAGCTGGCTCCATGACGTCAGCACAGAGCCCAACATGGAACTCAAATTCATGAACTGTGAGACCATGACCGGAGCCAAAACTAAGAGTAGGTCACTTAACCAACTGAGCTACCCAGGTGCCTGCTATAACAGTAGCTCTTTTTGAATGGCTTATTTTACACAAATAAAATGTATTTGTGTGATATGAAGTATAAATAAATAGCAGAACTTTAAAAAATTATTACAAACAACTTTGTCTTTTTGTAGAATATTTTTACTAATTTACGTTTATTGTCATGACTGATAGATTTGGCCTTTTGTTTCAAATTTTACATTTTGCATTTTTTCTTATGCTTCTCTTTTTTCTTTGTTTTCTATCTTCTGATACTTAGCTTAAATCTTTATGACAGATTTTGATAGTGTTTTAGAAAATAAGTCAATGTTTCTAATTCTATTACTACTTATCTTTATTTCTTTGCATGTGAAGAGTTGTAAAAATTTTGACTAGATCACTTTTTTTCCTACTGTTCAATATTGTTTATTGACAACCCAGTATATGGAAGACACAGATGACACAATGGTAAAGAAAAGAAACAATCTCTTCCTTCACAGAGCCTACAGTTTAACAAAGAAGACTGACCATAGCTTAAAAAAAAGTACAATAGGGCCAAGTACAGATTTTATATTCAGGTTATTGTCATACATGTTTATACAATCAACTGCAAGAATAATCTTTGGATTTTGTGGTCCCTTTGGAACTAAGTTTACTTTTATTATATATAGTGATTTTCAGTGCTGCCATGATTTTCCAATTCTTGGGTCCTTTATTTATCTCCCCTTGGCTATAATATGTCATTCAAGTAGCTGGGTAAAGGGATACTTTTATGGGCTCTCCAAGAGCCAGATACAAGGCAAAGGGAACTCAATACCATGAATAATTGACACATTCGTGATTTTTCACCATCAGAGGACATGCAGCAAGGTTGTGGATTAGGGAAAAAAACTTCCTAGCAAAGTTATAGAGACCACTGCTCAGTTTTGAAAGAGACATTTTTCTACAACTTTAAGAAATTGAGTAACCATTTTGCATTGCTTATAGGAACAATTACCATCTCAAGGTTCAATGCATCTATAATGAGATCTCATAGCTAGTCTTGTAAAAGTTGAAGTGTGTTTGGTAGTAGTAGCATGGAGAAGCCTGTCTCAGGAAACTAGAAAGGAATTGAAATGATGGACTCTGATCCCACAGAGTCTAGATTGAGATGGCACCTGTTTCTTCTTTCATATCAGACATCTGGGACCTGACACAGGATGGTGGGTAAGGGGAAGGACTAGCCACTTGCATAATGACTGCTTTTATGAATGGGTACTTAATCTAGACAAATATAAGCAGGAGGCAAACTCTGAAACTGTAGAGCCCAGAAACTGGGGAAATAAAAATTAATCTGAATATTAAGAGAATGTGTCAAGAGATTCATGCCAGGAAACCAGCCTAATTTCCATGCCAACATTGGACACCCTTGCCTGTATGTCAAAGACAGCTGTTTGGTCTTTGGTTATACAATACATATTAGTGCTGAGTTGGAACATTCTGCCTGCTTGCCCATGTCGATCAGCCTCTTGAAAGTGGTGGAAGAGAAAAGAAGGTTAGTGTGAGAAAGAGGATAAACCATTCAATATTCAGGCTTACTGTCATGACCCTTGAAAGGTCTAGAAATGTTATCATCCACCACCAAACCCTTAACTTCTCAAATAGGAGTTAGTCTTAGGGGGAAAAAAAGGGCTGGTGGGGTATTTGGGGCAGAGCCTCATATCCCATACTCTTGGGGAAGGGGGTGGAAAAGAGAGAAATATTCTATGTGGGACCACAAGGATTACCAAAAGGAGATGTGTAGGACAATGGTTTGATAATATAAAGGATTTGTTTCTACCATCATTTCACTCCTCTCCTCTCTTCCATTTCTCCTCATCAGACATTGACAATATATCCATAAGTGATGTTCAGTAAAAGGTATTTCCTTCAGATCTATATCTATCTATCTATCTATCTATCTATCTATCTATCTATCTATCCATATCTCTATATATCATCTATCTCACATAAAAAAAAGAGGGGGGGAGCACCTGAGTGGCTCAGTGGTTCAGATGCTTGGTTAAGCATCCAACTTTGGCTCAGGTCACTATCTCATGGTTTGTGAGTTTGAGCCCCGCATAGGGCCCTTAGCTGTCAGCATGGAGCCCACTCGGATCTTCTGTCCCTTTATTCTCTGTCCCTCTCCCACTCATGCACTCTCTCTCCGGCCCCCTCAAAACTAAATAAAAACATTTTAAAAATTTAAAAAAAGATTCTTTTGAAGCACCTGGGTGGCTCAATTGGTTAAGCATTCGACTTTGGTTTAGGTCATGATCTTGTGGTTTGTGAGTTCAAGCCAAAGTCCAGCTCATGCTGACAGCTCAGACCCTGAAGCCTGCTTTGGATTCTGTGTCTCCCTCCCTTTCTGCCCCTCCCCTGTTTGCACTCTGTTTTTCTCTCTCTCTCTCTCAAAAATAAATAAATATTTAAAAAAATAGATTCTCTCTCTCTCTCCCTCTGCCCCTTTCCCCACTTGCTCTCTTGCTCTCTCTCTCAAAAAAAATTTTTAATGTATTTATAAACATACTTAAATACATGGGAGTTGATCTGAATTTAAAATGCAGTTATTGGAGGTGCCCCAACCTCCTTCCAACCCCAATGTTTTTCACTGAGAAAGTGGCCTTCTGAATATTTCATCCCATATGTTGTTATTTGCACTGGGTTGTTGAGCATATTCTCAAACAGCTCTTTCTACCCAAACCTACAGAATAAGTAAGAAAGGGAAACAGTGATTTAAATAGGATCAGCCCTGGACTGTCCCCCAGAAGGACCCCTCTAAGATCTGACAGGCAATAGCTGATAGCTAAAAGGGTGATATAAGTTTTTGGAAAACCCACTCATGTGTATTCAAAAACATTGTCACTCTATTTTTGGATCAGAGATATTTGTTCTTTCAACTTGTAAGGAAACTCATCTAACTTGTCTTTATTAATTGCTCGAAGGCCCAAAATAGAAGACTTAAGAAATAAATTTTGACATAACTTTCATTTATTTGTTTGCTTTTAGCAAACCTTCCTCTCTCTGCTGTGTTATACTTGTTCTTCTAACACCCGTCATAACTAACCTCAGTAGCAATGACATTGAGTGAAGTGACTTCCCAAGGTGTCTGACAAAACTAGCCCCAAAACCAAATCTAGCTGCCAGACTCAGAATTCTTCCTGCAACACAGTGCTGCCTCAATTCTCCCACGACACAAGCCACAGGATGGGCTCTAGGACAGTGGAGCAGGATGAACGGGAGTTATCAGAATTGCAAGTTTTCTCTTTTCAGACTAACTCATATAATCAAATAAATCACAAAGATTACTCTTGCAAACTCAGTTGGAAAGCACTGTTTATTTCTTCCAGAAAGAAAAGAAAAGAAGAAAAGAAAAGAAAAGAAAAGAAAAGAAAAGAAAAGAAAAAGAAAAGAAAAGAAGAGGAGAGGAGAGGAGAGAAGAGAAGAGAAGAGAAGAGAAGAGAAGAGAAGAGAAGAGGAGAGAAGAGAAGAGAAAGAGAAAGAGAAAGAGAAAGAGAAAGAGAAAGAGAAAATCATCCGAGAGAGTGATGCCATTTCATAGTGACTTTGTAAATTTCCTAAATCAGCCAGTGTGCTTTTCTTTCCTCACTTCAGTCCAGACCTGGAATGTGGGAAGAACTAGAAAGACTTTCCTGAAGGCCCAAGGAAGCACCAGAAGGAAATGAGACTGGACTGTTCCCTCTTCACTAGAAGGCCCAAAACAAAACTGCCATCCACATGGGATTAGGCTAAGTCTCCTTCTCCCACCCCATTGTTCATGCTCTTGCCACACCAACACAGGTCAGAGGGAAGTGTTTACTGCTGAATCAGGCACATCTCTTCTGTTTCGATTTCACAGGAATAGAAAGAACTGCCATAATTAAAACACTATCTAGAGGGACTGGAACCCTCGATGGGAATGTAAATTGGAAGACACAATTTCTTAAAAGGTCAAATATGCTGTGCTAAGTGAAAGAAGCCAGACACAAAAGGCCACATGTTGTATGATTCCCTATTTATGAAATTTCCAGAATAAGCAAATCCATAAGGGATAGAAAGTAGATTAGTGTGGTTTTCAGGGACAGGGGGGAGGGAGGAATTGTGACTGACTGCTAATAGGTATGGGGTCTCTTTCTGGGATGATGGAAATATTCTGGAATCAGATAGTAGTGATGGGTGCACAACATAGTGAATTTCCCAAAACCACAGAACTGTGTATACTTAAAAATGATGATTTTTATGTTATATGAATTATATCTCAGTTAAAATGCATTAAAACTGAAAACACTGGGGTCCCACACTCCAAAGGGTCTGAATTAAAGCAACAACTTTATATGGATGTATTCAATTACATAAAGGATATTTTTTTCAGTGTGGGAAAAAAAGGGAATGAAGAGAAATAGGGAAGACCAGTTGTGTCTGATAAAAATGATCTATTGATCTAGTTCTGTTTTCATAGCAAAAAATCAAGTCAGGCAGAACCTTACCATAAACCTTACCATAGATTCCACTTCTGAGAATCTACCCAAAGGAAATGAAAATATGTTCACACAAATTGTATGTGAATACTCACAGCAGCATTAGTCACAATAGCCAAAAACTGGTTAACCAACTGGTGAATGGAACAGCAAAATGTGGAATACTATTTGGCAATTACAGGAATGAAATAATGATACATGAAATGACATACACAAAATACTTCAAAAACATGATGCTAAGTGGGGGGGGGGGGAAGCCAGAGACAAAAGACTATATATTCTATGATTTCACTTGTGTGAATTTCACAGAAAAGGGGAATGATGAGAAAATTCTAAAGCTGGATTGTGGTAAGGGTTGCACTAAAAATTACTGAGGTGTCTTTTAAGTTAGTGAAGCTAGGGGGAGAGCAACAGGGAGGGCAGGAGGGAAAGGAAGAAAAAATTGGAACACAAAGAAATCTTTTGTAACACACAAAAAATAGAAAACAATGTGACAAAAATAACACAAAAGTTTCAGACTAATACGCAGTTAATGGAAAACAGAAAAAGTTTAAAATAAAATGTGGGTAAAGATATATCAAGCAAAACACATAAAAGCTTGGCAATATTCACAGCAGAAAAGTGGAATTCAAGGGTTAAGCCTTCAGTGAGACAAAGAGAATCAGTTTATATGAATAAAAGGTAAAAGATGCAGGGAAGAAATAGTAAAGTGTGTCATGTTCTGATCTTCTAAATACATGCTTGTAGCAATATGTTTGTAACTGTTCCTATCAGTCTACCACCGATCAAATGGGCAATAAATAAATTTATAAAAATGTTGAATATACATATAAGCTTGAATTTGTAGATACATTAAAGATGGATAAAATAGTTTCTTTTTAAAGGTACAAGAAAAATTTCCACAGAGAAACAGCCCAGCAAGAAAACCTCATTAAGTTCTGAAACACAGAACTTGTTCAAACCATACTCTCTGACCGCAGAGCATAAGTAGACATTCATAACAAAACTACAACACAAAAATAAAACATCTACTATAAAGGAACGAACTTCTAGTTCTTGTCCCCACACTGCATGCTTCTCTGCCCACCCTCCCCCGCCCCCCACTCTTCCCCACGCCAGGTGGCTTTAGAGCTTTGCTTACTTCCTTGTCCTTTTCCAGTTCTGTGTGCCTGGGGACTGCTGATGCCCCACTAGGGATCAGGATATCTCTTAGAGCCCAGCCAGCTCTCACACGATGCCTGAGTGTTTGCTCCCAGGATTAGAGCAGGCTCTCTGTTGGGCTTGACCGCCTGAGTTCTGTGCTCCTCTAACTTCTCCAGAGCTTCTGAATGAACATTATTTTTTTAAATAAACATTTAAAGTTTATATATTTGTTTTGAGAGAGAGAGAGAGACACAGAGAGAGAGAGAGAGAGAGAGAGAGAGAGAGAGAAGTGGGGGAGGGGCAGAGAGAGAGGATCCCAAGCAGGCTCCACACCGTCAGTGCAAAGTCCCATATGGGACAGAAACTACGAGATCATGACCCGAGCCCAAATCAGGAGTTCGATGCTCAACCAACTGAGCCATCCAGGTGCCCCGGGATGAACATTATTATGAACTGGCTCAGTTATTAATACAATGGTGTTTTGGTTCCCATGTTTCTTATATGAAGCTGTAGGAGAAGCTCTCTAAGAAGAAGTACAGAGAGACTGAGGGAGGATGATTTATGCATTTCTGCAATCCCAGATATAAATATTACTGGCAAGTTTCACCAAGTCCCATCTTGATTTTTATTTTTTATTGTTTTAAAAATTTTTTTAACATTTATTTATTTTTGAGAGAGAGAGAGACACACACAGAGCATGAGCGGGGGACAGTCAGAGAGAGAAGGAGACACAGAATCAGGAGCAGGCTCCAGGCTCTGAGCGTCAGCACAGAACCTGATGTGGGGCTTGAACCCATGAACTGTGAGATCATGATCTGAGCTGAAGTCGGCCACTTAACCATCTGAGTCACCAGGCACCACCTTGATTTTTAGTATCTACCAACTGAAACTAGAAAAGACTTCTGTGCTGCCCAACATGAAAATACTATTGCAGGGGCACCTGGGTGGCTCGGTCTGTTAAGCATCTAACTCAATTTTGGCTCAGGTCATGATCTCACGGTGTGTGAGTTCGAGCCCTGCTTTGGGCTCTGTGCTGACAACGCAGACAGAGCCTGCTTGGGATTCTCTCTTTTTCTCCCTCTCACTGCTCCTCCCCCTGCTCATGTGCGCTCTCTCTCAAAATAAATAAATAAACTTTAAAAATAAAATAAAATACTATTGTAAACTATTTATAAAAACTAATGAGATGCTTCCATTTAATAATGCTTTCTTTTTTTTGCCGAAGAATAACAATAACATGTTAACATTTAATGGCAAAGATTTAAATAAATCCACTCTAAAGAAATTAAGAAGATCAAACTAATAAAGGTAAAAGTGGAAACTAATTAATTAGGAAACAAAACTGGACAGAACAGAGAAGTAAATCCAAGAGCTGTTTCTTTAGGTTATCTAGTTATTTAAAAATAATACTAAGGCAACACAAATAATAAGATTTATCCTGAGTTTTAAAAGGATTTATTTAGCGGCATGAAGATCTAAAAATCATCAACAAATACCATACATTTCTGTGTGCTAATGAATAGGATGATCCCAATGAAATACACAACTCTCACCTCTGCCAAGCTTCCTGCCACCCACGGCACCCCATCACACCCCAAGACTTCACTCCTCACTTCAACAAGCCCTGAAGCAGAGAAATCTCCTTAGAAAAAGACCATTAGCCCTTAAGGCTTGGCAGGGCTTCTCAACCCTTTTCTCTAACAATGCAAAAAAGTTCAAGTTATGTGGCAAACCTCTGGGCAAAATGCCCATTCCTTTCAAGTAATGTTGACCTTCAAGATGAACCACAGCCCCACTGTTAGCCTTGTAAGAAAGCTAATTAAAAAATAAGCTCGGAGAACGTGGAGACTAAAGAGCATAGAGCCCAATGTTTGACCTGGAAAATACGGAACTAAAGACTTTGTTACAGGAGAAAGCAAAGGGGGTAGGAGTGGGGATGGGAGAGAGGATCATAAATGTTCCATGGGGAGAAAGCTAAACAACTTTGCACCAGGCTAATCGGTTCAATTTCTCCTCTAGTCCCATTGTTTCTGTTTTAGTTGTATAATTTCTGATTTTGTCTTTTCTGTAAATTGGAGATAATCAGCACACATATTACAGAACTGTTAAAGCAAATCAGGTAGCGTATGTGGAAGTACTTTGCAAAATGCAATACTTGATACAATGGTAGTGCAGAGAGAAGGGTTTCACTGCTCAGTGAGGGATGAGCTAAGACAACACACGCCTTAAGTCTGTTCTAGGGCAGTCATGACATTCAGCTTTCAAATACAACGTGTCTTCAGACCCACGGTTGGGGGGGGGGGTGTTGCTGTTTGGCTGCCCTAAGGTTAAAGGCCCTTTGTAAGTCAGAAGGCCCAGCTGTCCCAGCCAACAGGAGGAAGTAGCATACCTCCAGAGCCCAATAATACAAGGTTATAAATAAGGGCAACCCTGGACTCTATCTCCTCCTCTTGGACACCCAAATTTCTTGATCACCAAGGCCTTTGGGCAAGAGCTGGGATAGGAGTGCAGATCTGGAGAACTGACTTTTAACTATGAAACAAATATCTGAAAACCCCACCAGGACTCAGACCCATGTGGAGAAACATAGAGCCGATGAGGCCATTTGAGGTAGCTCAGCCCGACTGGGACTGGGGGCTTATTGATTTGTTTGTATATTGTTATGTGATGAAAACCCACTCCTCTGTCTTTCCTAGCAAATATTTAGCAAAATCCACATTGATCATTAATGTTTTAAATGGATTTTCTTAGGGCGCCTGGGTGGCTCAGTCAGTTAAGCATCCAACTTCGGCTCAGGTCATGATCTCACGGTCTGTGGGTTCAGGCCCCACATTGGGCCATACGTTGGGCTCTGTGCTGACAGCTCAGAGCCTGGAGCCTGCTTCAGATTCTGTGTCTCCCTCTCTCTCTCTGCCCCTCCCCTGCTCACCCTCTGTCTCTCTCTCAAAAATAAGTAAATATAAAAATAATTTTTTTAATTTAAATGGATTTTCTTTAGGAAGGACTGCAAAGGGGCCTTGGGTCTGGTGTCATGAGTAGCAAAATCAGAAGCTGCACTTGGAAGATAGAGAGTCCTGAAATACACAATAGGACACATCTTAATTGTCCGAATGAAACATTTTAAGAAGAGAGTTTCTCACTGGCCCAACTTGGGGTGAGAATGACTGGACTAATAAACTATGGCCAACTGGGTAGAGCCAAGTAGTACTGACATGACAACCAGAGAGGTCTTGTGAATCAGGGGGCGTGGCCAGGATGAGACCCTTTGCAAGCTGGGCAGGTGCTCTAAGACGTGCTACCATGAGAACACATGCCACAATGTGAAAACAGCCCATCTCTGGGGGTGAGATTGCAGATGTCTTTTTGTTTGTATCATTCAAGAATGGATACATTGGAAGAAATAGAAACACAACTCTAACCATCTGAGGCAGAAAGTGAAAATTATCAAAAGGCTAACATGAATGCCGTGAGAGCAGGGTACACCTTTTCTTAAGAACAGAATCTTGGACACCGTCCAGGACCATCTCTCACTTCTGGTTTTCTCTGAATGTCAGCTTACTTTCCTCCAGATTTTTCCACACAACAAGAGACATGACTGCAGGAGGCTCTCCAGCCTGGCATCTCCCTCTTTCACTACCAGAATGAGACTGGGATTCACTCTGTCTGGTTCCAAATTTTAAAAGCCCAGAGTAGATCGGCTTAACTCAGGCAGGAACTTTTACTGCCTTGTCCTCCATTCTATCCTCACTACCTGGCACATGGGAGAGCCTCAGTACACTCATTAAGTAAATAGTGGATGTGAGGGAAATCGAGGGAGCCTACTGAAAGGTAACTTCTGGGTTTGGGTGACCAACTGGAAGGTAATACCATTAACTCAACCAGCCTTCAGAAGATTAACAGCCATGTGGAGGGCCCAGAAGCATTGCTTAGCAGTGAAGAATGTGAACATCAGAGTTAGACTTCCTGGATTTGAATTCCAGCTCCACCACTAACGATCTTTGTGACTGTGGGCAAGTTATTTCAACCTTCAAAGCCTCAGTTGCCCCACCCAGAAAAATGGAGATTATTTTAGCACTCAGTGTATAGGGCTCATTGTGAAAATTAAATAAAATACACTGTGAGGGGACTCAATAATCATTGACTAATATTATATTCTCCTTTCAACTACACTGCATTATGTTTTCAAATTGACTTTCACTATCTTTGTGGTTAGAACTGATTTTTTTCTGATAGCATAAGTTTCATGTTTCAACATTTATGCCAGTTAATCAGTCTGTTTCTCCAGTCAACAGGGCAAAGGCATGTGTTCAATCATACTTATCTCGATGGGGAGAAATAACTTTGGAGCCCCTACTTTTGTTGAGGTTCGTGTCATAACAGAGCCTGTGCTCTAAGAAGCATTTGTATGTTGCACAGGAATGTCACCAGGAATGCTCTTGGAAGGTGTCCAGGCAGCAATATCCAGAAGGTCATGGCCATGTTCAGGGAATGCAGACCCAGCCCAACAAAATCTGAGACACTATGGGGACAACCACATGGTCATGTTCACTCATTATGCTACTGTACCTGTATAGGTGGAGATACCCAAAAAATTTTGGCCTCTCTCTCTCAACCTTAAGTTTGAATGTAATTTTTCCTTCTTGGTTTTTAAGTATCCACTAAGGGATTGGAATACATCCTTTACCTAGGAGAACACGTAAGTTTAAAAGCAAAAGCTTTTTATGTGGTCTTTTAAATTTCTCTGTATATAAGGACTATGGCTTTGGGGGTCACCTCTGTCCTCTATGTCCATCATGCTTTGAAGGTATAAGTAGAACTCAGAATAAGAATGAAATTTTGTGGGTTTTACTTTTTGTTAGTAGAATTAACTTGAATATTTTATATAAAGGTCCTCCTTTTTATAACATCCTCAAATATGTTGGGGCAAATTATATTTTACAATATATATCCCAAACTGCATACTCTGATCATAGAAAAGTGCAAATAACAAGTTTCATTCAAAAGATACTGATTGCATCTCAGGAACTATTGACTCCTATGTCATGACCCCAAATTCAGACCTCAACCCTTGACTTAAAGTCAAGTTATATCCTATTCTGTATTTGTGTAATGTTAAAAGCCCAGGATATAGAATAAAATGTCCTTTGATTCTTCATTTACCACTAATTGTATGGCCTTGGATGAGGGACTTAACCTTTCCAATGCCTCTGTTTCTTCATTTTGTAAAAGGAATCATAACTGTTCCTAACTCATAGAGTTGTTGCTAATGAGTTAATATGCATTAATACATAACTTAGACTAGTTCTAAAAAAACATACCATACACTTTTAGATGCTAGCTGATATTGTTGTTCTGAGCGCTCTTGCTCAAGGGGCTGATATAGAAGGAAAGGAAGAAATAGAGAAATACTGTAATCCAAGTACCAAGCTGACTTCCTTTATTCAGGTTAATAAATGAAGGCAAGGAGTCTTCCTTTGACTCTACTGCTGGCTGCTCTGCTAAACATTTCTTGGGCAACCATGTCCTAATATGCTGTGGCAGGACTGGGGCAGGGCTGGCTTGACCCACACACTTTCTGGAAGCTGAGGTTTGGGAGTAGATGTGTGTGTGTGGAGGGGAAGATGTAGAGATCAGCACACTGCAAGGAAAGCTAACCTGAAGGAGAGAAAGGACCAAATTCAGGATATTGGTTGCCCCAGGAGCTAAGTACATATTTTATCATTTCTCCAAAGTCTGGGTGCCACTTTCCCTCAGTCTTGACACAGGAGGGAGGGAAACAGTGGGGCAAAGCCTATAGAGTAACTTGTGCTGACTGAGGCCCAGGCTGAGGATGCTGGTCCCAGAGTGCACTTTGGAAGAGAGGAGGGAAGAGGCAGAATGTTTTTCAGAGCTGCGCAACCTTTCTGCTCCAGTCAGTCAGGGAGAGACAGGGGTGTGCCTCCTCCATTTCGGGCTGAACCATATTCTTCATGACTTACCACGCTACACCACTGCCTCCACTCTGAGAACCACGTCATAGGGAGACCGTATCATGATCAAATGCTTAGTCTGGGTTGAGTGCTAAAATTAAAACAGTTGGGGGGGATAGGGAGTGAGGGGGTGTAGGGAAGAGAAGAAAGATAATTTTGGGGTGCATTTGGGTGACTCAGTCAGTTAAGCATCCGACTTCGTCTCAGGTCATGATCTCGTGACTCGTGAGTTCGAGCCCCACATTGAGCTCTGTGCTGACAGCTCAGAACCTGGAGCCTGCTTCGGATTCTGTGTCTCCCTCTCTCTCTACACCTCACCTGCTCTCTCCCTCCCTCCCTCCCTCTCTCTCTCTCTCTCTCTCAAAAGTAAATAAACATTTTTTAAAAAGAAAGATAATTTCTTAAGTGCCTACCAAAAGTCAAGATAAGAGCTGGGTCCTTTTCCATGATCTCGCATAGCTCTCAAAAATGACTCTGAGTTCAATATTTCTATTTATTTACAGGCATGATGGGAAACTGAAGTTTGGTGTTAGAACCGGGATTCAAATCCAGTGCTGGTTCCAAAACTTATGATCTTCCGAGTGTGCCAGAAAATAAGAGGGAAAATAGGGCAGCTGGCACCAAAACAGGACCTGAGATTCACAATAACAGGATACGCTGAGCGCAGCAGAGATCTTTGGTTATCACACTTGTCAGTCACCTGCTCCTATCCCGCCTGTTTACAAGGCAGGAAATGAAGTGGGGATTACAAGTGCGAGGGGACAATTGACAAGCAAGCCAACTCTAGAACTTTCACTCAGCAGTATGGTTCCCTCACATTTTGTCATCAGCAGGATAGATAACATGTCAAGGCGGTAGAAGGCTGCAATATGAGTGTGTAGGGCACATCTCCCGAAGCCACACTGGACTGCAGGTATAATGACAGAAATCACAGCTGTTGGCTCAGCATTGGCAAGTGGAACCCCTGGGGTACCAGCAGCTCTCTCCTCCCCCAGGCAATCCCACTCTTTCTGATTCAAGGGCTCACACAGGCTCACAGACACCATAGGATTTACCAGACTTCGCAGGTAGACATACTTGGCTAAAATCCTGGTTCCACTGGCTCCCCTCAGAGGACTGGTGTGAAAAACACAATAAAACAACATCTGTGGAAAACCACCACGTGGTCATGTTTGTTCACTCACTTCACTTGTCAAGGGTAATTCTAGACTCCTCCAAATGGTTACAGGGTCGTGCGAGCTCAAATCCTTAAATGTATCAAATCAGCCTCTTTCCCTGTACTCCATTCAGGCTACCAGTACACTCCATCAAAACATCCTATCTGACTTCAACATAGTCACAGAAAAATAGATTTGTGAAGGGGAAAAAAAAAGTGTATCACAAGGGGCGCCTGGGTGGCTCAGTCAGTTAAGCGTCTGACTTCGGCTCAGGTCATGATCTCGTGGTTCGTGAGTTCAATCCCTGTGTCAGGATCTGTCCTGATGGCTCAGAGTCTGGAGCCTGCTTTGAATTCTGTGTCTCCCTCTCTATCTGCGCCTCCCAGGCTCGAGCTCTATCTCAGCATTAAATTTTTTTTTAATTGTATCATTCAACTTTCAACCTGTACTCTCCTATCACACCACACACCAGTAGTGTACTGTTAATTAATATAGTTTAGAAATCCTCTAGTTATCTTGTGACATCCAGATGGCCAACAGACA
>CM053568.1:20878268-20944091 GCA_028646485.1 Cryptoprocta ferox | reverse complement strand
CTACATGGCAATAAGAAAGAATGAAATCTGGCCATTTGTAGCAATGTGGATGGAACTCGAGGGTGTCATGCTAAGTGAAACAAGTCAGGCAGAGAAGGACAGATACCATATGTTTTCACTCATAAATGTAACAGGAGAAACTTAACAGAGGACCATGGGGGAGGAGAAGGGGGGAAAATAGTTGGGGAGAGGGAGGGAGGCAAACCATGAGAGACTCTTGAATACTGAGAACAAACTGAGGGGTGATGGGGGAGGGGGAGAGGGGAAGGGAGATGATGGGCATGGAGGAGGGCACTGGTGGGGATGAGCACTGGGTGTTATATGGAAACCAACTTGACAATAAACTATAAAAGAAAAAAAAAGTCTTTGCTCAAAAAAAAAAAAAAGAAATCCTCCAGTTATCTTGTGAAATAGCACATTCTGAACACTATCTTGGGGGACTGGATGGTTTTCAGTCCTTTTGGTGAGAAGAATTGTTTCCATTTTAGAGCTCCTCATCCACCTGTCACAGCTGACCCTGAACGCATCCCTGTGCTACGTGACTTGGTGGTTCCCCTTCTGGAGTAAACCCCAAATACATATTTTTTATACCATTAGTGACATGTAGTATACAGTCTTGTGCAACCTCCACCACTGTCTCATTGCAGAGTATTTTTATCATCCCCCAAAGAAACCTCAAACCCATTAGGCAGCCACTCCCCATTCTCCCCTTGCCCTAGACGCTGGCAGCCACTGATCTGTTCTCTGTCTCTATGGATTTGCCTATTCTGGATGTTTTATACGAATGGAGTCATATTGATAACATATCTTTAAAAGCTAAGGCTAACCTATCAGACTGAGGGGTCCTGGCCTGAGAGGCCCCTGGCCAATCGGGATCCCTAGACTAACCTAACTCCATTGTGGTCCAGCCTGCCTTGACTGCCCCAGTGAGTAACTTTCTCAGATGAGGAAAGATATTTGACTGGGTTGCTTTGTCAGTGATTTCATGGGTTCAAACCCCATCTTCCCTCTCCTCTGGGCCTATCGTGATCCAACCTGCTCTTGCACATCAAAGCCAACAGTTCCAACACTGCAGTGGGGCCATTCTGCTATGAGGACTGAGCTCTCTTATGCTATCTGAAGTCAAAGAAGTAGCTGCAACTTCTTGAGGAATGAGTATTGGATGAGAAGAGGGTCTAGGACAGAGCTCTGAAGAACTCCAACAGAAGAGACTGGATAGAGGAGTCGTTGACAAAAAGGCCAAGAAAATGTGATCAGAGATGTAAGAGAAAAACCCGGGATTGTGAGATGTCCAGAGGCTAGTGAAAGCATGTTTCAAGAAAGGGACAGGGGTCAACAGAGATCAAACAGGCTGACTGAATACGCAAGCTTCACAAGAGCAGTCCTGGTAGAGGCCAGCTTGCCGTGGGTTGCAGGTGGAATGGAGGTGAGAGAGTGGAGACATGAAGATACTCAACATCAAAAAGGCTGATTACAAAGGAGAGAAGAGAAAGTGGGGTGCATCTAAAGAGGGGTATGGGGTCTCAGGAGAGTTCTTCTGGTTTTCTAGGGGTTTTGGAGGGTCATGAAAGAAAAGAGTGTGTTTTAATGCTGAGAGGGCGTTTCCATAAAGGAGAGATTTGACAAGAAGATGAGGGTTAGCCACATATTACAGCCCACAGAAGGCAGAGGATGGAGCCAGAACAAAATTCTCCTGAAAGTGGATCTGCCCCAGTCACGAGAGTCTGGGCAGAAGGCCACCAGGCATACAGTCTGTCAAACATATTTGGAAGCAGGGAGACCCTCGGCAGTGACAGTGTGGGCACAGAAAATGGGAGGTGAAAGCTTCCTCCTGGACTGGCCTGTCCTCACATCAAAATGATTTCCTGTAAGCAGCCTTAGATGAGGAACTGGTGCAGAGCCAGCCTGGGTCTTGTCAACACACCTCCCTCGGGGACTCCCTCACAGCTGTCCTAGAGGCAGACAAAGCATGTATGTGAGTCTTTCATTGGGTAAAGGGATAGTAATGAGTGGAAAAGTTCAATTAGAGCAAGAGCCAGAAAACAGGATTCTGGACTCCCAAACTCTGATCCCCCCCACTCCTTCTGACAGAGGCAACATCCCTCAGATGGAGCGGGCTCTGAGGGATCAGCCAACTAAATGGACAAAGGAAATGATCAGAATAAGTGCACAGAGAATGTCACAGGAAGAAGTACAAACAGTATTTGGTTATTTAAAATAAATAAATCTGGAGAATTTTGAATCATTAATTTTCCTGTCTCTGCAGGATGTACATCCTGAGACTTGTCTGGCCTCTCCAGGACGGTTGACTCCATTTCCAATGAGATTACACAAAAGCCAGGGCCAAGCAGGAGCAGCTTTTTCTCCTGCTAAGTCTCATTATCAGCGGTGGCACTGGTGACTGGGCACCTGAGGCCAGATTGCTCAGAAAGGGTTGAGGGTGGGGCGCCTGGGTGGCTCAGTCAGTTGAGCGTCCGACTTTGGCTCAGGTCATGATCTCATGGTTCGTGGGTCTGAGCCGCGCATCTGGCTCTGTGCTGACAGCTCAGAGCCTGAAGCCTGCTTCGGATTCTGTGTCTCCCTCTCTCTGTCCCTCTCCTACTCATGCTCTGTTTCTCTCTGTCTCAATAATAAATAAACATTAAAAAAAAAAAGAAAGGGTTGGAGGTGGGCAGCAGCTGACGCATTTGGGAGCTCTGTTCAGCCTCCTCTGCTTTGGAGACTCTGCAGGCCTCCCCTCCCCCTGGGCTTTACAGTCCTGCCTCCTATCCAACTCAAGTTCTCCTTTCCCCTCCTGGGTGTTCCCGGCACAGCCATGATCGTGTGATTATGATGTGATTCTGAGGGTTGGGGTGGGGGTCAAGGGAATGCTACTCATTCTCAGGCTGAGTCACAACCCTTAGAAGGAGGAGGAAAGGCTGGTGCCAAGTGCCTGTTCCCCAAGTCAGGGCCTTATCTTG
This sequence comes from Cryptoprocta ferox, assembly GCA_028646485.1. Taxonomy (NCBI): domain Eukaryota; kingdom Metazoa; phylum Chordata; class Mammalia; order Carnivora; family Eupleridae; genus Cryptoprocta; species Cryptoprocta ferox. The sequence continues at coordinate 20,941,131 of CM053568.1, read as the reverse complement.
CCCCTAGGGTGACTGCCACAGACACACATTTCGGTGATTTTACCTCCTGCACTCCAGGCTCTGGGTTGAACTGCAAAGGGTAGTGATTCTCAAAAAGCACGCTTATGGCACTATTTTAACCATCCCTCCCATCTCTGGAGGCACATAGGGGATTACTGGAATATTTCAGATGAGAAAGCTGAAGCCCAAAGATGTTAATGATATGACCGTGGTCTTACCGCTAGTGGAGGAGTCAGAATTTGAACTCAGATCAAGTGAGTTCTTGTCCAGTATGGCTTAGCTGCTTAAGACTCAGTCCTTGCACTCCAGAAACTAACAAGGAATGCATACAAATTATCATAATGTGATCATGTGCCTTAGACTGCAATAGGGATTTGAAAGAAGGAAGACATCACATCTCAACTTTTTTTTTTTATAGTTTATTGTCAAGTTGGTTTCCATATAACACCCAGTGCTCTTCCCCACAAACATCTCAACTTTTTAATTTGGGAGAATTGGTCCAACTGTCTGAGGCAAACCAGTCAGGATATCTGGAAGCAAATTTGTTTTGAAAAATCTTATTAGGTGGACTTACAAGTTGAAAAAAACAAAGTAAGACTTCCAAGGGTGGAGGTGCCTGGGTGGCTCAGTTGGCTAAGTGTCCGACTCTTAATTCTGGCTCAGGTCATGATCTCACAGTTCATGAATTCGAGCCCCACATTGGGCTCTGTGCTGACAGCTCAGACCTGCTTAGAATTCTCTGTCCCCCCTCTCTCTCTTTGCCCCTACCCTACATGTGCACTCTCTCTCAAAAATAAATAAATAAACATTAAAAAAAAAAAAAAGACTTCTAGGAGTGGAAGACAGGGTGAACATTTAAGTTGGAACCGAATGGTAGGCTTTGGATGTATAGAGATGGAAGAGACCTATGGATATTACTTCCAGAACCGGTTCAATAAAACTAAAGGCATGATTGTGAAACAGAGGCCCAGGAACTGACTCATGATAAGCATAAATTTGTAACTCAAACCTGAATGTGCAAGAAAGAGTACATTGCTTTATTTACCTTACATAAAATTAAGGTATGTATGACACTGAGCCCATGTTCCCTTCAGCTTGCAGGAAATTTAATTTCAGAGATTGACAGAGGTCTCTTCTCCTCTCACCTCCCACTGCCATCACTTCTCCAAGAGTTAATGATCAGGAGTTGTGATGTGAAGCAAAACATTCAGGAGGCATCTCTGGTCACTGGTGTACACCAAGGCCTGGCAACCTATTTTTCTGTAAAGGACCAGAGAGTAAATATTTCAGGTTTTGCAGCCCAGATGGTCTCTGTCACAACTACTCAACTCTGCCATTATTGTCTGAAAGCAGCTAACTGGTCATACAAAAATAGATGGTGGGCCAGATTTGACCCATGGGTCAATCCTTTATCAACGTGGCTTCCACCAAGATCCCCATAGGCCAAACTTACATAGATCCTTGAAGTTGGGTAGCCCTTTGCCAGGGAGGGCCCCAGTATCAGGGTCCAGGAAGACCTTCCTGTACTTAGCATGGAATTATTGCTGCTGGACAGCTTGGCATCTTCCTGAGGCTCTGTGGAGGATGGACCACAGAGCCCCATGACAGGTATGCTGTAGTTTTTTGAAAGTTCATGTTAGGCCACTGTGCTTTCATGAAAGACCTGCATTAGTACCTGTTTTTTTCTAACTGAAGTAAACCTGAAGAGGATTTCTTTTTTTTTTAATTATTTTAATTTCATGAAAAAGGGCAAAAACCAAAAATAGCATTCGGCATTTTTTTTACAGTGAGCCTTTATTATTTTTGTTAAGTTTATTTATTTATTTTGGGAAAGAGAGCACACAAGCAGGGGAGGGGCAGGGAGAACCCCAAGCACGATGTGGGGCTTGAACTCACAAGCCATGAGATCATGACCTGAGCCAAGATCAAGAGTTGGAGGCTCAACCAACTATGCCACCCAGGGGCCCTTCAGTGAGCCTTTATAGAGGCAGCACACATGCTGAGCAGTGAGTGGCCCCACAAAGGTCCTTCCCTGGAAACTACACTCACCATCTCAGCACCCAGCCGCCTGAGCTCTGAGCTGTGTCTGTGAGCATCTGTGCTCTATCTTGATTTATTTTGTGCCTCCATTAGCAGGATGTGTCCTAAGGTATTAGAAAAGCCTAAGAGAGGTTATTTTGGGAGTCTGGGAATGCTCTAAAGTTTTTTCATATAAATTCATGGTAATTGTTTCTTCCCTTTATGCCATTTCAGCTTCTGAAAATTTTCAGAGGAACACTCTACTTTTGGATAGTGGGGGAAACCTGTATTTGCAAAAACTGTGGACATCTGTTCCTTCTTAGGAAAAAGTCTTTGCTTTTTGACTATTAGAAACCCTACCTATCAAAGCCACTCTACAGCTCCTTTCCCTAGCATAGTATGCTCAAATCCCTCAGGATAAAGGGGGAAAAGTCAGGAAGGGACATGGCTACTTCTATAGGCTCTGTGGCAAGAGAGACAAAGGCTTGGCCACCTGCTGGAATGCTGAGTAATATACAAAGAATACAATGACAAACACCTCAATTAACTATCCTGCCTAGTACCAGAACATTCTAGCCCCAGAACAAGTTCAGGCCTTGACATTCCAAACTTACAAGTCCAGGCCATCCCTCCACACCTCAGTGGGTCCTGGTGTTGGATGTCCTCAAAAAACCTCTGAAGACAGGTCAGGGTTCTGATGACAAAGAGGGGAAGTGCATGATTCAGCCTCCCCTGGGACACCAGGCTCCAATAAAGGTGACTCACAGCCTTGGCTTGTAAGCAATGTTGCTAATCACTTTGACAAACCACTTGTCCCTACCAGCTGCCACTCCAGGAGGACTCCCAGCATATCTGTGGTGTGAAGTACACCTACCAGCCAGTTTCCACTTTCCCCACAAAAGCCTGCTTTGCTTCTGCTTTGGGTGAATTGTTTAAGTTCTGTGGAACTTCAGCCATAATTCCAAGAACAGGAAAACAGACGCCACTTTCACTGTGAACTTGTCTCCAATCCCCCAGCCTCAAGTGGCCTCGTCCCTCCTGAATTCAAAGCACGCACTCAACATTGCCTGCTATTCATGGCATCATAGTACCCTTGGCCTCTCTCAGGTCCTTGTAGTAATAGCATGGGCTCCAAGCATGGTTCCCGCTGCCACCTGCTCCCCAGTAGATGGCCAGGCTTACTGGAAGGGAATGTTCTCTATGCAAGGCAATTTGAGAAAGGAAAAGTCATCCTCAGAAGTTAGGGATTGGGTGGACACTAGAGCCTAGGAAATGCAAATGGCTTGTGCTGGGAAATTGCTCTTGTAAAGAGTCCATGGGAGGCAGGTGTCTGTCACCCAGACTTGAATGTTAATCTCTCAAGTGGAAAATAGAAACCATCATCCAGGTTGATTTCTTGCTCCTTATCTGTGTAGCCATCAATCTTTGACAATGAGATGATTTTTTTTAAGATTATTGGTTTATTTAAGTAATCTCTATACTCAACATGGGGCTTGAACTCACAACCCAAGATCAAAAGTCACGAACTCTTCTGACTGAGCCAGCCAGGCACACAAGATCATTTTTTTATGCACGCAAACATCATGCAGAAAAGACTCAACCAAACCTTGTTAAATGGATGAATTAACTCACTCTCAGGATTTTGACCACATTTTGCCTAATTTTCTCCAAAGTTCTAGAGAAAGATATTTTATAAAATAGCCCTCTCATTCCACAGAGCTGTAGGAAGCCCCTGTATTTAACTGACTTTACTTCTTAACATGACAAAATGATTCTTATGTTCAAAATGGCTGCCACAGGGTGCTGGGGAGGCTCAGTTGGTTGAGTGTCCAACTCTTGAATTCGGCTCAGGTCATGATCCCAGAGTCATGGGATCAAGCTCCGCGTTGGGCTCCAAACAAATCATGGAGCCTGCTTAAGATTATCTTGGGGTGCCTGAGTGGCTCAGTTAAGTGTCCGACTTCAGTTCAGGTCATGATCTCGCGGTTCTTGAGTTCAAAAGCCCCACTGAGTTCAAGCCCCACATTGGGCTCCAGGCTGACAGTGGGGAGCCTGCTTGAGATTCTCTCTCTCTGCCCATCCCTTACTTGCTCACCCGCTCTCTCTCTCATACTCTCTCTCTCTCAAAATAATAAATAAATAAACTTAAAAAAGAAAAAAAGATTCCCAGGTGCCTGGGTAGCTCAGTCAGTTAAGTGTCTGACTCTAATTTCAGCTCAGATCATGATCTCAGGGTCATGGGATCGAGCTGGGCGTGGAGCCTAATTTTCTCCACAGTGCTCCTTCCCTCTCCCTTTGCCCCCTTCCCCCACCGGCCGTGCATCCGTATGGTGTCTCTCTAAAAAAAAACTGTAAAAAATGAAAAAGAATTCTCTCTCTCTAATTAAAAACAATGGCTGTCATACAGCTGCTTTTAAGACAAGAAGAAAGGGAAAGGAGAGGCGACAGCCCCAACTGTGCCTTTTATCAGCGAAGTGAAAGCTTTCCCAGGAAGTCCCCTAGTAGACTTCACTTCAACCTAATTCACCAGAACTGTATCCTCTATCTCACAAAGGCAACAAAGGAGGTTGGGAACTTGAATGTTTGGCTTCTCCAGCCTCTAATGGAGAGAAGGAGGATCTAGATACGTATAGGAGAGGTTAACCTGAAATCCTGTCACAAATAGCTACATAATTTTGAAAAACAAAAGCACTGAGGGAGAAAGTAGCTCTGTTCTCTACTGAAACATATTATAAAAACACAGGAACATAATCAGTGATACACCCAAAATCTGAACAGAGATTCATAGAAAGGAAGAATTAGCCCAGAAATAGATCATATATATAATATATTATATTTAAATATGTTATTATGTTATATATATTATATAACACGTGCACATTATATATATGTAAATATGTATATATAGACTGTGTATATATATAACATATACTATATATACATAGACTAAATATATGTATATGTATATATAATGACTCAATATATTATTTTACTTAATTAAAAAATTTGCTGACCTTTGGGCTGGATGATGAAGTATATTTGCTGCTTAGGGAACTGTGGCTCTGAATGAGCCTTGGCTCTTATTGGAGGGAAGTTAACCGAGAAAAGGGAACTCACCATCTGACAGGCCAGACCCCCTCCACCCTTTGAAGCAGGCAAAGCAGGAGCAGAGGTTGCCTGTACTAGCATCCAGGTGATGGTAAAGGTGCATTTTGAAGATCTTGGGGGCTACAACTTTTCTCTCTCCTGAAATGAAGTTGGATTTTCCAAGAAAACTGAGTGGGAACCAGCCATGGGGACTTCACAGAGGGACATAGGAAGAAAGAAGGGTTCTTTAAGGAACGGACGACTCTGTATGGAAGACTGTCTTTCTGGAGGTGGTAAGGACTTGCCCCTTATGTTATATGAGAGAAATGAGCCAACTGAAGGAAGTCACAGTTTCTGCTCTGTGACAGTAAATTTACTCTTTTTTTAAAAAAATGCTTATTTATTTTTGAGTGAGAGAGGTAGGGAGACAGAGTGTGAGCAGGGGAGGTGTAGAGAGAAAGGGAAACACAGGATCTGAAGCAGGCTCCAAGCTCTGAGCTGTCAGCACAGAGCCTGACATGGGGCTCGAACTCATGAACCATGAGATCATGACCTGAGCCAAAGCTGGACAAACTTAACTGACTGAGCCCCGCAGGTGCCAGGATGTGCTTGGTCTGTGGGAAAACTGTGAGCAGAAAGTTCCAGAGGAGAAGAGAGCAACCATTGTGTTCCTACTTTGTCAAGCTCTGGCATAAATGATCCTGAAAGTTCATCAGTCCATGATGATGATGATGATAATCATGATGATAAAATAAGAATAGCAGCTGACGTTTAATGGGCATTTAGTATGTAGCAAGGGTATGAATTATGTCATTTAATCCTCAAAACCACCTTTTGGAATTCTGCTATTGCCATTCCCTCCCTTTTTCCTTCCAGTAAGTGAGGAAGTCAGGATGCAAGTCTTGGTAGAGTGACCCAGAGCTCACACCGCTAACCTTGATCTTGTCATAACTCCTTTGGCAGAGACCCAGATCTAACAGGCCTATTGCTGGCAGTGAGACCTGAAACTAACAGCAGGAGAGATGGTCCTCCCTGGAATGAGGGTGCATGAAGATAAATATCCCAATTTCCTGATTCCTTCCAGCTCGTAGGTTAATAAGAAATGTCTGTGTTGTATAAAAATGAGGACGCAGCTATATACTGGGTGCACCCAGCATTTCAGCTTTTCAAGTGCTCTGTCAAGAACAGGAGGAATCAGATGTTTTCTGAATTCCTCATATTCAGTAAGAAAAGCAAATCCCCCTACTTAAATCCCATCGTTGACAAACAGAGAACTACAGCTTAAAAAATGCTTTTAAAAAGCTTAGAGAAAACCATAAGTATAACTTAAAATGTGATCTGTGGGGCACCTGGGTGGCTCAGTCAGTTGGGCATCCGACTTTGGCTCAAGTCATGATCTCACAGTTCATGGGTTCAAGCCCCGTGTTAGGCTCTGTGCTGACAGTTCAGAGCCTAGAGCCTGCTTCGGATTCTGTGTCTCCCTCTCTCTCTGCCCTTCCCTACTCACAATCTGTCTCTCTGTCTCTCAGAAAAAAATAAACATTGAAAAAAATTTTAATGTGATCTGTGACATCCCAAAATGTTGAGAAACATAAAAATGACATAGAATTATCAAAAGATGGACAAGGAAATATAAAGCGAATGTAAACTAAAAAGTAGAGCCAGTAGTTATTATTCTAGATAAAGTAAAATCTAAGAAAAAAAGAACTAACTTGAAAAAAGTCACATAATTTATACTTGAAATATAATAGCCATTATCTTTTATGTATCAAATAACATGTAAGAGTACAACCTGTTGAAAACTAAGGAAAAGATGACAAAAATAGAATAAAAACAAGAGATTCTAAAATATTTCTATTATTATGTGACAAATCAAACCTGCAATAAAGGTAAAAGAAGCAAGGGAAAGAGGAACTGAATAATTAGTAATAAGATGAGATCAATTCAGAAGAATATTTGCCTGTAAAATCTGTTTCTGGGCACAGTCCCCCAATTCTAAGGGACACACTCTATGCCTCTCCTCTCTTACATTTAAGACAAGCAAAGAAACACCAAAGATCCTTGTACACACAGACTTACATACCGGTGTCCTTATTTCTTGGAGGCGGATTACCAAATATGAGATTTCAAGGCCAAATAAAAGTACGTTTTAATGGATATTGCTGAATTGCATTCCTAAAAACTGCAGAGATACATATTCCTACCAGCTTATAATGCTTTATGTTTTGCCAACCTCAGTGAAAAATAGTACCTCCTAATCGCCTTAATTTGTATCACTCTGTCTTCCACATTTATTGGGCATTTGCATTTCCTTTTCTATAAATTGCCTCATTATGTCCTTACCCACTTAAAATTAGACTTTTTAGGGAGTACCTGGGTGCCTCAGTCAGGTAAGCGTCCGACATCAGCTCAAATCATGATCTCACGGTTCATGAGTTTGAGCCCCATGATGGCCTCTGTGTTGACAGTGCAGAGCCTGGAGCCTGCTTCACTCTCTCTGCCCCTCCCCTACTTGTGGGCTCACATTGTCTCTCTCTCTCTCTCTCCTTCTCCCTCTCTCAAAAATAAATAAATAAACATTAAAAAATATTTAAATAAAATTTGACTTTTTAAAATCAATCTTTAGGACATTAAATCCCTATTACTATGTATTACTAGTATTTTTCCCAACCTGCCATGAGTCTTTTGACTGATTTTGGTGTTTTTCAATAAACAAACCAAAAAAATTAATGCAGCCATTCATATCTATGTTTTCCTTTACAAATTCTGGGTTTTCTGGATTGCTTAAGAATTCTCCCCTTATCCCAATTTATACATTTTTCCCCTAAATTTTCTTTTTTTCACATTTATTTTTTAATGTCTATTTATTTATTTACTTTTGAGAGAGAATGCAAGTGGTGGAAGGCAGAAAGAGAGAGTGGGGGTGGGGGTGGGGAGAGAATCCCAAGCAAGCTCTGCACTGTCAGCACAGAGCCTGATGTGGAGCTCAACCCCACGGACTGTGAGATCATGACCTGAGTCAAAATCAAGAGTTGGACACTTGACTGACTGAGCCACCCAGGCACCCCATCTTTTATTCGCATTTAAAACGTTAATCCACCTAAGATATACTTTTTGTATGTGATGTGTGAGGAAGATGTCTAACCTCTTTTCCTCATGATGCACAACCAGACCACTAATTAAATAGATGGATTCTCTTCCCCCTTAATGTGATGTCCATCTTGTCCTATATTAACTGTCCACATGCACCAAGGTTACTTCTGGACTCAATTATGTTTCTCTGATCTGTGTAGAGATTTTTGTGTCAAGTTCCTGGTGTTTTTATTGCCATTTTTCATAGAATTGTAGGTAAGTAACTACAGGTCAAGCAGAATGAAGAGTGAGAAGCTACTGGATTTGGATTTGAGTCCCCAAACCATTGATCACATTTGTGAGTACAGTTTCATGGAGACATGAACACTAGATCTAGTCATGTTTGGAAAAGAATGGAAAGTATAGGTTGTGTTCTTCAAGAAGTCAGGAGTGAGAGGATGTGAGAAGATGGCAAGGTGGATTGAGTGGGAAGCAAAAAAAAATAAAAGGGAAATGTTTTAAAGCCCAGGGAAGATTTGCACGTTTGTGACCCAGAATGAAAGGATCAGTAGAAGGGGACTAACTGACAACAGAGGATACACACCTACTAAAGAGTTATAAACATCCATGAACTTCTTTCCAGAAGAACTAAAATACTGTGGTTATCATAAAATGGTGTTACTTCGTTTCAGGCTCTGTATAATATGTTATTAATATGTTATTAATATGTTAATGTTATTAAGGCTTGCTGTAGTCTCAGCAACATGAAGCACTATATTTAAAAAATAGGTGAAGGGGATTAAGAGGTATGGACTTCCCATCACAAAAGTAATGGGGGTAAAAAGTACGGCATGGGGAATAGAGTCAACAATATGGTAATAACTTTGTATGGTGACAGATGGCAAATACACTTATCATGGCAAGTATTTAGTAATGTATATAAATGTCAAATCACTATGCTGTACACCTGAAACTAATATAATATTGTATGTCAGCTACACTTCAATTACAAATAAATAAATATCAACTACATCCTCCCTGTTGGTGAAAACTATGATGAAGTTAATTTTTTCTCTGTAAAGTATGATTCTGAGGATAGACACTGGGGGAGGAGGCCATGGAAGGCACTGGATTCTTTTTTTTTTTTTTTTAGTTTTATTTATTTTGATAGAGAGAGCAGGGGATGGGCAGAGAGAGGGAGAGAGAGAGAACTCCAAGCAGACTCTGCACCATCAGCACAGAGCCTGACATGGGGCCCATCCTGCAAACCATGAGATCATGACCTGAACTGAGATCAAGAGTTGGACACTTAACTGACTGAGCCACCCAGGAGCTCTGGAAAGCACTGGGTTCTGAGGTATTACAGGGCCTTTGCTTCTTGATGAGTAAGGTAGCATTTGCTGGTTCCTTTTTCTTCTGCTCCAAACAAGGGAACAGCTAAACCTGCATTCCTACCGTCTAGGGCAGAGTTTTCCAAATGTGGCTTGCACAGGAGAGTTAACCGAGGAGCTTTAAAAAAAAAAAAAAAAAAAGAATGTCAATGCCCAGGTGGCACTCTAGGCCAATTAAATCAGAGTCACGTGAGACCCGGGTGTAAGTATCTTTTAAAGCTTCCCGGGTGATTTCAATGTACCGCAAAGACTGTAAACCACTGATCTAGAGCCTCTGAATCAGCTGATATGCAAGGCTGTTTCCTGAACCTGGGACATGTGAGCCTTGGCAAGGTTCAGGGTGAAGAAATATTAGAGACAGAAGACCAATACTCTTCCATGTGACAGAGCATATTCTCTGCATGTCACTGTACTTAGGATGTCTTTCAAGGAGAAAGCTGGTGATACCTTGAATTAGGGTGTTTGCCAAGGTATTTCTAATATGGGCAAGACTCCAGAAGGCATGACACTGTTTGCATAATGGGGTGCTTTGGTCATTGTTCAGGGAATAAAAAGGTTAAAATATCACAGGAAATGAAAGAGAAGCTACCCCTGAGGTGAAGTTGAATGTGAGAATTTAATTACGAACAGCAAGAACAAGAGTTGTTCACTTAGGAGTTTCCTAGGAGGTGAACTCATTTCTTTATCAACTCTCCTAGTGGCTGGAATGCTGTTTACTGCAACAGCCAAGAAGCATAGAAAAATTAACTGTAGTACAAATTGTTTTGACATCCAAGCAACTAGAACAAACATGTATTCCCACCCTAAAATCAAAGTTTGCAAAACTAAAACTGTATTTACTGGAAAACAAATTGTATTGAAATCTGAAAAAACAGAACACTAGGGCGTCACCCTGACATTTGAGCAGCAAAAAGAAATGCCTGCTAGTGTTTGATTTTTATTCCCAGGGGTCGTCTTTTTGTGATCTCTTAACTAGAGAGCAGCAAGTTGAGTTTACCATCCAGAGACTCCTCTCATGAGTCAGATGTCTGCACTTATGTAACTTCGTAGACAAAAAAAAAAAAAAAAAAAAAAAAAAAAAAAAAAATCCCAGCTCACGATTGAGAGTACAAAGCCCTTGGTAGGTGCTGTAGGTGACCTTGGATAATGATGTAACCACTCTAAATCTCAGTTTTACCATCTTTAAAATGGGGATGATGGTGATGATGATAACAATTAGATACCTACAACATAAGTTGTTTACAAAGGGCTTTGCTCCAGATCCAGGACAGGGTAAGCATTCGATAGATCATAATCATTCCTGTAGTTATATTCTATTTATAAACTAAGAGACTTAAAAGTGTCCCTAGCTGTCATTATCTGATTTGTAAGGATCATAAAGAAATAGCTGAAATATTCTGGGCTTAATAAAGGACAGATGGTTTCATTTAGAGATGCACTATTCTAAATCTTAATTCTTGATTCTGATCCCTCAGATGGGACCACTCTCCTTCTGAAGTTGTATTCCTGTCTCTTAGCTACCCTAGTGCCCTCTCTCCAGTGAAAAACTAAAAATACACTGAGTACACAGGCTACAAGCTATTGGTTTATTTTTAAATTTTCTGATTCCCTTGGAAACATAACCATCTCCATCGGCATATCGGCTCACTCTGAAGATGGTAGCCAGATAGAATGCCACGTGGAACAAATTGAGAGTCCCATGAACTAACACCAACCAGTGCAGTGCTGCAGGTCATAAGTGAAGGAAATTCCAGAGGTTCTCACTAGTATGAGTTCTGGAGACATGGACAAGCTTCTGGAAGAATAAGAAACACTCCCTGATAGAGTCCATTGGTCCACTGCTGATTGCTAAGATATGTAGTGTTGCAAGAGAGGCTGTCCTGCCCAACACACCATTTCTTCTTCATTGTTTCCTATCACATTGGGGCCAAGTCTAGAAGCAAAGCCTACTTCACAATCACAGAGAACACTGGACACTCCTGTACTGACATAATTGGAAAACCAGAAGGAAAGAGATTCCCGTTATTTAAAATGTTCTAGGTGGAAGAAAGAAGGAACTCTTGCCCATTAACAAATACCAATATACTTCTGTTTTAAACAGATAATGCACAAGAGAAAACTAGAGACATCAAAACTGATTTTTAAAAGGTTCTAAATAAAGTATTAGCAAATAGAATCTAGAAATTGATTTAAACAGCAATACACCATGATTGTGTGTATTCCTTTAATGCAAATGTGGCTAAACATTAGAAAATCTATACTAATATTGAACAAAGGTTTGTCTTACCATATGAACCCTTATAGATATCAATGATTTATAACATTTAGTGTCCACTCCTGATAAATGCTCTTTGCAAAATGGGATTAGGTGAATAGTTTCCTTAATATCAAGACATATCTCAAACCAAAAGCCAATATCATCCTCGCTGATAATGTCTATGACATTGCTTTTATGTGATAGATACAGCAATTAGACAACAAAATAAGAGGCTTAAACATTAGAACACAGAAAACAAAATTATCATTATTTGCAGATAATACAAAAGTATAAGATTCAGCAGAAAATTATTGAAAAGTAAAAATAAGACAGTTCAAAAAATTTTCATGATATGTTAATATTCAAAAGTCACAAGTCTTACAGTGTATTAAAATATAACCCAAAATCAATCCATTTGTAAAAATGTAAAAACATAAAATTATACAAATAAATTTGAATTGTATGAAAAAGAAGAAAATTACCAAGAAATATAAAATAAAGTGAGTGAAAAGGTGCAAAGGCATGCCTCTGAGTAAACAGAAGTATTCAGTATGGTTGTAAAAATATAAATTCTTAAATATAAATTCTAATAATCTAGAAAATCACCTTCTTCATGGTCAAAATCCCAACATGATATTTGTGGGAGGGAGCATTTAAAAAAGTATTCCAACTGCATAATAAAAAGGCGATATTTCAAATCAATAGTGATCAGGAAAAGATAATCACATAAATAATTGTTCTATTATAACTGTGATGAATAGTAGGAAAGATAAATACAGGGTTGGTGTGAAATGTGGGTTCTTGTTTCAATCATTATGGAAAATAAATTCCAAATACAACAAATGTTTTAAAGTAAAAACTAGAATCAACATGGCAGACAAGCAGGGGGACCCAAAGTTCCCTTGTCCCTCAAACATAGCAATATTGAAGCCAGAAGACTTAGAATTCCAGGAATCCAGGCTACAGAGTGACAGAAACATCTCCAGGGGCCCACAGGGACAACTTGGTGTGCCATAGGTACGTGATTGTGAATTGGGAGAGATAAAACAGACAGCGTAAGCATGGAGGGGAGGGGTCCCCTTCTGCAGAGAGACAAAAGAAAGAGAAAGAGAGTCTGTGGAAGTGTAGGATTGCATTTGGACAAGAGAAAAACCACGGACCATGGATTGGGAAAAACAGAAAAAGAACCAATTTCTAATTTGCAAATAGCTTTAACACTGAGGATCCAGGGTTGCAGAACTTCCTCTGGACTGGGGCCTGCTGCCCTGTGTGCCCAACTGGTGAGGTGGGGAACCAGCTCCAGGCTTGGTAGCCTGCTCAGAGGCACAGTCAGAGAGAGCATTTCCCTCCCTTGAGTAGTGTGGGAAGAAGTTATATACCCATTCCAAGAACAAAAGACCATGCAGGTGCCCATCAGCCAGAGGCCCTCTGTTGGCTGGGTGGAGTGGCACTTCCCCAGAACCAGGGCCAGTGGAGTGGGGTCCTTTAAGACATCAGGTTTTGAATCCCAGCCAAACACCTGGGTGGTGTGGGAGACTGTGGAGCTGGACAAAGCAGCCTTCTTGTACCCATGCAGCACTGTGAGGACAGCCTGAACAGAGTGGTCAGGGACACCCTGTCTGGGAAGGAGAGACTGGGCTGTCACTATTTTTCCCCCCATCACCAACAAGGTGGGGCTTTAGGGAACAAGACAGCTGGCCCACAGTGGAGGCGGGACCCACCTACACCAAACCACCCTCCTCCACACCTGGTAACTGTGAATCTAACAGAGCAAAATTGGCACTGATGGCCCCTCCTCCAGACCAGCACAGTCACTGGTTCCAAGGCACAGTCAGATATCTGTCCAGTGGTTTTGCATTTTCTGATTTGATTCTTGGTCCATTCTTATTTTCTATATTTTCTTTCTTTCTTTTTTTTCTTCCTCTTATTTCTTCCCTTCTCTATTCTGGTTGTTGGTTTGTTTAAGCAGACATTTTTAATCTATTCTTTTTACACCTCTTCAGTATCTTCTTTATTTTCCTCTCTCTCTCTCTCTCTCTCTCTCTCTCTCTCTCTGGATTAAGACATATAGTTTCTCTGATTCTCTGCCTGGTCATTTTTTTTCTCTTTTCTTTTTCCTCGCCCCTGTCATTTCTCTTTTTGTATGGGATAAGGCTTCTTCTACCACCACCCCCTTTTTAAATTTTTTCCAGGGTTACTTCAATGAACAAATCAAAACACACCTGGTGGAAGGTCCAAAGCACCACCGTGAGTAGGAAGATAAAGCAACCAGTCACAACAACAGAGAGCATGCAACACACTCCAAAAACACCTCCTGAAGGGCCAGGCCCTGGAAAGTGTATGACCCTTTTTAATATAGTAGTGCTTGAAGGTGCAGGACACATAACAAGCTATTAAAACACGTAAAGGACAGAAAACTAGCCAAAATGATGATATGGAAGAATTCTCAAAAGAAATTACAGGAAGAAATGACAGCTAGAGAATTGCTCAAAATAGATATAAACAATATATCTGATCAAGAACTTAGGATAATAGTCATAAGATTAATAGCTGGGCTTGAAAAAAGCATAGAAGAGAGGAGAGCAATCTATTGCTGCAGAGATCAAGGAACTAAGAAACAGTCACTATGAATCAAATGCTGTAAATGAGGTGCAAAATAAACTAGATGCAGTAATAGCAAGGATGGAGGAAGCAGAGAGGAGAATAAGTGAAACTGAAGATAAATTATGGGAAATGATGAAGCTAAGAAAATGAGAGTTAAGAAACTACCAGACCACAAGGGGAAAATTAGAGAACTATCTGATTCAATGAAATGAAATAATATCCATATCATAAGAGGTCCAGAAGAAGAAGAGAGAGAGAAAGGGACAGAAGGTTTACTTGAACAAATTATAGCTGAGAACTTCCCTAATCTGGGGAAGGAAGCAGACATCCAACAGATGGAGAACCATCTGTTATGCTACTGGAAGTCAACACAAACCTGGAGTAGCCATAAGGCTGTCACAAGAAATGAAGAAGGGCATTATATCATAATTACAGGGTCTATACACCAAGAAGAGCTAACAATTATGAATGTTTATTCCCCCAACTTGAGGCACACAAATATATAAATCAATTAATACATAAATCAACTAATCACAAACACAACCAATCTTATTTATAAGAATATGGTAATTTCAGGGGACTTTAATACTCCACCTATGGCAATGGACAGATCACCTAGGCAGAAAATCAGTAAAGAAACAATGGCCTTGAATGATACACTGGACCAGATGGACTTGACAGATGTATTCAGAACTTTCCATCCAAAAGCAGCAGAATAAACATTCTTCTCGAGTGCATATGGAACATTCTCCAAGATAGATCACATATTGGATCACAAAAGAGTCCTCAATAAATATAAAAGAACTGAGATCATACCATGCATATTTTCAGATCACAATGCTATGAAATTTGAAATCAACCACAAGAAAAAAATTGGAAAGCCTCCAAATGCATGGAGATTAAAGAACATCCTGCTAAAGAATTAATGGGTCAGCCAGGCAATTAAAGAAGAAATTTAAAAATATATGGAAGCAAATGAAAATGAAAACACCACAGTCACACCCTTTGGGATACAGCCAAGGTAGTCCTAAGAGGAAAATACAATGCAATCCAGGCCTATCTAAAGAAACAAGAAAAATCCCAAATACAAAATCTAACAGCACACCTAAAGGAACTAGAAGCAGAATAGGAAAGAAACTCCAAAGCCAGCAGAAGAAGAGAAATAATAAAGATCAGAGCAGAAATAAATAATATTGAATCCAAAACAACAACAACAACAGTAGAACAGATCAATGAATCTAAGAGCTGGCTTTTGGAAAAAATAAACAAAATTGATAACCCCCTAGCCAGACTTCTCAAAAACAAAAGAGAAGACTCAAATAGATAAAATCATGAATGAAAGAGGACAGATCACAACCAACACCACAGAAATACAATTATCGGGGAGTACTATGAAAAATTATATGCCAACAAACTAGACAACTTGGAGGAAATGGACAAATTCCTAGACACCCACACATTACCAAAACTCAAATGGGAGGAAAAAGAAAATTTCAACAGACCCATAACTAGTGAGGAAATTGAATCAGTTATCCAAAATCTCCCAACAAATAAGAGTCCTGGGCCAGATGGCTTCCCAGGAGAATTCTACCAGGCATTTAACACGGAGTTAATACCTATCCTTCTCAAGCTGTTCCAAAAAAATAAAAACAGAAGGAAAGCTTCTGGACTCATTCTATGAAGCCAGCATTACCTTGATTCCTAAACCAGACAGAGACTCAACTAAAAAGGAGAATTTCAGGCCAATATCCCTGATCAACATGGATGCAAGAATTCTCAACAAGATACTACCAAATTGAATTCAACAGTATATTAAAAGAATTATTCACCATGATCAAGTGGGATTCATTCCCAGGCTGTGGGGCTGGCTCAATATTTGCAAATCAATCAGTGTGACACATTACATTAATAGAAGAAAGGATAAGAACCATATGATCCTGTCAATAGATGCAGAAAAGCATTTGACAAAATACAGCATCCTTTCTAAATAAAAACCTCTCAAGAAAGTCGCGATAGAAGGAACATACCTTAACATCATAAAAGCCATTTATGAAAAGCCCACAACTAAAATCATCCTCAATGGGGAAAAACTGAGAGCTTTCCCCCTGAGATCAGGAACATGATAGGGCTGTCCACTCTCACCACCGTTGCTTAACATAGTGTTGGAAGTCCTAGCCTCAGCAATCAGACAACAAAATGAAATAAAAAGCACCCAGGGGTGCCTGGGTGGCTCAGTCGGTTTTTGTATGGACATCCAACTTCAGCTCAGGTCATGACCTCACAATTCACAAGTTCGAGCCCTGCATCAGGCTCTGTGCTGACAGCTCAGAACATGGAACCTGCTTCGGATTCTGTGTCTCCCTCTCTCTCTCTCTCTCTCCTCCCTCCCTCTCCCTCTCTCTCTCTCAGAAATAAACATTTAAAAAAATTTTTTACGGTATCCAAATTGGCAAAGAAGTCTAACTTTCACTTTTCGCAGATGACATGATAATCTACATGGAAAACCCAAAAGACTCCACCAAAAAGCTGCTAGAACTGATATATGAATTCAGCAAAGTCGCAGGATACAAAATCAATGTACAGAAATCGGTTGTGTTTCTATACACCAATAGTGAAGCAACAGAAAGAGAAATCAAGAAATTGATCCCATTTACAACTGCACCAAAAACCATAAAATTCTTGGGAATAAACCTAACCAAAGATATAAAGATCTATATGCTGAAAACTATAGAAAACTTATGAAAGAAATTGAAGAAGACAAAAGAAATGGAAAAACATTCCATGCTCATGGATTAGAAGAACAAATATTGTTAAAATGTCAATACTACCCAAAGCAATCAACACATTCAATGTAATCCCAGTCAAAGTTGCACTGACATTCTTCTCAAAGCTAGAACAAATAATCTTAAAATTTGTATGGAACCACAAAAGACCCTGAGTAGCCAAAGTAATGTTGAAAAAGAAAACCAAAGTAGGAGACATCATGATTACAGACTTTAGCCTCTACCACAAAGCTGTAGTCATCAAGACAGTATGGTGTTGGCACAAAAACAGACACATAGACCAATGGAATAGAATAAAGAACCCAGATTAGACCCACGAATGTATGGCCAACTAATCTTTGACAAAGCAGGAAAGAGTATCAAATGGAAAAAAGACAGTCTCTTTGGCAAATGGTGCTGGGAGAATTGGACAGCAACAGGCAGAAGAATGAAACTGGATCACTTTCTTATACCATACATAAACATAAACTCAAAATGTGAGACAGGAAACCATCAAAACCCTAGAGGAGAAAATAGGTAACAACCTCATTTACCTCAGCCACAGCAACTTCTTACTCGACACGTCTCTGAAGGCAAGGGAAATAAAAGCAAAGATGAACTATTGGTACCTCATCAAGATAAAAAGCTTCTGGACAGGGAAGGAAACAATCAGCAAAACTAAAAGGCAACCGACGGAATGGGAGAAGGTATTTACAAGTGATATATCGGATAAAGAATTAGCATCCAAAATCTATAATTTACCAATCTCAACACCTGACAAACAAATAATCCAGTGAATAAATGGGCAAAAGACATGAATAGACACTCTTCCAAAGAAGATATCCAGATGGCCAACAGACACATGAAAAGATGCTCAACATTACTTACCATCAGGGAAATGCAAATCAAAACCACACTGAGATACCACCTCACACCGGTCAGAGTGGCTAAAATTAGCAACTCAGGAAACAACAGGTGTTGGTGAGGAACCTCTTGCACTATTGGTGGGAATACACACTGGTGTAGCTGCTCTGGAAAACAGTGTAGAGGTTCCTCAAAAAAATAAAAATAGAATTACCCTACAACCCAGCAATAGCACTACTAGGAACTTATCCAAAGGATACAGGAGTGCTAATTCACAGATGTGTGTGTACCCCAATATTTATAGCAGCACTTTCAACAATAGCTAAATTATGGAAAGAGCTCAAATGTCCGTCAACTGATGAATGGATAAAGAAGATGTGCTTTATATATACAATGGAATACTTCTTGGCAATGAGAAAGAATGAAATCTTGCCATTTGCAACAGCATGGATGGAACTGGAGGGTATTACGCTAAGTGAAACAAGTCAGTCAGAGAAAGACAGACATCATATGTTTTTACTGATATGTTGAATTTGAGAAACTTAACAGAAGACCATGGGGGGAAGGGAAGGTGAAAAAACATTTCAAACAGGGAGGGAGGCAAACCATAAAAGACTCTTAAATACAGAGAACAAACTGTGGGTTGATGGGGGGGGCGGGGGAGAGGAGAAAATGGGTGATGGGCATTGAGGAGGGGACTTGTTAGGATGAGCACTGGGTATTGTATGTATAACTGATGAACCATGAGAATCTACTCCCAAAGCCAAGAGCACACTGTATACACTGTATGTTAGCTACCTTGACAATAAATTATATTAAAAAATAAACTGGAAGATAAAATTGAGTATATCTCCTGAAGAAAACAACAATAAGGAAGAAGGAAATAAATGAGAAAAGAAAAGAAATGTAGAGGGTCAGCTAATTGTGCTAATATCCAACTCCTAAGAGTTCTATAAAAAGAAATTTTTGAAAAACACAGTGGAGAGAGAATTGTCAAAACACACAAATTCTTAAAAATTGAAAGACATACATTGCCAATAATGAGAAGACCTATTACTAAAGATCCAATATGATGAGTGAACTGAGAAGGCACCCATTATGAAGACAAGTCTTCATGACATTTTAGACTGTCAGAGATAAAGGAAAGATTCTAAAAGTTTAAAAGTAAAACACACACACACACACACACACACTCACACACACACAGAGCACATCAGAGATAAGTGATCAGTGTGGCATTCTACCTTTCAATAGCAACACTGGATGCCAGTAGCTTTGCTTTCAAATGCCATGAAACAATACTTTCAAAATACTGAAGGAAGAAGAGATTTCCATTTAGAATTCCATTCCTAGATGAATTGTAAGTTGAGTATAAAGTTATAATATTGACACTCAAAAACACCAGGTTTAAAAATTGTACCCTTCTATGCATTCATTCTTAAGAAACCACTGGAAGAGGATATGTTCAGCCAAAATGGTGATGGACGCCAGGAAATGCCCAAGAGATGGGGAAGGACCACTGTGCATCAAACTTAGAAAGCATCCAGTGTAGACTAGAGGAGGAGGACAGAACATTCCAGGAAGGATTATCTCCAAAGGAGAACAAAATAAAAGCCAGTGGCGAAATAATTATCTGATATGTTTGATCATAACTGAGAAGTTTATAGTTCTCCTAAGAAGTTGAGTCTCCTAAAAAACAAAGAAAAACCAAAGTATGTCAGTTACTAACTCCAAAAAAAAGTTCAAGAAATTTAATTGTAATATACAATGTAATGGACAGTGAACAAAGTAGAAATGAAAAAGTACTATACATTGACATAAAAATTGGGCATTAGGGAAAAGGTTTAAGGGAAGAAGGGGGTTTGAGAATTAAAAGCTCAGATTCCATACAGAGAAATTAGGAAATGATGCCTAAAATTAAAAATAATAAAGCAGTAGTTCTGTAAGGCTGTTGTTTAGAAATATGAGAGAAAATATCAGAAGAAATGGCTGCATGAGTTGAAGATGATTCTCTCAAGGAAGTAGAAATTGGGGGTGGGAGTGGTGGACCAGAGTCCTGCTTTGTTTTTATTATGACTTATAGTACCAATTGAAATTTTGACCATGTATTGTCTCGGTGAGAATAAAAACATTAAAAAATACATAAAAACTAAAATTACATAAGACCTAGAAGAAAGACTAGTATTTTTATAATCTTGGGTGAATGTCTTTCAGAGCACATCACGAAAAACAGCAATCGTAAACGAAAGATTGATAACCTCAACTGTGTAACAAGGAAAACTTTCCAGCAGCAAAAACAAACAAAATCTTAAAAATAAAGCTGAAAGACAAGACAAAGGACAAATGTGGGAAAATACGTGCAATACAAATGACAGACAACCTGCTGTTACTCTAACATAAAGAGTTGGGCAATTAAGAATAAATTATTCCTCCTTCTAAGTAAAAAAAAAAAAGAACCAATAGTTTCTTCAAAAGAAAGAAAGAAGATGAAAACACTAATTCAAAAAGATACATGCACTCCTATATTTATTGCAGCATTGTTTACAATAGTCAAGATATGCAAGTAACTCAGGTGTCCATCGATAGATGAATGGATAAAAGATGTGGTTTATATATGCAATGGAATATTACTCAGCCATAGAAAAGAATAAAATCTTGCCATTTGCAACAACGTGGATAGAGCTCAAGAGTACGCCAGGTGAAATAAGTCAATCAGAGAAAGACAAATACCATACGATTTCACTCAAATGTGGATACAAATTTTTCTCTTGTCACTACTGAGCTCTGAAGAAGAAAGGAGGAGGTATGACCAATGGCAGTTCCTACCACTTACTCTTAACAGGATTCTTCGATGGCCCTTCACACACACACACACACACACACACACTCACACACACACTACATACACACCACACATATGCACACATGCAACACACTGTGTGTACACGTAACATATATATACACATGTGTACAACACACACATGCATACGTACACTTTGGGTAGTTTATTGAGGAATCACACCTGCATTTTTTAGTATGTCCTTTCCTGGTATACTGCTCAGCTGTTTCTAAGCTTTGTGTCCTTTCTGAATCCAGAATACTGCCCAGGAATGTGGTCACAGAGGGAGCATGTCCTGCCCACCCTCTAAAGTGGAATCAGTGCACAGAGAAGCATGGCTGCCTGTTTACTGGTTCAAGTCATGGAAAGGGGCTTTGTCCCCTTTTCACAAGGGCTCTGTTTTCATGAAACAAAGCCAGAGTGTACAATGAACTGATTCCTCCATTAGGGTGTCTGTCTTAGTCTTTGGTGATATTAGGAACTCCCCTTCCTTTCCCAAATTTGTCACTACTTCATGGGTGATTTACGGAGAGGTTCTAATTATGAGTGACGGCGTTGGAGACAAACGTGGACCTTAAATTAGTCTAATTATGGTCACAAAAATTCCGCAGGATATATATAATCATAGAACAAGGTCCCCGGGTCAACAGACACTGTGGAGGTCATTAATTCCAGTGCAGTGGCTGCTCAAATTATTGTTGGAATTTCTCTTCGGAGATTGCCATCGGAGCCTGCAGCACATTTTTCTGGTATTCTGAGTCTACAAGTGAAATCCTTTTTAGATTGTGTTCAATCTTTGGAAATAGGTAAAAGCCATTTGCCACATTCTCTAATTTATAAAAGAAATGTTTACAACTAAGTTTTCATGATATATACCCTATATGCATACAGAACATTTTCATCCTATATAGAGGCAGGCAAAGACAGAGAAAACTGTGAGGTAGTAAGACTAATGCTCTGTTGTAGCTCAGAACACGTTCTGAAGGGAATTTCCAAAGGGGATTTGTAAAGATTTTTTAAAACACCAAAAGCAACGCAAGTGAATAATCCGATTTGTTTTGGGGGAAACCATGAATATCTGATTTGTTTTGGGGGGTGAGAAGTCTCATTAGAGTCACAATTTGTCTAGCAGTTGTTCTCTTCTTTCTAAATGTTATTTTGTTATTTTGAAAGGCTTTATAAGCAGATCTTCCCCTTCCTATACCTCTCTCCCTGTACACTCCAACACCAGCCAATCCAGTACACCATCACCTCCGTCAGTTTTTATGTTGGTGATGTCTCCTTCACATTGGACCTTCCTCTCTAGTTCCTCCACTGTGTTTGTTACATCTCTCTTATTCAAATTCCATGCCTTTATCCCCATTACTGGCGTTTCCCTCCTGGTCTTCTCCGCTGGACAAAATCCTACTAATCCTTCAAGGTCCAGCCCCAAATCCATCTGAGTAGTGGATTTGCTGGCCTCCTGCATTGCTTCCTGTCATTCTTCTTGTCACTCTGAACTCCCATCACAGAAGGCACTCAGTCAGATATTTGCTGGGTGTTGTGAAATGAAGGTTGGACTGATTTCTTATCACAGGGGAAATTCAGAATCAAAATGAAAGCAAAAAAACCCCACCAGTATCTTTCAGAATGAATGATAAGTTAATAACAGATGGGACTGGATTTTACACTTCCAGTCTCATTCCTTTGAAACTGTATGGGGAAACTTTTCAATCACGCTCAATATGGGGGACACGCATCAAATCTTCCTTCGGGTTTAAGAAATACGACTCAGAGAGATGTGACCAATTGGAAGCCATCAATTAGAGAAGAGGAGTAGTAGTCCAAAAAAAAAATTATCTGGAAGTACAGACATTGAAGATACACACTGTGTGAGCTAGGATAAAAATCACACCTAGCCTTTAGATAGTGAAAATGTTGGTGAGCTGTCTGATGTTCGCCTGGCTTCCTACTCCAATGTTCTCAGGTTCTTCATTGGTTGCTCTGTTTTTACTGGTGCAAGAAAAACTAAAACATACAGGTATGACTTCCAGAGAAAAACATCAGCAGACTTGTGAATTATCTGATCATTTTCCTTCCTTGCAGGAGGAGAGTATAGTTTTTCTTACTGATGTGTAAGACTTCTGTGTAGTTGGGTTCTTAACTCTTTTGTTAACCATATTTATTGCAAAAATTTTTTCACAAATGGTTAGACATTTATTCCCACCCTTCCCTAACAATCCATCATTCCCCAGTGATTTGAAATTGCCACCAAAGCTTTATCCTTAGCAAGGAGAAAAAACAATACTGCACTGCTCCAAATGCCACACAGGCTATAAAGGTGGGCTCAAGGTGGACCCAGAGTGCTCCAAACCGGACAATGACATTCGGGAACTAGTAGCTAAAAGCAAACCAAACAGGGGCACCCAGGTGGCTCAGTCAGTTTAAGCGTATGACTTGGCTCAGGTCACGATCTCATGGTTCGTGGATTCAAGCCCCGAGTCGGGCTCTGCGCTGACAGCTCAGAGCCTGGAGCCTGCTTCCGATTCTCTGTCTCCCTCTCTCTCTGCCCCTCCCCCACTCACATTGTGTGTGTGTGTGTGTGTGTGTGTGTTTGTGTCAAAAATAAAAAATAAACGTTGAAAAACACATAAACAAACAAACAAAAACCTGTGGTCAGTCGGCAAGTTTATTCCCGGGAATAATAAAAAAGAATAACAATCTATAGACTTTGGTCTTAGAGTATGTGTACTCTAAAGTACTTCTGATTTATCAGCATGAAGCATCGTGGCTGACCAAGTAAGTGATTATGCAAAGCAGAAGTACTACAGCAAAAAAGGTTACGTCCATTTGGAAACTTTGCCAGAGTTTCCTAAAACACAGGCTAACTCGCAGTTGGCAGATGAGAGGTACCATGAACCCAATGTTCATGGGAAACCAGTGAGGTCCCAGGGATTAAGGGCAATGACCTGGGTGACCAAGCTGACCAAAGCTGCATGGGCAATAAAGGGCCATTTGGCAATGCACTTGCAGGCAGAGGCTGAGGACATGCCTGGTCAACCTTAGAAGGCGAAGTGTGCAATACAATCAATATAGACCACACTGCCAGGCCAACTCCCCGGCTGTCAGTCAACTCCCCAAGGCTGTTCAGCTTCACGCATCCCTCCAGAGAGGCAGACTGCCTCCTTTCCTCTAGAAGTGGGTCTCTATTTATCTCAGTTATAAGCCTTGGTCTTTCTATGGTTGGCTCTCACTGAGACTCCCATGCTCTCCAGGCTGTATTTCCACCATGGGTTCCAGCTCTGCATCTAACTCCAACGCCATCTGAGTGGCCTCTACATGAGGCCTGCAGGGCTCAGCAGCAGCAGCCTGCAGGTGGAGGGAGAGAGGCCAGAGGAATGGCTGCAGAAATGAGGGGAAGTGGAGGAAGATGGAAGAAATGGAGACTGAGATATAGTCTTGTGAGATGGGTATGAGGGCTGGTCCTTTTGCCTTTGTGGAGTTCCTTCAGTCTCCATCTAATCCAGTCAATTGTTTCACATGCACCAAACTTAGACAGACAGTCAGACCAGATGACTATGTATTAATTTTCCAATAGAAATCCAGTGAGAATGTTGATGAACGCAGATCACAGGCAGCCAAGTCAGACTCAGATGCTTTGTACCCTTGGTAGCAAGCTGGAGGCAGGCTGGAGTCTTGGAGCCTGACAGCCCCATGCACCATTTCCCTTATAGGGCCACGCACAGTGTGGACATGTATGTTCTGTGACCAGGACCAGGACACGGTCTTCCTTGTTCAGCTCAGGACTTGCACTGCCCAGCCACTGCCCCTTCCTAGGTTCCGGAATAACAATTCCCCTACCCTGCACACTGCCCTTCTTTAGCCAGAAGGCAACATGGTGGAGAATCTCCCACTGTCCCTGACCGTCACCAGCATGGCAAAGCCCCTGCAAACCACAAGGGCCCTGGACTCATCTGGTGCTAATCTCTATAAGACCTCAAGCCACAGCTATCACCCCCCCCCCCCAAAAAAAAGCCAAGTTCCCTTGGCTCTTGAAACTCAGCCCTCTTTTAGGTTCTTGGGTCCACTTTTCACTAGAAGGCACTTTGGACACAGGTAGTCACAGCTGGTGGCTAAGTTGTGACTGCTTTCCCCTCAGCCCTAGCCACTCTCTGCTGCACACACCTACTGCCAAGTCCTTGGCTAGGGAGGGTCCTGGCGCCTGGGGAGGACCTCTGTGCTCTCCAGCTCTGATCCCTGGAGCTCTCACAACCGTCTGGAAGTCTTGAGTCTGGTCAATGTTGCCTTACTCTGCCCAGCTCACCAAGACTGAGGATGGTCACTTCCAGGTACTATAGGACAGAGCACATACTACCTCTCTCAAGTTTGGCAGAGATAGACTTTTTCAGGCTAAGATCATGAATCCTGAATCCTGCTAACCCAAAGGATATGTGCCCATGGACCCAGAGAAATGGCTCCGTTTCCCTCCCTCAAATCTCCGTACCTCACTCAAGTAAATGCATTCAGTCAAAGGTGGGAAAGCAGACTTACAGACCCAGTGGACTTCTTAAAAATCTCAGGGCCATTGGCCATTTCTACTCCTAGAAGCCTTGGCACCTCTCCCTAGAGAGAACAGAATTATGCCCTAGGCTTTGGCTATAAAGTCAAATAGCCCTGTCAGAAGGACCCAGGAAATACTGTGGTGGAGTTTAAAGTTTATCATTGACTTTTTTCTTTAGCAACTTGTAGTAGGCAGAAATCTAAAATGGCCCACAATCCTTGCCCCCTAGTGTTCACATCAGGAGATGTCCGGCACCACTGGAACTTATTTCTAACCAAGAGAATACAGCAAAGGTGAAAGGGTTTTATATACAATTAAGGTCCCCAATTAGTTGATTTTTAGTTAAATTTATTTAAATTTAGTTAAATTTATTATTTTTTTAATTTTTATTTATTTTTGAGAGAGAGAGAGAGAGAGAGAGAGCGTGCGCACACGTGAGTAGGGGAAGGGCAGAGAGAGGGGGACAGAGCATCTGAAGCAGGCTCTGTGCTGACAGCAGAGAGCCTGATGCGGGGCTCCAACTCACAAACCGTGAGATCATGACCTGAGATGAAGTCAGATGCTTAACCAATTGAGCCAACCAGGCACCCCAATTTTTAGTTAGTTAAGAGGGAGATTATCCTGGGTGAGCCTGACTTAGATGAAAGCCCTTTATAAGAAGGACTGGACACCTCCCTGCAGTCACAGATTCTCTTTGCTGGCTTGATGAATTAGACAGTTGTGTCCAGGAAGCCCACATGGCAGACAACTAGGCATATAGGCATCTAGGACCTGAGCCACCAGCCACCAGCCAGCACAATGTTGGGACCCCCCAGCCCTACAACCACAAGGAAATGAACACTGCCAACAGTCTAAATAAGCACATTAGAGAAATTTTCCTCAGTCGAACCTCCAGGTGAAAAGGCATCCTAGTCAATACCTCGACACAGACTTGTGATACCTTGAGCAGAGAATCCAACTAAACTAAACCTGGACTCCTGACCCATAGAAACTGGGGCATAGTAAGTGTGTACTGTTTTAAGCCACTAAGTTTGTGGCAATTTGATACATAGCAAATAGAAAGTTAAGACATGGCTATAAGCATATATAGTCTTTGCTATATTTCTCTTATAAATAGTTCACATTCTAGTTACTAGTTGCCTCCCAAAGTCACATTACCAAAGACTCACAAAAAGCTTTTAAGAAATCTGAATCAGCAAGGAAAAATGCACTCAGTAATAAGCAGCTTTGGGAAAATTTCAGAAGGCCAAATATGTAGGGGCGCCTGGGTGGCTCAGTCAGTTAAGGACCGACTCTTGATTTCAGCTCAGGTCATGATCTCATGGTTTGTGAGTTCAAGCCTAGCATTGGGCTCTGGACTAACAGTGTGGAGCTTGCTTGGGATTCCCTGTCTCCTTCTCTCTCTGTTCCTCCCCTGCCCTCTCTCTCTCTCTCTCTCTCTCAAAATAAATAAATATATTTAAAAAAAAAAAAAGAAAGCCAAATACGTAGTGTTTAAGTTAATAGCTGGCAACAGAATTAAGGAGGAAAATATTTTTGTTTAAAATAATACTTTGGTGGGGCGCCTGGGTGGCTCAGTCAGTTGAGCGTCCAACTCTTGATTTTGGCTCAGGTCATGGTCTTAGGGCCATGGGGTCAAGCCCCACGTTGGGCTCTGTGCTGAGCAAAGCCTGCTTAAGATTCTGTCTCTCTCTCTCCCTTTCCCCCTCTCCTCTGTTTGTGCTCTCTTACTCTAAAATAAATAAAATAGAAAAAATCACAACAAAATAAGAAGATAAACATTCAAAAGACTCACTTTCACCCTGTCCACCTCCACCCCATTCTTCCTTGCTCTATTTGTAACTATTTTCATTAATTCACTATTACTGTTCCAGTGTTTCTTTATATAAAATTGAATACATATTTTCATTCCCCACCTCTTACACAAAACATAGCATACCATATCCATTATTCTCCTTGCTTTTCTCATTAAAACAATATATCTTAGAGGGGCACCTGGGTGGCTCAGTCAATTAAGTGCCCGACTTCAGCTCAGGTCTCCCGGTTTGCAGGTTCAAGCCTCACATCGGGTTCTGTGCTGACAGCTCAGAGCCTGGAGCCTGCTTTGGATTCTGTGTCTCCCTCTCTCTGCCCCTTCCCCACTCAAACTGTGTGTATGTGTCTCTCCCTCTCAAAAATAAACATAAACAAAACAATATATCTTAGAAATCTCTCCATATCAGTGCGTAAAGTTCTTCTCCATTCCTTTTTCACAGCTGCATGGTATTCCACTGTGTTACATGGAAATATCATTGTTCATTTAACTGGTTTCCTTCGGAGAGGCATATGGGTTATTTCTCTGCTTTTGCGATTATGAACTACGTCACAGTGAATAACCCCATACGTGTCGTTTTGAACATGTGCAAGTGAACCCACAGGAAGTGGGACTTCTGGGTTACAGGATAAAGGCACCTGGACAAAGGCAATATAAATATTGCCAGGTTCCCTTCCTTTTCACAGAGGTTGTACGATTCTGTACCCTCTCTAACAATGCTTGAGTGCTTGCTTCCCCACAACCTCAAAAGGAAGTATGCTGGGGGCACCTGGGTGGCTCAGTCAGTTGAGCATCTGACTCTTGATTTTGGCTCAGGTCATGATCCCAGGGTTGTGGGATCGAGCCTCACGTTGGGCCCCATACTGGGCATTGAGCCTGCTTAAGATTCTCTCTCTCTCTCCCTCTATCCATCTCCCCTGCTCATGCTTCACTCTCTCTCTCAAATAAAAAAAAGAGAGAGAGAGAGAGAGTGTGTGTTGTTAAACTTCTGGATTTCCCTCAAACTGATAGCTAATCTTACTAATTTGCATTTATCTTAAAAGTGAGGTTGCATTTTTAAAAATATTTTAGAGCTATTTGCATTTCTTTTTTTGGGAGCTATATTTTCAAATCCTTTGACCTCTAACTGGACTCTTTTTGTTTTGATTAAAGTTCCAAAAAACTGAAAATCAAAGGTTGCAAATACTTCCACATTCTAAAATGAGGTTTTTTTAAATAGTCTTATGACACTTACCTTGATATCCAGGATATAAAGTGATTTAAATGGAAAAGGTCAAAAGAGAGAAGTCCCTTGGAGAAAGCCATGGATGTCCTGAGCATCTTTGATCACCCGCCACAATGCCAAGGGGATCTTTCCCCAGTCTGAAAGGAGAAGCTTCACAGGAGCCCCACACTCAGAGAAATTGACTTGTGTCCCCTACACCTTTGGAAGACACATTGACCTGGTAGCTGATTCCAAGGATAAGAAACTCAAGGGTCAAGAAGCTGAAGCTGTCAGGGCAGCAGCAGGACACAAAAGTGGGATCCACACCAGGAGCAAAGCCACACTCTCACTAATGGGAGGACGCAGGGTCAAATGAGTAAGAAAACATCTGTGGCTGGAGTGACCTGGGAGAGCAGGCAGTCCTCCATCTGGCATTGCAAGGGTGAGTTTCCACGAGTCCAGTGGATACTTGGGAAAGTAGTCATGTTGGAGGAGACACCTTGGTGTGACTTCTCCCAAAAAAGGACAGACTTCCAGGGCAGGACATCTCCAGGAACACCAGCTGTGAGAGGCCATGGGATGCACATTCAGGGGCAGGAGCTGAGGCAGTGACTCAAGGGGCCAGGATGACAAAATAGAAAATACCTAGACATACCTAACACAAAATAAGCATAAACTACCTTGTACGTTGAAAACTAGAATACTCTAGAGAGGGACACACACAAAAAATTAAATGGAGACACATTCCATGTTGAGGGATAGGAGCACTCTTTATTTACCACATGCCCCCCACTCCAACCAAAAAAAAAAAATTAAGATTTTGGGGGAAATATGACTAATTAATTCCTTAGTTAATGTATAATAAATATGCATACATGAATAAATATGTAATAAAATCAGAATAATCTGAGAATTAACAGAAAGAGTGATAACTTAATTTTGCTTGGTATTAAAAATCCTATTTTAAAGTTAAAGCAGGTGGTATTGGCACAGAAATAGATCAGTAGAACAAAGAAAAACATTCGGAAATAGACTTTGGTATCTGATTCAGTATCTACTTCAAATCACTAGGGGAAAAAAGTCAATGAATATTAATAGGACAACTGGCTAAACCATCTAATGACTTAAAAAAAAAATAAAGATCCCCTCGGCCCTGAACCTCACTCCGTATACTAAAATAAATTTCAAATGGATTAAAGATTTAAATGTTTTTTAAAACTGCTGAATTATTATTACCTTGAGACTGGAAGCATGGCACCAAAGGTAGAATATATAAGGAAAAGACTGATAAATCTGACTACCTAAATTTAAGGTTTTTGTGTGGCAACATATGACACAATCAGGGTCAAAAGGGAAACGATAAACTAGAAAATTTGTTTATAAAATATGTAACAGCTAGGAATAAAAATTACTATGATCCAAAGAGCTTTTCATATCAATAAAAGACAAGCCAAGTACCGAGAAAAAAAAGGCAATTCACCAAGACAGAATTAACAAATGACCAATCAACATGCAAAAGTAAAGATATGCAAATAAAGCATGGAAACATGATGTTTCACCCATCAGATTAATGAAGATGAAAGATATCAACAGTGCCCAGTGGTGCTGAGGCTTTCTGCTGGTGAGATTGTAAACTGGTATAAACTTTCTGCTGAGATTCCTCTGACAGTATGTAGTAAACGTAAAACATATATCGTTTTCAATTTCACTCCTAGGAATTTAGCCTAAACGATAATTACATACAATTATACACTTTGTATAAGGATAGCAAACATCTGGAGACATTCTAGATGCACAATGCACACAAGAGTATTGGTTAAAAAAAACTATGGCACAAACTTTCAATGCAGTCACCATTGACTGCATTAAAAAAAAATGTGCCCGGGAATTGAAGAAGTAGTTTACAAAACCACACGTGTGGTTTGACCCCATTTTGGTAACCCTGGGTTGCACCAAAAAATGTGTGGATGTGGATACACATGCATAAAAACACATCACCAAAATGATTCATTTATTCTCCTTCTCTCTCTCAAACAATGAGAACACAGCTTTTTTAATTGATTTGCTTCAGTGTATCACCTGCCTACAAACTTAGGTACACAGAAAGCCACATCCTCTTTCCTCTCCAAAATGCACCACTTCAGTTCGTCAACAACAGTCCTCCAGGCCACAGGCCCCTAAAGCACTATTTGATTGACTACTACTCACATTGGTTTTCTCTTAGATGAACAGAATGGAGAAATAGAAGGTTTGGAAACTCCAAAAGTGAGATCAGCAATAAAAAGGGAACACTTTTTTACTTGCTTTAACTTCAATTTAAATATTAACTTGATCTCAAGCTAATGTGGGATTGCAAGATAATCACTTTTGCTCTGGTGTTGGGTTAAGGGCCCAGCTACAGTTTCAGGTCTTGAGTCAGAGACAAACTATTACCTATTTCCCCTAATTAACCTCCATCTGTTTGGTGGGTTGTGGCTCCTTCTAGAAGAGATGGGAGATACCTTTTACTGAAAAGATAGATAAAAGGAGATATGCTACAGTAGTAAGACCAATGGTTAAAATATATATTATATATATATATATATATATATATATATATATATATATATATATAGAGAGAGAGAGAGAGAGAGAGAGAGAGAGAGAGAGGGAGGGAGAAGCACAAAGGCCTGACTCTCCCCAAAACCAAAAGGGCTGTCCAAAGGTGAGCTCAAGGCAGGTCAAATCCCAGGAATGAGGACTAGACTTGCAGTCAGATGACTCGGCCCCACAATTCAGGTCACATACCTGTCTGAACCCATTTCTCCATTCTAAAGTGGGGAAAATGGTGACCCCTAACCCCTAACCTTCCCACCACACACAACTGTTATGAGGATGGAATGGAAGAATGTGTATAAACAAAAACTCCAATGCAGATAAATAAAAACCTCAGGCATGCACACACACAAATCAGCCAAGGAACAATCTGCTCCTGTCTGGTCAACCCCTAATTTTGGTTCCTAATCTAAAAGGAAGCTCACAACTGGGTCTCAGTGCTCACCTCTACACACTTCCCCACGACAATTAATAAGGGAGAGATCCTACCTCCATCCCCAGCGTGGACCTGGCTTTATTTAGAGGCACTCAAATGCAACTCCAAGTGCTGCCTGACCAGCCCTTTGACAGACAGACCCTGCATTCTCCCAGGAAGACCCACAATTGCTCTCCTGAGATGCCCTCCCCACCTTAACCATGAATCCACTTGGAAAAAAAAAAAAAAAAGAACAGTATTGTGGTAAAGCTCCCAGGCAAATTTAGAGAACCTCAAGCTGGCCCCCACCATGTTTATGAGGAAGCTATTAGAAAAGACCTGCGGAAAAATATACATCCTTTCTGCAAATTTCAGCACCTGCTTCTGTTAAGTAATACTACTGAGCAACTTTGTGTTATGTACCCAGAAGTACAGTTTACCCAATATTTTACTTAATATTTAGTCAGTTATTTTAACCAGAAACTTTTGATACTGGGCGAGTGGGATTTCTTCCTTTCAATGACAATTTTGCCAAGTTCCCATGTGGATCACAATAACTTCTTTGGCAGTTAATTTTAGAGCTGGAAATTAAGGGGGCTACAGAAACATACGGTGTTTACAGAACCAGTAAAACAACAACAACAACAACGAGTTCAGATCCTCTCTTTGGATCTAGGAGACTTTAGGAAAATCCTTAGTCATCAGACCCCACCCTACACTAACCATGATAATTGTAAGGATTCCAAATTTCATTCAAGAGCTGTGAAAATAATATGAGTTTGAATAGTTGCACATAAAGATTAAAAGTGGAAAGGTATTTATATTAGTCTTTTGAGACTTCTACTCTATAAGTCACCTAAGATGAGAGCAGGAAAGTATCTAAACATCCTCGGTTGTAGTCCTTGGAGGACAAATGACGACTATTCCTAATACTGCCTAATGCCAGCAGGGCCAGGGGCCAACAGCTGTCACTGAACACCCAGGTGTCAGGATATTACTTCCCTCTCTCTGACTCTTCCTAATTGAGGGGATATACTTGAAGCTGGATCTCCCCGGGCAGCTTCATAGGCAGTTTCCACCTGTTTCTACTGTTCATATTGTTTCCTCATCTGCAATACACAAGCCCAGACCACCCAGATCTGACCCTCACTAACACCCAGAAAGCTCGGGGGGAGAGAACACACAAGCCCACCCCATCAGAAAGGCTGTCCCTTTTCCTCAGGACTGCAACACTGCACAGTTCGAAGGCCACGTCCATATGCACTGTGCTCTGAGGTCGTATCATATAACTCCCCTGCTTTCCTCCCCCTTGGTTTTATTCTCCAGGTCTAGAAGAAGAGGGAGAAAAGGGAGAATACCATTGTTACTCAGGAAAGCCACATGCCTCTGTCTTCTCCATTCATTTCTTACTGAGCCTTGGAATTACACCACCGGTTAGAGAAGAAAGTTAAAGAACACCGATTCAGAGTTTAAAAGTCAAATTGAATACATTCCGTCTGTAAATTCAGCAAGTTGACGGTGGGCTCATGGCTGCTTACATTTAATGTGCCTTGGAACAGTCACAGTTACGGAGGTTGTAGGTAAAGGGGAAGATCACACATCACTCACGTTCTTCCCCCTTCCCTGTGAACCCATGGACTCTGGCCATGGGCTTGATAATGTTTCAACCCATTGTTACTAACAGATGGCACAGGGCATTTTTAAGAGAGAGTAATAAAAAAGGTAGACGAGGCTATTATAAACTTTGGTGTGGAAGAGAAGAACTGCCTAAATTAACAGAATATTTTTATTGGAATGAAAACTTATGGCTTTTGATTACCTGTAAACCAATGGATCTGTATCAAAGCAATGCTGCCTAACAGACAGTGCAGGAAACTTACCGGAGTGGCCAGGTTAGTATATTATTAGCGTGTCGATTGATTGTAAGAAAAGGGTTGCTTCTAAAATGTTTGACAAGTCTGCCTACTGTGGATGAGCTCTATCCTTTCCAATGACCTCCTTCATAAGGTCAGATTCTAGTCCAAACTTAAGTCCACCTCATCACTCACTGTAAAAGGATGGATTCCAAATTAATTCAGAGATGCTATAAAAGAAGATTCAGAGACTCTTGCATTCAATGTCCAGAAGAGCTGACTCTCAGGCACCACTCAGAGGAAGACACGGGTCCAGCCCACATGATCTTTAGCCTGTGGTCAATATTACATTGTATATCAAGGGTCTCAAGTTCACACACAGAACTGGTTGTGTAGCAAGCAGAGTAGACATCAGCAATTCCTGAGTTTCCTCCTTTTGCGGGGTTCCACAGAGGTATTCACCATCCTGAATTCAGAAACGGAGCCAGGCTGGGAATGGAAAAATTTGCAGACCCATACACACCTGGGTGGAAGCCACATGGGGCCTGTCTAGGCAGGCACCTGAGAAGCAGTCATAACATCTGCTCCAGCACCGTGCATCCTCCACAGGTAGTGCCCGTCTGCAATCTAGATGTGGAGGAGGAAAAGAGTCCATTGACACACTTTGGTTTTCCCTTGGTGTATCTCTATGTGCAGCTCACGTACCCTCATGGGAAGCAGCATGGGAAATCAGGGCAGCCATCACCGACCCTGCTCTTTTTCTGCACCAGAAGGGCATCCCCTTCCCTGCCCTGAGGTGTAGACTACTCAAGCCTTTCACCTGCTGAGTGCTGAGCCCAGGACAACCTCCCCCCACATCCCCTTTGGCCCTCCTCAACCCCAGCTGCTCCTCATGACTCCAACCCCATCCTTCCGCCATTCTACTCATTTCTCAAAAATGACAGTCTCACATACCACATGGCTGAGGACAGGAATGCGAGAATAATCACAACAGCCACGGAGCCCAGCCCAATGCCCACCATCTGCTGCAGCATGAATGACGAATCTGTGGAACAAAACCACACACTGAGCCCACAGCGGGAATCGAGGCCCTCCCAGGAGGCACAGGTGCAACTGTGCTCACTCCATTTTAACCCAGAAGTTGGTCCCATTTACTAAACCATCCCAAGAATGTTCAGAGTGTCTCTGTGTCCCCTGAGTTGGCCTGGAGGGTGTAGGGCCTAAGGAAAATACAGTTCCAGGGTATTTCTGAAGAGGAAATAGAAAACCAGACCACATTCAAGTTACAAGAGATAGAAAAAAAAAAAAAAAGCTCATGTTATGTATACAAATACAGCAGACCGTGTTGTCTGTACTGTTCCTCTCTTAACCAATTACACCAGAAAGTTTTTATGGGCAGTTTTCACTTGCACTGAGGAAGAAGGCATTCTGACATCATTGGATTTTTGCTCCAAAAACGACAGGTAGCTCCAGTGGTGGAGCTGTATCCAGGGCTGGATACAGTTATCTGTCATTTTCCCTGCACGCCTACAAGGACAGCACCTGCTCCGCTAAACAGGTTGCCATGAGGATAAAGTAAGAAAATCGACATAAAACCTCTTTGGAAGACATGCATATATTCTCTTTGGGGGGTATCATATGTCAACCCCAGGGAGATGCTTTGTTATAAACCGAAAGGCACCCACACTTGAGTTGCATATTTGGGCCAGGTGACTGAATCAGAGCATCACATTCTACACTAAAGGGCTCATTTTCATTTGCAAACAACTTATTTAGCACTTACTATATGCCAAACACTGTTCTAATTACTTCTAACCACCTGCTGAGAACTATAATAACAGCATATTACAATAATAGTGCCCAGCATAATAATAGTACATGGAACATGGAGCACTAGTATTATTATTATTCCCATTTTACAGATGAGGAACAGAGGCACGGAGTGGTTCAGCTACTTGCCCAAGGTGACCCAGCTAATACGCAACAGAGTCACAATCCAAACCCAAGCTGTCTGGCTCCAGCATCTTTGCTTTTAACTGTAACACCATGCATTCCCAGTGCAGATCTGATTCTACACGGTCTACAGCAGAGAAGGTCATGTTCCCCCTCAGAGGCCAGAGGTGTAGGCCCTGCCCTCTCCTGCACAGGCTGAGGATGATGGGGCCTCAGACTGCAGCAGTTTAAAAGAACAAAAGTCTGTGTGCAATGGCGCCACCAGACATTGAAAAGATCTTGGGGGCTGACTCTGCATGCATAGAATTAAAATGAAAAATAGAAAGGCACCTGGGTAGCTCAGCCAGTTAAGCGTCTGACCCTTGATTTAGGCTCAGGTCGTGGTCGCATGGTTTGTGGGATTGAGCCCCATGTTGGGCTCTGCACTGACATCACAAAGGCTGCTTGGGATTCTCTCTCCCTCTCTCTCTCTGTCCCTCCCCCACTTGCACGCACTCTCTCTCTCTCACACAATAAATAAAACTTAAGAAAAAGAAAAACACCATCAAGCCATGGAATAAGTGTAAGGAAACGCAACCAAGTCCAGATTTTGCCAGATGATTTGTTGTGGTTTTCACTGTCAGAACATCAAAATATTTCATTTTTCTGCACCCTCCTTTTACCAATGCCCCAGACATATGCTTAGTCTGCCTCTTGGGTCATCCAGCACTGCTTTGGAAGAGATGAACACAGCGAAAGCAAAGATCTGTTAAGTAAGGAGGAGGGGCATGAGAGGAAAATTAGTAGCCCCTGGACTTGAGACCCTCAAACATGGATGACTCTCTCCTTGGCAGTGAATGAGGCACATCTGAGAAGTGTTCCTACTACTTAGCTTTCTCATCACCTAACCGGCACTGCCCAATGCAGCAGCCACTGGCCAAAATGTGGCCACAATGAGGCTATTTAAATCTACATTAGTTTCAATTAAATTGAAAGTTCAGTTTCTCAGTCATACCATTTCAAGCGCTGAATCTCAAGTACACGTTTCAAGAGCCCAGGAGCCCCATGTGGCTAGTTGCTACCATATTGGATGGCCCAGCTTCAAAATTTCCCCACTGTTGCTGAAAGTTACGCTGATGGCACCTACTCAGATCTCTCCAACCAGGTTGAGAACAGTCTGGTTCTGTTCGCTAATAGGGTAGGTGGCACCAGCAAAAGCAGCCACGGACTACACTTCTTGCTAAAAAGCTCTGCAAAATCCATTACCTCAGGAAGTGTTATCAAGAGACTTTCTGGAAAAACATGGCTGATGCTGTTTGGCTACCTTTAGTATTCAGAAAAAAAAAAAGGTCTTGACATTTTAAGAGGCCATATTACAAAATGGAAGGAGCAGCTGTGGTTACACTAGCAATTAGTAGAGAAAAAAAAATTAGGAGAGTGACTTGCATTATTAGAGATTAAAACAGTGCGGTATCAGCATAGGAATGAACATAACAGCCTAGAAACAAACCCATGTGTGCCAAATAATTTTAAAGCTTAAATACTGAAGTCGGGTTATCCTTGTCTATAACTTTGGACTCTGGAAAAGTTGTTCAGCCATTCTGTGCCTCAGTTTCCCCGCTGAGGGATGATCTAGTAACATGGGAATGATAATAACAGCACCCACCTCCTAGGGTTATTGTGAGAAACAGATGAGGTAAGTCATGTTAGGACTGTGCCTGGCACACAGTAAGCAATTGGGAAATGTTAGCTATTGTTAATTATTGTTGTTTTGTTACTGTTTTAAAATCATTAGGGGAAATGACACATCACTTGTAACTAGTGTTGAGAACATTGGCTGACCGGTCAATTTAGAATAAAAGGATATTGACCAGTTGAGCTTATACTATATATGCCAAAATAAAATCCAGACAGGTTAAAGGCTCAAATTGCAACCTAAAAGAATTAGAACAAAATGTAAGTGAATGCTTATCTAAAATATTTATCTAAAGCAGGTGAGAATTTTCTAAGCATTATTTATTAATGCAGAAACCATAATGCTAACTGCTGGGAACTACTGTGGCTTCTACCACAGAGACACCTCGTAAAAGATTTTGCCTTGCCTTGCCTTCGACTTATCATTGACTACATTTTGCAGACCCTGTCTTCCTTGTACAAAGTTCCATGTTCTTTGCTCATCTCCAGCCTGCTCAGTTTTCTCTTCACCATTTCTCAAAGAGCGCTTGCAGTGGTTCACCAGCTCATTCGAAAACTGTATGAACCTGCATTCTAGAACGTGATTCATCCAGGTCAGAAGACTTTATGTGAAACAGTTAGCTCTTCTCTGGCTTTGAAATGTTCCCTCACAAACCAACCAGACAGAAGCAAAGTAGGAGTGTACAAACCCGACTTTCTCTTGGCCATCCATCAGCACCCTAAGCCACAGGCCTGCCCAACTTTTCTTTACTCTAGACATAAGTATTGGACAATCATCTTTTTTTGTTTTGCATAACATGATTTGGGTTCTGGCTCCAGGCCTGGTTCTTGCTGGTACGCATCCCTTGGCCTACTTGGTGTATGTACCCTGTGAAAATCTGAGTTTATCCAATCCAGAGTGCTCACAGTGTAGGCACACAGATTTCTTTAGGGACTTCCCCTCATTAATCCCTCACCAAGAACATTTACAGCTGACCAATTTGTGTTACATTTTTTAGAGCTCTGCCATTCTCTCGTTACCCTCCCTTCCACGCTTTCATGCCATAAAATCATGCTTGTTTTTCTTCTGAATCACTTGTAGAATATTCTATCAGAAACCCAAGTGAGTGAGTCATGTGTTATATCACAGATGTGCAGTGACTCAACCTTGAGAGAGTAAATCCATTAGGTTAAACTCCACCATTCTCTTGGGTGCGGCTCCTTGAGGAGTCTAGTGCTCGGGAGGAGTAACAGGCCTTCTCTGGGCTTAGCTTTAACTCTTTCACTAATGCAAATATCACAGGTGCTGAGGAGCAAATTAGAAAGACCCTATGCCTACTCTCAGGCTCTGGGACAGCTTGAGGACTTCCTATGGATGTGGACATTTATTTCATGAATTTACATGAGCAGGGTCATTTCCTGAAGGCAACAATTCTGTTCTCCAAAAGGTACAAATAATTAGCACCGTGACTTCTGTTTGGTGTGTCAAATTCCTGTCTGCTATTCTAAGGTCTCCTCACTTAAATTCCCTGCGGAGTAGGAGATGGCAAAGGAGATCAAAGTAGAAGATTAATTTAGAGATAAGTAACACCTGATAAATCAGCAACACTTTAAAAATTCATTTTCTATTGCAGCTTATCAAATTATCAAAAACTTAGCAGCTGGCCACCATTCATTAGCTCTCACTTCCGTGAGCCAGAAGCTCAGGCACACTGTAACTGGGTCCTCTGCTCAGCGTCTTCCAAGGCTGAAATCAATGTGTCAGGTGGGCTGCCTTTCCCTCTGGAGCCTCTGGGGAAGAATCTGCTTCCAAATCCCTTGAAGCTGTGGGACTGAGGCCCCCATATTCTTACTGGCTATCAGCCATTGGCCGCTCTCCCTTGTTTCTGACCTCTAGATCCAGATTGAAAGGGCTCATATGAAGGTCAGGTCCATCTGGACTATCTCCTTATTTGGGACCTTAATTACCTCTTCAAATCCTTTCACAGCAACACTGAGAATAGCCTTTGAATTAGCAAATGAAAGAAGGTGGGTGTAAGCAGCAGCCACATTATAATTCTGTCTACCACAACTATGAAGGTTTAAAATACACGTGTGTTGGGGTGCCTGGGTGCCTCAGTCGGTTAAGCTGCCAACTTCAGCTCAGGTCATGATCTCACTGTTCGTGGGTTCGAGCCCTGCGTCGGGCTCTGTGCTGACGGCTCAGGGCCTGGAGCCTGCTTCTGATTCTGTGTCTCTCTCTCTGCTCCTCCCCCACTCCTGCTCTGTCACTCTCTCAAAATTAAATAAACATTAAAAAAATATATAAAATACACGTGTGTGTGTGTGTACATACATGTGTAGCATATACAAACATAAACATACACACTAGGCTTAGATCGTGAGATAAATCTCTGGCTTATTTAAGTATTGCACTCCCTATGCTTCATTTTTCATCAGGCTCTGCTGCCGGTTCACCAGAAATCATCCAATCCAGTGGGTGCCAGCCCACTGCTCCACTCTCCATCGCACTCCCTCAGGAGTATGAAATCTAGTATGAAAGGACAGGTGCACAGTTGCTCTCAAGTATGGCTCTAAAAAAATGGCTCAGGAGAGGGAGGGAGAGAGAGAGAGAGAGAGTGCTCCTGTCCTGTTGAGGAAATTTTAAAAAAGCTTCAGGAAGGAGATAGCCTTTGATTTTAATCTTGACAAACAGGTGGGATTGTAACAAACTACTGAGCAGAGATTACAGGAAGGTTATAGGGCAATCCAGGTGGAAATAAGCAAGTAATCGTATGAGCAAAGACACTGGGGAAAGTAAGCAAGGGCCATAACCAGAGAAGAGCTAGCACATCACTTTGAAGGGAGAAGGAGAGATTCAACTAGAAGGGCATGCTGGTGTCAAAGTGAGGCCTTAGAAACCAGTCTAAAACATGATGGAGAACACTGGAAGAACCATCGGGGGAAATAAGAAAATCGGTGCTGCAGTTTGGACAGATGAGTCAGGCGTGTAGGCTGGAGTGAAGAAGGAAACCCTGGGGCGCCTGGGTGGCTCAGTCGGTTAAGCATCCAACTTCGGCTCAGCTCATCATCATCTTTCGGTCCGTGAGTTTGAGTCCTACGTCGGGCTCTGTGCTGACAGCTCGGAGCCTGGAGCCTGCTTCAGATTCTGTGTCTCCCTCTTTCTCTGCCCCTCCTCCACTCACACCCTGTCTCTCTCTCTCTCAAAAATAAACATTAAAAATTAAAAAAAAAAAAAAAAGGAAACCCTGAACACCATGAACACCATGAAGGAAGAGGAGGAAGGAGGCTTTGCCCACTGTCTGTGCTACAGGTAATAAAGGCCTATGCGCAGGGGACAAACTCAGAAATGAGACCAGCACACCCTAGGTGTAAAATGTGGCTGAAAGGGAAAGGGTCAAAAATGACTCAGGGGTTTCATGCCTGTGGCCGAAGAGTGTTCTGTGATTACAGTTTGTGATGATCTCCCATATATCAAATGACTTTGCTTTGTGACTCAGGAAATCAAAGACTCAGTACTTTGTGGCTGGAAGGGATCAGAAAGACTGTGGTAAGAGGCAGCTGAGAACCTGCCAAGTTAAATATAATTGCAAAGGCCCTCAGCTGATTAGTAGCAAGGCTCAAACAAGGAAGCCCAGGCCTCCACATTTCCCATCAAACCAACTGCTGGTTCCCTGGTGATCACAAACTCTTTTGGGAGCAATCTGCTTAAGGTAAATAGCATAATTTGTCACTGGGCAAAGGCAAGAATGGGGCCGTTGCTCGGCACAAATGAACTGGAACACGTTCAGGACTAATCTGGAGCCTGCAAATTACTTTGTGAGATGGCAGTCTCCAGCATTTTCGCAAAAGGCGACTGCCAGAGGTGTGTGCACGACACAGGTAAAGTTTGTACGTAGATACATATGGTAGAATTGCCTTCAGAATTTCAATATCACAGTGGGGTTTCTAGGATCTCCAGAGCCTCCCAGTAGTTTTAATTCAAAGATTTGAACCCTCCTTCAACACTAGTTTTTAAGTTGAGAGGGGGTAAAAAGGTACTACCAAAAGCCACTTAGACATTTCCAAAGCAAAATCCTTCCTGTTAACTTAATCACAGTAGAAAGACTGTAGCCAGCTCCTTGGCCATTTCTTCCACCCAGTTTGACAGTTTGCTAATCATATCAAACAGCTGCTGAAAGCTCCGGATTCCGGAAGCGATTTCTGTGCCTGTCCAGGAGGCCTGCACATCTCTATTCTTCTGATAAAAGCACCTTTTTCCCTTTTGGGAACTCCATTCCCACCCATAGAGCCTTAGGGAATGGACTGGCTGCAAAACTTCTGAATGTTGAAATCTGTGGTTATTTCTTGTGGCTTTCATTTGAATTCCAAGACAGAGAGCTTAGCCCGTCTACACACAGAAGTGTAACAGCACACATCTTTGTTAAGAAAGACCCTCGCTAATTATGCGGAGATAAGTCAGAGAAAGACAAAAACTATATAATCATATTTATACGTGGAATGTAAAAAGGGAGAACTCATAGAAATAGAGAGTAGAATGGTAGTTGCAGGGTCAAGCGGGTGGGGAGAAATGGGGGTGATGTTGGCCAGCATACAAACTTCCAGTTATAAAATGAATGATAAGTACTGGGGATCTAATGCACAACATGGCAACTATAATTAACAATACTGTATTAAACACTTTAAAGTTGCCAAGAGAGTAGATCTTAAATGTTCACACATAACACAAATATACACAGTAATTATGTGAGGTGATGGAGGTGTTAACTAATCTCATTGTGGTAATCATTTTGCAATATAGATCAAGTCATCACATTGTACACCTTAAACTCAATGTTGTATGTAAATTATATCTCAAGAGAGTGGAGGGAGTGGGGCAGAAAGACCCTCGCTGCCTGGCAACCGTAATCCAATGGTCAGGTAATGCGCCTTGCCCAGTAGAAAAGCCATGTCAGCTCTTGTTGAAGTTGGTGTGAGTAGAGATAAAAAAAAGATGGGAAATAAGATTAGAAGATAAGCAGACAAATGAAGGAAGCCTAATTCTCCAGGTCCCTGCCCATCATTTCCTGCTAAGCACCCTCTGCTGATCACAGATCCCCCATTGTATAGTGCCCCGCACTGGAGTCCTCCTGGAAACAGGGTTCTGCGAACACTTCCTTACCACCCCAGCCTATTGTTTTATGCTGCTTGGAAGTAACGGACAGGATGCAAGGGGTTAAACTGATACTCCAAGCTAAGAGCAAAATTCCTCAGGGTGTTGCTAGGACTCATAAACCGCAAAGAAAAAAGGTCCAGATTCAAAGGTCATAAACTTGACAGGATTTCTGGTATTAAGCTACAAACTAATGGAATTCCTAGGAATCAAATCCACTGGCTGGCTGCCTGTTGGTTTAAAGAAATGTACTGCCAGGGAAATCCCAAGTCTGGCAAACAAGAAGCTGCGATTGCTCAAGCACTGAGGCAGTTCCCCCACCTGGACAAGTGCCCGTGGCAGGAAGAAGGTTTAAGCTTCACACCACCCAGCTGCTGCATCTCTTGTGTCCGTACAGCTCTAGAGGAAAGGGACACTCACTCTCCCATCAGGCAGACCCAGGAAAAGACTGAGGCAGCCCATCTAATGGACCAAGCAGCTCACTGTGCTGCCAGGGCAGGGGTTGTCAGTTTTTCCCATCCAGCAGGATGTGGTCACTGTTTGGGCACTCTGACCACTGCACAGGCTTTTATCTTTTCCTCTCTTCTAAATGAAAGTGCTTATTGTGCTTATCCAATGTCCCCTTTCATATTATAAACTGCGGTTTGAGGATGCTTACATTTGGCATTTAGTCATAGATTGCTAAGGGATCGTGAGAGGTCCACCTGGATTTGATCAAGACAGATGGACCATCCGCAGGAATCCTGGTCTTGGAGCTGGATGCAGTAACAGACCCACACAGAGTTGTCGTCCAATAGTATAGAGGATAATTCTTCCAGCATGGAGGGGGTTTTTCTTAAAAGTATATGTGTTAGTGTGCGCACATGCGAAGCAGCTAAATGGCTCAAAGCAGCGGACTGTTGTAGCTCTTTGTATTGGTCTGTCAACATGTTTCTGCCTCTTTTCCTGATGGGGACCATTTCCACCTCTCAGTGCAATCCCAGTGTCGCTGTCCATGTCAATCACACTAATCTGCCCCCAACCAGCCACATGAGTAAGCCCCAAATCCAAGGTAGGCTGTTCATAGTACATAGTACCCTAGGAGGGGGTATTAGTCATCCCACGGACAGGCACCTAATCTCGGAGAAAGGATTCTTTCCCTGAATTGAAAAACTTTCTGTTCCCACTGGAGTTGCTAAACTGGGCAGCTGACGCCCATCCCTCTCCATCACACGGCTTACTGTGGAAGAAAATGAAGCCAACACATACTTAGAAACAGAGACCAGAGGGGCGCCTGGTTGGCTCAGTCGGTTAAGCATCCAACTTTGGCTCAGGTCATGATCTCACGGATCGTGGGCTCGAGCCCCGCATCAGGCTCTGTGCTGACATCTCACAGCCTGGAGCCTGCTTCAAATTCTGTGTCTCCCTCTCTCTCTGCCCCTCCCTCGCTTGTGCTCTCTGTCTCTCAAAAATGAATAAATGTTAAAGAAAGAAAAGAAACACAGCAGAGACAGAGGCAGAGTGTGCCACTCCTGGTGTCAAGTCCCAAGTGTCAGTTCCTGGAGTCCTGGTACCCCTGTGGGTCTGGGTCCATAAGCTCCCCACTCCCATCCTTTTCAGCTATGGCTTTTTGCTTAAACTAGTATGAGATGGGTTTCTGTCACCTGTGACAATTTAAAAAGCAATCTCATGAACATAAACTCAATGCTACAGATTGGAGAGGAGAAATAAGGACAGGATGCTTAGGCAGAAAATGGTTTTAC
This sequence comes from Cryptoprocta ferox, assembly GCA_028646485.1. NCBI lineage: Eukaryota > Metazoa > Chordata > Mammalia > Carnivora > Eupleridae > Cryptoprocta > Cryptoprocta ferox. The sequence goes on along the minus strand of CM053568.1, from coordinate 20,897,316 downwards.
CTGTCACTTGAGCCCACACTACACAGGAGCATCTTCTCACCTATAAAGGAAAACGGAGCAACACGTTTTACTAGGCAGCACATGACATCAATTTAAATAATACATTTTAGCCCAGAAAGTTTGTTTTCTTTCTCTTAATTTGGATTAAAATATCTTTAAAGCCTCATCTAGCTCTAATATATTACACCTTAGCCATATGACCATTAAGTATTCGAGGGACTGGCATAGGTAGAAGGACAGAAGTGACCCTAGGGATCAATTCTATAGCTTCTCGAGAGATCTCACAAAGCACACACTATTGGTAAACAACAGAAAAAGCAATAAGTTTCATTCCCTTGGCCAGCTCTGAGCAACTGGCATTGACTGCCTGGGAACTATGTTGAGAAAGATTCTGAGGTCACATCCAAGTTCAGCAAGATAGTGATGCATGTGATAGGCTAGGCTATGAGAAGTCTTGGCATATAATAATACTTCACCTGTCTACAGGATATTTACCTGGCTGCCTCAGTTACCCAAACTATAGCCAAGAGCCAGAAAGAGAACACAACAACAACAACAACAGTAATAATAATAACATGAAAGCTCATCCATGGTAGAAGAGACCCACAAACTCACTGGAATGAAATACCTTCTCTTCTTCCCCAGTTATTATGTGCATATTTGTCTGTTAGGAATGGCTGGGATTACTCCACAAAACATTCCCCAGAGGAAACTAAATAACAGGAGTTGGAGAACGATCCCTCCAACTTCAAAAGGAAATTCTCTTTCAAATGACAACCCTGGGCAGTCTGGTTTTCTTAAAAATTAAAAAAATATATTTACACTGACAAATTCTGTGGAAAGCTTGAAATGGCCATAAGCTTTTGAATGTGACTAAATTTTGCCTTGATGCTAAGTACATCTAGTGGAAAATAATAGGTGATAATAACCAGTGAAAGGGACTTAACCTTAATAATGAGTAAGGCAGGTACTCGGGAAAGGAGTATATTAAAGGAGAGAAATTGGTGGGGCCAGGTGAAGAAGGGAGCTCATTAAAATAGAGTGTCATGACCAGATTTACACTTTACAAAACTCATTCTGGCAGTTATATGGAGAAAAAAGGACAGAAAAATTAGTTAGAAAATTGATGTTCAGGCAGGAGGTGTCAAAGGCTAACCAGTGTTAATGAGGAAGGAGAGAAAAGGATGATTTTACACAGCATTAAGGTGACAGAATCGACAGAAGTTGATGAGGCACTAGAGAAGAAGATAAGGAGGCAGGAGGCAAGAATTATTCTTTCATTTCTGTCTTAGCAACTGGGAGCATGGTGATGCTAGTTACTGGGACAGATACACAGAGAATTGGGAAAACTGGAAAACACACTTCCTGGTTTCAAATTTTACTACAAAGCTACAGTAATCAAAACAGTGTGGTGCTGGCATAAAGACAGACACATGGACCAATACGGAATAGAGAGCCCAGAAAGAAGCTCTTCCATACATGTCAAATAATTTTTGACAAGCGTGGCCAAGAACATTCAATGGGTAAAGGAAAGCTTTTTAACAAATGGTGCTGGGAAAACTAGATAACCACATGCAAAAGAATGAAGTAGGACCCAGGACCATATACAAAAATTAACTCAAAATGGATCAAATCCAAATACAAGACCTAGAACAGAAGAAAACATAGAGAACAAGCTTCAGCAAATTGGATTTAGCAATCATTTCTTGGATATAACACCAAAGGCATGGGCAACAAAAGAAAAAATAGACAAACTGGACTTCATCAAAATTAAGAATTTTTGAGGATGGGAAGGAAAAGGCATACTCGTGCACTGTTAGCAGGATGCAAACTGCTGTGGCCCCTGTGGAAAACAGTATGGAGGGCCCTCAAAAAATTAAAAATAGAACTACCATATGATCCAGTAATGCCACTACCGAGTATTTACCCAAAGCATATGAAAACAATGAATTGAAAAAAATAGATGCACCCTATGTTTATTGCAGCACTATATACAATAACCAAGATATGGAAGCAAGTCAACTGTCCATCAATAGATGAATGGATAAAGAAGATGTGTGGTGTGTGTGGGTGTGTGTGTGTGTATGTATGTGTAATGCTCAGCCATAAAAAAGAATGACAACTTACCATTTGCAACAATATAGACTAAATATATGCTAAATAATATATACTAAATATATACTAAATATGCTATAATATATACTAAATATATACTAAAGAGTATAATGCTAAGTGAAATAAGGCAGTCAGAGAAAGAAAATACCATATGATTTCACTAATATGTGGAATTTAAGAAATAAAACAAAACAAAAGAGACAAACAGGAAAAAGACTTTTAAATATAGAGAACAAACTGGTTGATGCCCAAGGGTTAGTGGGTAGGGCGATGGGTGAACTAAATGAAGGGTATTGAGTTCACTTATCATGATGAGCATGAGTAATACATAGAATTGTTGAATCACTATATTGTACTTGAAATGTAACACTGTATGTTAATTATACTAGAATAAAAAAAAGAAACTTGGAACGTTAAAAAAATTCAGAACTTTTGTACATCAAAGGACACTTATTGACAGAGTAAAAAGGTAATCCATGGAATGGGAGAAAATATTTGCACATTGCAAATCTCCTAAAGGATTAATATCCATAATATATAGAGAACTCTTAAAACCCAAAAACAATGAAATAACCCATTTCAAAAATGGGCAAAGGGGGGTGACTCAGTTGAGCATCCAACTTTGGCTCAGGTCATGGGTTTGAACCCCAAGTCAGGCTCTCTCCTGTCAGCACAGAACCCACTTTGGATCTTCTGTTCCCCTCTCTCTCTGCCCCTTTCCTGTTCGCACATGCATGTGCACGTGTGCTCTCTCTCTGTCTCTGTCTCTCTCTCTCTCTCTCAAAAAATAAACATTAAAAAAATGGGCAAAGGACTTGAATAACCATTTCCCAAAGAAGATATACAAGTTGTCAAAAGCACATTTTGAAAAGATGCTTAACATTGCTAATCGTTAGAAAAACAGAAGCCCAAACCACAATGAGATACCACCTCACATCCATTAGGAGGGCCATTATCAAAACAGAAAACAGCAGATCCTGGGGAGGACATGGAGAAAATGGAACCATTGTGTACTGTTGGTGAGAATGTAATATGGTGCTGCTGCCATGTGGCAGTTCTTCAAAAAAAATACAAAGATAATTATCATATGACCCAATGATTCCAACTCTGGGCCAATGCCCAAAAAATGGAGAGCAAGGACTTCAAAGGAGATTATTTGTACTGCATGTTCATAGCAGCCTTATTCAAAATAGCCCAAAGATGGAAGCAACCGAAGCATCTATGCACAGATGAATAGCTAAAATGTGGTATATACATACAACAGAATGCTAAAAGGGGAGAATGGGGCGCCTGGGTGGCTCGGTCGGTTGAGTGTCCAACTTGGGCTCAGGTCATGATCCTGTGGTGGTGAGATTTGGCTTTGCACTGGGATGGGGCCTGCTTGAGAGTCTCTCTCCCTCTGCTACCTCCCCCACTCATGCTCATGCAGGCATCCTCTCTCAAATTAAAAAAAATTGAGGCACAGTCAGTTAAGCGTCCGACTTCAGCTCAGGTCATGATCTCACAGTTTGTGAGTTCAAGCCCCAGGTCAGGCTCTGTGTTGACAGCTCAGAGCCTAGAGCCTGGAGCCTGCTCTTTCCCTCTTTCTCTGCCCCTCCCCTGCTCATACTTTGTCTCTCTCTCTCTCAAAAATAAAACTTAAAAAAAATTTTCTTGGTCATAAGTATGTGATGAACCTTAGACTCCAGATGGCCCAGATTCACCAGTCAAGAGATATTTCTACTGGGGCCCCTGTAGGTCATAATTTCACTGTTAGTGGGTTTGAGCCCCATGTTGGGCTTTGCACTGACAGCATGGAGCCTGCTGTGGATTCTCTGTCTCTCTCTCTCTCTCTGCCCCTCCCCCACTCACATCCTTTCTCTCTCGAAAATATTTTAAAAAAAAATTAAGAGATATGTTTCTATTAATATTAATATAATTTTTCTAATTTCTACTACCAATATATGTGACTTTATCCCACTCTTTGAATTCTCCTAGGACAACCCATCACAATGGCTCTTCCAGGAGACCTTCCACCTGGACCCACTGCTCCAGCTCCTGCTATTCTTGCCTATCCAGCTCATTAGATGTATTCATTATGCAATGAATATATAGTTCTATGTCTCATGAAAGAACCACCACTGGAATAACATAGTCTTTCTAAGGACAAGGAGAGGTGGGGAAGGCCGAAGAAGTGATGGAAGCAGAAAATAGGGCAGTGCTGACGTTAATCTGCCTCTCCTTCCTGCTTCAGAGAGAGAGTGAGGGGAGGCGGCAGCCCGGCAGGAGTACAAGGAAGTGACAGGGAAATCTAGATGTTCCTTTCCAAGTCAGGCTTCAGCAGTGCGGTAGCATGAGGGCATTCCTGCAGCTTAAGAGGAAGAACCAAAACTAGGTCAGTCCAAGCATAGATCCAGCCAGGTCCCACAGGAAGTTCAGAACATCAACCTCCTTAAAGGTTTCACCAGCTGGTCATTTATAAAGGCAAAGTAATCAACACACTTTTCTGGTTATTATGTGCAGTTTCCATCTCAAATACCAGGAAAACAAATGTCCAAACATTTAAATTTCCCATGAAGAAGAAAATAGAAAATACACAAGAGTTTTTAAAGAAGTATATACCTTATTCCATTCACTTGTGATTCGTAATATAATGCAGTAATCATTCCCTTTTCTCAAAGGTGCATTATAGTATTTCCCATAGTACAGCCTGTCCCCAATAGATATCTCCATGGCATCATCTGGAACATCTTTGGCCAGTAGTTCTGCAGCCACATATCCTTTGGCATTAGAGGTGTTGCTAAAGAATGAGGTAGCCCCTTCAGAATCACAAAAAAAAGTGCTTTGGAGGGCCAGAGGAAGCACCAACACCTGGTAGGAACTGGAAATAAAAAGAAAACGTCTATCAGACCCTTGCTTCATTCATTCATTTATTCAAATTTATTGAGCACCTGCTATGAGAGAAACACTTCTCTAGGCACCAGAGATACAACACTGGACAAGAAAAAGTCCTTGCCCACAGGGGACTGACACTCTGATGGCTCCAACGGGTAGGGCACTTCAGTTTGAACCTGTGCTGTTAGTGCTACATGACATGGGGTGAGGGATCTCAAGTTCTTGCCGCAGATGGATGCCAAGTACATCCTCTAGAGCTGGGAGAAGTTGTTACAAGTATGGCCACCCTGAGTGTGAATGCCATAAAGTTGATCTAATCAATGGTTTCCACATGGGCAAATAAAGCCCAGCTGGGCAAAGGGTTTAGCAGTCACAAGGAGGCTTACCGCCTACAAGAGTTAATGGACAAAGTCTGCAAAATGGCTCTAATCACATGGTAACCTGAAACGGACTCATGTGATCTGCATTCCCCCCGGTCCACAGACTGATACCAAAGTTCATGTGAAATAAATGAGAAGGAAGGAGTGCAAAGTCACCGTGAGTTCATCTAGCCTGACAATATCCTGAAATAGCCAGAAAGGTACAATGTCATATGTGCATTGTGGAACTGTTGCCCTAAGTGTGGACAGAAAGGTACACCAGAAATTGACTCTCCTTTCAAAATCTGTCAGTGAAAGGAGGTGCCAGCATAAAAACTCACTGAGAATGAATCACGACTTCTTTTCCATTCCCATCTCTTCGGTCCTTATCTCCTGCTTGCAGTATAGCAGGTGTCTGAACACCTGCTTTTCCTATCAGGCTGAGAGCAGGGATTTAAAGGATTGACGCTTATATCCTTGCACAACCTTACACAGTTCTTTAGCTGTGATTGACTCTCCACTAACGTTTCTTGAGTTGAAATCTCAGTAAAGAGGAAAAACATGCATCAGCACCAAATATGATTAGGGTCCTTTCCAAACCATTAGGCCACATGATCTATTTTACCAGTACACATACACTACCTGCTCCACATTCCCAACTCCCTACCTCCTCCTTCCTAAAAGTCCATGGGTCACTAGGTTAAGAAAAGGGAGCCCTTCACCACAGTAGGTGCTGGACTTAGAAAGTCTGCACCTCAAACACCCTAGGTGTCCCAGGACCCTGATTTCCACAAAGTCTGGGCTCACTTTCCAAAAAAGGGCATTCTGTAAAAGGCACAAAGTAAAGCCTGCAGGGCAGTGAGCTGTCATCACCACTACTGTAAACATCTACTAAGTATCCACTCGAGAACACCTGTAACAACATACTTTCGTGGAGACTTGAAGACATTCCTATGAATCGTGGCTGCAGGTAAGAAAGTAAATGGTGCCGCACCTGCATGCTGCCCACAAGCTCTTCTTCAAATCCACCTTGTCTTTCCATGTAGACGGTGGTGTTCAAGTGCAAGTTCTGGACACTGCCCATTAGAGGCACCAGTCATGGGGCATAAAGCAGTCTCCCCAGTTAGCATGATCCTAAACACCTGAGTTGCTTGATAATTACACAAATTTCCAGCCCCCATCCCAGGCCTATTGAATCAAAATCTCCAGGAGTCAAGTCTGAGAATCTGCTGATAAAGCACCCGCAGGTGATTTCTAGAAGTTGGGAACTGTGGGAGACACTAGTATTAAGAGACCCCAGGAATGGGCTGCATCATCCATCCAAGATCACCAAGCTAAGAAGGGAGGCTTGGTCCCAGAGTCCAGCTCCACCGTGTACCCCAAGCCACTGCCCCACCCCCAGTGATGCACAAAGCAGACCCAGGCCTGTTTCACACACTGGCAAAGCTGCTCTCCCAGTTCAAACCAGGTACTCAGGGAGAGGAAATCACCCCACTTGCCTCCTGGTAATTAACCCTGATGACGTTAGGGAAGCAGTTGTGGCTCTTTGGAACATGACTCTTCTGGAAAGACTTCTCCCCTCTTTCTCACCCCCCCCACCCTGAATGACTCACAGATCTCCACTTCCTGTTTTGGAGGCACTGGAGAGCACATTAGCCACAAAGATAAACTGTCATTTGGCTTTTCTCTTTGCCTTACGTAACTATTTGGCCTACATATTACATTTACTCTTGCAAGTTCTTTCAGGCGCTGATATCATAATTTCTGTTCTCCTTATAGCAACAGAATTGCAAGTGCCTTCCAGTAACTTGCAATTCCAGAAACAGAACAATGTGGGCAATAGCCATCCCAGGAAAGACCTTCAGGAATTTACTGTGCTTAAAATGATGGAAAGACAGGAAAAGCCTAAATTTCATTATATATGGACACACAGATTGGGGCACCTGGGTGGCTCAGTTGGTTGAGCATCCAACTCCCAATTTCAGCTCAGGTCATGATCTCACAGTTTGTGGGTTCAAGTCCCACATCGGGCTCTGTGCTGGTAGTGCAGAGCCTACTTAGGATTCTCTGTCTCTCTCTCTCTCTCTGCCCCTCTCCCAGTCATGCTCTCTCTCAAAAGAAATAAACATTAAAAAAATAAAAATAAAAATAAATGGACACACAGATAATATATCCAGACTTTCTCTTTTACAGTTTTATAATGTCTCACATTTTTTTTCACCTCGATTGTACTGAAGGGTTATTAGACTGACAGGTCAAGACTGACATAAGGCAATGAAGGTTATGTCAAGGATGGCAAGGTTATTGCCATGCCCTTGCCTTATTCCTGTGAATGAGTTGCTTATCTCTTCAGGGGAACCTCTATCTTCCTTTCTAAAAAAAGGGGAATAATTTGACTTTCTTAATCCAACCATGACCCCGTAAATAAAATGCTTAATGGAACACAATGTAGTTCTCCAGCTGAGGGGAATTAATTCCATCCTAATACAATCTGGAATCCCAGAAGCAGTTATTAACTACCCAGTGCCTTGCCTTTAAATCAATGCATGGTTGAATTAAGAGAGTTATTCAAATGACCCTTTCAGAAGCCACTACACACAGCCAAAGATAATCCTTAAAAAAAAAAATATATATATATATATATATATACTCTGTCTTTGATAAATGAAATGATGCTTCTGATATACCATCACAAAGAGATGTATGTGAAGATGTGAGTGCAAAGGATCACACCTGATATGTCACAGTCAATCAATGCTTGTCCAGTGACCAAAGGAATGGATTTTATTATTGAGCTAAGCTGCCCAAATGCTTGTTTCTGGTTTCTCTCTATTCATTTGGAAGGGCTCTGGTTGGAGTTAAAGACCCAGTCTGTGCCCAAGGAATCAAAAATAAGAGGCCCTGGGGCACCTGCGTGGCCAACTCTTGGTTTAAGCTCAGGTCATGATCTCACAGTTCATGAGTTCAAGCCCCACATCTGGCTCCATACTGACAATGCAGAGCCTGCTTGGGATTCTCTCTTTCCCTCTCTCTCTGCCCCTCACTCATGCACTCACTCTCTCTCTCTCTCAAAATAAAACAAACTTAAAACAGAAGAAAGTTTAAAAAAAATAATAAATAAGAGGCCCTGCCTATACTGCCCCAACAATTTAAGTGCAGCACCTAAAGAGAGATCTCCTTCTCAAACCAAAGTTTCCAAAACTCTCCATGAGGATCACTGGACAGCCATGGAAAAGGGGCCACTACTCACCTGATAGGTCCATTTTCCTCCTTGGCTTTCCTCAGTCTCAGACGTGGTAGAGGCCTTCCATGCACTGTGACAAAGTCTACTTCTGGAAGAGGAGGCTCTGAAAACAAGTCGGAAAAAGGAAAAGGGTGTGATCAGAACAAATGAAAGCATGACCAAAGTGGTCCTGACAGGGGCCATCAAATGGAAAGTTCAGATGTAAGGAGTGATGAGCATTTTCTGACATATGCTACAACATGGATGAATCTTGAAAACATGACACTAAATGAAATAACTTAGAAAGACACTGTATGATCCCTCCTACATGCAATATCTAGAACAGACAAATTCACAGAAACAGAAGTAGATTAGAGGTGGCTAAGGGCTGAGGGGTGGGTAGGCAAGGGGGAGTTAATTGCTTAATGATCAACAGAGTTTCTGTCTGGGGTGATGAAAAGATTTTAGAAATAGATAATGGTGATGATTTACAACATTGTGAATGTACTTAATTCTGTGCCAAAAATGGTTAAAATGGTACATTTTATATGTTTTACCGCAATAAAGTTTTTTTTTTTTTTAAATATGCGATGCCCCAGTGTTGACACAGGGTGGATACAGTGGACCTTATAGTTAACTTGGTGGACAGGTTTCTACATGGTGCAGAAAATCAGCATATCAGACTTCTAGATCCTTCCCAATCACAGAACATTCTGTCCTTCTTTTGTTCTCTCCAGCAACCAGGTTTCCCAAATGGACTTTCCACTGGGAGGGGACTATATTGGCTGACACCAGTGTTCTAATATCTAACTGATAGCTACATTCATAGTATGAAGGCATCGGCTGCCATTCTGCCTTGTGGGTAACAAGGCTCAGATGCACTGGGCACTAACCAAATGTACTAGCTGTTTTCTGCACAGGCCTCATCTCATATGATCTTCTCAACACTGCTATCAAGTAGATGAGATTTATAGAGGGAGAAAGGAAGAAGGACAAAGAATAAAATACGAATGCCCACCCCCCACCCAAACCTGGCCTAGAACTCTGCTACAGTGAAACTGAGGAGTAGGAGGCCAAAATAAACACTCAAGACTATATTTATCCCGTTAGAAAACAGCCTTGGTGTAGAAATTCCCAGTCCAAATTATAATAAATAAAAACTTAGACCTTCCTAGATAGATTTTAAAGCATCATCATGAGGGGCACCTGGGTGGTTCAGTCAGTTAAGCATCTGACTTTGGCTCGGGTCATGATCTCACAGTTTGTGAGTTCAAGCCCCACGTTGGGTTCTGCACTGACAGCTCGGAGCCTAAAACCTGCTTTGGATTCTGTCTCATTCTCTCTCTGCCCCTCCCCTGCACTCACTCTCTCTCTCTCTCTCTCTCTCAATATAAACATTAAAAAAATAATAAAACATGATAGGGAAGGGGAGTGGAAGGGGGTAGACAAAATAAGAGAAAGGGATTAAGAGGTACAATCTTCTGGATATAAAATAAATAAGACACAGGGATGTAATGTACAGCATAGGGAATATAGTCAATAATATTGTAGCAACTCTGTATGGTGACAGATGGTGACTGGATTTACTGTGGTGACCATTTCACAATGTATATAAATATCAAATTATTATGTTGTATACCTGAAACTAATACAATTTGTATGCCAATTATTCTTCAGTAAAAAAAAAAAAAAGCTCTAACGAATATGTTATTCATGCATCACCAATCAACACATTGATTAGCCACCTTCATACACCACATACCATGGGAGGCTGGGAGAAACAGCCATGGAAAACACAGTTTCTGCTCTCCAGGAGTTCAGACTCTAATAGTTGCGACAGTTTCAGAAACATGCAGCACTCAGAACCATGATAAAGTCCTACACAGGGTGTTGTAGAAGGTGCAAAAGAAGGACACCTAACCAAGGGCAGGGGGGCAACACTATTGAATGCAGAAATACATGTACACAGTGGCAGGAGGTGAGAGAGAGGGCACAGACAGAACTGCAGCCCCAGTAGTTCAGTGGAGATGAAAGGCTGAGTCTTGGCCTGCAAGAGGGAGGCAACAAAGTGGGAGGTGTGGGTATAGGTCGGATCTGAGGTCCTGGCAATAAAAAGAAGTCATTTACATATTTCTTAGCAGATATGTATTTTAGAAATACAATTTAGGGGCACCTGGGTGGCTCAGTCGGTTAAGCATCCAACTTCTGATTTCAGCTCAGGTCATGATCTCACGGTTGTGAGATGAGCCCCGAGTGAGGCTCCCAGCTGAAGGTGGAGCCTACTTGAGATTCTCTCTCTCCCTCTGCCCCTCCCCTGCTCATGGTCTGTCTGTCTGTCTGTCTGTCTGTCTCTCTCTCTCTCTCTTTCTCCCTCAAAATAAATAAATAAAGATTTTTTAAAGAAAAATATTGGGGCACCTGGGTGGCTCAGACCGTTAAGTATCTGACTCTTGGTTTTGGTTCTGGTCCTATCTCACAGGTTTCCTGAGTTCAAGCCCCTGTGTCTGGCTCTGTGCTGACAGTACAGAGCCTGCTTGGGATTCTTTCTCCCTCTCTCTCTCTGCCCCTTCCCCACTTGTGCTGTTTCTGTCTCTCTCAAAATAAATAAACTTGAAAAAAAAAAGTTTATGTTGGTGGGAATGTAAACTGGTATGGCCACTCTGGAAAACAGTGTGGAGGTTCCTCAAAAAATTAACAATAGAACTCCCCTGACCCAGCAATGGCACTGCTACGGATTTACCCAAGGGATACAGAAGTGCTGATGCAGAGGGGCACATGTACCCCAATGTTCACAGCAGCACTTTCAACAATAGCCAAATTATGGAAAGAGCCTAAATGTCCATCAACTGATGAATGGATCAGGAAGATGTGGTTTATCTCTACAATGGAATACTACATGGCAGTGAGAAAGAATGAAATCTGGCCATTCATAGCAATGTGGGTGGAACTCGAGGGTGACCTGAAATAAGTCAGGCAGAGAAGGACAGATACCATATGTTTTCACTCATAAGACGAACAGTAGAAACTTAACAGAGGACCATGGGGGAGAGGAAGGAGGAAAAATAGTTGGGGAGAGGGAGGGAGGCAAACCACGAGAGACTCTTGAATACTGAGAACAAACTGAGGGCTGATGGGGAAGGGGGAGAGGGGAAGGGTGGGTGATGAGCATGGAGGAGGGCAGTTGTTGGGATGAGCACTGGGTGTTATATGGAAACTAACTTGACAATAAACTATAAAAGAAAAATAAATAAACAAATAAATAAGAAAAAAAAGTTTAAAAAAAAAGAAATACAATTTAGACAGCTCATTGACGGAGGAATTGAAAAAGAACAGAAGCACCAAAGCCTCATTAAGAAGTGCCAGAGGTCTGAAGCAAGTGACGGCACTGAGAATGGAGAAGAGGGGGCAGGTGGAGGAGACGCTGGAGAAGAGAGAGAACAGAACGTGGTGGAAGATAGGAAGGGAGAAGGATATGGGCTTTGGTTCTGGCAACTGAGTCAGTAGTGATGTCATGCATCAAGGTCTGGGGGAGAAGTTCAGAAGGAGCTCGCTGACGTGCTTGTGGGATTGTCCAGCTGGCAGTTAGGACGCAGGTCCCGACAGGAGTAAACCATGGTGGTGTGACGGAGTCAGCCTTCAGCAGCTCCCCGGGCTGGAGGGTGGGGGGGTGGAGAGATGGTATAAATGTACCTCAGCGTCGACCACTAGGCTCCCCAGGCATCTGATACCAAGTGGAAGAGTGAAAGCCCCAAAAACTTTTATTAACCAGTGCTAAATCTACACTTCCTTCGAAAGTCACCCAGATATGGTCACATAAATTACATTTCAATAAGCCTGTGGGATAGCCAGGGACCCTGGGAGGTGCCCTGGAACAGCCCCTGCTTACACAGTCGGGGTCTCACAAAAGCCGTTGAAGGTCTAGGCTGTTTCCAAGAGGCGTGTGTTCCAAAGAGATTCCGCAACTGATGACCCTGAAGAAGACAGCTACCGGGTTCCCGCAGTGGCGATGGGGACAGGGGGCTGAGGTTTAAAAAGCCCCGGCCAGGTCCCCCAGGGGAATGTGCCCCTTCCAGTCTGAGAATTTCTTCCCTCAGCTCTTCACGCTAACATTGAAATGCCCTTTCATTCGTGATGTCCTGTTGTCACAGTCGAGTAAGTGCTTTTTATCACACATTTCCTGTTTTCAGCCCAGAGGGAGATGAACTGTTCACTCTTTGTGTGAGAACCTTCCCCAGGCTCTTTTAAATTTTTCCTGTTTGCTCTTCTCTGATAATAATTCGAGTTACTCTAGTCTTTTGGCTAACCTCTTAAGACTGCCCAGTTTCTCCCTGCCCTTGGTACAAGCAGAACAAAGCGCTAGGTCAGCTTGGAGAAGGCAGGCCCGCAGAAGGAGCTGGAAGGCCACCTCTGCCTGTTTCTCCATACACTGCCCCTTGCTAGTTTCATGCCTACAGTCAGTTCTAAATGTGCCACTGCTGTCCGGCTGATTCCATCCACATGTGACTTCCGGACTGCTTTCTGTTCCAAGACCTTCCCCACCTTCTATTTTAAACAGGCTACTTTTTCTCTCTCATGTAAAAGCCTGAACTTCATCTGGCGAGTTGTTAGCCACATTTCAAGGTTAAGTAACCTTAACTTCCAGCCATGTTTTCCAAGGTGCTGTTACCCGACCCCCCCCCCAGCTGGTGTCCTGGGAAGATGTGCTCTTCTTTCCATTAGCCTTGTTACTGATTTCAATCAAATCAGACCCAAGGCCAGAAGCGGATTGTGTCTGGGCCGGAGAGTGTATTTCTTCCATCCTGGGTATGTGAGATGGGGGAAGACCCAGAAGGGAGAACCTCATTACCACTCCTAGGTGTCAACAATATCTACCCTCTACTAGAAGCAAAGGACAAAGGAAAATATGGGGGCTGCCATGTGAGAAAACTCTGGAGAGTAAGGAGAAAAGCAGTGAAGAACTTTCCCTGTAAAATATTAAATATAGTGTAAAATTACAATAACTGAAATAGTAAGGTACAAGCCCAGGACAAGCAAAGCAATGGAAGAAACTAGACAGTCTAGAAAGAGATCCAAACAAATAAATGAGAATATAGTGCATGACACAGTCTTTCCAAAAGTGGTAGGGGACACCTGGGGGGCTCAGTCAGTTAAGCATCTGACTTTAGCTCAGGTCATGATCTCATGGCTTGTGAGTTTGAGCCCCACATCAGGCTCAGTGCTGACAGCTCAGAGCCTGGAGCCTGCCTCCAATTCGGTCTCCATTTCTCTCTCCGCCCCTCTCCCTCTTGTGCTCTCTCTCTCTCTCTCTCTCTCTCTCTCTCAAAAATAATATTTAAAAAATAATAATTAAAATTTTTAAAAAAAAACAAAGGTGGTGGGAAGCTGGCTTATCATTTAGGGGAAAAAATTACCTTGTAAATTTAACCTTATACTATTTATCAAGACAAATTCTAAATGGGTCTAAGTTTAAAGGTGAGAACCAAAACTATCAAGAAGCATTAGAGGGATGGCTCAGGGTTGTGAGTTCAAGCTCTACACTGGGCATAGAGATTACTTAAAAAAAAAAAAGAAAAAAAAAAGATGGAGCATTAGACAATATTAGAGAATAAGAACTAATCTAATTTCAGGGTGGAGGAAGGCTTTTCTTGGCATGACCAGAGGCAGAAACTATAAAAGGATCAATAGAATTGATTACATGAAAATTTTAAATGTCTAAAATGTTAAAAAAAAAAAAAGAATATTGACAAGAAAACTAAACAGTAAATAACCTGGGTTATAATATGGGAGGTGGGTTTTAATATGTATATCAAAAGATTAATATCATTAATGGCAAACTATTAAAATCAATAAGAGAAAGGAAGTAATATAAGTGAAAATGTGTTAAAATTCCTCTAAAACACACCAACATGAACAAAAAGAACGGAAAAGAAAATTGAATCTGCGCCAAAACTAAAGTCCCAACTTTATGCTATAAATTTCAAGTAAATACAAGGAATTGACACACATAAATAAACACACATGAAGACACTGCAACATTTCTTTTCGAATCCTTGGCACCTCCCCAGCAGATCACGCCGCACACTTGGAGACACGATCAACGGAAACTGACAGCAGTAGGAACAACGATAGCTTGTCCCGTAAGTCAGCAGCCATTACAAGACTGGCTACGTTTCCCCTATCAATGAAGTTATGAGACTTGGCCTTCCGGGGAGAAGGAACAATCTTCTTTTCATCGTTACATCCCCCTTCAGCACTTAGCACAGGTCTTTGTACAGAACCAGTCAATAAATATTTGCTGGGTTAAATTGTTAAGTCACCCCGTGCCCCTCCCACACTCCTCTACCACACTCAGAAACTGGTTTTTAGGCTTATGATGTAAAGAAACGTTCCCATTCGAATTTTGTAAAAGCTAACACTAATACAAGAAAATAACACACCCAGCCAATTTTCCTCTGTGGTGTATCATCTTGTCTCCATGGGGCCTAGGCCAGGATGTGGATGTTTTCAGTGAGGGGAGCTGAGAGATACCCATCCCCACACAGCCATTCACCTGAGGGTTTGAGGTTTAGATCTGCAGCTAGAAAGTAGTTGAGAGTTCTGGGGATGAGAGCAATAGATGGCCCATGGAGAATCGAATGGCCATACCTTCCTTCTGGCCTGACCTAACATGACATGCCCAGATGTCAAAGAACTTGTGTCCATGAAAGACTCTAAGAGAGTCCGGACAAACATGGGAACAGCTGGGATGACGCCAGTCCCTCTCCCAACCTCTACTGCAGCTTCTGCCCCTTGGAAGTGAGAGGGGCAGGCAGGAATAGTGTGGTACCCTGGAACCAGCCTAAGGAGATAGGGTTCTCAGAGAACACAGGGGCACACTGTCCTTGGACAGTCCATAGGTAGCCAACCACAGAAGAGAAGCCTCCAACAGAACTCAACAGACTTGCCTTGGTCCTGCACAGTCCTTGCTGGGGACACCCAATAGTAAGAGAGGAGGTATTAGACATGGGTGTTGTGGCTTCTAATCCTGTGCTCAGGGAATCAGAGCTACCCTGACTGGACCTCTCCATTGTCTCCATTAAAGGGACAGTCTGCTAATGCTCAGGACATACCTGTGTTTTCTATTGCTTTCCTGAATATCTGAAAAAAGTACATTCTCTTTTTCTTTTCAGGAATGCAGGCAGAGATGGGAACTTTCCCATAGAAGTTGCCAGCCTTGGTACTAACGGGCACCTTGGGAGGAATGGTTTCCTTGACATCCTTTCTTCCCTTTTCTCCTCCAGCATTCTTGATTCTATAATAAATATTCAACCTCAAACGATCGCTGTGTTGCGCACACAAGTGGTTTAGCTTTACCTTTCCACACATGTTTGTCTTCTCTCTCTCTCTCTCTCTCTGCCCACCCCACTTTCCCCTCTCCGGTTTTCTCTCTCTCCCTATGGGAAGACAAACTTTCTGACTCGGCTAGAAAATAGCATAACCAATGTGTGAAAGTTCTTCTGACTCTGGATCTACACCAAGGATGAGAGTTTGCTCTTCACCCTGTCCTAAAGCGAGTATGAATGGTGGAGCTCTTCTGAAGAATTCAGCTCACTGGGCTCTACCTGCGGGAGCCTGTAAGCCCAGAGGAAGAAGCCCTGGGAGAGGACCTGGTCTCGCCCTCACCTAAGACCAACACGAGCTCTCATTCTCACTGCAACACTTGCCTCTGCCCTTCAACGTGCCTAGAACTTGCACTATCCTCTGAGGTCAGCAATATATTTAAAGCACTACTTTTCATCCTCTTCCCATCACTAAGATTTAATGTAAGACATTTGGGAGGGAAATTCCATTCACTTTTCTTCTGGGAAATCAGCTGTGGTGTTTTCCAGGCCCAAATCCCGGGCCTTACATTTCTGGTAAGATTCAAAAGTTCATGATTTTACTGAAACACAGCCACATCTTAGGCAATCAGGGCATACCTCTTTTCATCAACACATAAGACTCTCTTTTTTCCCTTTTTATAAAAGAGAGGACTTGGGTGGTTTTTTTGTTTGTTTTTTTACCTTTTAAAAAGATCGTAACCACTTGAATTTTCACACTTTTTTAAAATTTCAAATTCTTTAAAGTAGGGTAGAGTTGGAAAATATGCAGCTGTTGTCTCAAATAACTTTTTGAAGGGGATCAATGGACTTAAATAGCTCAACAGTGTCCCCTGGTGGCCACGAGCACAGGGCGCTTGAGCTAAGGGGGCTATAGTTCACCTACAAAATGAGCTAAAAATCAAGGTCTCCTCAAGAAGAGACTCCCCTATCCAGCTCAAAAAATTTGAAATACTGATTTGAATCAGCAGGACAAACCATCCAAACATGACAAGGACCAAAGAGCAGGAAACTAAATAGGTATTCATTTGACTAAGTCACTACAGGGAGGAATCTCCAATTGGACATTACTTCTCTTTCCAGCCTAAAACTTGGTAAATTCTTTTTGTCTGAAAGCCATTCGTAACTAACCAGCCCTCCCCTCAGTATCAATACCGCCCAATGGCCATTCAGGGTTTGTTGTGCTATGTGCCAACACTGTCTTTACATCTCTGCCTTCAAGGAGCTTAGGAGGGGGAGAGCAAAAAAAACAAGTAAATTAAAAAACACAAGTTCTGGGGGCACCTGAGTGGCTTAGTTGGTTAAGCATCTGATTCTTGATTTTGGCTCAGGTCATGATCTCATGGTTTGTGGGTTCGAGCCCTATGTCGGACTCTGCACTGATGGCCTGGAACCTGCTTGGGATTCTGTCTCCCTATCTCTCTGTCGCCCTGCTCTTGTAGTCTCTCTCTCTCTCTCTCTCTCTTTCTCTCTCAAATTAAATAAACATTAAAAATTTTTTAAAAAATACGGCCTTGGTGGTGGTGGGGAGAAAAATGGCGACTACCCGGTCTCTCCACAGACCCGGTTTCCCAAATCACTCCATTTGATCTTCCCACACTGCCACGGGAGCAGATGAGGCACCTGACTCACTCCTCCAACTCCCGTGCCTCGATGCCTGGCTGGAATTCAAACTCCTGCTCCGTGGGCCCAGGTAGTTTCAGGCAAGATGGCGGAGAAGTAGGGAGCTCTGTAATCTTCGCCTGCCCTCATCTATTGAACTGAGAAGGACTGAAGGGACAATACTCTGATTTGCAAGTAGGGGAAGAGAAGAAACAGATGCGAGAAAGAAGACAACCTCAAAGATGCCTGAGTGAGTGACTGTGAACTGGGAAATTGGAGGACGGGCCGGGCCCCAGAGGTGCAGGGGGTGGGAGCCCCAACCCAACACAGGGAGAGCGCATGGTGCCCCGGAAAGACAAGGGGAAGAGAAAGACTGAAAACACTCATAGAACTGTCTCTAAAGAAGAGATAAAAAACTCGTCCCAGGAAGGAGAGAGACATTGTCTCCCCATATACAACCGCTGGGTGCGGGGAGAGAAATCCGTCCCATCTGGCTTGCGAATTCTTCCTTGGGCGCGGCACTCGCGGCAGCGGCACCCATTCCAGGCAGCACCGGGAAAGGTGGCCCCCACCTCCTGTGCGACCCTGGCAGCAGCACCCGTTCCAGGCGGCACCAGGAAAGGCGGCCCCCGCCACCTGCGAGATCCTGGCTGGGAGGCCGGCCGCCAGCGGGAGCGCATCTCATCTCCGGTGGCAGTGCTGAACTGCATGGACTAGGATTTGGAAGCGAGGCGGAGCTTGGAAAACACAGTTTGGCTCGCCCATGGCACAGGGAGATCAGACTCAGAAGAGCGGCTTGCAACGCTTGGTTAGCAGAGCTTGAAGCGCCGCCATTCTTCTCCCCGCAACCACCAAGGCGGGGCTGTGGAGAGCAGCCCCCAAGACCTGACCTACCTACACCAAACCACGCCCATCCGCACGGGAGAGCTGCCTTTTTTTCTTTTTTTTTTTTCCTTTTTTCTTTGCTTCTTTTTTTCTCATGCCAGCCACATATATTTCCCTTATCTCATTCTTCTCTCTCCTCTCAGCTGGTTATACACTTTTAGACTGTCCATAGTCTTTTGCTGTCTTTGTCCCCACCTTGTTTTTCTTTTTTTTCTTCTTTCTTTTCTTCTTTTCTTTCTTTTCTTTCCTTTCCTTTTCTTTACTTCCTTTCCCCTTTTGGTTTGCTTGTTTGTTTGATTTGTCTGTGCGTTTGCATGCTTTTGTTCCCTGTGTGTTAGTCTGTTTTCCTTTTCAGGGATACCTCAAGAAACAAGCCAAAGTGCACATGGTAGAGAGTCCCAAATATCACTGACTAGGGAAGTAAAATAATCAAAGGCACAACAAGAGAAACTGAGAGACACCATTAAAAGAACACTTTCTGAAAGGACAGGCCCTGGACAGTCAATGAGCCTCCTTTAATAGAGCAATACTAACAGGTGCACAGTGCATAACGAGCTTTTAAAACTGACAAGAGACAGAAAGCTAGCCAAAATGACGAAACAAAAGAACTCTCCTCTAAAGAAACTCCAGGA
>CM053568.1:20753482-20877768 GCA_028646485.1 Cryptoprocta ferox | reverse complement strand
TGGACCTCAAGGGTGTCATGCTAAGCGAAATAAGTTAGGCGGAGAAGGACAGATACCATATGTTTTCACTCATAGGTCTAACAAGAGAAACCTAACAGAAGGCCATGGGGAGGGAAAGGAGGAAAAAGAGTTAGGGAGAGGGAGGGAGACAAAGCACGAGAGACTCTTGAATACTGAAAACAAACTGAGGGCAGAAGGGGGAGGGGGAAAGGGGAACGGGGGTGATGGTCATGGTGGAAGTCACTTGTGGGGAAGAGCACTGGGTGTTGTATGGAAACCAACCTGACAATAAACTATAAAGTTAAAAAAAAAGAATCTGAAACAGAAGTAATAAATAAATAAATAAATAAATAAATAAATAAATAAATTTTTAAAAATTAAAATAAAATTTAAAAAAATACAAGTTCTGAAAACAAGTTCTATGACAAAAATCAAACAGGATAAGTGGATAGAGAGTGATGGGGTAGAGAGAGAGGCTATTTTTGGAAGGACAGGCAGGGAGAGCTTCTCTAAGGTGATGGCATCTGAGCAGACACCTGGATGTTTGTAAAGAAGCCATGTGCAGAGTGTGCACCAGGAACAGTAAACAGTAAATGGAAAGGCCTGGAGGCACAAACAGGTTTGACCCATCTGAGGAACAGCGAAGACAGGGAGGCAGCAGATGCCTAGTGAGAAACAGGGAGAGCAGAGATGAAGTCAGTGAAGCAGGCAGGCCCCAGACTCCGTATTTCATGGCAAGAACCTGGATTCTATTCTAACACTAATGCAAACTCATTGGACAGTTTTGAGCTGGGGATGACACATTTTCCTATGCATTTTTAAAAGATCACTCTGACTTCTGAGTAATCTTTTTAAAGTTATGGTTTTCACCATAACTTGGGGGTAGGGGTGGGGGGTGGGAGACTGACAGGCACCTGTGAAAGCAGGAAGACCAGTAAGAAAGTTACTGTAGGAGTCCAAGCAAGAGGTTGCTGGCTTGGATAAGGTCACTTTGTGGTGAAGGTGAAGGTGGAGAGAAATGTGGTTGGATTCCAAATATATTTTAGAAACAAAAGTGCAAGTTGGTGGGGAGGGGTGGAATGTTTTTCGCCTGAGCAATGGGTGAATAGGAGTGCCAATAATCAAGACAGAGAAGCCTGGGTGGAAAATGGCTTTGGAGGTGAGAGAAGAGTTGAAAAATCAAAATCCTCTTGGACTTGCCAATTAGGTGTGCAATAGGATGCTTAAGAGATGAGTGGATATATGAGCATGGTACTCAGGGGAGAGTCTGGGACTAGGATACATATTTGGAAATCCTCAGCATACAGGCAATGTTTCTAGTCATGAGACTGGCATGGGCAGAGGGGGTAGATAATGAAGAAAAAGGAAGAGAAACAGGCAGAGAAGGTGTCCATAAAAGTGGATGGAGCCAGCAAAGAGGGCTGAGAAGGAGCAGCCAGCGACGCAGGCAGATCCAAAAGCCCAGAGAAACGGTATTTCAAGAAGACAGGAATGTCAAATGCCATGGGGTGGGAAGGGAATAAAAATTAAATAAAAACAAAATTGGGCAGTGGAATTTGGAAGATGGAGACACTTTCAGTAAAGCAGTGCAGACAGGATGACCGCCTCCAGATTGGAACCAGTTAAAGGGAGGACCAGAAGGACATGCAGCCTATACAACAGACACTTTTTTCAAGGAGCTTTATGGTAAAGGGACGCTGAAAGAAGTAGCTGGGGGGGGGGGGGAATATGAGATCAAAGGAAGTGAGTTTCTTAGTTTCTTTGGTTTTCATTTAAAAATTGATATCCTACAACATGCTCGTGCAGTGTTGGGATGATTTCTCTACTGGGGATGATGACTGGGCAGGAAGGGATGGGGTCCAATGCACCCTTTGAGGGGAGGGGTCACCTGAGGAGTGGGGACCAGAGAGAAGACAGAACACATGGTTCTGCATGAGAGTAGCAATGGGAGACTTGGGAGAAGCAAGTCTTCCCTGATGACTTCTAATTGCTCGGTGAAGTAAGAAACAAGAAGCTAATACTCCGAGTCTTCGCTCAAATCTTCTAGATTTGAAGAGAGATAAGAAAATGAGAGGAAAGTGAATTTTCCAGGGGACCAGAATGGGACTGCCAATCACTTCTCCCTGGGAAGGACTGATTCTTGAGACACTTGTGACAAAATGACAATTAATACACTGAGAAATAGTACTAATGAGAGAAAATTATTTTTAGGTATAAAATATTGGAACTATTTTAAATATCCAGCCTTCTGGATATGTAACCAGCATTCATAGACACACTAGCCGGATTTAATTTGCATTAATGTTTTGTTTCAGCTGTCTTTTTAAGAAATAAAACATTACAGTCACAGTTACAGTAGTCCCTCTCCAGTTCCACACCCTTCTTCTTCTCGCTCTTCAAGTTCATTCTATAATGATAATAAGCAATAGTGTTTCTCTTTATCTGGGCCCATCTATGGCTCTGTGGTGACTTTGTTCATCCAAATGCTGTCATTCAAGATTTACCTGTTATCTGGGTTGTCAGGGAGAGGACCACAGGAAGTTCAGAAGACAAAGCCTGTATGCGGACACTGTAGTTGGTGCCTGGATGCAGGTCCAAGCACATCTCGGGAGCCTGGCTGCTGGTAGTGATATTAAAGATCATTTCCTGGGCAAATTCCTTCTGATACCATCTCTGGCCCTGAATGTGGAACTGAAACACAGAAAAGTTCACTAGGTGAATGGCTGGCCTGGAACGCTCCGAATGCCTGGATACACACCCTTTCTCATGAGCAATCTTGCTCTCAACACTAAAAAGTTCCTTCAAAAAGTGAAATACAACAGTAAGCAGATATTGAAGTCGTAATTCCATAAATATTGTCATCACAATATATCAGTACAATAAAAATAGCTTTCAATCAAAATGTACAAAAGGCTGAGGCCCCAGTACTAACAATTTTCTTGGTCTTGTTCTCACATATACACATGCACAATGCGAAAGTCTGTTGGCAAAACTGCAGGAGCAAAGCCACAGAACATTTCCCTAGAAAAAAAATGAAGGGGCACCTGGGTGGCTCAGTCAGTTAGGCATCCGACTTCAGCTCAGGTCACGATCTCATAGTTCGTGAGTTCGAGCCCCACATCGGGCTCTGTGCCGACACCTCAGAGCCTGGAGCCTGCTTCAGATTCTGTGTCTCCCTCTCTCTCTGCCCCTCCCCTGGTCACGCTATCTCTCTCTCTCTCTCTCTCTCTCTCTCTCTCTCTCTCTCTCTCAAAAATAAATAAACATTTTTAAAAAAGTTAGAAAGGCAGGCAGGCAGGAAGGAAGGAAGGAAGGAAAGAAGGAAGGAAGGAAGGAAGGAAATGAAGAATCTGAACTAAGGCTTCTCCAGAGCAGGACCTGAATTAGGAAACTCTTAGCTGGCCTGGTAAAACCTCAGTAGGGTTCTTCTCTGCCTGCCCCCTTCTGACATGCCCTCGATTTTCCTGGAACATCCCAGCACCGGGGCCAATACACATACTTTTCTGCACACTTAAATTTTTGTAGTAGCAGCTCATCCCACAGCCTTTACCTTTCTTACTCACAAACACATCTAACTTCAAAAATTCCCCTTGACTCCCCAGACAACATGTTCATACCCTGGTCAGAGACACATGCAAAAGCCACGGATTCCTTTCACGGATCCTGTGTGAACATCAGCTCTGCATGGGGCTATGTGCGCAAAGAAACTCTCATGGCTAACTCATCAATCCCCAAGGTCTCTCTCTTCAAATATGCACGCCAAGTGCCCATTTTCTTGCTTGTTCTTGCAATTGTCACTATCAATCTGCCACTGATAATAACAGCTGTATAAGTAGATTTTTTAAACCTCCCACAGAAGACAACATCTATACATAGAGTAACTTACTGAATACATCTCCTCTATATCAGCTGTCTTTGTACTTCTCCATCTCAAGCAGGTTTCATTAAATATTGAAATGTTACCGATGATCTGTTTTACTGCAGGGGGGAAAGAATGAGAAATCAACTTACACTCAATACAAAAATACTACCATTTGTAGAACATGCAGCTCTTGATCTCAGGATTGTGAGTTCGACCCCCTCGCCCCCACCGTGGGTGTAGAGATTACTTAAAAAATAAAATCTTTAAAAAAGAATGCTACTTTGTAATCGAATCATTTATACAGGATGATTTCAGCAGTATTTTAATTTAGAAATTAGTGGTTAGGGGTGCCTGGGTGGTTCAGTCTGTTAAGTGTCCAACTTCAGCTCAGGTCATGATCTCACGGTTCATGAGTTGGAGCCCCCCATCGGGCTCTGTGCTGATAGCTCAAAGCCTGGAGCCTGCCTCAGATTCTGTGTCTCCCTCTCTCTGCCCTTTCCCCGCTCATGCTCTCTCTGTCTCTCAAAAATAAATAAACATTAAAACAATATTTTTAAAATATTTAAAATTTAAAAAAAAGAAATCAGTGGTAGCAGTCTGAGAAACACCACTTTTATATTTATGTAAACTCAACTTTGATGAAAGATGTAAAATCAAAAGATACCCAATCAGAGGCTCCCTCTTAAAAATTACTTAAACTTACCAGGGTTTATTAACCTAAAACTGCAACTCTGGCCTTGGACAACCTCATTTATACAAATAAGTATCAATTTCAAATTCTGAGCAGGGAGAAACACTTGAGCAGAGCATTGAAAAGTGCTCTTTGGGGAACTGAAAAAAGATTTGCTAAGAAGTTTCATAGCAACACTGCCATGATTAATAAATCATAAAGACAACTCCCAAAGTACCTGAAAAAAGAAAAGTCTCATGGGAACCAAGCCTTTATTGTGTAAGCCCCTGGCCTGACAGGTTCCTATGAATGAAGCCACATTGGTAGATGTGACCCTTCTTTATGGATTGGGCAGCTTTGCCCAGAGAAAACCTGTTCCACAGGTCACAAACTGTACTTCAAATGTTGTAAGACAGAGTAGGTAAGAAAGTACAGGTGTTTCAGAATAATGGAATCTCACTATTGGGTACAAAGGTTTTAAAGATAACTAGTAGTGGTCCAAGGAACCTTATATTTATGAAACTTTCAAAAACTGATAGCCTCAATACTATTTAAGTTGCAGACAGTACAAAAAGGTGAAAGTTTCCCAATTTTCTCAAGATGACTGGAAAATCCACAATTCCCAAACTGTGCAAAGATTGTGATAATCCACAATTCCCAAATCGTGCAAGCAAAACACACTATGCCAAACTCACTTATCATTATAAATGCAAAAACCTAAAATAAAATATTAGTAAATAGAAGGCAGCAGGACATTCGAAGAATGATACACTATGATCAAGGAAGATTCATTCCAGAAATACAGAGGTGATCATTATTGGGAAAGTATTAATAGATTCAAAGGGAAAAGCCATATGGTTATTTCTATACGCATATTGGTTAACACATTTAATACATGTTCCTGACTAAAAATTTTAGTCAACTAGGATTTAATTTGATAGAAACTCCTCAATTTAAAAGAGTGTTTATTAGAAAGCACCATCCTTATTGGTAAAACAATGAAGCAATTTCTAGTAAAGTTAAGAACAATACAAGGATGCATGTTCTCATAGCTATTATTTAGCATTATCTAGGAGATTCTAGATGACATGGAAAGAGGCAAGAACAAAATGAGCTATAAATACCAGGAAGAAAGGGAATAATGCAACTTCCAGTAAATCTAAGAAAATCAACTGAAAACAAATATGAAATCACTTGAGGACAAGAGAAAAACAGATATGAATAATAGGAGTTTGGCAAAGTGTACCCAGGTACAAGAACACAGAAAAACTAGTCATTTCCAGTAGATCTAGAAGAACAAGTATGGTAGACTGAAAACAGCCCCCCCCCGCCAAAAAATGTCCACATCTGTGACCATGGTACCTTACATGGCAGAGGGACTCTGCAATCTGATTAAGATAGGGAGGTAATCCAGGATTGTCCAGATGAGCCAATGTAATGACCATGGTCCTCATAAAAGAGAGACAAGATCAGCGTTGGAGAGAGATTCAAGGACAAAAGCAAAAAACAATGAGCTTCAAAGATGGAGGATGGGGCCCCAAGCTAAGGAATGTAAGTAGGATCTAGAAACTGGAAAGGACAAGGAAATAGCTTCTCTCCTCCAGCTTCCAGAATGAATATACACCTGCTGACACACATCATTTTAATACAGTAGAACTGATTCGAACTTTGGATCTCCAGAACTATAATAAATTCATGTTGTTTGAAGCCACTAAATTGGCAGTAATTTGTCAAACTAGCAATAGGAAACTAAAACAATACATTACAACGAAAAGGCACAGTGCCCAGCCACCAGGTTCAGAGCTGCCTCCACACATTAGTCCCAGCTGCTGATGCATACTGTGCCCAGCCTTATGCCCCCAGCAACACCAGCACGCAGCCCCCAGCCACCACAGTGCTTTGGGAAATGCAGTATAGAACAAGTGACCCAGCACAAATTTTGCTAACATGACCACTTGCTCTCAAGTTCTCCAGCAGGCATGCCCATCCTGCCTGGGCCCCACTAACACCAGAGAGAACAAGCACAGCCCACAACAAGCAGAGAATCAGTGCACACAACTGCACTGAATGGAACGCTGACTCAGACACTACAGCAGACTACACACATAGCAGCACATACAAGATACTCTCCTGAAGTGCCAGGTTCTGGTGAACAGGGGAGACTGCACTGCAGGGCACTCCAAGACCTCTTCTTCACAAAGTCACTACTTTCAAGAACAGAAGACATAGCTGACTTTCTTAACACACAGAAACAAGACTAGAGAGGCAGACAAAATGAGGAGACAGAGAAATTTATCCCAAATGAAAGAAGAGGAAAGGACAGACCATGGCTAGAGATCCAAGTGAAACAGATATAAGTAAAATGCCTGATAGAGGATTTAAGGCAATGATCATAAGGATAATCACTGGACTTGAGAAAAGAGTGGAAGACATGAGTGAGACCCTGAGCACAAAGATAAGCAATAACATAGCAGAGATAAAGGGCTCAATAAATGAAACGAGAAACACACTTGATGGAATGAACAGCAGAATGGAAGAAGCAGAGGAATGAATTCTAGTAACCTAGAAGACAGAGTACTAGGAAGTAATCAAGCTGAACAAAAGAGAGAGAAAAAAGAATTATGCAAATTGAGAACAGTCTTAGGGAACTCAATGACATCCAACATATGTGATGACATTCATATTATAGGAGTCCCAGAAGAACAAGAGAGAGAAAAGGAGGGAGAGAATTTATATGAAGAAATAGTAACTGAAAAATTTCCTAATCTGGGGAAAGAAACAGATATCCAGATCCAGAAGGCACAGAGAACTCAAATCAAAAATCAACAAAAGCAGACCCACACCAGGACATATTGTAATTAAATGGCAAAACATAGCAGTAAAGAAAAAATTTTAAAGCAGCAAGAAAAAAGAAGATAGTTACTTACAAGGGAAAATCCATACAGCTAACAGGAGATTTTTCAACAGAAACTTTGCAAACCAGAAGGGAATGACATGATATATTCAAAACGCTGAATGGGAAAAATCTGACGCAAAGGATCCTCTACCCAGAAAGGTTATCATTCAGAATAGAAGGAGAGATAAAGAGTTTCTCAAACAAAAACTAAAGGAGTCCAACTAAACCAACCCTGCAAGAAATATTAAAGGGGATTCTTTGAGTGGAAAGGAGAGACCAAAAATGACAGTATAAAGAAAGGAAACACAAAAGCAATAAAAATGAATAATTCTGTAAAAATTCAGACAGGAACTCACAAAATAAAAGACTATAAGGGGCACCTGGATGGCTCAGTCGGTTAAGTGTCTGACTTTGGCTCAGGTCATGATCTCATGGCTTGTGAGCTCTAGCTTTGTGAGTTCTAGCTCTGCGTCGGGCTCTGTGCTGACAGCTCAGAGCCCAGAGTCTGCTTTGGGTTCTGTGTCTCCATCTCTCTCTGTTCCTCCCTTGCTCATACTCTGTGTCCCTCTCTTTCAAAAACTAAATAAACATTAAATATATATATCTATCTATATATATATATTTATACCACATATATAAAAAATATAATAACATATATATAATAGGAGGAGAGGAAAAAAGACTGGGTTCAAACTTGAACAATCATTAACTGAATATAGACTGCTATATGCAGAAGACATTAGATACAAACTTAATAGAAACCATATATCAAAAACCTTTAATAAACATGCAAAGAATAAAGAGGAAGAAATCCAAATACATTACTAAAGAAAACTAGTACACCTGGGTGGCTCAATAGGTTAAGTGCCCCACTCTTGATTTCAGCTCAGGTCATGATCCCAAGGTCCGTGAGATCAGGTCCTGCATCCCACAGCATGGAGCCTGCTTGGAATTCTCTCTCCCTCTCTCTTTGCCTCTCCCTCCCTCACTCTCTCTCAAAATAAATAAATAAATATTTTTTAACAAAGGAAAACTGGTAAACCATGAGAGAAAGAAAAGAATCAGAAAAAAATTCAGAAACAACAAAACAAGTAATGAAATGGCAACAGATACATATCTATCAATAATTACTTTGAATGTAAATGGACTAAACATTCAATCAAAAGACACAGGATGACAGAATGAATAAAAAAGAAAACAAGACCCATCTATAGCCTGCCTACAAGACCTAAAGACACCTGTAGATTGACAGTGAGGGGATGGAAAAACATCTATCATGCAAATGGATGTCAAAAGAAAGCTGGAGTAGCAATACTTAGATCAGACAACATAGGCTTTAAAACAAAGACTGTAGGGGCACCTGGGTGGCTCAACAGGTTAAGCGTCCAACTCTTGATCTTGGCTTAGGTCATGATCTCAGCTCCGGTCATGATCTCATGGTTTGTGGATTCAAGCCCCACATTGGCTCTATGCTGGCAGCACAGAGCCTGCTTGGGATTCTGTCTCTCCCTCTCTCTGCCCCTCCCCTGCTTGTACACTCACATGTGTGTACTCTCTCTCTCAAAATAAATAAATAAACTTAAAAAAAAAAGACTGTACAAAGAGTCAAAGAAGGAAACTATATAATAATAAAGGGGACAATCCAACAAGAAGCTGTAACAACTGTACTCCAACATGAGAGCACCCAAATATATAAAACCTTTACTAACAAACATAAAGGAACTAATCAATAATAATACAATAATAGTAGGGGACTTTAACATCCCACTTACATCAACGGACAGATCATCTCGACACAAAATCAACAAGGAAATAGTGGCTTTGAATGACCCACTGGAACAGATGGATTTAACAGATATATTCAGAACATTCCATCCTAAAACAACAGAATACACATTCTCTGAAGGTACATGGAATATTCTCCAGAATAGATCACGTATTAGGCCACATAACCAGCCTCAACAAATTCAGAAAGACTGAAGTCATACCATGCATCTTTTCTGACCACAGTGCTATAAAAATAGAAGTCAACCACAAGAAAAAATCTGGAAAGAGCACAAATACATGGAAGTTAAGTGACATAGTGCTAAATAATGAATGGGTCAACCAAGAAATCAAGAAGAAATTAAAAAAGTAGGGCACTTCAGTGGCTCAGTCAGTTAAGAGTCTGACTCTTGATTTCAGCTCAGGTCATGATCTCATGGTTTGTGGGATGGAGCCCCACATTGGGCTCTGCACCAACAGCACGGAACTTTCTTGGAAGTCTCTCTGCCCTTCCCTTGCTCCGTTTCTCTCTCAAAATAAATAAAACACTAAAGAAAAAAAGAAGTGAAAAAGTACATGGAAATAAATGAAAATGAAAACAGTCCAAAACCTGTGGGATGGAGCAAAAGTGGTTCCAAGAGGGAAGTTTATAGTAATACAGGCCTATATTAAGAAGAAAAATCTCCCATAAACAACAGAGCCTTACACCTAAAGAAGCTACAGAAAGAACAAACAAAACCTAAATCCAGCAGAAGGAAGTAAATAATAAAGACTAGAGCAGAAATAAATGATACAAAAACTAAAAAAACAATAGAACCAAATCAATGAAACCAGGAACTGGTTCTCTGAAAAAAAAAAAAGAAAAAAAAAAGAAAGTTTAAAACCTTTAGTCAGATTTATCAAGAGAAAGGACTCAAAAAAACAAAATCACAAATAAGAGAGGAGAAAGTAACAACTAACACCACAGAAATACAAACTCTGTGAATACAAACTCTGAGAATATTATGAAAAACTAAAATGCCAATACATTATACAACCTAGAAGAAATGGATAAATTGCTAGAAACATGTAAACAACCACAACTGAAAAAGGAATAAATAGAAAATTTGAAAAGACCAACAACCAGCCAAAAAATTAAATCAGTAATCAAAAAACTCACAACGAACAAAAGTTCAGGACCAGACGGCTTCACAGGTGAATTCCACCAAACATTTAAGGAAGAATTAACACCTATTCCTCTCAAACTATTTCAAAAAAACAGAAAAGTAAGAAAAAGTTCCAAATTCATTCTCTGAGGCCAGCATTATCCTGATACAAAAACTGGATAAAGATACCGCTAAAAAGAAAGTACAGGCCAATATCCCTGATGAACATAGACACATAAAAATCTCTTTAAAATACTAGCAAACTGAATCCAACAATATATTTAAAAAAATCATTCACCATGATCAAGTGGGATTTATTCCTAGTTCACAAGTATGGTTCAATATTCGCAAATCAATTAACATCACACATCATCACACATCACATCAATATGAGAAAGGATAAGAAACATAAGATCTCAACAGATGCAGAAAAATCATTTGACAAAATACAGCATCCATTCATGGTAAAAACGCTCAGCAAAGTAGGATTAGAGGGAGTATACCTGAACATAATAGAGGCCTTATGTGAAACACCCACAGCTAACATCATCCTTAATGGGGAAACACTGAGAGCCTTTCCCCTAATGTCAAGAACAAGACAAGGATGTCCACTCTCAACACTTTTATTCAACATAATACTTGAAGTCCTAGCCACAATAATCAGACAACAAAAAGAAATAAAAGGCATCCAAATTGCTAAGGAAGAAGTAAAACTCTCATTATTCGCAAATGATATGAGACACACACACACACATACATCCTGAAACACTCTACCAAAAAATTGCTAGAACCAATAAACGAATTCAGTAAAGTGTAGGATACAGAATCAAGGTACAGAAATCTGTTGTATATCTATACATCAAAAATGAAGCAGCAGAAAGAGAAATTAAGAAAACAATCCCATTTACATTTGCACCAGAAATAATACGATACCTAGGAATAATTCTAAAAAAGAGGTAAAAGACCTATACTCTGAAAACTATGAAACACTGATGAAAGAAATGGAAGATAGCGCAAAGAAATGGATAGACATTCCATGCTCACAGATTGGAAGAACAAGTATTGTTAAAATATCCATACTACCCAAAGCAATCTACAGATTTAATGCACTCCCTATCAAAATACCAACAGCAGTTTTCACAGAACTAAAACAAACAATTCTAAAATTTGTATGGAACTACAAAAGACCTTGAATAGTCAAAGTAATCTTGAAAAGGAAAAGCAAAGCTGGGGGCATCACAATTCTGGACTTTTAAGTTTTATTACAAAGCTGCAGTAATCAAAACACTTGAGACTGACACAAGAAAAAGACATGCAGATCAATGGGAAACAGAACAGAAAACCCAGAAATAAACCCACAACTATATGGTCAATTTCTTCAACAAAAGAGGAGAAAATATCCAATGGGAAAAGAAAAATTTATCTCTTCAATAAATGGTGCTGGGAAAACTTGGACGGCAACATGAAAAAGAAAAATACTGGACTATTTACACCATACACAAAAATAAATTCAAAATGGATCAAAGAGGGGCCCCTGGGTGGCTCAGCTAGTTAAGCATCCGACTTCAGCTCAGGTCATGATCTCATGGTTTGAGAGTTCAAGCCCCATATAAGGCTCTATGCAGAGCCTGAAGCCTATTTCAGATTCTGTGTCTCTCTCTTTCTCTCCCTCTCTCTCTCTCTCTCTCTCCCTGCCCCTCCCCCACTTACACCCTGTCTGTCTCTGTCTCTGTCTCTCTCTGTCTCTCTCTCTAAAATAAACATTAAACAAAATTTTTTAATGGATTAAAGACCTAAATGTGAGACCCAAAACCATAAAAATTCTAGAAGAGAACACAGGCAGTAACCTTGTTGACATGGGCTGTAGCAGCTTTTTTCTAAATGTGTCTCCTGAGGCAAGAGAAACAAAAGCAATAAAAAAGCTATTGGGACCACATCAAAATAAAATGCTTCTTCATAGCAAAGGAAACAATCAACAAAACCAAAGGCAACATACAGAATGGGAGAAGATATTTGCAAATGACATATCTAATAAAGGGTTAGTATCCAAAATATTTAAAGAACTTACAAAACTCAGCACTCAAAAACCAAATTATCCAATTAAAAAATAGGTAGAAGACATGAACAGACATTTCTACAAAGAAGACATAAAGATGGCCAACAGACACATGAAAAGATGCTCATTGTCACTTACCATCAGGGAAATGCAAATCAAAACCATAGTGAGATTATCACCTCACACCTGTCAGAATGGCTAAAATCAATAAAACAAGAAATAATAGGTATTGGTGAGGATGTGAAGGAAAAGGAACACTCCTGCACTATTGGTGGGAATGCAAATTGGTGCAGCCACTGTGGAAAACAGTAAGGAGGTTCCTCAAAAATTAAAAAAAAAAAAAAAGAATAAGTATCCTAGGGGCACCTGGGTGGCTCAGTCAGTTAAGCCTCCAACACTCGATTTCGGGTCAGGTCATATAATCTCAAAGTTTGTGAGATCGAGCCCCATGTTGGGCTCTGCGCTGACAGCAAAGGAGCCTGCTTCAGATTCTCTCTCTCTCTCTCTCTCTCTCTCTCACCCTCTTCCCCCTCTCTTGAGTGCACACACATGTGCACTTTCTCTCTCAAAAATAAATAAACTTAAAAAAAAGGATTAGGTGATGGAGATTAAGGAGTGCACTTGTGATGAGCACCAGGTAATGTGAGGAAGTGTTGAGTTACAATACTGTACACCTGAAACTAATATAACACTATATGCTAACTAAAATTAAGACTAAACTTTAAAAAAAATTAAAATAATTAAAAGATCCCTCTCCACAAGAGAAGAAACCACAAACAAACTTCAATCCTAACTAGAAATGTCTAAGACTTATGAAGAATTTTTTTTTTCCAGAAGGACAGAAAACAATAGAGAAATGCCACATCGAATGGAAAGACTCAGAAGTGAACCTTCTTGGAATGTGATAAGTTTACACATTCATTCAACAAATATTTAGAAAGTTCTTACCATCTACAGGCATGCTTTAGGGGCTAGGGATAAAGTGGAGAGGAAACAAAGTTGCTGCACCTAAGGGAATTCATTCTAGTGAAAAAGGCAGAAAATAAATAAGTAAATAAAACAAAAAATCTATAACCTTGTGTGCTGGTAAAGTCTGAAGAAAAGCAGGAGGCTAGAAAGCATGGAGATGATTTGTCAGCAGAGACCTGACAGATGTGAATGAGTCACCAAGAATGGAGAAAGAGGAGTCAGAGGGAGCTCCAAGGTCTACATCCCCCATGGAGGAAATCACCTTGGCACTCTCAGTGAACAGAAAGCAATCACTGCTACATTTCTTTGGAAGGATTAACGAGAATAGCAAGAAAAACATTGACTTGAAAGAGGACATAAAAGCAGGTACCAGTACCTATTATAAAGCTACAACAGTGTTTCTCCACCTTTTTTCATTACAGCCCCACAAGCAGCCTTTTTAAATTTTTTGTTATTTTTTTAATATAATTTATTGTCAAAATCTATTTGACCTCAGCTGCAGCAATTTCTTGCTCAACATATCTCCAAGGGCAAGGGAATTAAAAGCAAACACAAGCAGCCTTTTTAAACAGTTTTCCCTAATCTTTCACCTTCTATAAAAATTTAGCACCCCCAGGGGCACCTGAGTGGCTCAGTCGGTTAAGCATCCCGACTTGGGCTCAGGTTATGATCTCGAGGTTTGTGAGTTTGAGCCCTGTGTCAGGCTCTGTGCTGACAGCTTGGAGCCTGGAGGGTGCTTCAGATTCTCTGGCTCCCTGTCTCTCTGCCTTTCCCCTGCTCGTGCTCTGTCTCTCTCTGTCTTTCAAAACTAAATAAATGTTTGGGTTTTTAAAATTTTATTTTATTTATTTTTGAGAGACAGAGAGAGACAGCGTGAGCAGGGGAGGGTCAGAGAGAGAGGGAGACACAGAATCCAAAGACAGGCTCCAGGTTCTGAGCTAGCTGTCAGCACAGAGCCCGACGCGGGGCTCAAACCCACGAACCGCGAGATCATGACCTGAGCCCAAGTCGAACGCTTAACTGACTGAGCCACTCAGGCGTTCCCTAAATAAATGTTTTAAACAATGTTTTTAAAAAAAAAAAAAATTCAAAGATGCCCCCAGATACGCTGTTTCTTATGTACCATATGTTTATCTATGTTTCATATATAAAAAGAATAAAATTCTCTCACCCCTCAAGAACCAATTTTTGCCCCTTTGTGGGTGATTTTGCCCCTGGGGGTGACATCACCCCCACCGAGAATATACTATAGTAATTAAACAGAACTGTCTCACTGGTTAAATTTAGTTGTATCTTGGTCAGAAAGCAACTCTCACCTTAGGTCCCCTTCCCTCCACTCAGGGGGCTTATGGTTTGGACCACAGGCAGGTTGAACCCAAGATGTGTTCACTGGGCAGAAAAGGATCCCCAGTAGAACCAGTCCTGAATCTCTTCCTACCCTGCTCTCTGACCTCTTGCTAACGGAAAGGTACATGCCCTGTCCCTCATACCAATATTCCTTCCCTGCTTCGTTTTTAGTGGTCACTCTGCCTGCTCTTTCTCACCTTTCCCCACCCAGAAGGCCAACCTAATCTAGAATCCTGAAGTTGAAAAACCAGACCTGTAAGAATGCCTCAGAGAAGAGAAGAGCTGGTTCCTAGTCCATCAACTTCTTTGGAACTTTGTTTCTGCTTCAGTAATGTGAGGAGCAACTCAGGGAAAAATCAGTCATTACTTCCTCTGTGCTCCCATAGTACCTGCAAATAACCTCAATTGCATGTTATGCACTGTATTATTATTGACTCTGTCTATTGTCCCCACTCCTTGAGGGGAGAGACTATGTCTCATTTATCTCTCCACTGTTCATGTCTCAGACGGTGGCAGGCACAGCATTCCTGGTTAAGTGTAAACAATCATCAATAAGGGGAAAACTGAACAAATTATATCATATGAACCCCATGAAATACCGGTACTCTAAGACATGGTTTCTGCCTTCAATTTGTATTTAATCTAGAAGAAGAGTTAAAAGGTATATCTGTATAATAAAAATGCAAGGGCACATATAATAAATGTCATGATGTAAATTTAAATAATAGTCAACATTGCATAGATGCTTATTGTGCATCAGGTATTGTGCTGGTTCCCCAAAACCCACTTAGTTTCACAAAAAAATCTTAGTTTCAAACACAAACAAACCCATGATATAGGTACTGCTACTCCCATTTTTACGGTTAAAGCAACTTAGGCACATAGAGGTTAAGTAATTTGCCCAAAGGCATACAGAGAGTAAGTAAGAGATCTGAGATTTGAATTAGATAGCCTGACTCCAGAGTGACTGTGTCAAACTATTACCTATACTTCCTCCTGGAGCAGAGTATAGGAATTCAGAAAGAAGATTTACTTTCAATTGGAGAGACTGTGGAAGAAGGGATGATGGGAATATTAGGAACTAAATAAAAAAGGGGAGGGGGATTCCAGGTAGAAGAAAGAGCGTGAGCAAAGATATGGGGGTGAAAAAGTTAGCACTTGAGAATTTAGTCTAGATTAGCACTGCAATTTGTTCAAGGATAATGGTGGCCAGATAAATCCAAATCTCTCAACACCTTTCCCAAAACCTTCTTCAGATCAACAAGAAGAACAAATAAAACAACATAAAACTGTTGCTGTCATAATAATCAGAAGACAGAATAAAAGAAACTTTAAGTACTCTTTCAATAGAAGAATAAATACCAATTCCAGCAAAGCTATTTCTCAACCTCCCACAAGTCACCGTAGAGAGCAAGAGGGACCTAGAAGTGCTAGTAGGGAAAAGAGAAGAGGGAAACAAGGGGCCTAAGCGTGAGCTAGATTCACTCCCAGAAAGAGAAATTCCATCTTCAGTATGAAAATCCTGAAAGGAAGATCTGGTGTAGCACAGTACTGTCTGCAAGCAAAGGGTGAAAGTCTAGGACACTTTGGGTAGTGGTATGAAAAAGGCATTGCTTCCGGGAAAGAAAATGATTCAATGGACAGAATTGGTGTCCTGTAGAGACTAAGCAGTGATGGGAAAAAGCAAGGGGGGAATGCAAGATCCTACAAGGCAAAAGAGAACCCCAAAATAAAAGAATATACAATTCATCCCCAATCTCACCAAAATAACAACAAAAACATCCTTTAAAGAAACCCACACTTCATTAAGTAACAGAAGAGGGCACTCTTAACCCAGAAGTATTATTAACCATTCTAAACCACCAACACTATGTAATTAATATACAAAAGCAGTGTTCATTAAAAAGAAAGATAAGAAGGTAATAATCAAAATATTTCAGCTTGTGAAAAACTCTACAATTTTTAAATAACCCCCAATCTAGAATTAAAAAATAAAAAACACTCCATAACACAATTAATTGAAATAAATATCTTCAAATAAGCACTGTGGGTCAGAAATTCAAAAACTAATAACAGAAATAGACACAAAGCAGGCAGAAAATGAGACAAAAGTAACTGAGTGCAGGAAACAAACAAAAGGACAAGACAAATTTGTATCAGAAATAAAGCTAAAATGTCATCAGACCCAAAGAAGGATAGATTAGAATAAAAATTTAATAAGGGGCATTGAAGAAATAGAAGAAACCAACCAAAAAGAAAAAAATGATATTAAAAAGAAGTAACAAGAAGTAAAATTCAAGTGGTTGAAATGAAATATAAGCAGAGATCCAACATATGTATAATTGAAGTCGCTAAAGAAAAAGAATATTAAAGCAGAATTAATATTTAAAACTATAATCCAGGATAAGTTTACAAAAATAAAAAGATCTGAATATAAATACTGAAAGGACCCACTCTCTACCTGAGAAAGCTCATCCAGAACAATCAAATCTAAGACTTAGCCAAATTAAATTATTACACTTTAAAGATAAAGAAAAAATTCTCAGCATCTTCACTCAAAGAAACAAATAAGATCCAAAGGCAAAAGAATTAAGTGGCATCAGACTTCTCAAAAGCTACATAAAAAGCAAGGCAACAAAGGAACTGAATTTTAAGAAAACTCAAATCAAGAAATGTAAACCAAGAATTTTATATCCAGCCAAAACTATCATTCAAGTATCGAGGCCATAGATAGAGTTTTAAATTTTATATACATATAGAGGTGCTTGGGTGGCTTAGTTGGTTAAGCATCTGACTTCAGCTCAGGTCATGATCTCATGGTTTGTGGGTTCAAGCCCCGTGTCAGTCTCTGTGCTGACAGTGCATGCTCGCATGCTCTCTCAAAATAAATAAATAAAAATAATAAAAAATAAAGCTCATATACATATAATATTCCATATACACAAGATCTAACCATATTCTATGTACTAGAGGGACACCTAAAACAAAGTGATGCAGAAATACTAAATATAACACAATGGACAATAGTATAGCAGACAAATGGAAACCATTAGAAAGTAGGGGTTGCAATCCTCACATAAGTAGAGTTCAAGTCAAAAAGCATTAAATACGACACTCTTTAATGCAAAAAGCCACAATTCACAATGAAGATAAAATGCAACCACTTTTATAAAGTAAAAGAAAGCATAAGAAGGAATATAATAAATATGAAAGCAGAAATTAATGATGTAGTTGAGTATGGGTCAGCAACTTTTTTTTTGTAAGTAGGCTTTACACCCAGCTCAGAGCCTGGGGCTTGAACTCACAACCCTGAGATCAAGACCTGAGCTGAGATTAAGATCTGAGCTGATATCAAGAGTCAGACACTTGACAGACTGAGCCACCCAAGTGCCCCTAGAACTTCTTTAGAAAGAAGAAAGAACTTCTTTAGAAGAAAGAACTTCTTTCTATAGAGGGCCAAATTGTAACTAAAAGCAAAAATTTTCTGGTCCAGTTCTGTCACAACTACTCAACTCTGTCTTTGTAGCACAAAAGCAGCCATAGACATTATGTAAATAAATGGCTCAGGCTTTAGTGTCCAATAAAATTTTATTATAGAAGCAGGTGACAGGTCAGATGTGGCCCACAAAACAGATATAATTACTAAAACAAAACTTTGGCTTTTTGAAAATAATAGACCAACTGTTAGCTAACTTAATCTAAAAAAAGGAAGAAAATACAAATAGAGGGAGAAATACTCATTGAGAGAGAAGAAAATTCAAAAAGTTAAATGAAACTCCTTTGCAGACTACTCTGCAAATAAATTTAAAAACAGAGAAAATGGGTAATTCCTATGAAAATACAGTTTTCCAAAATTGACTCCATTAGCCATAAAATGTTTAAACAGGCCATTTCCATAGGAAAAATAAAACTGAGACAGTTATCAAGGAACTACCCCAAAGAAAAGCCCCATGCCTGGACTGTTTCAAGGGGAAATTCAACCTAACTGTCAGAGATCAGATAGTCCAAATGCCATGTGAATTGTAACAAAGAAGGAAACCTTTCAAATAATGAGGGGCATAATGATGAAGGAAATCTTTCAAATTCTTTTTATGAAGCAAGGAAAATACTAATGACTAAACTTGAAAATGATGGTACAAAATAGAGAGAAAACTATAAACCAGTATCACTCATGAATACTGGTACAAAATGCTAAAGAAAATATTAGTGAACACAATCCAACACCACAGAAGAAACAAATACACCATAACCAAGTAGGATTTATTTCAGGAAGAGAGAATGGGGGGTGGGGGGTAGAGGTGACATGAGAGAGAGAGAAATTTGAAATCATACCATAATGTAAAAGTTAAAAGGAAGTTAAATAAAAAAGAATATACTGTAGTTAGCTTTCCTTTGCATTGTATTAATGGACATTTTGGACGAAGGAGTAGGTGATCTTTCCTCTGATTTCAGCCTAGGAGACAGCAGTCTTGGAGTCTGTGTATACATGATTAGAATACGGAAGTCCTGAAAAGAGGTAGATGCCTCCAAAGCCATTTAGGACCCATGTAGGGCAGGGCTCCAATGTTAAATAACCTATTCATCTTTCTTTGCCCCATGGGTATGATACTACCTAGCTGGATCTACAATGTCATTATATTATTTTACGATGAAACAACCATTGGGGCACTTGGGTGGCTCAGTCAGTTATGTGTCCAACTTCAGCTCAGGTCATGATCTCACGGTTTATGAGTTTGGGTCCCCTGTGACATATCCCACTGTCAGCACAAAGCCTGCTTGGGATTCTCTCTCTCCCTCTGCCCTTCCTCACTCAAGCTTTCTATCTCAAAAAAAAAGGGGGGGAGGGGAGAAAGAAAGAAACAACCATTTACTTTCCCCATTTTTGGCATATTGCAAATGATCGGGTACTCCATGCAAAATACATGCCATTTTTTGGCTTGACCAGCTCCAAGTATGAGCTTCTCAGGCTGATGGTTTATAAAAGAAGCAGAAAGACTTCAAACATAATTCTCTCCTACCACAGAATACTGTTATAATAGTTATCATTTTGTAGGAAGCTGTCAGAAGCAATGTTAATTTTTTTACCTTTTGTTTAGACTTCAATTCTGTAAACAGGAATTAGTTATGGGGAAAGTTTTATAAGGTCAACACAGATCTCAAATTATGCGTGCTTTAGAAAACTTGTATCATAAACCACTTTAACAGGGGCACCTGGGTGGCTCAGTCAGTTGAGCGTTCAACTCTTTTTTTTTTAAATTTTTTTCAACGTTTATTTATTTTTGAGAGAGAGAGACACAGAGCATGAGCGGGGGACAGTCAGAGAGAGAGGGAGACACAGAATCCGAAGCAGGCTCTAGGCACAGAGCCCATTGTGGGGCTCAAACCCACGAACTGTGAGATCATGACCTGAGCTGAAGTCGGCCGCTTAACCGACTGAGCCACCCAGGCACCCCGAGCGTCCAACTCTTGATTTCGGCTCAGGTCATGATCCTAGGGTCATGGGATTGAGACCCACATCAGGTTCCATCGAGCTGAGTGTGGAGCCTGTTTGAGATTCACTCTCTTCCTCTGTGCCCCCTCCACTGCTCACACTTTCTCTCTCTCTAAAATAAATAAATAAAATTTTAAAAATAAAATAAACCACCTTAACAGTCATGGTTTTCTACCAGACAATAGAGAGAAGACTATACTGTTTCCCTCTTCTTTTTATTTTTTAGAAAATGTACCAACAATATTTTAGAAGTAACTGAGTGCATGCACTTCTCTGCTAAAGAGAACAGGAAAATAAGAACTCTCTTATTCATAAATGTTATAGTTTTTAAAACCCTAATTAGGAGCAGCCTAAATGGACAGTTGGCTTTGCAGGGGAAATGGACAGTTGGCTTTGCAGCGTCAGAAAGAATGGCTAAGCATCAACTATTTTGAAAACAAAGTTACTATTTTTATAACTGTTCTATAAACAGTGGTTTCATTTTATCATCCTTTAGTTGTCCTTGATGTACATTTTGCAAATAGTTTATCTTAGAAGGAACAAGAAGATAGAAAGTTGTTCAAAGTCAGGAGTTTTACAGTTACTTTGTTGAAACTTTTCTTAAGGCAAATTTGGTATATGGTTACACCTACCATGAAATTTGTAAGCTAAAAGTATGTGATCATATTACATGGAGAGAAATCTGGGGGTGTTCGATCACTCATTCAACTGTGCAGGGAAAATCCAAACAATTCCCTTGGTTCAGCTCCACAGGCTCAACCTTCTAAGAGAGGTGGACAGCCTTCTGTTCAGACACAGGTCCCTGCTACTCAACACAGAACCACTGCTTCCTCGGTGCCAAAGAGAGAGAACAGTCTCAGGCTCAGGGACACCTACCATGTATCAGATCTACATTGAGAGAAACAATATTTAGGACACATGGACTCCAG
Organism: Cryptoprocta ferox; assembly: GCA_028646485.1. Lineage (NCBI taxonomy): Eukaryota > Metazoa > Chordata > Mammalia > Carnivora > Eupleridae > Cryptoprocta > Cryptoprocta ferox. The sequence goes on along the minus strand of CM053568.1, from coordinate 20,856,639 downwards.
TCATTCCTCCACATAATCTAAAATAATCTAATCCTCCCCTGAATCAAGCCAGATCAGCAGAGCACAGGGATTTTTAAGGCATCTTTCCTTGTCTACCCCACAATGAATTGTGCTTTCCTATAATATAATGAGCCATGTTGACAAGCAATAAAAGAAACAACCTCATAAAACGCTGCTCGTACATTTTACTATTTATGAAACTCCCTAGAATCAGAAATTCCTATCTAATCACATTGTTGAAAAAAACTGTACTACTCCTGAGAAGCACTGCTTTGTTGTTATCTGAATGACAAGGTAATGGCTCCCTTTCTGATTGGATGGGTCGAAAACTAAACCTAAATTTATGAGCCACAAATGAACAAAGAAGTTATAAGGATACAGATTATTCTTAACCTTACTCCTACATACTTTGTTATGTCCCTGACTTTGTTTTCATTCTTCTTTAGCTTACATATCTAACTCATTTTATTTTCTATACCCAGGTAGGTCATTTAAAAGTTTTTCCTAGGAAACAAAGATGGGATATAAATAAATACTCTTTTGTTTAAAAAATTCTATGTTTAAAAAGAAATTTAATGTTTATTTACTTTTGAGAGAAAGAGAGACAGAGTGCCAGCAGGGGAGGGACAGAGAGAGAGGGAGACACAGAATCCGAAGCAGGTTCCAGGCTCTGAGCTGTCAGCACAGAGCCCAACGCGGGGTTCGAACTCATGAACTGTGAGAACATGACCTGAGCTGAAGTCAGATGCTTAACTGACTGAGCCACTCAGGCACCCCATAAAAAATTCTGTTTAATATTAATGTAATAAATCACAAAAGATCAATAGTATTGACTGCATAAAATCTAAAACTTTTATATGTCAAAAACACCATAAATAAAATTAAAAGAAACTACAAAACAAGAAAAATGTTTGACACAAATAATAATGAAACTCTTACTATATGAATAAGTTGTATCAATAAGAATACAAAATTGGATATATGAAATAATGATAGTAAATAAATTGGTCAAGAAATTTGGATTTTGAGGGGCACCTAGGTGGCTCAGTTGGTTGAACATCTGACCCTTGATCTCAGCTCAGGTCATGATCCCAGAGTCATGGAATTGAGCCTCTCTCTCTCTCCCTCTGCCCCTTTCCCTCACTCACACTCTGTCACTCTCTCTCCAAAATTACTTTTTATTTTTTTAAATGTTTATTAGAGAGAGAGAGAGAGAGAGCACAAACAGGGGAGGGACAGAGAGAGAAAAGGAGACACAGAATCTGAAGCAAGCTCCAGGCTCCCAGCTGTCAGCACGGAGCCTGACACGGGGCTCAAACTCATGAACGATGAGATCGTGACCTGAGCTGAAGTCATATGCTTAACCACCTGAGCCACCTAGGAGCCCCCCTCTCTCTCCAAAATTAAAAAGAAAGAGAAAAAAGAGAGAAAGAAATTGGGATATTGAAATAAGTGAATTTGAAGGAACCTAAAATTGCTTTCCTAACATAGATTCCTAGAACTAGAATAGAACTTTCCCGTTCAACCTTGTAACATTGCAGAGGACAATAACCTTGCTCAAGCGTGTTCAAGGTTGCTATTTACCTTCTTCCATTTCCACAAAGGAAAAAGACAATTGTGGCCTCTCTCCACTCCCTAGTCACGAATCCTTAAGGATGGAACAGTAAATATGTAATCTGACTGGTAAGACACTACCATTCCTTGGGTCACATTTCCTAGTGGGTGGAGTTCATATATCACAGGTTACAGCCCAAAGAAGACACATTCTTGCTTTCTGGGACCTGCCTGTTCCCAGGCACAAGGAGCACATATATCTCCAGTCTCCAAGAGGCAAGCAACCAGTCTCCGCCCATTGCCCTTTCCTTGGCTTTTCAACCTGTGTCTGGGTGGCTAAGCCAGGGGAGGGTCCTTTGCAGATCCAATTGCCCATACTTCTGGGGGGAATGCAGTAGGAAGCTCCATTTGGCCACATACCTAAGCCTTGTTCTCTAATATAACTTTTACTGGAAACTCTGTGTTGGGGGTAGTTACCTGGGAACTTGCCCAGGCAATAAAGTTGATACTTCCTATCTGTCATTCTATGGAAAGGAGGGGTAAGATTCACTCTCTCCCATCTGCAAAATGCAGATACACTGACTGGACCCTAAGTTTATATAAAGACAAAAGCTATCATGGGGGAGCAAAGCACCATGGGGGAAAATGGAGACTCTCAGTCTCTGTAGCTGAAACTGCAGGAATAGATGAGGTAGATATTCAATTATCAGGAAAACTTCACAAACCAGGAAAAACATCAACATGAGTTCTTAGGCATGAGCACACTGAATTATTTTTGGCTACCACTTTTTTTTTTGCCCTTTTTGTTTGTTTGTTTTTTGCCTTTCTATCACTTTATCTTGTCTTTACATTCAAGAAAGGACCTTTAAATTACCCAGGAGTAGCTAAGGTCTATATGGTCAGAGCAGTGCTACTCAAAATGTGGACTGGCAGCACCACCGAGGCCTGGGAGCCTGCCAGAAATGAAGATTTGATGTCCCCACTCCAGATCTACTGAATCCGAAACTCTAGGGTACAGCTCAGGCACCTGTGTTTTAGTTCTTCAGGTTATTCCTATGTTATCACAGAGACTCAGACTGGGGATTCTACAGCAAGGATTTTTCTTGCATTAAAGTGGATAAAATCCAGTGGGATTATTACAAACTCAAGTGCTAAGAAGGAATTATAAAAGATATAATGCCTAGAACCCTCTGTTTCTAGAAATGAGATTTGCCAAGTCTCCAGAAAAGAGTAGTGAAATCCGTTGACAAAACAAATTTTGTTCTTGCACTTAGGACAAGATTAGGAGAGAATGAAGTAAAGTGAAGAAAATCACATCAAGGAGAAGAAAATTTGAAATCCTGTTGGTCCAGCTAGAAAAATATGGTAAGGATGAGGAAATGCATCCAAATGTAACTGCTCTAAAGAGTCTAGAAAAGATGGGGATATTTACTAGGTTGGGGATAGTGGCTCAAGGTCATCAAAGAGAAGAATAGAGGGACTTCTTTGGCAAACAGAAGAAAATGACACGTGCCCCAGCAGGTGCCCAGATTCAGGTATCATTCTATCAAGAGGGGTCTTCTTAACATTTTAAATAGGGAATCCAGGGTCAGTATTAATGGAGAACTCCTCAATAACTGGAATTGTGATGCTATGTAGTTAGAGAAAATGTGGGCATACGGGGACACCTGGGTGGCTCAGTCAGTTAAGCATCCAATTCTTGATTTTGGCTCAGGTCATGATCTCATGGTTTGTGGGATTGAGCCCTGTGTCAGGCTCTGTGCTGGCAGCACAGAAGCTGCTTGGCATTCTCCCTCTCCCTCTCCTTCTGCCCCTTCCCAACTCGTGCATGCACACGCACTCTTTCTCTCAAAATAAGTAGTAAATAAACTTTAAAGAAGAAAGAAAATGTGGACATATTTAAGAAGAGAATGACTAGAAAGATCAGTGCAGAATTCTTCACGCATTGTTAAATTAGTTTCAGGTGGGACTGTTCATGTAACTGGAACAGCAGGTACAGCACGGGCTCTACAGACACCTGCCTGGGAAGTGCAGGGAGTTAGAACTTGAGGAAGAAGGACCAGAAAAGCAGGTGCATTAGGGAGGATCCAGGGAGAAGGACAGTTGATCAGACCCAGGCCTGGATTATAGGTTGCACTGAACAGAAATATATACCTCCTCATGATATTAAAGGTGAGCAGGATTTATTCAAGCATGGGATGATGCTGGCAGATCCAGAACTCTCTGGCATCCTTCTCTATGGAGACTTCACTGGCCAAATCCAAAGTAGTATGTCAGGAGAACAAAACTGTAAATGTGAAAATAAAAGCAAATATAGGAAAGGAAAGTACTAATACCTGGCAAAAGGAATTGGCCAGACCTGGGGATAGAAAGTGGGAAATGGCAGGTTGAAAGCTTACAGTGGGAATCATCAGAGGGAACTGATGCTGGAGGCTTAGCCCCTGCAGAAAAGGAACTGGTGGCCGGAAGGGCTGCTGCAGTGCCCAGCAAGGAAGCCCAGGTGGCTGAGTCATTAAAAAGTCAGTTCTAAGGAAAGGTGGGGCCTGGGTGAACACCACTAACCGAGTGCACTTCCTGGACCTCATTAGACCAGTGAAAGTACAAGTTCCAGAAACTCAAAGCAGCTCTAGGATCAGCTGAAGATAATTCTCCAGGTGACAAATGTGAAAACTCCTAACCACGAAGCCACACTCAGAGGCAAGGCATTCAGTAATAAGAACCCCAGGAGGTCAGAACTAAAAGATTCTTGAGATCTTTCTGGGGAGAGAGAAATTGAGACAAAAGGGCAGGAAACTGCGACGGTGAAGGAGGCATGCAAGACAGTGCAATTCATTTGCAGACTTTCCCACTACTCCTCCCACTATACTGTGGGGTATCCTGCCCATAAAGCAAGGAGGCTCCTTCACTAGAGATCAAGATCTTCAGCAATGGATAGAAACAGGGCTTGGAGGTGAAATGAAAACAAAAAGGTGCTAAATTCGTGAGGTGGGCACCTAGAAAGACTTGGAGCTACCGTGGCAAAGTTCTAAAATTTTTAAGGGAAGAGGATTTCCCTCCCCACAAAAACATATGGCAAGAATCCAAGTAACTTTATGAGAAGAGATCATTCCCCAAACTAAGTTCAAATTCACTGATGGTAGACTCCAAATTGCTTGGGAACCTACAGAGGCTGAAAGATTACATGCTAGATTATACTTACCAATGGTAATTTGGGATCCACATTGTAAAGGAGAAGGTAACAATGGACTTACTTTCTGAATTTGACACCATGGGATCCTGATTATATTCAACCTACGGTTTGGACCTCACCTCCTACCACTTTCTCCAGCTCCCCCTGCTCCAGCCATAACAGCTTCCTTGATGTTCCTAGAACATGTGGAGGACATGCCTCTCTCAAGACTTGGTCACTTGGTGTCCTTGTTATGCAGAGCTTACTCCCTCAATTCCTCCAGATTTGTGGTTAAATGTCACTTTATACTAGAGGCCTTCCCTGACCACTCATTGTCACACCCTTTGCCTTGCTTTATTCTTCATTTTAACACTAAGCCCCACCTAACATCCGATTTATTTCCTTACTTGTTACTCCACACTGACCTCCTGACTCCAAGTCCATGACAGCTGGGACTGTTTTATCGCTGCTACAATGTCGGCTCTCAGACCCTGCCTGACATATAGTAGGTAAGAAATAAACAAGCATTAAATGAATTTTTGCATCCATTTATGCATGCAATGACCATTTATGCATCCACGGCATTGGAAGTTTTTGCTCACGGTCCAAAGTTGACAAAAGCAAGGTGGGTGTGGACTGACTATGCACTGGGTTTGGAGAACATGATTTTGCTTTTTTCTTTTGAATAACTAAATAATTAGTGAGAAGCAGCAGAAGTTCTGATTAAGAATGAGAGCCCTGGAACCAGACTGCCTGTGTTCGAATCACTAGGTTTGTGATCTTGGACAAACTGTTTAACTTCTCTGCGCCTCATGATCTTTGTCTATAAAATGGGAATAATGGGGTGCCTGGATGGCTGAGTCGGTGAAGCATCTGACTCTTGAGCTTGGCTCAGGTCATGATCTCACGGTTAGTGGGATTGAGCCCTGCATCAAGCTCTGTGCTGTCAGCATGGGAGCCTGCTTGGGAGCCTCTCTCTCTCTTTCTCTCTCTCTCTCTCTCTCTCTCTCCCCCTCTCTCTCCCTCCCTCCCTCTGTCCCTCCCTCACTCTGCTCTCTCTCTCTCAAAATAAATAAACAAAAAAAATTTTTTAATGGAGGTAAAGTTCACACACTATAAAGTTAACCACTTTTGAGTGTACAATTTAGTGATATTTAGTACATTCACAGTGTTGGGCAACCATCACATAATTCTGCTTTTCTTTCCTCAGAGCAATGGTGAGTCTGGGGGAGAATCATCAGGAAGGTAGGAGCAGGACCTACCCTATTCAACTGCCTTCCTTCAAAGGTGGCAGCCCCTCCACTCATCAATTTGTCTATTAAACCCAATGGATTAAAGAACAAAACAATTCTGTGACCTTTCTCAATAGAGAGAGCTGTGGAGTTGACACAGAGGGCCTCTATTTGGCTTCCTCACAAGGCCACATGGCCCTTTCCTGAGAAGCCTGACCTTCATTAGACCACTGCTCTCAATGTTGAGTTCATGTGCTCATACGTGGTCCAGTCATAAGGCCTCTTTGTGTCGGCTCACATTTCTGATCTCCTCAATTTGGTTCTAGTTGTCCATGACTACCCTTGGAGCTCAGCTATCTTCAAGTTGTGGTAAGAGACAGGAGACCTTACAGGTATTTTCAATCTATCACTGTCAGAGAGCCCTAAATAACACAGTCCATTCTTGATCTACACCCTCTAGGAGCCAGAACCCCTGTGGGGAAGGGAGTAGGTGGGAAGTTCAGGCACTCTGAAGCTCAAAAAAAGTTAGTAGTCATTAGAACTAGAACCCAAGTCTCTTGTCTCCCAGATGAGCATTGCTTATGCTCCCCCACATTGTGCAATTCATGTATTTCACTTGTCCTGAGCCACAAAACAGAAAGACGTGCACACCTACCTGCTGGTGCGGTTGTCATTGTTATCTGCACCGAGTGTGGCTCAGAAGATCCCAGTAGAGTGATATTCACCATGTAATCCGCTGCTGGGTGCAGGTCTAAACACACTACTGCAGCTTGTTCCCTCGTTGTGAAGTTAAATGAGGTGGCATGGTAAAAATTATTCAGATACCACTTTTGACCCATAACTTTAAACTGTCATGAGATTAAAAGAAAGTACTGCATTTAGTTTCCTGTCTGCTTGCAGTTATCTAGACTATAAGCAAAATGGAGATAAAGCAAGAAGGTTTATTAGTCCTCACCCACTTAGAAGCATTTTTAGTACCACAGCAAGCTAAGCTGGGATGGACTTTACAAAGCTACCCTACCTATCCTATTCAACTTCCCCCTCAACCAGCCCCAGGATGGAGCTTAAGAGGCATAACTACATCTCAGATGAACAAAATGTAGGCTACTCTAAGGTAATCCCTTGATATCCTCCCAAGTAAAGAAGATTGCACTGGAGGGGCGCCGGTGGCTCAGTAAGTTGAGTGTCTGACTTCGGTTCAGGTCATGATCTCACAGTGCTTGGGTTCAAGCCCCTCATCAGGCTCTGCACTCGGAGTCTACTTGGTATTCTCCCTTTCCCTTTCTTTCTGCCCCTCCCCTACTCATGCTTTCTCTCTCAAAATGAATAAACGTAAAAATATTTTTAAAAATACTTTCAAAAATTAAAAAAAAGTACTTTACAAGACTGCACTGGAGCTATTAGGCAAAATTCTTTTATTTTCATTAATCAAGAATTCATTGACAAGCCTCACAAAGAATTTTTGAACTTTATGAGTACTCCTCCAAATTATTCATTCAAAGCAACTGTGCAATGGTGCTTCACTTGGTCCTTTCTATTAGAGCTCTGCCAAAAGAGATTTTGGTCCATGGATTCATCATGCACACTGTTAACCCAATAATAAGCTACCCACTGCTGACCCAAGATGCATAATATAGGGACTTATAAGGGAAAAAATATGTGAAGGTACCAGAAGTAATATGATCAACCTTCATCAATCAGAGTGCTACAGCTGGATGTCTTTGTGTTTAGTGTTTCCTTTGATGCTCGTGTCATTGGCTATGCCACCCCCCATCCCTCCTCATTCCTGCCATTCTTCCACAGTCATCCATGACCCTAACACTAGGCTAACTGGGAGATTCCTCTCTCCTCAATTCCTACCATTCGCTTGGGTAACTTAAAGGTCCTTCTAAATAAGCCAACAGAATTTGGCCTCAGAATTCCTTGAGCTCAATGTTATGAAGTTCCTTCACTCCACTTTAGCTACTCATATCCACGACCACATCCCAGACTGTGTCATCCTCAGAGCTCACAAGCCCCTATCCTTCTGAACCACTTCCCCATTATGCCTGATCTCTCTTAAGAAACCCCCCTCCAAGATATCCTCACTCAAGATCTTCTACCAGTATTCTACCACCCCCATCCTGTCTTCCCCAGCTCTCTCAGGTACCATTGCCTATCACGTTAATTATTCTCTTGCCCAATACCCTCAACCCCCTTGCCCCTTTGTTCTCAATTCCACCCATTCTAGAAAACACAAAACACACTGGGTCAATCCAGATGTTTGATTTCACCAGGTCTACATTCAGGCTGCTGCCATCTGCTGGAGAAAAGCTCACAACTATGGAGGCTGCATTTCTACAAATCAAGTCTCATCCTAAACTCCATGTGGTTTAGTCTACAGATAAAAAATTACTTTCTGGTTACAAACTTTGAATCACACTGTATGCATGATTTTATAGTGAAGTTATTTTATTTAAAAATATATTGTAAATATTTTTCTCTGTCATTAATCCGTTCTCTCAATAGATATACAGAGTACAGCATTGGGTATATAATGGCAAATAAGATACAGGTCCTAACCTCAAGGAACTCATAGATGAGTATCCAGGCAAACAAAATACCCAGGGAGGGGGTGCCTGGGTGGCTCAGTCGGTTGAATGTCTGACTCCTGACTCTGGCTCAGGTCATGATCTCAGTCAGGGTCTGTGAGTTTGGGCCCTGCATCAAGCTCTGTGCTGACAGTGCAGAGCCTGCTCAGGATTCTCTCTCTCCCTCTCTTAAAATAAATAAATATTTAAAAAAAAAAAAACTTTTTTTTAAATACTGAGGGAGAAATGCTATATGAGGCTGTAGGAGCACTCAAGAGGGACACCTCATCCTCCTCTTTGAGGATGGGGAAAAGCTTCCCTATCTTAATTATGGACCAGAGGAGAAATTAGCATTAACCAGGTGAGTTAAGGGGTAGGAAAAGCCGTTCAGACAGCAGGATCAGCATTTGGAATAGGGGGTCATTGAAGGCGTCCCACCAGGGGAGCTGACTGAGCTGAGTCTTGAGGATAAACAGAAATCAGCCAGGTAGGGTAAGGGAAGGAAGGGCATTGCTGGTAGGAGGGTCACATGCGTGAAGACACAATGCAAAAGAACACAAGACACTAATCAGGGAGTAGGGGGCCTAGAGTTTATAGAACAGATTAGGCCTAAAGAAACAGATTTAGGACTTACCAGCATAGAGACAGTGAAGGAAGTAAAAAGATTGAATAAGATGGCTCAAAGCAGGGTACAGAATGAGGAGAGAACAGGCAAGGAACACCTGGAGGGTAATGAGATTTAAGGGACAGGCAGAGGAAAGGAATCCTGGGAAGAAGAGACTGAGAGGGGTCGAAATAACAGGAGAAACAGAGGCCACTTCAACAGGGATACTGGTCAACAGCAGCAAATACTGTCCAGTGTGAGGTAGAACATATTTCATGTCTGCATAGTGGTCTATCAGATGAATGTATGATTCTCTATCTAACCAAATCCCTACTGATGAACATTTGTTTCCAATTTCCCCTATTATAAAAAAAAAAAAAAAGCTTCAGAGAACAGCTTGATCTTTCTGTATATGACTGCATAATTAATAATAGTCCATTTCCAAAAATTTACTGATAGATGCTAACAAAAAACTATTCCAGAAAAGTCATGACAGTTTCCGTGGCCAGCAGCTGTGAGTAACAGTATTCTATGCTCGAAGAAGAATCATGATATCTCAAGGCTTCATTTTTTTTTTCTTTTTTGGCTTACACTAACACGTGCTCATTTGTATTTTTACAATATATATATTCTCTTTGCAAACTGCCTTTATTGGGGGAGGGTTGTTTTTTGGTTTAGGGTTTTTTTGTTTTGTTTTTAGAGAGAGAGGGTACACAAGCAGGGTAGAGGGGCAGAGAGAGAGAGAGAGAGAGAGAGAGAGAGAGAGAGAATCTCAAGCAGGCTCCCTGTTCAGTGTGGAGCCCAACTTGGGGCTCAATCCCACAATCATGACATGAAACAAAATCAAGAGTCAGAAGCTCAACTAGCTGAGCCATCCAGGCACCCCACAGTCATTTTTTAACATCATCTGTATCTTAAATTAACAATAATTTTATTGGGTACTTGAATATGTTTCTAGCCCCTGTATTCCTTCTAATATGAAAATATGAATATTTTGCTCATCTGTTTAAAACTTTCAGTGAGTCCACAAGACATCAAAATAAGATCCAAACTCCAAATTATAGGGCTTTTCATGATCTAGCCACTGCTTAGGTTTTTGCCTCATCCCTTGTTATTCTCACTTGCTTTCTTTGTTCCCTGAGATAACCGTGTTCCCTAAAACTCAATATGCTACTCTACTTTCCCACAGTGTCCTTCTTCACCTTTAGCCCACATCACTAATCTGGTTGATTCCCATCCATTCTCTGTGATTCAGCACAGTCCTTGCTTCTTATTAAAACAAAAACAAAAACAAAAACAAAACCTTACCTTAGTTTGAATTGAAAGTTACAGGTCCTGATACATTATATTCTTTTGGTAGATGGCTAATGAATTAATTAATTAAGTTTAACTTAATACTTAGTCTACTCTGCCAAATGACTTGCTAGGCACTAAAAATGACACAAAATAAAAAAATCTCAGTTCCTCCCTGATTTACTTATAATTTTACTTGAGATGTGTTGAGTTTTAAAAAGTCAAGTTAAATGGGGACCAATAGCCATGCAATGAGTTTCTTAAAAATCTACAAGCAAGTATGAGTTTGATGATAAAATAAGCTGTAATTATAAAATGCACTAAAATAAAATGTAATAAATACAGGTGAGATACCAGACAGGGAAACCGACAGCAAGTCACCAAATACAGGGTCTTCCTCCAATTTAACTCCTCACTTGGCATTCATCTCATATCTCACATCCATCTCTAGAGACAAAAATCAAACTGTCTAGAAGTTCATTCCATTAGTATTTTTAAACACTTTGGATCCTCACTTGGAGAGCACCCAAATTTTTAAGTGACACAATACTTCGACAGACAGCATGAGAGATCTTCTTACTTGGTACATTTGTTCTGATCCAACTTTCCCAGAGCGCCTGTTCAGTTTCAAACAAGCTTCACTGAATATTGAAATATTGAAAGTTCCATCATCTTCTGAGAGATCATTTTCTAAAAAAAACATATGGACAGGTTGCATATCTTAGCAAAACATATCTTGGCTAAGTAACATTTGAAACTCTGACACCTTATAAGAGCCAATAGGGTGTTTAACAGCAAGAGCATCACATTTGGCTTCAAGTCCTGCCTCTACAACTTCTTAACTGCATGACCTTAGCTAAGTCACTTAACCCTTCTAAACCTCAGTGTTCGTCTTTGTGAAACCCAGTTACCTGGCTTGCTTTTTCTTACATCACAGGCTATTGACAGAATCAGAATTTTAAATAATTCACATTTAAAAATCCATGTAAATTAACATGGGGCACTTGGGTGTCTCAGTCGGTTAAGCGTCTGACTCTTGATTTCAGCTCAGGTTATGGTCTCATTGTCCATGAAAGATCGAACCTCATGTCAGGCTCTGTGCTGACAGGGAGGAGCGTACTTGGGATTCTCTCTCTCCTTCTCTCTCTGCCCCTCTCCTGCTTGCTCTCATTCTCTCTCAAAATAAATAAACATTTAAAAAATTAATCAATGTAATCTAATAAAGCTGTGATATTTTTAGAAAGTTGGATATCACTTGGATGGCCCATATGTAAAATGTCATGGAGGGAAATGTGTCAACAGCTAGAAAGTCTGAGAATAAGGAAAAGATCAATAAAAGTCAAAGAGCATGGATTAGAACTCTTGTAGTGGGGGTTTCCTACCTAGAAGATGATCAGAAAGTAGATGGCCAGGCAAGATGTTTGCTTCACAGCAGACAGTATTTCAAGAGCTACCCAGAGAACTAAGGCAGTAAAATAACCAGAGAGCAGATTTATTTCAACTGCTGGTTTAAAAAAAAAACAATAATAATAATAATTTCATACCTCCTCCAGTCTAATTTATTCCTTCAATGTTCTAGTTTCTTCACGTGTCATTGAGAGTGAAGAGGTTTGTTACTAATGAGTAAAAAACTCACAGGGGTGCCTGAGTGGCTCAGTTGGTTGAGCATCTGACTCCTGATTTTGGCTCAGGCCATGATCCCAGGGTTGTGGGATCAAGCCCCATGTCCAGCTTTGTGCTGAGTATGGAGCCTGCTTAATATTCCCTCTCTGCCCCTCTACCCCTCTACTCCATTCATGCACTCTCTCTCAATCTCTCAAAAAAACAAAACAAAACAAAACAAAACTCACAGAATGTCCAGGAATACCATGGCTAATTTTCAAGGAAAAGCAAGTTTCCTAACAAGCCAGTACATTTTCTTCAAATGAGAAAAAAACTTTAATTTTTTTTATGTTTTATTTATTTTTGAGAGAGAGAGAGAGAGAGAGAAAGAGCAAGCAGGGCAGGATCAGAGAGAGAGGGAGACGCAGAATTTGAAGACAGGCTCCAGGCTCTAAGCTAGCTGTCAGCACAAAGCCCGACACAGGGCTCGAACCCACGAACTGCGGAATCATGACTTTAGCTGAAGCTGGACATTTAACCGACTGAACCACCCAGGCACCCAGAGAAAAACTTTAAATGTCTATCAGAAAGAAGAGGCTTTTTATAACTACCTAGAAAACTACGTTTCTCTCATGGGAGTCTCTGTTACCTAAAAAGTAATAATGACAACAAATTATTCAAAATCAAAACTGCCCACAGCATTTTAAATATCACTCACACATGCAGCACAAGGCAATTAGCTGGGAGAAAATATTCTTGGCTATAATTGGAAAATGTAAAACTATGGTTATAGAGAGAATTTGAAGACCTATCTATCACATGTGTTCCCCTTAATCTTGACAACTTTTTAACTTTTTTAGCTGTTATTTTTTTTCAAAAAGTTTATTTATTTTGAGAGAGACAGGGAGAGAGCACAAGTGGGGGAGGGGCAGAGAGAGAGGGGGACAGAAGATTCGAAGCAGGCTCTGTGTTGGCAGCAGAGAGTCCAATGCAGGGCTCGAATTCACAAACTGTGAGATCATGACCTGAGGTGAAGTTGAACACAACCAACTGAGCCACCCAAATGCCCCTATTTATTTATTTTTGAGAAAGAGAGGGAGCTCGAGCAGGGGAAGAGCAGAGAAAGGAGAAAGAGAATCCCAAGCAGGCTCCTCGCTGTCAGCACACAGCCCAACACAGGGCTCGAACTCACAAACCGTGAGATGATGACCTGAGCTGAAATGAAAAGTTGGACACTTAACCCACTCAGCCACCCAGGCACCCCCTATCTTGACAACTTTTAAAGATTTAATACGGATTAAAGATTTGCTTTTAAAGATTTGCTATGAGTATGCATGATTTTTAGGCACACCAAATATACATACGTAAGGACTACCACACATGGTATAAGTGTGTTCACAAACAGAACAGAACAGAACACAGAGTGCTGCCTGCATAGTTCCCAGCTCAGGATGACTTCTCACTTACAGCCATTATAGTCTGAATTCAGGGGAAGACGGCAGTGTGAACAAAGGCATCTGGCTCTCACTTCCCACCCCCAATCCTGACAGAAGTGACTGAGAATAGTAAAAATGGGTCAAAATTTGCATCTGGGTTAGAAAGAAGGGTGGGTTGACATACACAAGGCACAAACATGAAGACGTTTCTGCTTAGCACCGTGCGGAAGAGACCAGATGACAGGAAGACACTGAGAGCTACTATGTGCCTTTGCCTTCAAGCAAAGGGACATGGCCTCAAAGTCTTCAAGGAGGGAAAGGAGAAGCAACGAGGGCCCACAGCGGTGGGGGCTAGAAGCAAGGGCGGCAACAGGACAAATAAATGATGGAGGCTCCATTCGGAACAATTTAGCCTGGCAGTTCCTGATCCTACCTGCACATCACAGTGGCCCAGACACAGATCTGAGGTACAAAGACACATGTGTATTTTATTTTAATTCACCAGGCAATGCTGATAGGCAGGGTAAAAAATATATACACTACTATTACAACTACTAGTAGTAGTAATAATAATACTAATAACAATAGTCCTTCCTTAGCATACTGCAGATCGGTGACATGGAAAGACTTCTATAGGGAGGCCTAGGGACCTGGAGGATCCACCTGACAGAGAGTCTGGGTTGGCAGAAGGAAGGACTCAGTTCTCTCCTGCCTCTGTCGACCACAGCATCATAATGAAGTCAAACAACGGACACTGTCCTAGAGCACCAGTTTCACTAATCAACACAGCAAACTGCTCAGAAATAAAGCTCAAGGCAGTGGGCTTTCTCACAGCTAGCTGCTCCTTGAAGGATGCTGGATTATCCAATCAGCAGTAAATCCTTCAAGATGAGACATGAGATAAGCACACACTAATATCATCCGATACAAAGTAAAATAAGAGAGAATGCCATCCATTTTATTATGAGGGAAATATCAGACCTAGATAAAACGTTTATCTTCTAACAGTAAGTAAACTAGAAAAAAAAAAAAACCTGTGAAATGATTCTACAAAGAGGCAAAGAATAAATATTCTTTAAAAAAAACAATTGGGGTGCTTGGGTGTCTGTCGGTTAAGCATCTGATTCTTGATTTTGGCTCCGGTCATGATCTCATGGTCCATGAGATCAAGCCCTGCATCGGGCTCTGCTTGGGATTCTCTCTCTCCCTCTCTCTCTCTCTCTCTCTCTCTGCCCCTTCCCCTCTTGCGGTTTCTCTCTCTGTCTCTCTCAAAAATAAATAAATAAATGTTTTTAAAAATAAATAAATAAAAATTTAAAAAATATTGAGCAAACTAACAGTAAAATTAGGCAACATCTGCTTTGTACCTTCAGTAAAAATTTTTAAAGATAGATTAAAACAGATAAAGGATGAGTTAATAAGAATGCAATAGCAGGAAGGAAATTGGTTGAGAGGCAGAAATAAAAAGGGAACTAGATAAGAGGCACCTAGCTGCCTCATTCAGTAGGGCATGTGACTCTTGACCTCGGGATTGTGAGTTCAAGCCTAGAGCTTACTTAAAAAAAAAAAAAAAAAAAAGGAACTAGATGAGACAAGAAACAAAAGGAAATGCAAGTCCAACAATAGAATTTAAAGTGCAGTGGAAACAGTGAAGGCCAGAAAAGTCAGTGAAATGCATGTACAGAACAAACTTGCTGCACAGTGACAGAAGGCAGAGGAAAAAGACATGGATATAAAATGGGAGAGAGAAGGGGCACCTGGGTGGCTCAGCAGGTGAAGCATCCCATCTTGACCTCAGTTCAGATCATGACTTCACAGTTCATAAGATCAAGCCCCACGTCGGGCTCTACACTAATAGCGCAGAACCTGCTAGGGATTCTCTCTCTCTCCTCTCTGCCCCTCCCCCTTGTCTGTGTGTGAGTGCACGCTCTCTCTCCCTCCCTCTCCCTCACTAAATAAATAAATAAGCTTTAAAAAAGAAAAAAGGCAGAGAGAAAGCGAAGACCAATGCAGACGAACAAGGAATTCCACATAGGAGTATGTGATGAGGGAAGGGATTTCTGTCTCATTCACTACTGAATTCCCAATGCCTAAAATAACATGAAACACACAGTAAGTGGTCAACAAACACTTACCATGTGCATGAATACATGATTAAAGTCTTGAATTTCACACATAAAGAAAATCTTTGTGATATCAGGGCTTAGAAATCAGATTATCTACATAGGATTTTTTTCTAAAAAATCACAACTTCTTCAAATTTCTCTTCCAAAACTTTAAATTCCCCAAACCAATGTGAAATGCCTCTAGAATTCTACCAACAGAAGTAATGGACCAAAAATTTTATCTTGCTCTCATTTACTCATGAAGATGATGAAAAGACATTCTCACATAACCATGGGCTCAGAAAGTATGGGGTGCCTGGCTGCCTCAGTCAGTAGAGCATACAACTCTTGATCTCAGGGTTGTGAGTTCGAATCCCACATTGAGTTTACAGATTACTTAAAAATAAAATCTTAAGAAAAAATTCCATTCCTTGGTAAGAAGATAGAAATCACCGTGCAGGCAGAGAAATAAAAAAATAGAGACGTTTTAGTATGAAAGGACTGGTACGTAGTAAGCACTGAAACTGTTAAAACATATACCTGTTTAAATAATTGTTATAAATATTGCCATATATCAATATAGGGGTACCTGGGTGATTCCGTCGGTTAAGCATCCGACTCTTGATTTCGGCTCAGGTCATGATCACACAGATCGTGAGTTTGAGCCCACATTAGGCTCTGCGCTGACAGCGCAGGGCCTGCTTGAGATTCTCCCTCTCTCTCTGCCTCCTGCTTGCATTCTCTCTGTCCTTCTCAAAAATAAATAATAAATTTTAAAAAACCTTTTAAAAAATAAATAAAGATGCAATACATGTTTAAAATGATTAAAAATAAGAAGCTGGAAGTAAAATGCTGTATTAAGCCAATAACATAAGGAAAGCAAGAGGCAAAGGGAAAAAAGGAAGTACAGAATGCTAAATTCTTTATTCAGGAAGAAGTTAACATTATTTCAGTCTTAACACTGGTAATCAGAAAAATACACATTCAGACAGGAAACAAAATAATCCTATTCAGATAGGATTTTGTTTGTTTTTAAAGGTGTAACATAGAATAAAAACAAAATCTATACTGTCTGAATCACTGAAAAAGAAATCTATGTAACAAAAAGAAAACAATGAACATAACAAAGCAACATAAAAAAGAAAAAAATATTAAGATGACATAAGAAAGGAAAATCATATCACAAAGAACACTAAATGTAAATAAACTGCTTAACTTATGCTTAAAACAAAGCTCTTCTCAGGGCGCCTGGGTGGCTCAGTCAGTTAAGTGTCCAACTTCGGCTCAAGTAATGATCTCACAATTCGTGGGCTTGAGCCCTGCATCGGGCCCTCTGCTGTCAGTGCAGAGCCTGCTTCAGATCCTCTGTCTCCCTCTCTCTGCCCTTCCCCTGCTGCACTCTCTCAAAATAAATATATAAACATTAAAAAAAAAATTTAAAGATTCAATTAAAAAAAAACTTTTCTCATGAAGGTTCACAATATTGCTGTTTCCTAGAGCACATCTACAGCAATGTTATTCAGATCGCTTTTAAGAACAAAAGTGTTTAAGGTATGGGAATGGGGAAACAGGTGAAGGGGAGTAAGGGTACACTAATCATGGGGGCGACTGGGTGGCTCAGTTGGTTAAGTGTCTGAGTTTGGCTCAGGTCATGTTCTTGTGGTTCACAAGCTCAAGCCCCACGTCAGGCTCTGTGCTGACAGCTCAGAGCCTGGAGCCTGCTTCAGATTCTGTGTCTCCCTCTCTCTCTGCCCCTCCCCCACTCACACTCAGTCTCTCTCTCTCTCTCTCTCTCTCTCTCTCTCTCAAAAATAAAAACATTAAAAATATTTTTTAAAAAAGAGTACACTAATCACAATGAGCACTGAATCATGCACGGAACTACTGAATTGCTATACTGTACACCTGAAACTGATGTAACACTGTACATTAACTACACTGAAATTAAAATTTTTCTAACTTAAAAAGGAACAAAACTGAACAAAGGCATATTGTGCAAATATATGCACAAAGAAATCAAGAAAACCAATATTGTTATCAAACTATAATCCAAGGCAAAATATATTAAACAGGATAAAGTGAGCCATTTATTACTAATGAAAGTTAAAATCTACAATTAAGACATAAATATCAGAACATCAAAATGTGCAAAACAAAACAAGTAGGAATTCTGAGAGAAACTGAGAAAAATGGCAATCCAAGTAACCACAACAAAATATAGAAGTCCTGAATAACTTTATTAAGAGAGTTGACTGAAGACCAGATCTTACTCTACTCCCAAGCAAACATACTACCTTATTATCACAAAACCTTCCCAAATAATAAGCCCCAAGAAATGTCAATAAGTACCCCCAAAAAAATACCAAAATGTAATAAAACTAGAAATTAACAACAAAGTCAAACGTTAAAAAAAAAAAAAGAAAACCTGCCACTTGTATAATTCACTTATAATTAATCCTTCAATCAATGAGGAAATAAAAATATAAATTATGTAATGCTTTGAAAGTAAAACATAAAGAGAACACATATTAACACACTCAAATAGTTCTTCAATCAAAAAGAAAATCAGAATCACAACTATATCATGCCTTGAAAATAAGGATAAAGAGAATATGTATCAGTGTCTACAGAATTCTGCCAATGCTCAAGTCCAGAAGCATTAAAGACTTTTATTCTCAAACAGGAAAGAATGGAAATAAGTTGAATTATACATTCAACAGAAGAATTTCTTAATAGAACAATATAACCAACTTAGGAGAATTAAGGAGAAAGAAATAATAAAACTAAGGGAAAAGTTAATGACATAGAAAAAGAAAACACTTTAAAACCCCAGAGTTTATTCTTCAGGGAAAGAAACAGTAATAAAACAGACAACTCAAGCTAAGCTAATCAATTTTGAGAGAAAACCCAAATTAGGAACCAGAATAACTTGGGGTTATATAACCTGTAACCCTGGAGGAGTTGTCAACAAATATTCCATATGACATTCCGCGGATATATTTCAAGTCTCAACCACATTCTTTTAGGAAAATATAAATAATGAAAATTGACTGAAGGGGCACCTGGGTGGCTCAGTCAGTTACATGTCTGACTCTTGATTTCAATTTAGGTCATGATTTCATGGTTGGGTTCGTGAATTCGAGCCCCCACTTAGGCTCTGTGCTGACAGTATGTAGCCTACTTGGGATTCTCTGTCTCCCTCTCTCTCTGCCCCTCCCCACTTGTTGGCACTCTCTCTCTCAAAAATTAAATAGGGGGCGCCTGGGTGGCTCAGTCGGTTAAGCATCTGACTCTTGATTTCAGCTAAGGTCATGATCTCATGGTTCATGGGTTCAAGCCCCACATCAGGCTTTGTACTGACAGCATGCAGAGCCTGCTTGAGATTCTCTCTCTCCTCTCTCTCTGCCCTTCCCCCCACTTGCACGTGAGCTTTCTCTCCCTCCCTCTCAAAATAAATAAACCTAAAAATTTTTTAATAAAAAAATAAACATTTTTTAAAAAATTAAAATTTCGCTAAAGAAATTACAGGGAACATAAACAGATCAAAAAAAAGTCATAGGAGAAATCAACAAAGTTATCAAAGAATTATCTCCCCAAAGGGGTAAAACCTAAAGATCTTAAGAGAAAATGTGTCCAACTTTAGAGGAAGACAAAATTCCAAAGTGATACAAACTTTTCTAGAGCATAAAAAATATGGAAGAATTCCCAATTCATTTTAAGAGAACTAGCATAAAACTTATAATGAGATCATATCACCAAATGTGCAGGATCTAAAGGAAGAATGGCAAATCTTTACAAGAGTGCATATATGAACAGAAAAGATAAAACTTAAGTAATATTGAGTAAATGTAGAAATGTAATTTTTCCCAGTTGGGATGACTCCATATAACCCAATTCTCACTAGATTAACTTGCAAATTTAGTCCAATTTCACTAAAAATTTCAGGCAGAGGAAAGAGATTTGGAGACATTTAAATACGTAGCCATGGTCACCTAACTCTCCAATACAGAGTTAAAATGCAAAACAGGTCTCTCTGACCCTAAAGACCACCCTTTTCTTGGGGAGAGATTACCTTGTAGAGGTAACTCGGTATTAGTAAAAACAGCTGACACTGAACAGCAAGCTGTCATTCTGATTGAATAATGACACATGACTTTGAAGTCTTTTCAATAAGACCTATTCCCCAGAAAAACTAAAAAAACAAAAAACAAACACAGCTATAAAACAAGTAACAAAATGTCAGTAAATACATATCTATCAATAATTACTTTGAATGTTAATGGACTAAATGCTCCAATCAATAGACATAGGGTGACAGAAGAGATTAAAAAACAAGACCCATCTTTATGCTGCCTACAAGAGACTCATTTCAGACTTACAGACACTCGCAGATTGAAAACAAGGGGGTGGAGAAACATCTATCACATAAATAGATGTCAAAAGAAAGCTGAGGTAGCAATACTTAAATTGGAAAAATAGACTTTAAAACAAAGACTGTAAAAAAAAGACAAAGAAGGACACTATGTAATAATAAAGGGGACAATCCAACAAGATGATATATCAATTGTAAATATTTATGCACCCAACATGGAAGCACTCAATACATAAAGCAGTTAATAAAAAAACATAAAGGAACTAATCG
Organism: Cryptoprocta ferox; assembly: GCA_028646485.1. Lineage (NCBI taxonomy): Eukaryota > Metazoa > Chordata > Mammalia > Carnivora > Eupleridae > Cryptoprocta > Cryptoprocta ferox. The sequence continues at coordinate 20,836,432 of CM053568.1, read as the reverse complement.
ATAGTAGTATAATAAGAGGAGGGGACTTTAACATCCCACTTATAACAATGGACAGATCATTCATATAGAAAACCAACAAGGAAAAAGTGGCTTTGAATACATACTGGAACAGACGGATTTAACAGATATATTCAAAATATTCCATCCTAAAACAGCAGAACACACATGGAACATTCTCCAGAATAGACCACATAATAGTCCACGAAACAAGTCTCAACAAATTCAAAATGATCGAAGTCATACCATGCATCTTTTCTGACCAGAGCACAATGAAATGAGAAATCAACTACAAAAAACAAATTTGGAAGAGTATAAATACATGGAGGTTAAATAACATGCTATTAAACAATGAATGGGTCAACCAAGAAATCAAAGAAGAAAATAAAAATGACATGGAAATAAATGAAAATGAAAACATAATGATCCAAAATCTTTGGGATGCAGAAAAGCAATTCTAAGAGGCTAGGTTATATTAATACAGCACTACCTCAAGAAGCAAGAAAAATCTCACATAAACAACCTAACATCTAAAGGTGCTAGAAAAAGAACAAACAAAGCCTAAACCCAGTAGAAGGAAGGAAGCAATAAAGATTAGAGTAGAAATAAATTATATAGAAACCAAAAAACAAGAGAACAGAAAAATGAAACCAAGAGCTGCTTCTTTGTAAAGATCAACAAAATTGATAAACCTATAGCCAGATCCATCAAAAGAGAGAGAGAGAGAGAGAGAGAGAGAGAGGGAGACAGAGAGAGAGAGACCTCAAATAAACAAAATCACAAATGAGAGAGGAGAAATAACAACCAATACCACAGAAATACAAACTCTTGTAAGAAAATATTATGAAAAACTGTATGTCAATAAATTGGACAACCTAGAAGAAATGGATAAATTCCTAGAAATATATAATCTACCAAAACTAAAACAGGAATAAACAGAAAATTTGAACAGACCAATAACCAGCCAAGAAATAAAATCAGTAATCAAGGGCATCTGGGTGGCTCAGTCAGTTAAGCATCCTACTTAAGTCATGATCTCAAGGTTTGTGAGTTTAAGCCCCACATCGGGCTCTGTGCTGACAGCTCAGAGCCCAGAGACTGCTTCAGATTCTGTGTCTCCCTCTCTCTCTCTGTTCCTCTCCTGTTCCCACTCTCTCTCTCTCCCTCTCAAAAATAAACATTAAAAAAATGTTTTTTTTAATTAAATCAGTAGTCAAAAAACTCACAACAAACAAAAGTCCAGGACCAGATGGCTTCACAGGTGAATTCTACTAAACATTTAAAGAGGAGTTAATACTCATTCTTCTCAAACTATTCCAAAAAATAGAATAGGAAGGAAAAGTTCCAAATTCATTCTATTAGGCCAGTATCATCTTGATACCAAAGCCAGATAAAGACACCACAAAAGAAAAAGAACTACATGACAATATCTCTGATGAACATGGATGAAAAAACCCTCAAGAAAATACTAGCAAACTGAATCAAACAATGAATTTAAAAAAATTATTCACCACAAACAAGTGGGATTTATTCTTGGGATGCAAGCATGGCTTAGTATTCGCAAATCAATCAGTGTGATACATTACATCAATAAGAGAAAGGATAAGAACCATATGATCATTTCAATAGATATAGAAAAAGCATTTGACAAAGTACAACATCTACTCATGATAAAAAAAAAAAAACCCTCAGCAAAGTAGGCTTAGAGGGAACATACCTCAACATAATGCAAACCATGTATGAAAAACCCACAGCTAACATCATCCTTAATGGGGAAACACTGAGAGCTTTTCCCCTATGGTCAGGAAGAAGACAAGGATGTCCACTCTCAACACTTTTATTCAACATAGTACTGGAAGTCCTAGCCACAACAATCAGACAACAAACAGAAATAAAAGATATCCAAATTGGTAACAAAGAAGTAAAATTTTCATTATTTAGAGATGACATGATACTATATATAGAAAACTCTAAAAACTCCACCAAAAAACTACCAAAATTGATAAATTCAGCAAAGTCACAGAATACAAAATCAACGTACAGAAATATGTTGCACCAATAATGAAGCAGCAGCTGAAAGACAAATTAAGAAAACGATCTTATTTACAACTCCATTAGAAACAATAAAACACCTAGGAATAAACATAAACAAAGAGGTGAAAGATTTATACTCTGAAAACTATAAAACATTGATGAAAAAAATTGAAGATAACACAAATAAATGGAAAGACATTCCATGCTCATGGATTGAAAGAACAAATATTGTGGGGTGCCTGGGTGGTGCAGTCAGTTAAGCATTGACTTTTGATTTCAGCTCCAGGTCATGGTGTCATCATTCATGGGATTGAGCTCCATGTTGGGCTTTGAGCTGACAGCGCAGAGCCTTCTTGAGATTATCTCCCCCTCTCTCTGCCCATCCCCTGCTCATGCTTGCTCCCTCCCTCTCAAAATAAATAAATAAACTTAAAAAAAGAACATTGTTAAAATTTCTGTACTACCCAAAGCAATCTACAGATTTAATGCAACCTCTATCAAAATACCAACAGTATTTTTTACAGAATTAGAACAAACAATCCTAAAATGTGTATGGAACCATAAGAGACCTCAAATAGCCAAAGAAATCTTGAAAAAGAAACACAAAACTGGAAGCATCATGATTCCAAACTCCAAGTTTTATTACAAAGCTGTAGTGATCGAAACAGTATGGTATTGGCACAAAAACAGGCATATAGATCAATGGAACAGAACAGAAAGCCCAGAAATAAATCCATAATTATATGGTTAATTAATCTTTGACAAAGCAAGAAATAATATGCAGTGGGAAAAAGTCTATTCAACAAATGCTGTTGGGAAAACTGGACAGCAACATGCAAAAGAATGAAACTGGACCACTCTCTTTCAACATTCACAAAAATAAACTCAAAATGGATTAAAGACCTAAATGTGAGACTTGAAACCACAGCAGCCAGAAAAAATAAAAATTAAAAAAAAAATAAAACTATGGGAAATTAAAAAAAAAAAAAAGACCTAAATGTGAGACTTGAAACCACAAAAATCCTATAAGAAAGCACAATCTGTAATTTCTCTGGCATTGACCATAGCAACATTTTTCTAGATATGTCTCCTGAGGCAAGGGCAACAAAAACAAAATAAACTACTGGGACTACATGAAAATGAAAATCTTCTGCACAGTGAAGCAAACAATCAACCAAACTAAAAGGCAATGAATGGAAGGGGAGAAGATATCTGCAAATGACATACCGATAAAGAGTTAGTGTCCAAAATATATAAAGAACTGATACAACTCAATACCCAAAGAACAAATAACCCAATTTGAAAAGGGGCAGAAGACATTAACAGACATTTCTCCAAAGAAGACATACAGATGGCCAACAGATACAGGAAACATCACTCATCACCATCATTCATCACCAGGGAAATACAAATCAAAGCCACAATGACACATCACCTCACACCTGTCAGAGTGGCTAATATCAACAAACCAAGAAAAAACAAGTATTACTGAGAAAAAGAAAACCTCGTGCACTGTTGGTAAGAATGAAAACTGGTACAGCCCCTATGGAAAACAGTATGGAGTTTCCTCAAAAAGTTAAAAATGGAACTACTCTATGATCCAGTTGGGTATTTTACCCAAAAAATACAAAAACACATGCAACCCTATGTTTATCGCAACATTATTTACAATAGCCAAGATATGGAAGCAGCCCAATTGATGAATGGATAAAGAAGATGTGGGGAGCGCGTGCGCGCACACCCACACCCACACCCACACCCACACACACGCACACGCACACACAGAGGAATATTATACAGCCATAAAAAAGAATGAAATCTTGCATTTGCAATGACATGGATGGAGCTAAAGAGTATAATGCTAAGTGAAATAAGTCAGAAAAAGACAAATACTATATGATCTCACTCATATGTAGAAATTAAGAAAGAAAACAAATGAACAAAAGGAAAAAGAAAGAGAAAGAGAGAGAGAGAGAGACCAAGAAACAGACTCTTAACCATAGAGAACAAAGTGATGGTTACCAGAGGGGAGGGAAGTGGGATGAAAGAGGTGAAGGATATTAAGAGTACACTTATCATGGGGCGCCTGGATGGCTCAGTTGGTTAAGTGGCTGACTTCAACTCAGGTCATGATTTCATGGTTCATGAGTTCAAGCCCCACATCAGATCACTGCTGTCAGAGCAGAGCCCACTTTGGATTGTCTGTCCCTCTCTCGCTGCACCCCCCCAAAATAAATAATAAAACATGAAAAAAAAAGAATATACTTATCGTGAAGAGCACTGAGTAATGTAGAAAATTGCTGAATCACTGTATCATACACCTGAAACTCATATAACACGGTATGTTAACTGCACTGGATTAAAATTTAAAACTTATTTTAAAAAAAGACAACGACTCACTCCCTTTATTTTTAAACGTTTATTTATTTTTGAGAAAGTGGGGACGGGCAGAGTAAGAAAGGGGTCTGTGCTGACAGTAGACAGCCTGATGTGAGGCTTAAACTCACAACCTGAGCCAAAATTGTATGCTCAACCAACTGAGCCACCAGGTGCCCCAAGAAGACATATTCCTAATAAACCCACAGCAGAGTTGATCATTAATTTTGAACAAGATTCTCTGGTTATCATATTAATTTTACAACATCTTTCCCTACATATTATTTATTTAGAAATAAATATTTTGTGTTTTTTTATATATAAGTACCCTAGGAACCTAATCTGTGTAATATCATATTTGGCTTTCTATTGTTAAGATCAGCAGACTATTCAATTATTTCTACCAAATCCATGTCACTTCCCAGTTCCTGGTGGTAGTAATACCCGAAGGCTGAGGCACATTTTAAGTGGGACATCAAACAGCTAGTTGAAAACTACCTCAACTCACCCAAAATAATAAATGACACTAATGGGATTTGTTTATAAAGTATTTAATCAGTCCTGACACACTATAACCAGAATTATGAAAACAAGTTTATTATAATTGTCACAATATTATAAAAATCATGTGAGAACTATGTGCAATGAGGCTTATTACTACTTTCTGAAACTCCTTCCTGTCCACTTCTCTTCTCACTTAATATCTCCCCTCCTGTATCCTAGGGCTGGCTCACTGTCAACTTGATTCCCCTCACCGGTCCTGGGGTCAGTTTCCTACCTAGATGGAAACCTGGGTCACCCTCCCTGGCTCCTCCTCTCTCATAGCCAAGAATAAGAGATGATGACCTTGGCATTTCCTACCAAAGATAAGCCACATGGCTACTCTCTAGTGCCTTGGATAACTGGGAATTGGCTATACCATCACCGAATGTTCTCCTCTTTTAAATGCCTTATCACCTTCCATTTCAACCAGCGACCCAGCTGAGAAACAACACATTGGTGCATTGGTAGGATAGGAATCTCCCCTGCTCGACCTGCACTGGTTCTGACCCCTGGAGTAACTGCATCCTCCTGGCTACAAATCTCAGAAAGTAACTGGGAACTCTCATGCCCAGTTGATTCTGAGGTACGTTTCCCCACATCCTGTGCTTGGCATTTTCTAGGAGGCAATGAGACTTCACCTTCACCTACCAGCTGTCTGGAACCCAATGATGGTGGGCACAGAGCGTGTGGGAAGAGCAGTAGAAATGCTCACGGTGTAGTTGGTGCCTGGGTACAGATCTAGGCACACTTCTGGGGTCCTGCTGTCTGTGGTCAGGTTGACAGTCTCCTCATGAACTGATTCCACAGGGTGCAACTGGTGTCCTTTTATGTATATCTTTGGGAGGGAGAAAGAAAAAAGAACTCACCATGACTCCGGTTAAAACAACAGAAAGGGGCGCCCGGGTAGCTCAGACAGTTAAGCATCCGACTTCAGTTCAGGTCATGATCTCACAGTTTGTGAGTTTGAGCCCCGAGTCAGGCTCTGAGCTGACAGCTCAGAGCCTGAAGCCTGCTTCGGATTCTGTGACTCCCTCTCTTTGCCCCTCCCCCACTCGCGGTCGGTCTCTCTCTCTCTCTCTCTCTCTCTCTCAAAAATAAACAAACATTTTTTAAAAATTTAAAAATAAGAAAACAACTGAGAGAGACTTTGTGGTGCTGAACCCCATCCCCTACTGCACTGCGCACCCAGGGGAGATGAACAGGGTAAGCTTCTGCTATCAGGTATCTGATGATGAAAGTCTCACCAGCCCAGTAACCAATAAACCCTAAGAAGTAACATAAAAGGACACGAATGAGCAGCCATCAAAGGAGGCAGTCACAACCTGAGAGCCACTGGCTGCATCCTGTCCCCACCGAGTCAGCAGATGCTTCCAGGTCCCCTCTGGGGGAGGGAAGTACAAGTGCTTGGAAACATGCAATGGTGATGATGCCAAATATAAATATATCCCCCACACATACACTCTGTCGAATGACAAATATATTAAACACAGAATGTAAAATAAAATACACCAGATTGTCTTAAAAATTCTGATCACTTTCTTTTTTAATTTTTATTTATTTTTGAGAGCAAGAGAGATCGAGAGAGAGAAAATGAGTAGGGGAGGGGCAGAAAGACAGGGAGAGACAGAATCTGAAACAGGTCCAGGCTCTGAGCTGTCAGCACAGAGCCCGATGCAGGGCTCAAACTCACAAACTGTGAGATCATGACCTGAGCCAAAGTCAGACATTCAACCAACTGAACCACCCAGGCAGCCCGATCACTTTTTAAAAGGATAGTCAGACAATTAGACTGAGAAGCCCTTAGAGAAGGAAGTCCCCCCTAGCCATGTTCCTGTCGGATACCATTTCTGCCCTGGCAAGAAAATGTTCATCATTTTACTTACCACATAGATAATCTTGGAGACTGTGCTTCCTTGGTTTATTTGCCACCTCACACAGCTGTTATTAAACACTGATACATCATTAATTTCTGCAATTATTTCTAAAACAGAAAAAGATAGTCCACTCACAAAATGCATCAAGGGGCTCTGGAAAAATCCTAATGGCAACCATGATGGAGGTAGTTTATCTGTGCGGCTGACATCTCGGCTAATTGCCCATGTTCTGAGTCAGAAGCCAAATCAGGCAGTTCGAACTGCCCCCGGCCAATCACACAATTTATCTTCATCAAGGATCAGCCTGGCCCATTACCTGACTTGGAGGAAAAGAAAAGATGGAGACCCACTCGACTGTGGGTAAGAATTTCAACCTGTGATTGGCCTGGCAGGCCACTGGATGCCACTGGCGTTCCACTCATGTGGGAAGGAGAGGCCCAGAGCCGAGCCCTGAATCTTCCCTGCAGCCACACAGGTAAGATCTGTTTCCGGCTTCCTCATCCCACCTGGCTGACACAGGGCTCTTATTTCCAGGTCACTGCTGTTCCCAACAAGGAAATGACATGCGTCACCACACACAGGGCCATTCCTCAGCAGCAACGTGGGGTAAACTAAATAAATTCTCCACAAGGTCCCTGGATATTTCTGGGGCTCCTCTAACTGAAGCTATTTAATTCTGATTTATTGGAAAGCCACAGATTTCTTCAAGTTGTTCTGCTTGAATATTTGCATTTCATGCAATAAATTTGGCAATGTGGGAAACTGTATGAGGGCGTTGGTTCTGAGGTAAGTTTCCAACGGATTGTATTGGCTCTCTCCTCCCCTGCTTCACTCACCTTACCCCTCACCTGCTTCCCAGGATGTCATTCCCCACTGTGTAATAAACATAAGCCCTGTGCCACAGGCTCTGCTTTCTGGGAAACCCAAGGTAAGACTCCCATCAAGAAGGGTGAGAAAGGGGCGCCTGGGTGGTTCAGTGGGTTAAGTGTCCAGCTTCAGCTTTGGTCATGATCTCACGGTTCGTAGGTTCAAGCCCTGCATCTGGCTCTGCTGACAGCTCAGAGCCTGGAGCCTGCTTCAGATTCTGTGTCTCCCTCTCTCTCTGCCCCTCCCCTGTTTGCACCTCTCTCTCTCTCTCTCTCCCTCTCTCTCTCTCTCTCTCTCTCAAAAGAGAATGAACATAAAAAAGAAGAAGAAGGGTGAGAAAGATAATTCCCCATCTCAGAAGATGCCTCCCCTCATCTCATCCCTTGTCTCTCCCTTCTCAGCCTCCAACATGGGAAGAGAGCCTAGCCTGTACCTTGAGTACCTGTAGGATTGACTGATTTCCCCTGTACTCAGAACGAATGCCATGGTTAGACCGTGGTCTATGGATGATCTCTTTGCCAAAGAAGATTTTACATCTTTACTAAATCATCCCATCATCAGCATTACTGGGTCTCAGGTAAGCCCAGGTCAGCTGTCAGTAAGTGAGAATAAATACAGGGCAGAGAGAGGAAAACAGGCAAATTCCTGGTGAGACCCCAGAGGATCCCCTATGGTTGTCTAAAGCTTTCCTGGGTCTCTACATCAATGCTTCTCCCAGAGCACAGATAAAATGAAATCAATGAAATATTCCGGTCGTGGACATGAGTACCCTGAAAGATGTAAAGATCCTATCTGTTCACCCCCCTGAGGAGCATGAAGATGACGTTGGTGCCAGTCTTTTCTCAGCTTGAACAAGCTCCAAATACTCCCAGCCCCTCCCTCCCCATCACCCTTCAAAGGCCCTGCAGCTCTGGACTCCCCTGCTCACTTACATATCACTCTGATGCCAACTCACCACCTGGTCCAGAAGGAAAAGGAAACATCCCACCCCTCACCTTGTTTCTGACCGCCAATGAAGCAGATTTCCTTCTCACTCGGGACCCCCTTGCTACCCAAGCAGAGATGAGAAAGGAGACATGAAAGTTTCCTTCCTTGTCCTTCCCTTATGCTCGCTCACTATGACAACAGCAAATGACATCTCAAAATTGCCATCTGCCTCCTGCCTGTGCCGTGCTCTCTTGCACGAATAGGACCGAGATCTGATTACAGGATGTCAGATACTTCATCCCAAGGAGCCATTTAACAAAACATGCTTGCTTTTCCCTTCAGGTGTCTCCAGCTGGAAAGACCCTCTTTATAAACACATCAGGTACTAACATCCACATTAATGCTGCCTTTTTAAAAGAGATGCCCAGGGGCACCTGGGTGGCTCAGTCGGTTAAGCATACGACTTCGGCTCAGGTCATGATCTCATGGTTCATGGGTTCAAGCCCCACGTCGGGCTCTGTGCTGACAGCTAGCTCACAGCCTGGAGCCTGTCTTCGGATTCTGCGTCTCCCTCTCTCTCTGACCCTCCCCTGCTCATGCTGTCTCTCTCTCTCTCTCTCTCAAAAATAAATAAAACATTAAAAAATTAAAAAATAAAATAAAATAAAATAAAAGAGATGCTCTCATTTGAACAGTACTGATAACTGAAAACATTTCTTGAAGCTCTCTTTGGAACTGGCTCCAGGGTTCTTTATTCACCATTCACTGAATGACGAATCCTCCCATGCCAGACACTAGGCTGTGACAATGGTTAGAACATATGTCCTGCCCCCGGGAATGTGTAGTCTAACAGAGGAAGCAGACACATAAGCAGGCAAATTATGACTCGATAAATCTTAGAGCAAAGTTACACACAAGTGCCACGGGGTATAGAGCAAGAAGCCACCCACTCTCACTGGAAGACCTGGGGAAGCCGGCTTTGTGAAGGGCACGACCTTAAGGGACGAATGGCTAAAGAGGGGGGGGAAGACACGAGAGCAAACAGGACACAGGTCTAGAGCTGTAGGAGGGTGTGGCATATTCACGGTGGTGAGTGACAGAGAAGTGCAAGGTGCTGAGAAGGACGAAAGACAGGAAATGAGACTGTAGAGGGAGACAGAACAGACTGGGCACGACCCTGCCCACCGGACTAAGTGCAGACTTACTCCCATGAGCAGTGGCTAGCTAAAAGCAGGAAAATAATGGACTTGTTGGTTTTTTTTTTTTTTAGAAAGATGATTCTGGTGTTTTTTGAAGTAGACACTGGAGTAGAGCTGGAGGTCCTAAGAACAGGATACCCTTTACTCAGCACTTACAATATGTCAAATACTGATAGATCTTTAAAAAGACTAGATCCATCTTGGGGAGCCCGGGTGGCTCAGTTAAGCGTCTAGCTTCAGCCCAGGTCATAATCTCACAGTTTGTGAGTTCGAGTCCCGCGTCTGGCTCTGTGCTGATGGTGCAGACCCTGCTTAGGATTCTGTCTCTCCTTCTCTCTGCTCCTTTCCTGCTTATTCTTTCTCTCTCTCAAAAATAAATAAATAAACTCACAAACAATATCTCATTTTAATAGCAGTCATAAGCAGCAGTGAACATTTATTGAGTTACTGCTATGGGCTTGATGGTATGTACAGTACTTTAAACGTGTATCTTCAAAATAACCCCATGATAATCATTTCATAATATATGTGAGTCAAACTATCACGGTGTATGCCTTAAACTTATGCAGTGATGGAGGTCAATCATTCTCAAAAAAACTGGAAAAAATATATTAAGAATTAGGGGCGCCTGGGTGGCTCAGTCGGTTAAGCATCTGACTTCAGCTCAGGTCATGATCTCGCAGTTCAGGGGTTCGAGCCCCAGGTTGGGCTCTATGCTGACAACTCGGAGCCTGGAGCCTGCTTCAGATTCTGTGTCTCCCTCTCTCTCTAACCCTCCCCTGCTACCTCTCTCTCTCTCTCTCTCAAAAAATTAAATATTAAAAAATTTTTAAACATATTAAGAATTAATTTAAAATAAGCCCATGAGCTTGATATTATTGTGTCCATTTTATAGACATGAGCCTTAGAGAAGTTAAGTAACCTGCCAGAGGTCATATGGGTTGTAAGCCATCAAATCAGGAATCAAAAGTAGGCCTGTCAGACTCCAAAGCCAAGAGTCGAGGCACTGCAGAGGTTATTCAGCAAAGAAGGGGAGGGATGGTCTCAGGGCCCTGTGTTTAAAGCCCTGGGACACTTTTGAAGGAGACGCAATAGGAGGTAAGCAATAAGGACAGCCAGGAGTCTAGGCTGACTGCCAGTCTTTGAGCTTGACAGTCTGAATGGATTGCCTTTTATTGTTCTCCTGAGAAACTCAGGGAGAACTACCCCGGGTTTGTGAGAAAAAGACTAACAATCGTGTTTAGAACATGCTAGATACGAGCTATCTGCAGAACATCCAGGTAAGAAACTAATCTTGAAAGTCAGCCACGTGTGGATGGTCACTGAAGCTGTGGGTACAGGTGGAATGTCCAGAGAGGACAAGGAGATCAGCCCAAAGGCAGAATGCTGGGAAACATGGAGCCCAAGGGGAACCTCCAGGAGAAAGAGCAGAAGAGAAGGAGGAGGAGGTTGGTTGGTGGGGTGCCTGGAAGTCAGGGAAGGAAGATCTGAAGGAGTATCCACTTCCTCGGAAGTTATCTCCCTTCCTTCCCACCAATTCCCCACACCCTCCTCACCTCCGGCCCAAGAAGGACCTGGAGCAGATTGTCACAGCACCAGGGAAAACCTCCATCTCTTTCTTCTCTCATATGGCTCTTTGTCCCCTGCCAGAGTGCCCACAGTGTCATAATGAGATCCAAGGTTTGACTTCAGGTAGAGGCAGGTAGAGCATTATAGGACACTTAGGCCTCTCTGACTTAAAAAAAAAAAAAAAAAAAAAAAAAAAAAAAAGAACACCCCCACACCATCCAATTGAACTCTTCACTAGATTTGGGGAACCAAAGCTACTTTGGGAAATAAAGTACCTTTGGTTTTATTTGGATTCTGTATGTGGTACATGCATGTATATAACTCTGTGTGTGTGTGTGTGTGTGTGTGTGTGTGTATTCTACTAGCATCCAGTATTTCTCTGCAGTACCACATTTGTAACTAAATAATTTTGTCATTGGTTATTTAATGTCTACCTCTCCTGAAGGCAAGCTCCATGATGGCAAAGATCGGGTTAATCTCTCTATCACTAGAACCTAATAGACTATGTTGGATTTTATTTTTAATATTTATTATTTGGTTGATTGAGTGGATGAATGAATGTATGGATATCTGATCAACAATGGTAAATGTTGTGGAAAGGTCAAGAGGAACGAGGATCATAAAAGCTAGAACACGAATTTGACAGGTGGTCACTAGTGGACCTTGGTGAGAGGGCCACCATGGAGTGAGGGTATTGGGCGCCTGATACTCTTTCAGGAGGCCGAGCAGAGAAGCAGCGTGGGAGGGGACAGAGATAGTGGGCATAGACCATTCCTTCAGAAGTCTCAGTGTGGACAGGGACTGATCTAGCATACTCTCTCGGTTTCTAATTTTATATCCTTTTTCTCTATTTTTGGAAACAGTAAAAGGTCACAGAGAATAAATTCAGGTGACTCAAGCAGATGGTCAAGCTCAGTGTCACTTCTAGTCAAAACCAGTATCTGATTTCAAAAGATAAATGACTGATCTTCCACTATGACTCATAAACTGCCTCCAAAGGCAAGTCCCAAACAGAGATTACCAAACAGACACATTTTGGTAATGGCAGCATCACTGAAATCAAAGTGACCACTTTGAGTAAGTACATACTTGGCTATAAGAGTTCTCCAATATTTCTTTTTCTTTTTTTAGGTCAAATAAATAGGTAGAAGTAGCATGGCTTAGGGTAGTGCTTTCCTAAAATGCATTGTATACCTCAGGATGATTTTCTTGTGGCACATGAATAAATTTATATATTTGCTTGCATTGACTTCTGTGTATATATTAGAAAAAATACACAGTCATCCAACTCATAATATCACATGTACTACAAAGTTTCTTTGATCAATAAATTTAAATTATAATGGGGCACCTGGGTGGCTCAGTCGGTTAAGTGTCCAACTTCAGCTTAGGTCATGATCTCACAGCCTGTGAGTTTGAGCCCCGAGTCAGGCTCTGTGCTGACAGATCAGAGCCTGGAGCCTGCTTCAGATTCTGTGTCTCCCTCTTTCTCTGGCCCTGCCCTGCTCATGTTCTGTCTCTTTCTCTCTCTCAAAAATAAATGAACATTTAAAAAACTATAAATAAATAAGTAAATAAATTTAAATTATACTTAAAATTTTTAAATGTAAGTTTTTTAAAAGAAATTTAGTAAATAATACTTTTGTTATAGCAAACATTATCAGTGGGGTATGCAAATAATTCAAGCTTGGGAAACACTGGTAGAAGAGAGATTGTGGGCTTTCCAGACCTGAATTCAAATCCTATCTCTATCATTTACTAGTTACTGAAGAACCCTGTGAAAATTGCTTAACTTTTATGAGTCTCAGAGGACTCATCTAAAAAATGAAATATAACAATACTTACTTTATAGGGTTTTCCTGAGGACAATATGAAACCAAGCATTAAGACCCTTAGCAGAGCCCTGGGCATCTAAGTCAGCACACAATCAACGGCAGCCTGACAGTCCAAACATTATACACATATTCAAACAAATCCCAGCCATGTGGCTATTTATATAAATGTGTCCATTTATTCCAGCTGACCTTTCTTTTCCATCTTTCTTTTCTGTAATTGCATTAGAGCTTCAAGTGAGCACTCACTAGGCTGAAAAGGAAGATCAACAACAAAACAGAGGGGCAGAGCCTAACAGGAGGCCTGGAGGACTTAGGGCCTGAGTCAGGTTAGGGGGCTCAGAACAGATCCCAGCAGATAAACAGTCTGTGTTTCAATAGAGATATTACCCTTCTAAGAGCATGGCGTGAGAGAGCATCCACTTTATAATTATTAACTCAGATTCTAAACATGAAAAGCCAAATGACCTGAACAGAATGAAAGCCAGGGACAGTCTTATCAAGAATGAATCAGCCTCTTTGATCTTGAGGTAAACCAACCCACTAAACATCAAGCTTCCACCTGGGGTTTTTCCAGACACTAAAATGGTTGCCTAATTCTCAGCTGTCTGGAGGTGCCAGTCCAAACTGGCCTCAAAGAAAAAAAAAAAAAGTCCCACCACCTTGCTGGAGTCCACACTCCATTAAAAACACATACAGACCCATGCTGCTAATCCAAAGAAATAGGGCCTCCAAATATATTTTTAACTAAAAACAACCCAGGTAAAGTGAAGATAAATTACTCCACCCCAACTTGGAATGAAACATTCAAGCATGAAAAGAGGGGTAAACAGAATGAAAACAGAGAGCAGAGGGAGAAGGCATTCGGAGGTTAAGCAGAAAAGTAAAAGATGGGAGGAAGACCCAAAAGTGGACATTGAAGAAGGTAAACACAAAATACACAGGGGGAGTTGGTACAGAAGGCGAGGTATGACGAAATGGGTGAAAAACAGGTAAAAGAAGGAAGAAAGGGGTTCAGCTGGGCAAGAGCCATGGCTGGCATCTGCGTTTTTCACTACATTTCCAGAAGCCTTTCCTACCTACCCACCCAGATCATGCGCACTGCACTGTGAATTAATCAGAATGCAAATCACCCCCTTTATCTTCGGAAATTGAATTTAGCTGCCAATCTTGATTGAGGGAATAGAGGCCTCCTCACAGAAAGATCACAGCTCTCAGGAAAAATGCCTTTTCTCTCCTTAAATCAAAACTCGCATAAACCCAAGGAAACAGCTGCAGCTGGAGCCACAGACTCTGTGAAAGGTGGCAGGCTAAGGATGGTAATTATAATTAGCAGTTACATAACATGTTTTTTCTTCAAAGTGCTCTACAAGCATCAGCTAATTAATAGCTTACTATGCCCCATGCAGATCCACTGGTTTTTCAAGTAGTGACTAATCCCTGTATCCCCACTGAACTCTGGATGGTGGAGGCAGAGCAGCGTGAGCAGTGAAGCAAATGGCTGAGGGTCCAGAAGCCATGCCCGGCTCTCTCCAAAAGTGACTCCAGAGGTAGCTCAGGGCCAGGAACATTTCCCCAAATGTTTAATTCAGCACCCCGTGAGACAGCTGCCTCGATTCCTCCCAATAATTCTTAGAAGTGCTGTTAGAGGGGGTGCCTAGGTGGCTCAGTCAGTTAAGCGTCCGACTCTCGATTTCAGCTCAGGTCATGATCTCGCAGTTCGCCAGTTCAAGTCCCACATCAGGCTCCGTGCGGATGGTGCAGAGCCTGCTTGGGATTCTCTCTCTTCCTCTCTCTCAATCCCTCTCCTGCTTGCTCTCCCTCTCTCAAAATAAATAAATAAACTTTTTAAAAAAAAGTGCTGTTAGGGGCACCTGGGTGGCTCAGTCGGTTAAGTGTCCAACTTCAGCTCAGGTCATGATCTCACGGTCCATGGGTTTGAGTCCCCCATCAGGCTCTGTACTGACTGCTCAGAGCCTGGAGGCTGCTTCAGATTCTGTGTCTCCCTCTCTCTCTGCCCGTCCTCTGCTCACTTTCTCTCTCTCTCTCTCTCTCTCTCAAAAATAAATAAACATTAAAAAAAATTTTTAAGTGTGTTAGAGACGCAGTAAGAGGGTGGAATGACCATCAGTCTGGTCCAATATGGACCAGCTCTTCTCAATTTCCCTAATTAGACTGGGACTCTGGAGTCCTGGGTGTTAGTTACAGGTCTGCCCTTGCTTCTCTGTGCAAGTAGGGGAAGTCAATGAGAACTCTGTAAGAACAGGCTGAACTAGATCTCTGGGTTCTCATCCACATCTACCCTTCGTTGTTTCTCTGACTGCAGCCTCTAGCCTACATCGTCTTGCATTTGTGGCAGAGATGACCCGATGTGAGAACTGCCTGGCACAGATGGCTCCAGCAGCAGAGCTGAGTTCTTCATCTACTCCAGGGGTGCTTTACCCAATAACTTCAGAAGTCCATGAACATCCTGAGTTTGTAAACCATTGTATGTATATAAATATATATGTGTATTTCTTCAGAGAAACGTCTGTTTACCGTACTGCCCCCTAAATTCCAAGAAGATGTCTAGCAAACTACCTCACACATAGTGTATGTTAAACAGATACCTATTAAATCAATGTGATAGATTTCACCAAATTCCTATCACCAAAATGGTTACAAATCATTGCTCTATGGACAAATAATCACCAGCAATCCACATTATTTGCTTCCTCTGGCTAGACTTGTCTGTGGAAAACTTGGACTGGCAAGACCCAAGACATTCGATCACAGTTCTGTTACAAGTCAGACCAGAGACCCAGACCAATGCTATCTTGAGATTTCACTCCTCAGAGATTTGTCATTAGAGCCAAGCAAGTCAACATCTAGAAACACATTCCCAGAGCCAATTCAACACTCTGTGACAATCGTTTGTCACACCCGCTGAAACACAAATAGTAAGAGTCACTGCCTTCTCCCACCTTGTTTCTTGAAGGCAGAGGTGGGAAATAAAGCATGTGGAAGTACCTACTTCTGATTCAGGAGACAACCATCTTCGAGAAAGGCTAATAATGTCAGTAAAAGACCTAACATGGTGCTTTAAACTTTTCAAAATGTTCCCCAAAGATTATCTCATTTGATTCCCTCTCAATAACTATTTGAAGTAGGAAAAGTAGAATTTATTTCCCCCCTTTTGTAGATGAAGAAACTGAGGATCTGAGCAAATAACACCTTACCTGATAACACACAACCGATATACGGCACTGCTGGAATTTGAACGGATGTCACAGAACCCCTTTTCACCAGTATTTCCATTTCTGGGTACATATCCCAAAGAATTGAAAGCAGAGTCTCAAAGAGATATCTGTATATCCATTCTCAAATAGCCAAAAGGTGGAAGCAACATAAGTGCCCACCAGTGGATGAACAGATAAACAAAATGCAGTAAATACACACAATGGAATATTATTTAGCCTTTAAAAATAAGGAAATCCCACCATTTGCAAGAACATGGATGAACTTGCAGAACATTATGCTAAGAGAACTAAGCCAGGACAGAAGGACAAACACAACATGATTCTGCGTATATGAGGTACCTAAATTAGTCAAATCCACAGAAACAGAAAGTAAAATGCTAGTGCTATGGGGAGGAGGAAGTGGAGGTTATTGTTTAATGGGTGCAGAGGTTCAGGTTTGCAAGATGAAAAGGGTCCGGAGACCGGCTGCACAACAATGTGAATATACTTAACACGCAAAAATGGTTAAGGTGCTAAATTTTATGTTGTGTATGTTTTACCACAACTGAAAATTTAAACATAGGGGCACCTGGATGGCTCAGTTGGTTAAACGTCCAGCTCTTGATTTCGGTTCAGGTCATGATCTCATGGTTCATGAGCTTCAGTCCCACTTTGGGCTCTGTGGACAGCACAGAGCCTGCTTGGGAGTCTCTCTCCCTCTCTGCCCCTCCTCTGCTCACTCTCTCTCAAAATAAACTTTTTTAAAAAATTAAAAATAAACATTAAAAACCTCTTTATCTATTACACCATCTTTTCTCTGAAAAGCTGTCAACATGTGCTGAACAGGACTCTTAAGTACGCCCCCCTGAGAAAACGGTTCATGAGCAAAATTTCTCAACCAGCCAAGTAGAGGAGACAGGACTCACTGTGATTTAAGGTGAATTTCAAAAGATGGACACATGAAATTTTCTATCCAACTTATTTTCCCAATCCACCCTCTAAATTTTAGGATTTAGCTGACAAACCTAAAGCCAGGTGCCCACTCAGGAACATGGCACAGCCAGGCGCAGTACACAGAGGGAACGATGGAATGGCTCCAGGTCCCACCCTCCTGCCGGCTGTTTGCTTCCAGGAAACAAAAGCCCCACAGAATGGAGTCTATACCTGTACATGTCAAAGTACTTTCTCTCCAAGTGCCTTTCTCTGTGCAGATGGAAGTGATCTTTCCTCCAGGGCTTTCAAAGCCCTCTTGACAGACGTAGTGAGCCACACCGCCCAGCCTGGAACTATGATTCCCCACCAGGACCGCATGAGGCACTTCTGGAGGATGGCCACAGTTGATCTCTGCAATGGGAAATGGCACAGCATTAGTTAGGACCCCCAACTTCTATCCTTATAATTCATATTTTAGACATAAACATTTAGGGGCACCTGGGTGGCTCAGTCAGCTGAGTGTCCAACTTTGGCTCAGGTCAGGATCTCACAATTCGTGAGTTCGAGCCCCGCATCCGGCTCTGTGCTGACAGCTCAGAACCTGGAGCCTGCTTAGGATTCTTGTCTCCCTCTCTCTCTGCCCCTCCCCCACTTGCACTCTGTCTCTCTCAAACAAAAAGCAAACACTAAAAAAATGTTTTTTAAAAAAGAAACATAGAGTCCACTCATCTGGGAAAAGAGAAAACATGAACCCCATCAAATAATCCAGTTGCAGACATACAAAATAAGATTGTTCAGAAGTAGAGAAAATAGATATGCCTGATTTTAATGAAATTTACAAACATGTGTGACATAGAAAATGTTCCAATTAGTTAAGCATCCAACTTTGGCTCAGGTCACGATCTCATGGTTGAAGAGTTCGAGCCCTGCGTCAAGCTCTGTGCTGACAGCTTAGAGCCTAGAGCCTGCTTAGGATTTTGTGTCTCCCCCTCTCTCTGCCCCTACCCTTCTTGTTCTCTTTCTGTCTCTCTCTTTCTCTCTCTCTCTCTCAAAAATAAAACATTAAAAAAATTTAAAGAAAATGTTCCAATTATAAGACTATTGACATTATGAAAAATTCCCTGGTCAGTGAAGTAATCTATCCCAGTGTTCTTTTAAATATTAAGATTTTCAGGTACCTTTTACTATGTATCATCAGATCACGAACTCCAAAACAGATAATAATGCAATTGTAGTTTTCTTGTCAATTGAATATTAAATGAAATATATAAAAAATCTTTGAACTTTGTAAAGCAAATTAATAGGGAAAGCATACATACTCTAAATATTCAATTTATAAGTATCTTTCAAAGAAAAAACATCAGCTGCATAGTGGGAAACAGGCCGGGAATTACAAAATTGATATGAAATTTCTTCTCTGCAACTCTAACTACTAGAAGACACTAGAATATATACAGAAACTATCTGAAGTAAATGGATTTTGATGTTACCATTTTAGACACAGCCAAACTCTATCTCATGTAAAAGAAAGTCATTTTACAATTTTGAAAAATCCATATGTGTATCTTTTGTGGGGAGAAAACCTCCATTCCAACGACAACAAAAAATCAGAATAAATATCCTAGGAAAAGAGGACAGGTTTTAGAAGGAACACTAGTAAGCAACAAAATCAGCAGGATATGCAGAGAAGTCTTCATAATCACTTAAATGTGACTGTGGAGCTTGATACAATGAGCGATAAAGGATTCTACAAACAGAAGTTGAACAATGTCGGCGGAGCATCAGGCTCTCGGCTTCGGCTCAGGTCATGATCTCATGATCTCTGAGTTTGAGACTCACGTCAGGTTCTGCTCTGACAGTGCAGAGCCTGCTTGGAATTCTCTCTCTCTCCCTCTCTCTCTGCCCTTCCCCTGCTCACGCTCTCTCTCAAAATAAATCAACTTTAAAAAATGTGAAACACTGTAGGGGCACCTGGGTGGCTCAGTCAGTTAACCATCTGGCTTTAGCTCCTGTCATGATCTCACAGTTTGTGAGTTCAAGCCCTGTATTGGGCTCTGTGCTGACAGCTCCAAGCATGGAGCCTGTTTCAGATTCTGTCTCCATCTCTCTCTGCCCCTCCCCAGCTCACACTCTGTCTCTCTCTCAAAAATAAAAAACAATTAAAAATTTTTATAAATAAACTTGAACAATGTAAAAAAATTAATAATTTGAAAGTAAAATTCCAAATTATTTCAAAAACTCTGAGCAATGAGGCAAAGGGAAGAAATGAACATGCTAAATTTCTCATGAAGTTATGGGGAGTTCATAGACATAATTTTATTCAAGAAAGCATAATAAATATAAAATAAGGAGGTTGTAATAATTCCAAATGCACCAACAATCCCAGTTATACCTAAATACAAAAGAAAAAATATATACAACTTTTGGCATTCATTCTGCTTTTTAGTTTTCTCCCCAGTCTGTAGAAAGCCAAGAAAATTAAGCACTCTTGACATCCAAGCTTTTAAAATATAAGTGCATTTATTGAGATAAAGCACTCAAGAAGGAGAAAATGGTATGATCTGTTCCCAACTCCCCATCGACCACTCTTGGCCTTAGAAATAGGTGGCTTCTCTTAAACAAGCTTCTGATAGAGAACAGGTAGATTTCATGGAATTGCACTCGCCTCCATCCCATTATGGATGCTTGGTCTGTTGCAGAACCCCAGAGTTATTTCCCTGAGGGAGGCCTCCCAGAACAGGCTTTCATCTGTTGTCACTGAAGTTATCATAAGAACTTCAATATAACAGCTCAACCCACCTGACCAGTCACTTGGTTCTGAGATTTTTAAAAAGGAGTCTCTGGTCAGTGCAGACTCAAATCATGAGCAGTTATGGGGCCAGAACCAGGTGGTCATTTCATAAATCCTCTAACCCTGCCTACCTTGCAAGTCCCATATTTGCTCACAGGGATTAATTCCCTTTTCATACGTGTTTACCAGACACAAGGCTTCTTGGCCCTCATCATGTTTTTCCCAGTATTAAACCTTTAGACACATCAACCAGCCCTAAACACCCCAAGACATGAGTATATTTGTGTGTACATGAGCAGCCAACCGAACAGGTGGTTAATGTTTCATAAGGCTGCCCAGTCATTGTTGACATCTAAAATATCTTCCAGTTAAAACCAGGGTTCAGTTATAGCAGGAAATAGAGGGAACAGCAATGAAGAGATTGAGGGTGTAGGTTTAGGCAGGTTTATGGACCTTGAAACTAGAATTCTAAACAGCACCTTGGAGAGCGTGGGAAGGAACCCAGTGATACATAATTGGATTAAGGGAGAAGCACAGATTCTAAAGGTATAAGAATACAGAAGATAACTAAACTGTCTTCCAACCTTGGACACGACCAAGAATAATGGAAGGCATGGTGGCTTTTGTTGGGAATACAAGATTTTTAAAAATTAATACCAAAAACATGGGGCGTCTGAGTGGCTCAGTCATTTGAGCATTTGACTCTTTGTTTCAGCCCAGATCATGATCTCCACAGTTCGTGAGTTTGACAGTGCAGAGTCTGCTTGGGATACGCTCTCTCCCTTCCTCTCTGCCCCTCCCCTGCTCATGCGCGCGCGCGCTCTCACTCTCTTTCTCTCTCTCTCTCTCTCTCTCTCTCGAAATAAATAAACATTAAAAGTTTTTTAAATAAAAAATACCAAAAATATTAATTTGGGAGTTGATGAGACATCAACAGCTTTGTCTCTAGGGATTAAGGTTCAGCGACTCAGGGAGGTGCCAGTGGTAGGCAACCTGGGCCCATGACTCTGTGTGTTCCCGTACCATAGCTACTGGAGTTGAAAAGTCTCTTGGCAAGAGATATTTACAGAGGATTCTAGCATGGCTTGGATTAAACACAATTCTAAGCAGCAGCTGTACACCTGAATTGCCTATGGGGCTTTGGAAAAACACCCATGCTGGAGCCTCACAGCCTCTCCCCTTCCCCAGAGATAATTCTTCTGAACCAGTAGTACTGAGTTGGGTTCTTGGCAACCACATTTCTACAAGGTTCCAAGTTTGATTTTTATGCACACCCTCAGCTGAGAACCTAAATAAAATACTAGTATGAATAGTTACCGTTTATCATCACTTGCTTAAGGGTTTAATGTCTTTCTATGAATATATTATGTCTCCCAATTATATGGCCAGTTCATAAAGGACAGAATCTTTACTTTATAATCTCTTGCACCCCCACAATGCCTACTTAAAATAGTATGTTTTAGGGGCTCCTAGGTGGCTCAGTTGGTTAAGCGTCCGACTTCGGCTCAGGTCATGATCTCACAGTTTGTGGGTGAAGCCCTGCATTGGGCTCTGTGCTGACAGCCTAGAGGCTGCTTCAGATTCTGTGTGTGTATCTCTCTGCCCTCCCCCAATCATGCTCTGTTTCTCTCTCTCTCAAAAATAAATAAACATTGGGGGCACCTGGGTGGCTCAGTTGGTTAAGCATCTGACTTCGGCTCAGGTCATGATCTCATGGTTCATGAATTCGAGCCCCACATCCGGCTGCAAGCACAGAGCCTGCTTGGGATTCTCGCTCTCCCTCTTTCCCTGCCCCTTTCCTGCTCACATGCACTTTCTCTCTCTCTCAAAATAAATAAATAAACTTTAAAAAATAATAAATTAAATTATGGTTCTACATGAAATGCCCAAAGCTTTCACTATCACAAGGAAATAAGCATTTAAAAACAGTTTAGGGGTGCCTGGGTGGCTCAGTCGGTTAAGCATACAACTTCAGCTCAGGTCATGATCTCGTGGTTTGTGGGTTTGAGCCCTGTGTCAGGGTCTGTGCTGACAACTCAGAGCCTGGCGCCTACTTCAGATTCTGTGTCTCCCTCTTTCTCTGCCCCTCCCTCACTCACACACACTCTCTCTCTCTCTTTCTCTCTCAAAAATAAATAGACATTTTAAAAAACTTAAAAAAAACAGTTTATATCCAAAGGAAAGAAAAATAAAGAGCACAAATTTGCAGTAGATATGCATTAGGGGTGTTCATTTAAGCACACGTTTTTCTGGCTAATTATATTATGAAGGAACAACATTTGGAAATGTATCAGCAATACAGTCAAATAATTATGAACATGGCTTGGAATGCTTCCTTACTATCCTACTATATCTGTGATTTTATTCAAATAATCAACTGCAAAACCTGTCTCCCCAGGGGCAAGATGTGCTGTGCCAATTTCAAGGACCACATTCACACTGTAACTCTATTTCATATCTTGAAGGTAAAAATGTTTACCCACGTTACTAGCTTTAATATTCAACCCAAGAAAATATTACAGAAGGAAATCTGTTTGATGAAAGGTATAGGCAATTTATGGAATCTAATCAACAACTGACTGTGTCACAAATGTCATCCCCATTGGCTGCTTCCTATTATGAACCTCAGCACAATAATGTGATTGATTTCAGAAATAACATAGTAATCTAAGGCTTTGTCTAAGACTGTGTTAGAGACCAATAAATACACAAGCTAGGAATGGGGAAAAAAATGACCAATAATGTTCATAAATTGAGCAGACGTTTTGCCAACTGCCAGGGGAAGGAATGATAGACCTATTCCACATACTGATATTGACTCCAAAAAAGTCTTCCCAGAGAAATAAACTAGTAGATGGAAAGCCCTGGCAGAGAAGCAGCAACAAATATGAAAACTGAAGAAAATCATATTAAAGTCAGCTTCATTTACACAACAATAACAGAATGTCTCTGTTGTGCCTTAGAGTCAAAGCAGAATTACATATCACCTAGAAATTCGTGTGACGTGGCAGGTTGTAAGGGTCCAAACGGTCAGGTTAACATCAGAGTCTACACTATACTCATGTTCTGGATCAGATAATTCAGCACTTAGCCCTATATTTTCTTCATTTGTAAAAATGTTCTTTTCCCCTCCTTAAGGGTAAGCTCTTCATGGGCTGTACCTATAGCCCATATTTTTAAAATATCCCCTGGAGTCATGTAGGTTATTAATATTATTATGAACATTAATCCTTGTGATGTGGATACGTATAAGATATGGCCAAAGGAATGGGGCTGAAAAGTGTAACCTTATGACAAAGTTTCATGCACTTCATGCCATGCTCCTAATTGGCCCACATGTAGTTAGAGCCTCATTCCAGGAACACTGGAGTACTAAATTTCATAGATCATCAATGTAGGGGGTTGGAATTGAGCATCTCAGTATGTGGCAACTTGCATTTAGAAAATGGTATTGCCATCATCAAAGGAAAATGGGAGGGTTACAGGATGCCATGAAGCACGTTCTCAAGAGCAGCTTATTAACTGCTGTAACTAAGCTAATGAGCTCATTAGTACCGAAAAGTCCACTTGCCCTCAAGGCAGTAGGGAAAAAAAAAATAACTTTTTGATGTATTTTGTATTCTAACTCTTCCATGAATGTTAGCCTCCTCAGCTAACAATACATTTCCTTCAGATCATATTCATAGAGAAAGCTCACTTGGAAGAAAAAAAATTCCCATTTCACATCACAACACTCATTGTCAACAAATTGTGTCTAGTATGGAAATGGCTAGAATCTGAAGACTCCAGAAACTACAGAGGAGGTGACAGGCTGGGTGAAAGCATGAGTGCTGGGAAGAAACAAAGAGTTTATCAGCGCATTTCTTCTAATGATCTTCCATTTGTAGACGTGACAATGGCTGTGGATGCTTTGAGCAGTGCAGGTGATGCTTTGAGCAGTGTGTGAATCTTTTTTCAAAAAATAACATTAAATCCTTCATTTTAATGCTCTACTGGTAAACAGAATATTCGAATTGAAAACTAATAGATCAGGTAACATGAAAGCTGGAGGATTTTAGACTTTACCACTGTGTGGTAGGACATTTCACAAAGATCTTACATTTTTAAGTTAGAAACACTACCTGTCGCTCCTCACTAGCTTATGACCTCTTATTACGATGACGAATACTTATAGCAGGAACTTTGCATCAAGCACAGCACCAAGTGCCTTATATCATTATCTCATTAAATCTTCACAATAAGTCCACAGGATGAAAACTATCTCATCCCCTACTACAGAAGGAAACTGGAGTTTCGAGAAGTTTAGAGCTGGTTACACAACTCCCAAGTGGTTCAGCCAAAACTCACACAAGTCTCTCTGATTCTAAAGCTCGCGCTTCACCAGCCCGTGGCAGTCTTACGAGAGCGTCATCATTCGTGCCGCCGCTGCAGTGACTCCATTTGTAAGTGACATATTTTAATGGCATTTACTCAGCAAAAGGATAACACAGGAGATTTGTTGCACGCACCAAGGAAGTCAATACCGTTTTCCTAAATGTTTTAAGAGATCAGTATGTAGTGAGGGTACCAGAAAATCTATTTCAAATGATCACCTGGAACACAAGACACAACCACAGGGTAAGTGTGCTGCTACTCTATCCTCCCTCGCTCACGTCAGAGGCCACAAGTCACTCACGGCACGCTTTCCTGCCAGGTCTGGATGTGGCCTCAGAATCATCTCCATACCCCTGCTCAAAGTTCAGAGACAGCGGGGCAACGAAACTTGTCTGCAGCTCCTCACCTGAATGCCCTAATCTGTGTTTTAATTTATGTCAAAACTTTTTCAAACACTCTCCACTTTGCAGAAGTGAGATTGGGTTCTACTTAGAAAATCTCAAAAGAGGAAGACTTGACTCAGCAACAATAAATATTCTTCTGGGCGGGTCCCAGACCCCACTGTGTGCTTCCGGGCCCTCCAGCTTCTCCTTCTTGCCTCCCACCTCCATCATTCACAAGGATTCCTTCTACATGGAATTTGCTTTCTAGAAAGTGCTATGGGTTCTCATCTTGATACCTAAGCTAGTGACAAGGTAAGTCGCTTCCTCTCTCTGGTTCTTAATGGGAAATCATACCCATTATTAGTTGTAAAAAGAATATATGTGAAATGAGAAATACCCTATTAACCACCTCAGAAAGAATTTCTAAAGATCAGATGAGACAGTGTTTACAGAATACCTTGTCAACCTTAAAGTGCTGGCCACTTTTAGAGAAAGGCTCTGCTATTAGTAGACGTTAGAAACCATGTAGCACCCTCATTAACCAACTCAAAGGAGAAGCTCTTGCCTCTGCAATCAGCCCACAGTGCTGAGCCCCCCATTTTTTGAGGGCCATATGCATGGATATGGGGAAAATCAGGAATCAGCCCCAAGGCCTTGCCCCTGCTTCATTAAAGCCCAGAGGTGTCATGCTGAGTGAGAAGCAAGTGTGAAGGTACAGAAGACTAAGTAAGAAGATGTGGAATCAGGGAAGAACATGAAACTTCAGGGCTGAAACAAAAACAGGAGGCCAGGTTTTGGCAGGGCTCAGCCACGTGATCTGGGACAGCAGTTCAGGACCCAACTCCCTAATGTCAGGCATGGTCTGCACCCCCTTCTGAAGGGGGTTCAGGGTGCTCCCAACAGGCCTTAGATATGCTAGGCAGGGTGCCAGGTGCTGGAGAGATCATGCTGAGGATGACTCTGTGGTCACAGACCTCCCAGATTATAGTTCAGTAGGGGCGACATAAATCACAAAAATAATCATAAATAAGATAGTTACATATTGGGCACTAAGGAAGACAATAATGTGAGAGGTGACACTGAAGCTGAAACTTAAAATATGAGAAAGAGCTTGCTGTGTAAAAAAAACCAAAAAAAACAGGGAGACTCCATCACCAAATATATACACAGAATGGAATATGACTCAGCCTTAGAAAGGAATGAAGTTCTGACACCTGCTACAACATGGCTGAACCTTGAAGACACTGTGCTAAGTGAAATAAGCCAGACACAAAAAGACAAATATCATACAATTCCTCTTATATAAAGTACCTAGAATACAAATTCACAGAGACAGAACGTAGAACAGAGGTTACCAGGGGCTGGAGGGACACAGGAATGAGGAGTTATTGTTTAATGGGTACAGAGTTTCTGTTTGGGATAATGAAGACATTCTGGAAACAGATAACGGCGACGGTTACACAACACTGTGAATGTTATTTAATGCCACTGAATTGTCTATTTATAAATGGTAAATTTTCTATTATGTGTATTTTACCACACTAAAAAAATTTTTTTAAGATGGTCAGCAAGTATTTTAAGCAGCGGGAGATGCTGGTGTAAAGGCCCTGAAGTTGATAAAAGCTCAACATGTGGCTGGAAGAGAATGATCAGAAATGTAACCTGTAGAGAAGCCCAAAAGGCCAAAACCCTGTTGGTTTCAGAAGCCATGGTTAGGAGTTTGGATTTTATCTTGGAAGACAGATTTCCACCCCACTCCACCCCCAGAATCCTCCAACTGGTCTACCTACATTGCAAACCACTCCTTGCCGGACTCTTACACAGCAAGCAAACTACTCAAAGAGCACAGATGTCCCCTCTTCCTTGGAACCACCTTATCTCCCATCAGAACTCTTAGTGTTTATCCATCTTCTCATGTAATGCTCAGGAGCTCACCCCTACATTACTGTTCACGATATACCTGTCTTTTCTCTTCTCCCAGGCCCCAGATTTCCTTGGTCACAAGGTCTACAGTTATTCTAGCATCAGACCTGAACTCCGGATTTGTTGTTGAGGATAACACAGTTGAAGAGATTCTCTCACTCTGCTTCTGGCTTGGTTGAATTTTAAAAGGTTAAGTTCTCTAAGCTGCCATGGACAACTTGCATCTTTTCTGAAAACTAAACAAGTAATAATAAAATAATAGGCAATGCAAACTAGAGATTGATTCTGTCTTTTCCAAAGAGCTGATGGAAATGTGGGACTGACGTTTCAGGAGCCCCAGATGCCCTGGCATTAGAAGCTGTGATCCTCACTTCTAGGTCCCACCTCTGAGGGCTGCTCAGACAGGGGTCTGTGCCTCAGGGGCCCGGCCACGGCAGCAGAGCCTCCAGGAACACAGTAACTGGCAAACAACGGGATCCACCAACTGTACCTTCTCTGATGGGGAAGTCTGTTAAATTGGACACCAAAGCTTCATCTGTAACACGCAGCAGCTCCCTTCCCAAGTACCTGTTCAAGTTCACAGTTTGCTAGTGTTTTCAGTGGAATTCCCAATTCCTGTGGCTTTATCCCTCTGAGCTGCGAATACAGTGCTGGCTGGCACACAGCCCAGAATCTGGAGCCCCAGAGAAGAGGAAGAATTAAGAAGGAGTGTGCTCAGAAGAGCAGGCACAGCCTTGAGAAGCTGGTGGCCATGTGGTGACACGGGGGAGGAGAAGGAAGGTGTCAGCAGGCAGACGGAGCAGTTATTAGAAGAGGGAAAAAAGGAGTGAAGATCTTTGAAATAACAGTTCTTTGGGGAACGTAACAAGTACTCTCCTCTAAATTAACTTTCTCCATCCTCGGTCCAGCAATCCAGATGACTACTAGTCCTCAAAGCCACACTAACTCTTTTATTTGGGTTTTCCTATATAAATCCTCAGGGAGTTCTTTGATATGCATTATGGCACACTTTAATCTAAGTGCTGCATTTTAATTGACCCACTGAAAGATAATGTTAGAACTAAAATGTACTTTTAGAATTTCTTAACCCCCAGGATGATAATTAACTATCAAAATATGTTTAGAGCTTGAATCGCAAATCAGAACAGAACAAGAATTAACTTAGCCAAGCACTTCACTGAGATTTCCCAGCTATGCAGTAAATTCAATGAAAACTTTTCTTTTTTCCAAAATGGAAACAAATTTGTTACTTTGTCTAATACGTTTAAAATTCTTTCCATACAGAAAGAATATCAAATATGAAAATCATCCATGATGCCCCACCACCACAGTGGAAGTTACTCCCGTTAATATTTTGTTGTACACCCTTCTAAACTTTTGTAAGCATATATGTACATATGAACTCTTTCAAAATTAAGATCATGTTACACATATAGTTGATAACTCAGTAATATACTGTTAAGACTAAACTATGTCAATAAATATTATTTTCCAAGGTAATTTTATTGGCTGTATAATATTCCATTTCGTGTATATGCCATGACTTATTTAACCAATCTCCTATGATAGACATTTGCAATTGTTTCCAATTTTCACTTATGAACAGCTATAACTATAGAAAATTATAAATAAGATTGCTTCACACTTCTCTCTATAAATAAGCTTGAAAATCTGGATAAAATAGATGATCTTACAGGAATATGTAAATTGACAAAATGGACACCAAAATAGACAGGAAACTTAGACCAATAATAAGTATAGGATTTTTTTTAATAGCCCCAGAGCTACTTCTCCAAAAAAGCCACATCCATATAAGTTTTAAGTGAAATCTTCCAAATCTTTAAAAATTCTATTTATAGTAGTCCAAAGAATAAAGAAAGAAATTCTTTCACATTCTCTTTTAAAATTAAGAACAACACTGACACCAAACCCAACAATGATGGCACAGAAAAAGAAAATAAGTCAATCTCTCTTCTGAATATCAACATAAAAATTCTAAATGAAATTTATTTTTTTTAATTTTTTTAATGTTTATTTATTTTTGAGAGAGAGAGGAGAGAGAGAGAGAAAGAGAGAGCATGAGCGGGGAAGGGGCAGAGAGAGAGGGAGACAGAATCCAATCTGAAGCAGGCTCCAGGCTCTGAGCTGTCAGCACAGAGTCTGATGCAGGGCTCAAACCCATGAACCGTGAGATCATGACCTGAACTGAAGTCGATCACTTAACCAACTGAGCCACCCAGGCACCCCAAAAATTCTAAATGAAATTTAGCAGGGGCGTCTGGGTGGCTCATTTGGTTGAGCATCTGATTCTTGATTTCAGCTCAGGTCATGATCTCATGGTTTGTGGGCTCAAGCCCCTAGTTGGGCTCTGCACTGACAGCATGAAACCTGCTTGGGATTCTCTGTCTCTTTCTCTGTCTTTGTCTCTCTCCCTCTGCCCCTCCCCCATTCTCTCTAAAATAAGAATAAAATAATTTTAAAGCATTTTTAATGTTTATTTATTTTTGAGAGAGAGACAGAGACAGAGTGTGAGTGGGGGAGGGACAGAAAGAGAGGGAGACACAGAACCCGAAGCAGGCTCCAGGATCTGAGCTGCCAGCAAAGAGCCCAATGCGGGGCTCGAACTCATGAACCATGAGGTCATGACCTGAACCAAAGTTGGACGCTTAACCTACTGAGCCACTCAGGAGCCCCAAAATCAGGAGCTGTGCTGACAGCTCAGAGCCTAGAGCCTGCTAAGGATCCTATGTCTCTCTTTCTCTCTGCCCCCCGCCACACTCAAAAAATGAATAAACAGGGGCGCCTGGGTGGCTCAGTCGGTTAAGCGTCCAACTTCGGCTCAGGTCATGATCTCACAGTTCGTGGGTTCGAGCCCCGCATCGGGCTCTGTGCTGACAGCTCAGAGCCTGAAGCCTGCTTCGGATTCTGTGTCTCCCTCTCTCTCTGCCCCTCCCCTACTCATGCTCTGTTTCTTTGTGTCTCAATAATAAAAAAAAACATTTAAAAAAAAAAGAATATAAGTAGATACGCATAACATCAAAAAGCCAAAGTCATGAAAAACTAAAACCAATGCCATGAAAGTCATGAATAAGAAAAGAATATTCAAAGTCAACACTACTATTTAACTTTTTGTTCTGAAAATACTAGCCTGTGGTCAATCAAGAGAAACAGAACTTTCATTAATATAGAAAATTAAAAGATGGGGATGCCTGGGTGGCTCAGTCGGTTAAGCAACCAACTCCTGGTTTCTCAGCTCAGGTCATGATCTCACGGTTTTGTGGGTTCGAGACCCACTGATAACGTGGAGCCTTCTTGAGAT
Organism: Cryptoprocta ferox; assembly: GCA_028646485.1. NCBI lineage: Eukaryota > Metazoa > Chordata > Mammalia > Carnivora > Eupleridae > Cryptoprocta > Cryptoprocta ferox. The sequence continues at coordinate 20,806,273 of CM053568.1, read as the reverse complement.
TCCCTCTCTCTGCCCCTCCCCCACTCACACTGTCTCTGTGTCTCTCAAATAAAATTAAAAAAATAAAACTTAAAAAAAAGATGGAATTATCGTTATTTGCAGATGATAAAATAACTATTCCTGAAAATACCAAGAGAATCAACTGAAAACCTATTACAAACAACAGGGATTTATTGGATCTATTTAATTCATTCGCTATCCTAAAGAGAAATTTAGAGAGAAACATGAAAACAATCTCAAAGTGATACAAGCTGGGAACCTGAGCCTTCTGAAAACTCACCTTGGCAATTTAATTCTGGGGACTCCCATGTGCCCGAGGCTGTGCAGCTTGAAACTGTATCTTCCGGACCACCGAAAAATCCTTCTTTGCAAGCATAACGAACCTGGCTGCCAAGCCTAGAAGTATAATTTCCTATGATATAGCCATCTGGGACCTCAGGAGGGGTGCCACAGTCTATTTCTGAAAATAAATTAATGTCAAATTCATTACTATGTGAATATGAATTTTCAAAATTCATCATCTCTCTCCACCTCTGCCCCATCATCCCCCCCTCCCTCCACACACACCTGAGCCATATTTTACAGACTGGTTAATTTCCATTTGACTTCTGGGCACATTTCCAATGATTGTCTCTATTCAGTCTTCTGGCCTTCCATAGGTAATAGCATCCATACGTGCACAGAGCTGATGGAATTTGGCAGTCAGCCTTCACTAATTCACCCGAGTTAAAGAGAAGCCTTGCCCAATGAAGTAACAAAATTTGAATTGCAAAATACCTTAAGATATATATGGCTTCGGAATTTCCAGAGTCACTTTCTTTCTGCTGGTCCTTAGCAGATCAGCTATGTTTACTATCTAAAATCATGTTTAATAGCAGCATATCTATTTACTGCTAAAAATTCCTAAAGTTTACTAATTGCAGCTTTTTAAAAAATATAAGATAGCCCCTTTCTAACCTGTATTATTGGCTTTATTTCATAGGTTGTACAGTTGCACAAAGGAATAGATCATCTCCACTCATATCCCCAACAGAGACCCCAGCCCCACAGACACAAGCTCAGAGCAGAAGAGAGTCATCTGAGAACAGAATCTCACCTTCAGAAGCCTCCTTCTTTGGCAGAAACCCACCTGTGCATGACGTGGTGTCTCTGGTCGGGTGGAAAGGCTCAGGCCCGCTCTTTGCCAGGTATCCATCCATACAGTAGCATTCGAAACTTCCGTAAGTGTTCACACACCGTCCTCCTTGCCTGCATAGGCCGGAAACCTCACACTCATCTATGTCTTGAGACCCAAATATAAGAAGAGATAAACAGAAAAAAGAAAAAACAGGGGCAGGGAGCATTATGACTGCCATTTCTCAATCTACCCTTACAAAAATGGATGCATTTGTCTACAATGGTATCATTGATTTTATTTTATTCCTCAAAGGAATAAAAGCATATTCATATATCCTTTACACCAACAGTACCCAAAGGTGTCCCATAAATACTTGTCGATGTGTTCTGGAAATACCAACCACTATCACCAACTCTCTGACACCCAACGAAAAGAACCCCAAAAAAGTATGGTGAAAAACATTCAATTACTACAAAGTAAAGATGGCCTCTACCTCATACGAGTAGAACTCCAGATATAAAGCAATTTAAACCACAGTGAAAAACACTTTCCAGCTCAAGAGCATAAGATGGTGAGGCAGATAGAGGAAAATTCAGAAGGGTCTCGCCAATTTTACCAAGATTCCAAGGCTTAAAACAGGCTTCAAGAGGAAAAAGACAAATTGCCAGAAGTATCAGGTATAGAGGCAAAAACCACATGGTAATTCAGACACTGGAGAGGAAACCTCTCTGCCAGCTGGCAGTTTTTTCCCCAAGAAATGTCTTAGGAAAACAAAACTAAAAACTTCAAGAATTCCATCAGACACATGTACACACACACACACACACACACACACACACCACACACACACACACCCCTATTTCACCCAGAGGAAAAAAATACCTTAAGTGAAATGAGACTTTTCCCAGGACACTTGCAAGAACTATGGTGGGGGTGGGGACAAAAGAGAAAAGAACAAGGAATAGCAGGGCTGAAGAAATCCTGGTCCTTAACCGGCTCTGGGATTTTAAAGGCCAGTGGTTTTGGAAGGGCCAATATAAACTGGCCGATATTTTATTCTGCCAGATAAAGAGTTGGTTGTTTTGTTTTATTTTGTTTTCCAAAAACTACTAATGCTGTACTTTCATAAAAGAAAGAAGAAAATAATATTAGAATCCTTTTAAATTTGTTTAATTGTGATTTTGTTAAAATTCACTATATTCTCCCTTTTGTTTGGTTTTTTGGTCTTGGCCCAATGAACTCCTCATCACTTACTGATCATTGTTTGGGACCTAGCAATTCATTTAATTGCTGAAAGAGTCCATACAAGCCACCAGTCTGATCAGTGTATATCTTTAAGGCATCAGACTTCGGGGAAAATCTGGGAGACTGTCTCCAAAGATGGTGGCCAACCACACTTCCCCTCCCTTTCTTGGGGATTCAACAGTAGAATCCATTTCCTCTCCCCTTGATTTGGTCTTGAGACTTGCTTTGGACAATAGAATGCAGCAGAAGTTAACACTATGCCTGCTTTGAACCTAACAGTGGAGACAAGTGACAGCTTCTTATTTCTCTCTGTTGGAATCCAGTGGCCATGTTGTAAGGAAATCCAAGCCATCATGCTTAGGAGAGAGGCCATTCAGAGGATGCCCTACAGATGAGATACCATGTGACGAGAGAGGGCACATGGAAAACTAAGGTGCCCTGACTGACAGTCAGCATCAAGCCCCTAGAATGTGAGAGACGCCCTCTATTAACTACCAGCCCAGCCCAGACACCAGCTGAATATTTCCACATGAGTGACAGAACCACCTAGCCATGGAATTGTGAGTAGCAATAAATTGTTGTTTCAAGCCAGTAAATGGAAGTGTGGGGAGGGGAGGTGGAGAGTACAAATTACGCAGTAATAGATGACCAAAACACTCTTCACATATGAAGAGATACAGAAGTCCAAATGAGATTAATGAGGATACTATAAATCAGGGTGCCTGGCTGGCTCAGTCATAAAAGCATGTGACTCTTGATCTCAGGGTTGTGAGTTCAAGTCCCATGTTAGGTATAGAAATTACTTAAAAAAGGGGTGCCTGGGTGGCTCAGTTGGCTAAGCGTCCAACTTCGGCTCAGGTCATGGTCTCACGGTTTGTGGTTCGAGCCTCACGTCGGGCTCTGTGCTGACAGCTCAGAGCCTGGAGCCTGCTTCAGATTCTGTGTCTCCCTCTCTCTGCCCCTCCTGACTCATGCTCTGTTTCTCTCTGTCTCAAAAATAAATAAATGTTTTTAAAAAAAATTTTATTTACTTAAAAATAAAATCTTAAAAAAAAAAAAAAAGGAGGGGTGCCTGGATGGCTCAGTCAGTTGAGCATCTGACTCTTGATTTCTCAAGTCATGATCCCAGGGTTGTGGGATCAAATCCCATGTGTAGCTCTCCACTGAGCATGGAGCCTGCTTGGGATTCTCTCTCTGTGCCTCTACCCATCTCTGTCTCTCTAAAAAAAAAAAAAAAAAAGAAAAAAGAAAAGAGGATACAACAATCAATGAAAAAAGAATAGGGGAGCTTCTAAAAAAACAACAAAAACAACAACAACAACGAGATCTTGGAAATTAAAAACAAAATATGAATGCCAAAAATAAAAACCCAACAGAGGCATTGAATAACAGGTTGGTCACTGCTGAGAAATAAACTTGCAAATTCCAACTTGAAGAATTCTCCAAAAATACATAGAAAAAGAAATTATATGGGGGTGCCCAGGTGCCTCAGTTAAGTATCTGACTTCAACTCAGGTCATGATCTTGCAGTTCACAAGTTCAAGTCCCACGTTGGGCTCTGTGCTGACAGCTCAGAACCTGGAGCCTGCTAAGGATTATGTGTCTCCCTCTCACTCTCTACCCCTGCCCCACTCACACACTCTCTCTCTCTCTCTCTGTCAAAAATAAAAATAAATAAAAACATTTTTTTAAAAGAAGGAAAAAGAAATTATATGAGACAGAAGCTATAGGACAATAAATAAATAAGGACAGATCCAAAATATATAATATCCATTTAAGAGGAACTGTGGAAGAGAATGGTACAGATGTATAAGAATTAATATCAAAGGAAAAATTTCCTCTGCTTACATATTCACATCCAAACAGCATTTGAGGTGACAGGCATGAATGTTGAAAATGAAAGTCATTCTGAATTTCATGGAATAAAAGAAAAATCTATGAAAGAAGAGAGAAAGGAATGGTAATCTATGAAGAAAAGAAAACAATCTGACCTAGGATTTCTTGTCTGAAACACCAAATAGTAATGGAGTAATATTTATAGAGTTCTGAGGGAAAGGGAGCAAGGCATTGCATGATATTTAAGCTAAGGAATGACATTTTAGAACATGAAGGATCTCAGAAATTATACTACTGACATTTCTTTTCTGAAAAAGATTTTGAAAAGTATTAAAGCCAGTGAAAAACATCAGAATAAACACGTGAAGAAAGAAGAAAACATAATTAAAAAAAAAAAAAACTTCTACCAACAAAGAGTGTTAAGAAATGAAACCAGTAAAAACTCAGGCACAGAATTATGGAATTTTGGGTAACAATGGATTCTTAAAATGTAAATAGTATGAAATAAAATCAATCTCAATCCAGCACAAACTTTAGAGATGATTTCAATACTACAGGATCCAACATGTGTTCCTAGAATTAGATCCACCATGTTAGCATATCAAGATTTTATATTCCAAATGGGAGTATATTTGTAAAATGCATATATATACCTTTGACACAGAAATCGTTTTCCAGCCTGCCCACATACCCCAGACTCCTCAAAAGATAGTGAGAATAAATGGATTTTTCAATAGACTTCTAAATATCAGCAGTACAAGTATACCAGGGCAAAAATGTGGCTAAGTAGCTATGGTATGGAAAAGACTTGGAGTTTCTAGATACTGATCAACTCTGTATGAGTCACTATGGTCATTAATCAGTTTGCTTCGTGTACAGTCATTCAACTGCCTAATAATAATGACTTGTAATGAGTGCTAATAGCAATGACTTCTGCATGTCAGCTTGCACATGTGAGGCGCTGTTCTAAATATTTCATTATGTATTACTAATTATTTTCATATTTATTTAATCCTTACAACAGATGCTATTAGTATCCCCACTTTATGGATGAAGTAGGTGAAGCATAGAGTGGGTAAGTAACTGGACCAAAGTCACACAGGTTAAGTAGTGGAAACGCCGGAGCTTGAAACCAGGTCTCTGGCTCCAGGACTGTACTTTTAACCGCTAGCCACACCATGTCTCCCATTACTATCGATTTGTACCATCATCCAATCAATAATTCTATTTTGTCCACAGAATTATCAAAGATATCAATTGCCTTAATGAAGTCTACAAGTATCTACCATCTGTCCCTGAGATTCGTTTGACACGATTTTGACTCTTAATGCCCGGGTACCTCTTAATGTTCACAAACCATCCCTTTTCTAACCCATTCTAGAATCTTAGCTGGATAAACACGTTAAGCTCAGAATAATTTCTCCATATGGTGGATCCCATGGGGCCTCCAAGGTTATAACATGCTTGCTTGTGAAGAAAAAAACATTCTGAGCAAGTGAGCAACCTTATTAACATACTTAACCAATCAAGGCGGGGGGGGGGGGGGGGGATTTTTCCTTGTCCCATTGTATACACGGGATTATTAACTTTATCCACAGCCGGAACAATTCCTTGCCAGAAAGAAGCAAAGCTGAGCAGGACACAATGGCCTGGCCCCAGGGCCCTGGCATTCTATATTTAATCCTTTCAACTAAAAGCCTGTGTTTGAAAGTCAAACAGACCCAGGTTGGAGAACTGATTCTGCTACTTACTAAATGGACCAAGGTCTGTTCCTTAACCTTTCTAAACCACTTTTGTAAAATGAAGCTAATTAGTTCCTCAATACATGTTAGCTAATGCATGAATGGGCCTTGCCTTTCTATTGACTCAGTTCTCCCTGGAGCATAAGCCACCCCTTCAGAACCCTCACCAAACCGAGTGCGCCCATGAGCAATGTTCACACACACACACACACACATTTGCACGGGTTTCTTGGCTGCGGCCTGGGGAGTAGCAACATGGCTTGTTCCACTAGATTTGAATGCTCTAGAACAGAATCAAAAGATCCATCTGGAGGGCCCTTAGCTAGAACAGGAGTGTCACAGAGGCAAGAGTTTAGCGTTGGCAAGAGTGCCAGAGAGGCAAGTCTGTGAATCCCCCATTAAACACAAGCCCTGGGGTGCTTGGGTGGCTCAGTCAGTTAAGCATCCAACTTGGGCTCAGGTCATGATCTCATGGTTCATGAGTTTGAGTCCCCATTGGGCTCTGTGCTGACAGTTCAGAGCCTGGAGCCTGCTTTGGATTCTGTGTCTCCCTCTCTCTCTGCCCCTCCCCTGCTTGTTCTCTCGTTCTCTCGTTTTCTCTCTCTCAAAAATTTAAAAATGAAAAACAAAAAAACACAAGCCCTTCCTTGGAGAAACCTTTAAAATCTGAAGACTTAGAATGGACTCCATGAGAAAAATGCATGGAAGGACTTTCACATTCATGAAATGCTCTCACAACCTGCTTTTCTCCACATCGCCAACTAAGAACTAGTTCCTTCCAACTCCATGAAGGTAAGACCAAAATTACTTCTCACATCCTGGGAAGTAATTGTTTTTTTCCTGCCATCTTCCCTCCTCAGATGTGAAGTTCAGCTCAAAGCCTACATCTTAAGAAACCATGTTTAGAGGGATACAAATACTCATTTAAAACCAAGAGTTTTAAATGACTCTTGATTTGGGCTCAGGTCATGATCTCATGATTTGTGCATTTGAGCCCCACCTTGAGCTTTGCACTGACAGTGTAGAGCCTGCTTGGGATTCTCTCTCACCTCTCTCACCTCTTTCTCTGTGACTCCCCCCGACTCATGCATGCACTTTCCCCTCTCTCTCAAAATAAATAAATAAACTTGAAAAAAATTTGTAATTAAAAAAAAAAAGAGCTGTTGTCTCTGGGTTAATATTACATGACTTTTTTCTTTCTCCTTTATGCTTTTATATAATTGCTTGACTATTCTACACGAGTATGTGATTTTTTTTAATAAATGGAAAAAAACAAAACTATATTTCTCTTTTTTAAAGCTATATTCCTTCTTATGGGGGAAAAATGTATTGGCTTATCCCATTTTTTTTTAATTTTAGGGAGAGAGTGTGAGCAGGGGAGAGAGACAGAGAGCAGGGAGAGAGAATCTTAAGCAGGTGCCACACCCAGCACAGAGCCTGACATGGGGCTCGATCCCACATCCCTGGGATCATGACCTGAGGCAAAATCAAGAGTTGGATGCTCAACTGATTGAGCAACCCAGGTGCCCCTGCTTCGGTCTTGTTTTAGGAAAAACAATCACTACGATCAGAACTAAATGACCCATTCACCTCTACTGTATTCCAGAGCTCCATCCTAGGGTAACAGCTCCATCCTTCTCGACACAACTTTTGTTAATGTAATAGTTGAATAAAATGAGAAACCATTTCCAAAGTCATGCTCATAGAGGCACTGCTCATGCGCAAAGAGTCTGAGCTTGAAGGGCTACCCATTTCCTTCATAATCTTGCCAATATCAATAGTTTGCTTAGGAAAACCTACTTTATAGATGCCCCAAAGCTCCTGTCCCAATTACTCCTCCCAAAACTTTAAACTAGTGGAGCAAAAAAGAACCATGTGTACATAGTTTACCACACTCAACAGGGCCTTGGGAAAGAACATGGGATACCCATACCCTGGGGCTTGAGCAAGCAAGAGGCAAGAGTGGAGTGAGGGCGATGCTCACCTCTGGGGGGGTGGGGAGGAGCTCAGGCATGCCCCCTCACTCCCAAAGAGAAAAGACAGTGCCTTAGTCAAGGCCTCTAGCATTTAAGGGAATGGAGCTTTGGTTTAATCACCTTTTGATTCAGAACCTTTGCCTCTCTCTCCTTCCTAGGAGCAGCGGCCTGAAGCCATCATCACCTATCACCACTGGGAGACCTAAGCAGGAGTCAGGGGGATTCCACAGGGAAGGCAAGCAAGCGGCCAATGGTTATGAGCAGCTCCCTGGGAAGTGGGGAGCAACAGCCCCCAATGCCCATTTTCTTAGGTTTAGCTTTTCTTGCCTCTTCCTTCTTTCGGAGTAGTAAAACATGACACTTTAGGAATGAAACCAAGCTAAAACAAAGGATTAGGATTTGGGGAGGGGTGCCTGGGTGGTGCAGTCAGTTGAGCATCCAACTTTGGCTCAGGTCATGAGAGAACAGCTTCTGAGAACAGCTTGTGAGTTCGAGCCCCTCGTCAGGCTCTGTGCTGACAGCTCAGAGCCTGGAGCCTGCTTCAGATTCTATGTCCGTCTCTTGCTCTGCCCTCCCCTGCTCATGCTCTGTCTCTGTCTCTGTCTCTGTCTCTCTCTCTCTCTCTCTTTCTCTCTCTCAAGAATAAATAAAAGCATTTTTAAAAAATAAGTAAATTTAAAGGATCTGGGAAGCAAAATCCCATTTGGAGAGAGCACCGGGAGAAACCTCAGGACAGCTGCAAGCCTATTGAGCAATACCCCACACAGAGCCAGCAGAGTCTCGGTGGGACTACGCATTTGTGCCCAAGGCCACAGCAGGCTGCTCCAGGACCTGAAACAACAGGACAGCTGAGAAGCTTGTGGGCAAAGGCTCCCATGGAAAATAGGCTCCTGAGCTGGGAGAAACCAATAGATTGGTCCTGGCAGTGGTAGGGATTTACCTCTCGGAATGAAGGGGTTTACTTCACCATAGGCAGAACTACATGAAACAGGCTTTGAGCAGAAGGTTCCAGGAACTGATGGAATGGCAAGGTGGCAAGGCATTCACTTCCCGTGGGTTCTTTTTTTCCCCTTTCTTTGTTCCCCACTTCCTGGTCAAGGCTGAAATGCTGTCACATTTCTCCAGAAGAAATGGCATCAGGCCCATGACACTGTGGGAAATGAGCTGATGAGAAAGAGGGTTGAGGCTGCCATCAGAGTCAAGATGGAGTCCCAAGATGTGGAGATTCAAAGGCACAGAGAAGACATTGTGCAGTTTGCAGCAGCCCCTGGTAGGGTCCTGCTTCTCTGGAGTCGGGCCAGCAAGGACATGACAGTGCCCGCATATTCCCACATCAATTTCATTTCTCTGCTCTTACTGCCAGCTCACCCAAGCCAAACCACCCTCCCACAGGAAGTGCCACTCAGCCTCTTCCCCTGCAAAGGTTCCACGGTGCCCGGAAGTTATTTAGGGGCAGCCCTGGGGCCAGAATGTCTGCAGGTTCTCCAGAACGAGACCCCTGCAACTTATTCCTCATCTGCTGCTGGTGACATCCAAAGAGGCCTACCTGCCACCAGCTCCTAAAATTGGCTTGAACTCTGCAAAGTACAATAAACACCAGGTCACAGGAGTTCTCAGAATTCAGGAACCAGGATCCATATCCTGTGGTCCAGACAAACACCGGATAACTGCTGATACCCCCAAAACTGGCTAAGCCTCTGTCCCAGCTAAAGTCCACTGATGTTTCTGTGGCAACTGTGATTTTTTTTTAATGTTTATTTATTTTGAGAGAAAGAGAATGAGCAGGGGAGTGGCAGAGAGAGAGGAGAGAGAGAGAGAATCCCAGGCAGGCTCTGCACTGTCAGCACAGAGCCCAGATGTGGGGCTTGAACTCATGAACCATGAGATCATGACCTGAGCCGAAATCAAGAGTCAGATGTTTAACTGACTGAGCCACCCAGAGGCGCCCCTTCCTTTTTTTTTTTTTTTAAGTGGAAACTGATTCTGATAGAAACTCAGTATCATTGAGAAAAGTCATCCATCAGCTTTTACAAAGTCATAACTGGGGAGCTCAAAAGGAAAGGTCATGAGAATGACTGCCAGTGGAGATGGGGTTTCTTTTGAGGTGATGGAGATCTTCTAAAATTAGATAGCGGTGATGTCTGCACTACTATGTGGAATATACGAAAAACCACTGAGCTGTATACTTCAAAAGGGTGAATTTGATGGTATGTGAATTACATCTCATTAAAAAAAAAAGAAAGGTCGCTAAACAATTACAAGAAGTAGAACAAATAGAAGCAGAGCCTAGGTCAGGATTTTGTTCCAAAAAGACTGGTTCTTAATAGGCTGACATCTACTTGGCCCCTGCATAAAATATTTCTTTCTTCTTCTCCTTCTCTACTTCTTATTGTTTTAAAGTCAAATGCATCCTTGGGAACTACAGTCTTCTTCTATACAGTTATAAAAGTTTTTCCTGGCACACTCCCACAGCCTTGAAAACACAGTTTCGGATATCATGTCCTCCAGAAAGTTCCCTGATCCCTTCCCTGCTTTCAAGATAAGAGCCCCAGTGGATTCCAGATTCCCGAAAGTACCCGTTGCTTACCTACAACTAACACTTTCTACTGAAATTAGTGGTCTGCCATCACCTCCCGCTGACACAGCCGTGGCACATGAGGAATGTGTACTGAATGAACTGAACACCACATCATCATCTTGTAAGGTGGTTTTTTTTTTTTAATTGGTATCTTTTTTTTTTTTTTAATGTATCTAACTCCATTTTGTAGCACTGCACTCTGGCAATCATGTAGCAAGTGATCTGCTCCCTAAAACAACAATGTATCCCAAAATGTTTTCTCTGAGGGAATGCGGTTCATTCATGCCAAGAATAATCAAATGTGCTACCCTTTGGGGGATTCTGACCTTGGTACAGGTCAAGAGGGGGAATGAATCAGAGCTTCAGGATCTGTGCTTCCGGTGGGTAAGGAGATAAAACATGTTCTCCTCCCCCTTCTTTTCCCTGAAAATCTTTAAATATCACAAAGCTGTTAAGCAGAGTCATTCAGTCTCTGCAACACCATCTTAGAGCCAGGAGTCTTTTCCTGCCTTTCCTCTTCCTTACTGTTCATAGATTTTCTTAGAAAACCAAAGAGCTATAGTGTCATGACATGCTGTGAAATAGAGTCCGGCTAATAGAGGGCCCACTGAAAATTAGGATTTTGCCAATCCGTTGAATTCAACTAACATATGCCCAAAGCTTCAAAAGCTACTGAGATCCAAAAAGTTGCACTCCTCACTCACCTCATTCCTCTGAGAGGCAAGCCCCATCTCTAACAGGGCTGCACTCTGACCTCCCGGAAGCCACCATCTGAATGCCCACCCCCGGGGCCCACAATGTGCACAGTGGTGACTGCCACAGTCACCCCAAGAACACCTCACCTGCAGATACCATCTCTAAGAGTAACGTTCAAATGCACAGAACAAGAAAAAGAATATTACAGTCAACTCCCATAGACCCACTCCCTCAGGATTCAACAATTATTCACAATTTGTCATTTAAGATACCTTTTAGACCATAACAGCAGATAATTCATAATACTCCTAGATACTTCAGCATGCATCTCCCAAAATAAGAATATTATCCCAAATCAGGGTGGCTGGCTGGGTGGCTCAGTCCCAGTCAATCATCCAGCTCTTGATTTTGGCTCAGGTCATGATCTCACAGTTGTGGGATTGAGCCCCACATCAGGCCCTGCAAGGGGCATGGAGCCTGCTTGGGATTCTCTCCCTCCCTCTTCCCCTCCCTCTCTCTATCTCTCTCTCTCTCTCTGCCCCTCCCCCATTCACTCTCTGTCTCAAAAATAAACATTAAAAAAAATAAAATTAAGAATATTATCCCAAATATCACAATGCCACTATGCCAGCTAACAAAATTAACAATAATTCCCTAATATTAACTAATACTCAGTCCATGTCCAAATTTCCCTCATGGACCTTCTTAACAAAGGAGAGTCCCTCCCTTAAATCACACCCTATCCCGGCCATGCCACGTCCCCCCTCCCCACAGCAGATACTGTCCCGCCATCACCAGGATGCCGTCACCGCAGCCCCCTACTAGAGTACCTGTGCAAAAGGTGCCATCATTGGGAATGAATGTTTTGTTGTTATTCGTGGCTCGATATCCTTCTAGGCAAATGCAATAAAAGCCTCCAAGCGTATTGTGGCAAGATGTGTGGTTTCCACAGACCACAGTGGCTCCAAACTGGCACTCGTTTTTATCTGTTGATACATTGAGACAACGCACAGAAAGGGCTATCAATCCATACCATATTCAACCACCCAGACTGTTCTGCGGTGCTAAAGACTCAGGCCTTGCTATTCCATGACAACGTCTCAATGATCTATTCCTCAGCGTCTTGTCTTTTCACCACGCTTCTCACACTATAGGGCGCAGGCCCCTTGGAGCGTGCACGAGGTGTTATATAAAACCACAAGAGAAAACCAACATCTTAATCTGATCATTCATCTTATTTGAAGATTGGGAGAAGGGGGATTCTTTTTCAACTTCTCCGTATTTAAAAAGATTTTATGGTAGGCCTGGGAAAACCAGCATCCCATTTTTCCAGCTCGGCCAGCCATCCTCTTGCTTTTTTCATGAAAGGCAGAGGAGGACGATTTTGCATCCAGTGATTAACCGGAAAATTCGTTACTTCTGAGTTACCAGGAAACACAATGGAATTAGTGCTTAAGCCTCATCCGGGAGCAGGGCTAATAACAGCTCCTGCTAATCGTCAATGACCCATGTGAATAATGTTAGTCACCCAGTGAGAAGGAGCTGAAATAGAGGATACTTGAGGAGTCCACAGAAGCCTGCCCTGAGTTTTCTAATTTGATAATTTGACAGAGATGTAAAATGAAAGTAAACCTCCCTCCTGTCTCTGTCCTGCAGCTCAAGGGTCAACAAACTTTTTCTGTGAAGGGCCCATCATCCATCTCTGTTTCCATGCTCTGGACCACGAGAGCAGCCACAGACAATAAGTAAACAAATGAGCAATGTTGTGTTCTAATAAAACTCTATTTATAAAAACAGGCAGCAGCCAAATTTGGCCTGCGGGCCAGACTTCTGCCGACTCTGCCCTGGCCTCCACCATCAGAATTCCTGTGACCAATTTCTTATACATTCTTTCAGAGCTGGTCTATCCAGCTAGTTTTGCTTTGTTGGGGGGAAAGGGGGAGGTCATCGACTTCTTCTGATTGTTGCTTGGTGTTTCACTACAGCACTGGTTCCCTCGAAGCACTTGAACCGCATCTCGCAATTGCATTCAATTCCTGCCACCTCAAAAGTACCCTCCCCACAAATCCAGTGCTCCGCCCCCCTCATCATTTTCCTCATAGGTATTACCTTTTTGGAAATGTTACTGAACGTGGAACACAATTCATTGTCAAAACTGTCAACGGTGAGATCCCCACGTAACAGTAGAGAAACAGGGCCCTCAAGCCACAGCCACACCAAGTACCCAGGCCAGCCAATGAGCACTGCATGGGGCTTCCAGACCCAAGTCCGGCCACCCAGGAAATGGCATATTCCTGCCCTTTGCTATTGTTTCTGAGACACGTCTCCCCTGGTGATTTCACCAGGAGGGACACTGGGTTGATAGAGAATTCTAAATTTCTTAGGTCCCTTAACACCATGTTACGGGAGGCCCAGCATACATGTATGCATGCTATGGTGTGGTCTCAGCAGGCCAAGTGCTGGGATACGCAGTGTCTGGTGTCTGAGAGCAAGATCCACATGAATTAATAAAGCCCCTTCCTCCCATTAGGAGAAGCTTCTATTCAGAAGTCAAAGAAGAATCAAGAGTGTGGTGAGCTTCCGTGGGAGGGGGACCGCATCAGGGGAAGGAGCAGAAGAGGCTTGTCCGTGCTCCATTCCAACCTCATTTCCAAGCCCCTGCTAGCCATCTGCCAGTGGAGAGAGGTGAGGGACACCTGCCAGTGGAGAGAGGTGAGGGACACCTGCCAGTGGAGAGAGGTCAGCAGCCTCAGACTGCAAGGCAGCCACAATTCTCCCGGACAGAATCCTAAAGAAAGAGGGTCAAGGGTGGCACAATTCCAGTCCACAGAAAGAGGCAATGGTGTGTGACTGTGAAAGCATGTTATCTGTGAAGTAGAATATGACTTTTCGAACTCAGAATTATTATTTTTCTTTCGGTAGAAAAAAACCAAAGATATCACAGCAAGGTTGTATACACTGTCAGTGCACAACTATCGATATTTGTACTGCACGTAATAAGGTTGCTGGGAGAAAACTGCATTCTCCCAACATTCACTATTAGAAATAGGCTGTGAGGTTCTCCCTGTCTCTGACTTGGGCTTGAACCTGGACTCTCACGGGATGGTGGATACCATGAAGCAAAAAATAACCTTAGATACTTCTAGCCTAAAGGTCTTTGTATTCCTTTAAGCCACCCAAGACTCCAAAGGGCTACAGCTACAAAAGTCTGGAGGAGGGATTCTGGTAGAGTCATAAGACTCTAAGCATCAGTATTTCACCCATGAGGCAAGAAGTCCAATAGGCAATTGTGTTTTGTTTTTCCTCAGGGTACTAATACAAATCGTTTTACACCAAAACAACCAGGAGAAATTTAGGAATGCAATATTCACTCAACTTAAGTTAAACTCAAGACTTGAAACATTTCAAATTTGTGTTATAGGTCAGAGAGTTGCCAAAGATTCAAGTTCAATGACCCTCTAACATAAAAGATACTTCCTTGGAAATGCTAAAGAAAGGCATTAGTGGAAACACTAAAGGAAAGGCCTATTATACCAGACAAAACTTCTTGTAATAACGTTTTCCCCACAAGGAAGTATTAAGCTCTTTAATTCTAGAGAATCTTGTTAGTTGATTCAACTTTTCATCTTGACCCAGGAGTCAGAACTTACCGACACAGTGAGTCCTCCCATTGCCCACAAATCCGTATTTGCAAATACACATCTTCATTCCTTCTATTTGCTTGCAGGTAGCATGTTTGTGGCAAGTGGCACAGACATCTAAACCTGAATCATAAATTGTATATTTCAGGAAAAGAAAACTTCAACATTTAATATTTTTTTTTTGAGACAGAGACAGAGCGTGAGTTTGGGAGAGAAAGTGAGACAGGGAATCCAAAGCAGGCTCCAGGCTCTGAGCTGTCAGCACAGAGCCTGACGCGGGGCTCAAACTCACAGACCACGAGATCATGACCTGAGCCGAAGTCGGATGCTTATCGGACCGAGCCACCTAGGCGAGCCAGGAAAACAAAACTTCAGTCACTTCCTCTAGACAAGTCATATTTTGGGTAGTAGACATTTGGAAAGAAAAACCAAAATTTGAATTGTGAAATTATAAAAGATAGATCTGATCCCATCCTTAATAACCTGCAATAGCTACTCACTGACCACAGAGTAAAGTGCAAATATCTCTTCCTGGCAACAAAGCTCTTACCAGTCCAACTCTAACCTAACCCTTCCAAGCCTGTTTCCAAACCCAAACCACACACAATATTCTCTAGGCAGGAGGCCGACGACTCTTTCCCACCCATGCTAATCCACTGTCTACTTCATGGCATAGTCACGGTGTTCCCTTCAACTAGAATGCCTTTCCCTCCTTCTCTCTCCAGCTAGCACCCATTCCTGTTTGAAGACCTATCTTAAACATCACATTCTCCCGGGGGTCTTCCCCATTCCTCCATTCTTGTAGAAAATTAAATGTATCTTCCTCTGTTTACCACTAAACCATATAAATTCCCATATGAACCATGTTAATTTTTTATTATATACTGTTCCAGCTCTGTCTTCCCAGCTGCGTTTTATTAATGAGCTTCTCCTCAAGGACATGGATTAAGTCATTTCCCCACATATCATCATGGCACAGTATAAAAACACTCAATATACTTTTACTGGCTGAATGGACAAAGGGACCTGTAATCCTACTTGCTACATACAACTCAAAGAGCAAGTGGAAGAGAGAAGAACTCATCTATTACCCTATCATTTTTTCCTTTAGGGGATAAATGGATATGTTTAAAATGTCATTGAGGGACGCCTGGGTGGTTCAGTCGGTTAAGAGTCCAACTCTTGATTTTGGACTCAGGTCATGATCTCAACAGTTCGTGAGTTCGAGCCCCATGTTGGGCTCTGTGCTGTCAGCATAGACCCTGTTTGGGATCCTCTCTCCCCCTGCCCCTCTCTCTGCCCCTCCCTCTCTCAAAATAAATAAACAGGAAAAAAAAAAGTCTTTGATATAATAGCCAGGTCCCAGCCAGATGACCAGATCCCAATTACTTACATATGCAACAAAAATGTGTGAGGCTAACAGACACACACACACAAATCCACCAGACGGTGTCAATATATGGCCCAAGATCAAAAAAGAATTTCTACCTGAGGCTATGAGGGATATCACGTTGTCCTCTGAGTGTCTGTAATTTCAGGAGTGGCCTAGTGAGGAGAGTCTTTCAGCATGGAATTCCATCTTAACCTTGGTCCCATTACCATCCAGGTAATAAAGACTTAGCCCTCAGGTTGCTCTAAGCAACTGAGACAGGGAAATTTCCAAGTATAGACAGTCCTTGACTTATGATGGTTCACCTTACAATTTTTCAACTTTACAATGGTGCAAAAGTGATACACATTCAGTAGAAACCACACTTTCCCCAGGTCAGTGATACGCCATATGATCCTCTGTTGTGATGCTGGGCAGTGACAGCCAGCTGTGGCCCCCAGTCAGCCGCGAACTCAGAAAGGTAAACAACTGATACACTCAATAACCATTCTGTACTCACAA
The DNA here is from genome assembly GCA_028646485.1 of Cryptoprocta ferox. Taxonomy (NCBI): domain Eukaryota; kingdom Metazoa; phylum Chordata; class Mammalia; order Carnivora; family Eupleridae; genus Cryptoprocta; species Cryptoprocta ferox. Next base: position 20,789,551 of record CM053568.1, on the reverse strand, counting down.
GGCCACTCTGTTTATCGCTTTCAGTACGATTTTCAATAAATTACATGAGATAGTCAACATTTCATTATAACATAGGCTTGGTGTTAAATGATTTTGCCCAACTCTAGGCAAATGTGTTTTGTGCGAGTTTACGGTAGACACAGCTAAGCTACAATGCTTGATAGGTTAGGAGTAGTAAATGCATTTTTGACTTTGGAGATTTTCAAGTTAGGATCTATTCCAATCATAAGTTCAGGAAGATCTGTGCTGTTCATTAACCATGCCTGCTTTTTCTTTTAAAACAAATAAAACACAGAAATGAGACAAACCGCTGCTTATCACTAAGTAATACTAAATTAACCACAGAATATTTACAAAATTTATTATATCCCAGACCATTACGAAAAAATGCAACAAGGTGCCAAAAAAAGTAGAGATTGTAGAGGACATACTATCTGACTCCCATGTAACCATGTGATAAGACTATAAAATAAAACATAAGACAAGTGTCCCCCCAGAAAACCTACTTAGGACCTACAGAACAGTATCCTAAATAATTCTCAGGACTAAGACGATAGCAAAATTGAAATGTTTAATACTAGATATAAAAATGTATCTACTCCAGAAAATTTGAGTTTTTCATGGTTTGGAACTTTCAAAGAGAGAAAGAAAAGCAGCCAGCCAGGAAAACACGCGTACACACACACACACACACACACACACCTTAGAATTTTAATGCAAGAAATTTGGGGGGGGAGAAATCCTAAAAGAAAATAGAGGCTTATTGGTGGAGAGGGTCAGGAATTAGTTTTTAAAAATTAGGAAATGTATTCAGGGGTGCCTGGCTTAGTCAGTGGAGCATGCGACTCTTGATCTCGGAGTTGTGGGTTCACGCCCCACATGGGGTGTAGAGATTACTGAAAAATAAGATTTTTAAAAAAGGAAAGAAAATATATTCAAATTCATTGGGGGGGGGGGAACCTTTCCCCAAAGTCAGTGCATCATAAAAACCAGTAGTCATAACTCAGGGAAACTGTTGAGAAGAAAAAAGCATATGCAGACACACAACATTAGGAGTAAAAAAAAGCTTGTAAGAAAATATACATAAAAGGTTTTTTTATTATAGGGGCACCTGGATGGCTCAGTTGGTTGGGCGTCCAACTTTGGCTCAGGTCATGATCTCAAGGTTCATGAGTTCAAGCCCCGTGTCGGGCTCACTGCTGTCAGCACGGAGCCTGCTTTGGATCCTCTGTCCCCCTCTTTCTCTGCTCCTCCCCTACTCATTCTCTCTCTCTCTCTCTCTCTCTCTCTGTCTTTCTTTAAAATAAACATTTTTTAAAAAAGGTTTTTTTATTACAAATGAAAGACATTCCATTAAAACACTGCAGATTTAATACATTCTCAAAGCCACAGCCCCACCAAATGACATCAAGGACTAGAAAGGCATAAACTTGGCAAACAAGATGACGGCAGATGGGAATGTCAACAATATTCCAGAAGATGGAAGAGATGGACATACAGGAATGGCCTGAGCAGAGGAAGTAAGAGCTGACCCCAAAAGGCTCAGGAATTGGGGCTACTAAGTGCTTCAGAAGGCAGGCATAAGGGACAGGGCTCAAAGTGAAGGAACTAGGTGCAGATACGGATAAGGAGTAGGAGGATACCCAGCTGCACTCGCTAACCCTGGAACAGAACGGAGTTGTACAACCTGGAGGAAATGGACCAGCGATGCCCCAGATTATAGGAGCAACAGCAGAGCTGAAGTGAGAATGGGTCCCCACACCTAAATGTCCATCAGGGTGGGGGAAGTATATGTAACCATTTTAACATTTTAACATATAACATTTTTAAACAGTGCTGTAGGACACTGTCAATTCATAATCACATTCAACCCAAATTCTGGAAATACTTTGGAAATAATGGATCCTGGTCAAGTCCACAAATCCACTGTGATCAACCATATAATGATGAACCTTCTTCCCAGTGTGTATGTATAGTGCAATAACAGAAATTAATACCATATTAATAAAACCAACAACAAAATGATAAAATGTTTGATTTTTTTCTTATATGGAATATTTGTCTTTATAAACATGGCAGCATTTTTATACATCCAGTTCCAGAAACTTACATCAGATAGAAAAGGATTATTTCATTCACTTCTTGAGTGAATCTAATAAACACACACACACACACAAAAATTAAGAAATAAAGTAGTGCCACCCACTCAGATAAATTAAAGGAAGTCCAGTCTGAATTAGTGAAGGACAGAATGTAAAGTTTTTTAAATAAATTGAATTAAGTTCAAGTTCATTCAATAAAGGGAACTAAACAAAATAAGGTCTTGTAAGAAGGCAGTCAGATACAGGAGGAAAGGAAGCACTGGAGATGAGAGTCTGCATTGAATCCTAAATCTAGCTGAGTCTGATTCATTGTATGACCTTTAACAAATCACTGAAACTCTCTGGGTCTCATCTGTAAAACATCTGTAAAACTCTCTTTACTCATCTGTAAAACAAGGGCTTTGGGCTTCTCAGTATTTAAAGAGCATTCAAATCACCTGGGGATAGTGTTAAACTGCAGGCTCTGATTCAGCTTGTCCGGGTGGGGCCCTATAGTTTGCATTTCTAACAAGTGCCCAGGGGAACCACATTTTGAACCAAAGAGTTTAAGTGGGCTCCAAAGTCCTTGCCCCCTAATCATCTGAGACTTCACCCTAAGTGATGAGGGAGCATAAGGCAAGCTGAGGGCAAAGTACAAGCTAACAGCACCCACCACCACCCAGGTGGGATGTGTGTGACACTCCTGGCTGCCCAAGAGCAAACAAAAGGAAAGAAAACAAATGGTTGACTGAAAAAGATCATAGTCATGCAGGCCAGGAGTCTCCATCAGTTTATGGATAACTTAGTAAACTGCAAGAAAAAGGCAATCTTCTCCATAGCCTAATCTCCAGAAACCTAATATCACCCTCATCAAGATGTAAGAGGGTTTAAGTGCTTGCCATAGTGATGTGGAAAACAAAGGCAAATGAAAAATTAAATCCCCTTACTGCCTACAGCCCAATGACAAGTCCCTGAAACAGGCAGAGTGACTTCCCTCTAGGAGCTCAGCTGCCTCAATGATGACACTTTGCTGGGGACAAAAGAGAACCTTGGCTTAACATTATCCTGACCGTCCCCTTCCCCAGGATCCTGTGAGTCTCCTTAAACACATAAAAATTCCTTTGCAAACCTCCTTTATCTTTAACCCCCAAGTATTTGTTGGCAATTATACTCCAAATATGTGGCCCCTGATATATATCTCAAGTGTCTCATGACTGAGGTTTCCAAAGCAATACTAAATGACGTTTTCTAACAACAGCTAGCCCCTAAAGGTCCTAGAAACCTTGCTTCCAAAATACCTTAGAGACTTAGGCTGTCTCTAACCTCTTCCTAACCTGAAGGTATATAATCAGTCACTCTTCAACCCCAGTGCAGTTCTTTCTGCAGGGGTCCTGTCCCCATGCTTTAATAAAATCACCTTTTTGCACCAACGAAGTCTTCAGGAATTTTCCTGGCCATTGGCTCCGAACCCCACCACCACCCCAAAACCTCATCATTAAGGTACCTATCTTAATGACCCACTAAGAATAATTTAGCGACCCCAAAAGAACAGTATTTGGCATGTTTGGCTCAATAAATGTCTGTTCCCCATACCAGCAAAAAAGACAAGATGTAGGGGAACCTGGGTGGCTCAGTCTGGTAAGTGTCTGACTTTGGTTCAGGTCATGATCTCACAGTTCGTGGGTTTGAGCCTCATGATGGGCTCTGTGCTCACAGCTGGGAGCCTGGAGCCTGCTTTAGTTTCTGTGTCTCCCTCACTCTCTGCCCCTCCCTGGCTCAGGCTCTGTTTCTCTGTGTCTCAAAAGAGAAAGAGAGAGAGAGAGAGAGAGAGAAAATGTATACCAGGCTACCAAAGGCTTCTCAGACCACCTGCAGATGGGAAAGCAGTTTCCAGAAGAAGGGCCTCAGCTAAAGCTTCTTATAAAGCCATAATTAACCTAGTCTGTAGGGCCTTACACGGCAGCCTCTGAGTTCTAATTGCTTGAGGGACTAAGTAGTCTCTTGGGGAAACAGGGGGTGGGGGGGCGACAACTTGTCCTAAAGAAAGGGGCAGGAAGCACAACCCTAATCCAAGAAAAGACAGAGCGGGGAGGGTCACTTCTGACCACACAACAGTTCCACTGTTCACCAGCCCAGCCCGTAGCTCAGTTAAGAATCACCTAGAGATGGAGTGACCCTTTCATCCCAGTTTTAATACTAAGTCCCGTGACCCAGAAAACCCCTCATTAAGGTGCAAACCAAGACAGCTGGTCACTCCACCTGGGAGAGCCTGTTAAAACAGAATCCCCAGGTAGGAGATGGGAGGGGAAACGCCAGAATCCCCAAACACTCTGATTCAGTAGGGATGGGAGGCCTGAGAATCTACATTTCTAAGAAGCTCCTGGGTGGACCACACTACTAATAGCACTGCAAGTCTGGTTCAACCTCATGGACTTGGGTCAGAATCCTGGGGAAAGAAAAGGCAGCACTGACGATATCTTTCACCAAGTCTAAAACGATGCACAGCATTGCTGGACCAAGGTGACAAAGATATTCCCAAGGAATGGGAATTCTCCAGGCCAACAGAAAGACCACCAAGCCTTTGCTATAATCTGAGGGTAAGTTGGGGGAGGCAGTTTCACATCCATGCCAAGGATGACTTAATTCTGTCATTAAGAGGTGGCTGCCATGCAACCACTGAGGGCACTACTGCAGAGGCATGGGACCCCATCCCCCACCCTAGGGATACCTAGAATTACTGACAGAGACAATGGGGAACCCCAAAGTCTAGACAGACAAAAAGGCTAGGTCCTCTTTGTTACTATCATTGTGCCCCCAGCAAGGACGACCTAGATTCACTTCCCTTCAGCACTCGGCATCAACTAAGCCAGCTAAAATCACATTCAACAGTGAGAGGGCTAGACAGCTTTTGGTGTCTCCACCTAGGCTGGGGGACTTCTCTCTTGCTCCCTGGTTTGGTGATCTCAGGCATGTTAAACTGTCAGTCCTCCAGTTTTAATCTGTGAGATGGAATCGTGTCGTGAGGATTAAATGAGAAATATAAACGCTGTATGAGCTCTAAAGCACTAGACAAAGGGCTAATTTACATGAATGTTTACGTCTCTTTCCACTGATATTGCAATTATTGTTAGAAACAGGTTGTACAAGATGCAGTGCCTGCTATTTGGCACAGTGGTTAAGAGCAAGGATAAGAGACATTAGGCCACTTGCTGGCTGTGTAATCCTTGAGAGGTCTCTGTGCCTCGGTTTCCTGTAAATCTGAATGTGAGAATAATAAAAACCCACCTCATATGGTTGTTGTGAGGAATAAAGAATAAATGATTTAATATACGTAAAGCAATTAGAATATGTTAGATGCTATTATGACCACCACTCAACAATTCCGTTAATGAATAAATGAAAGTACTGACAGCTAGCCAACTCCCAATTACACTAATGAAGAGGGTGATGGAGAGCTGCATTTGTGCAAAAACCCAAAGCGATATCTTGGTGTGGAAAGATGCCTACCTATTCATGGGGTTGATATTCTAGGATCCACAATATCTTAATTTACATAATCACCCCCTCTGCCTTCTTCACAGCCTTCTGGGTAACACCTGACTCAGACCTTGGAAGTTCAACGTCCCCACCCTTTCGACCCTGCTCACCACCCCCTCCTCTCCTCCATGCACCAAGGAGGCCAAACCTCAGGATGGAATGGAGGGTGGCATCCTGAGCAAGACACTCTCACTCTGTATTTCTTTTTTTTTTTTAAGTTTATTTATTTTGAGAGAGAGAGAGAGAGAGAGAGAATCCCAAGCAGGTTCCATGCTATCAGCATAGAGCCCAACACAGGGCTTGAACTCTTGAACTGTGAGATCATGACCTAAGCCAAAATCAAGAGTCTGACGCTTAACCAACAGAGCCACCCAGTAGCCCCTTGCTCTGTATTTCATGGGTTTTTGTTTTTGTTTTTGTTTTTTATTTATTTTTGAGAGACAGAGAGAGACAGCACGTGAACAGGGGAGGATCAGAGAGGGAGAGACAGAATCCGAAGATAGGCTCTAGGCTCTGAGCTAGCTGTCAGCACAGAGCCCGACGCGGGGCTCGAACCCACGAACTATGAGATCATGACCTGATCCGAAGTCAGACGCTTAACCAACTGAGCCACCCAGGTGCCCCTCACTCTGTATTTCAATATGCAAGCAACGATTTAAATGAAATAACAGCACATGGGCTTTGACAATACAATGAAGAGACTGTGTCCACTGCCAAGGGAAGAAGGTAGTTTAAAAGCACAAATGGAGTGCTTGCATTTAAAACTGAATCTAATCTCCAGCTATTCACAGTCAGACCAAACAAATCCACTTGCACAAGCTTCATGAGATCCTGTCTCTCAGGATACACTTGTGGAGATACATGGACACATCGCAAATGACCTGAGGAAATAAACAAGCTTAAAACTAAAACTTCCAGCTGAAACTCTGGAAAGGCATTCCCAAGTCTTCCACATTATGTAAAACTGCTCTTTTTCTTTCTTTTTACATTTATTTTTGAGAGTGAGAGACAGAGAGCGAGTGGGGAGGGGCAGAGAGAGAGGGAGACACAGAATCTGAAGCAGGCTCCAGGCTCGGAGCTGTCAGCACAGAGCCCGATGTAGGACTTGAACTCACGAACAGTGGGATCATGACTTGAGCTGAAGTTGAACACTTAGTTGACTGAGCCACCCAGGTGCCCCTAAGTTTATTTAATTTACTTTGGGGGGGGGCAGGGAGAAAGAGAGAGAGAGAGAGAGAGCGCGCGCGCAAGAGGGGGAAGGGCAGAGGGAAAGGGAGAGTGAGAATCCAAAGCAGACTCTGCACTGTCAGCAGAGAGTCCGATGTGGGGCTTGGACTCACGAACCAAGAGATCATGACCTGAGCCGAAGTCAGAGGCTTAACTGACTGAGCCACCCAGGAGTCCCAAAATTGCATTGCTCTTAAAAAGGACTGCATCAAATTCCCAAAATGGATGGAACTTGAAAAACCTCAAATTCTCTCCTTTCCACATCCCTGATGAACAAAACAAAACAAAACCATAGCCTCTGCTTTAAAATCCCCCAAGACAGAGGGCACTCTCCTCTCTCGGGCAAGGCGACTCTTGCAGGACAGCGTGGGCCACCATGTATTTCTCTTCCCCGCCCAACCCAGGACTGACACTCCCCTTCAAAAAGCTGCAGCCTTTCCTTGTGGAAAATGGTTATGGGGCCCTCGGCTTCCTTTTGCCCTTTTGTGCCCCCTTTCCTGTTTGACCAACACCAGCTTACAGTGGGGCCCCCGCACGTGGCCTACAGACCAGGAACCAACCCTCACTAAGTGCCCCAATTTCAAAGCTTTTGAGTTGAGCAGCCCTTCACTGAGGCCACACCCTCGGTTCATGACCAGCCTGACATCCAGTAAGCAGACACTGTCAAGCAGATGGAAAACTTCTTTTTAATCCATGCAATTCATTTCCCCTGTCTCCTCTGCACAGAGAAGGCCAATAGGCCACTTGCTACCTGGGGCTGCAGAGAATGAGGAACCCGTTTTAGGATTTGACGGGAAGGCTGAGGCCGTGCCCGGTGCCAGGTTCCTGGAGATGGAAGACAGGCTGCCGGAAGGATCTTCATCAGCTCGAATCCTGCTCCCTTACTTTGAGCAACTCTAAGTCACTCCAAAACAACTCCCTCCCTCCCCCCAACCGTTTCTCCTTTTCCCCTCCCTGAACGGTGACTATGCTGCTCTGACTCAGGATGACAGGGTGAAGAACGGGCCTATGAAATGCGTGATTAGTGACATCATGTGCACTTTACAGACCAAGAACTATTTCCTCAGGCCTCTCCCCCAGCACTCCCCCTAGATTCTCAAGGCCTCTGCCTGTCCTCCTTCTGGCCTTCCGACCCAGTCCTGAGCCAACAAGTCCCCAGCCACTCCCGCCTCAAAGCCCTGCCAGAGAAGGTTAAGAAACAGGACTGACTGGTTCCACCCCTCCCCGCCCATTCCTAACCTTCCAGCCCAGGGCTTGGCACCGCACCCACCCACCAACACCCTCCTGCTCTCCCAACTGTGCTCACACTTCCCTCACACTCAGGCCCTCCAAATCGAGCTCCTCCACTCTCTCCTCCCGGAAGCACCTTGGATGACAATTCAGTGTAATTCAGCACATGTAACCAGTGAGAGACTGAATCTACAAACTGACAATGGCCAGACCTGAGACAAAAATAGACCTCTGACCCACAATCTGCAGCCATCAGTCCAGGAAGTCAAACCACAGCCTCTGTAGCTGTAAGTCCCAAATTGGTCAGGATTTAATCAATAACAGCTGGCTTCCTTAACTGTTGCCCTCACTTCAAACTTAGAGAAAGCCAAATACACTCCCCTAACCAACCACGTACAATGCCTGCTGTTAGTCAAGCCACCGCCAGCTTCGCCATGCCAACAGCCTCTGACTCAGGCACACCGGAAGCCTTCCCCTTAGATCCACTATCAAGCTTTTATACATCTCTGCCTGTTTTTGAGTCTGATAAATGTAAGTGATGCCGGCTGACTCTCCTGCTGTAGCAAACTCTATATAAAGAGCCCTTGCCTGTTCTCGTTTGAGGGGGGGGGGGGCTTCCTTTAGTTTCATACCAGACTCCTAATATGGGCCACAATCTCACATGGAGCTCTTGGTCTAATAAACAACTACACTGCAATACGGTATCAGTGTGAGGAGTAAGGGTACCATGTGAATATGTACACAAGTGGGGGAGTACCCCGTACGAGTATGGTATACAGGAACAGGCAGGGTGTTGCTGGTGCTGCAAGGGAACTGGACAGCTTCCTGGGAGGGACAACTGGACTGGTTTTGAAACATGAATAGCACTCCCTAAGTAGACAGCTGGGGGGGGGGGGCGGGGAGCAGTTCTCCATTCTTCTCCCTTCCTCCCCTCTGAGACTAAGCTTTCCCACGTGTAGACCAATTTTTGCTTTTTGAGATGCTCCATTAAAAACCTCATTGATTTTTGCATTTTCAGGGTCTCCTTCTCTACTGAATGATGCCCTTCATTCTAAAACGTGCTTGTGTCTGCTTTACTGCTACCACCAGCCCAGCTGAATGCTACCTTCTCTTTCCTTCTAACATTTTTTTAAGTTTTATTTATTTAAGTAATCTCTACACCCCATGTGGGTCTTGAACTCACATCCCTGAGATGGAGAGTCACATGCTCCTCCCACTGAGCCAGCCAGACACCCCTCTTTCTAATTTCTTTGAAGAGTATCCTTTTTTTTCTTTAATTTTTTTAAGTGTTTGTTTATTTTTTGAGAGAGAGAGCGCAAGCAGGGGAGCGTCACAGAGCGAGAGGGAGACACAGAATCTGAAGCAGGCTCCAGGCTCTGAACTGTCCGCACAGAGTCCGATGCGGGGCTCAAACTCACTAACCATGCGATCATGACCTGAGCCGAAATCGGCCGCTTAATCGACTTAGCCACCCAGGCTCCCCTCTTTAAAGAGTATATTTAAGAGCCAACGACACCAACGTCTCTGCACTCACCAGAGCCCTCTGCATCTGGCTCTCACCCTCACTGCTCTGTTCTTATTAACCTCAAGGCTTCAAGTTGTTGGAAGCCATTTCTGAACAAAGTTGAGAAAAACTTGCGAGGTAAGGCAGGTTTGCAAGGCCTCCCACTGTCAGATGGCAACCGATGTCTACCCCCCACTCAATTATTTTTGCTTGAGCACCGACACCCAAGGCACCTTGTTGATTGGTATCAGGAGTGGCTTGTCTCCTTATTCTGGCCCTGAAATAGGAATTGTACCTTGTGAAGGATCTTATTATAGTAATTTCTTCTTTTGTGTTTATGGGAGCAAATATTACATTTCCTAAGAAACCTGTTTTTCTTCCCCTCAAGAAAACAGGATATTGACCCCTGGTCACAAAGAACTAACTTTTGCCTTTGCTATGCTAAAAACATTGCCTTATATTTGAATGCTGAAGATACCTTCCTTCCCCATATGATAAGCATCTAAGTCACCTACATCACCTTGATAAAGATTATGTATGAGTCTTCTACCAATCTATGTTCTGGGAAATTTTTACATACCGAAGAATTTGTCATCAGAAATCATTGTCTAAGGCAAATATCACTTCTGTGCTGGCCCCATACATTTTTTCCATAAATAAAGCTGACTCCTCGGTCAGTGCAGAGATGCCTGCCTGGTGATCAGAAAGAAACTCGAGGCTCTCTCACTCCCTTTCGCTGATGCCGTCCATCCTTCAGGGAGCCCTGGACCTGCTGGAGCTGAACTCCAGCATCAAGTGACCACCTAGTCTCTATCACTGGCGCACACCTATCATTCACAGTCTTAAGTTCAACCTCTCCAGAAGCCCTAACATCACCTCAAATTCAGGATATCCAAAATGATTTATCTTTCTTCCCAAATCTTTTTCCTCCTCCCACAGAACCATACATCCAAATTCATGCAGTCCCCAAACCTTAGTGTCCCCTTTCTCTTTTGTTTCCTTTCACCTTAATGTCTGTTAAGTCCTTCAGTTCCATTTCTACTTTATTATCTCCATTCAGTCCCCTTCTCCTGCTGTCTTTACGGTGGGGCCACTCCGCAGAAATTCTAGGCCAGCTATTACCACTTCCTCAGTGGTTCTGAGCCTCCAGTCATGCCCCACATTGTCCACTGGAAGGAAACATGCCCTTAATAAAACCAGATTTTTCAAGACTGGAAATGTAGAAGGATGCCTACATAGGGAGAGGAGGCTCAACCGGGCAACTCTGACTTCCATTCCCCAAAATTCCCCCGATAGTAGCCTTTAAGGATGACCTTAGGTAGTAATTTTGTTCTGCTATCTTAGCCCAGTCTTTCAATGGGACCACATTGGAGCATTTCCCAGGCTACAGAGTCTTCACACAGAATCTGAAATTGGCCCCAAGTGTCTACAAGTTTTTCTTCATGCTGCCAAGTGTACCAAGGCAAGGAAGGAAGTTAGAAAGCCTACGGGAATACCCGATGTACCAAAATGGCCACCCCAGAAGGTTAACCCATCAAGAGAAACACCCACCAGTGATGGTAAAAGTCCAAAGATGAAGTGAATTTGGAGTAACAAGAGTCGGAGCCACTAAATCCCCCCATATCTCCCTTCATGGAAGTTCCCTTCCACCTTAGGATGAATGGTTTTATTAAGAAAGCTGGAGGGTTTTCTTATACTCACTTTTTATGTCACTCGTTTTTTTTTTTTTTTACAATGAAAGCAAGTTAGCTTCCATTCTTTTCTTTTAATGTTTTTAACATTTATTTATTTTTGAGAGACAGAGAGACAGAGAATGAGCAGGAGAGGGGCAGAGAGGGACACACAGAATCGGAAGCAGGCTCCAGGCTCTGAGCTGTCAGTACAGAGCCCAAGCGGAGCTGGAACTCAGGAACCACGAGATCATGACCTGAGCCAAAGTCCCCTGCTCAACCGACTCAGCCACCCAGGTGCCCCTTTATGTCACTCTCTGTACAAAAACCTCCAATTACTTCCAACGGCTTCCCACCACCCAGGAGTAGCTAAGTCTAAATCCCTGGGTCGGCCAGTTGAGGCACTCTGACTTCTGGTTAATCCAATCTGCTTTTCCACTTCCATTTCCCACTGGTCTTCTACATTCCAGTCAAACTGAATCACAGGCCCCACGCTCTCACACCTCTGTGGGATTCCTCACATTGTCCCTTCCGTGTGGAATTCATTCATTCTACACATATTTATGGAGCCGACTGCACCCTCTGCTATGAGCTGGGATGTCTTTTCCTCATCTTCACAACCCCAAATATTACCAAGCCTTGTTTGCCCAGTTCAACAGTCACCTCTTCCATGGTGCCACCAGATTCCCCAAACTAGAATTAATCTTATTCTCCCCTGACCACCTACACCTTCTCTGAGCACGTAGGGCATTCTGCATTCCCTTCCCGTTACTTGGGTAAATACCACCTCCCTTCCATGTTCGAATCCTCCGTGTAACTCCTACCACATGTGACAGTGCGTTCCAATTGCCTGGAAATGGCGGATTTGCTTGTCTGTCTCCTCAAGAATATGAGCTCAATGAGGGCCAGCGCGGGGAAACATCCTGCACAGGGAAACTATTCAAGGCCCATGTGTTGAATGAATGACTTAAGGAATGCTTTATTCCTGTAAACTTACTTGCACTTCTTTCTTACCACATCAGCACCTCGTTCTACATTAAGGTGAAAAAATTAAAAGGTAGAAAGAAAATTGCTTGGGGTCAAGCATTTGTCGTGCAAAAGCCACAGCAGAGCAGGAAGCGTGACAGTGCAGCCGGAACGCCCTTCCGCGTCCCTCCACGCCCTTCCACGTCGGGCCCGGCTCTCCCCCGGGGCTCGAGCTCTCGCCTACCCCCGCCTCGCCCCAGGTCCCCGGGCGCCGAGGGCGAGGCCACCTGCCACAGGTTCTCCCGGCGGCCCGGGGCGAGGGTGGGGAGCCCCTCCTCCGTCCGTGCGCCCGCCTTCCCGAGCCCCAGCGGCCGGAGGGGGCCCCGCCTGCGCTCCGCGCCCGCCCGGCCCGGGGGCGGGGAAGCGTCCGGGGCGCGCCCGGCGTCGTCGAGGGCCCAGCCGGCGCCCCTGCGCCGCGCCCGTTCCTTGCCCCCACTCACCGTCGGCGCCCTGCGCTCCGCTCGCGCCACGGGCCAGGCCGAGCAGCAGCAGGAGCGGCAGCAGGCGGCGAGGCGGGCGGCCCGCGCCCCGGGGCCCCCGGCCCATGCCGCCGCCGCGTCCCTCCTGGCGCGCCCGCGACTCCTCCCGCGGCCCCGAGGCGCCGAGATAAGGCGGCGGGCGCCGCGGGGAGGGGGCCGGCCGGCTGCTTCCGGCGCCGCGCAGGGGAGCGGAGGGCGCCGCGGGGTCCCGGGGAGGCGGAGGGGCGCGCGCCCTTCCTCCCGCCCGCCAGACGCTCGTTCGCTACGTTCCCCTCACCTCCCCGTGCACCTGCTGCGCTCCTGGCGCGAGGTGGCCCGGGGGACACAGAGAGCCACGGTCGGCCCTCTTGGCGCGGAGGTTCCGCAAATGGGAACAGATATCCAGCAAAGAATGACATAGCTGACCCTAGAGTGCCGGCCCGTGCCAGGAGGAAACGTCCGTCGTGCTTCAACCATCTGAACCTGCCTGGGGCTCAGGGGGGCACCCCGGGTGGCGGCGGAAGAGGGGTGAGAGGCAGAAGGAGTGGGAGTCTTCCAGGAGGGGAAAAGAGCTGGGGTGAAGTGGCTGGCGCTCCAAGGGCAAAGTGAGAGGGCAAGAAGCCAAGTGTCCAAACCACCCAAGAGCGACAAACTTAACCAGGTGACAAGATTGAACCAAGCGACAGAGCTGGGTGGGGGGTGGGGGCGACGGGGGGTGGAGCTAACAGGAGTTCCTGCTACACCGAGGATACTCAGCTTGGGCGTCGGAAGGCTTCTCAAGGAAGTAAGCTACGACCCAGAGGATGAAAAGGATGTGGGAGGGGAATATAAACGGTGAGATGGGCATATACCGAGACACAGGGACCTGAGAGTGTATTCTAGAAATGGGGAGAAGGACCTCCTTAGAGTAGGCACAGAAGGTTGGAGAGAGGCATGAAAGCTGCAGAGATAAAATCGACCTCATAAACCAAGGAAAGGAGGTTGCTCAGAAGCTCTAACAGGGTTTTAAGCAGAGAGTGACCTCATCAAGAAAGGCTCCCTTGTCTGCTCGGTGGGACTGGGATTAGGGAGGCGGTAAAACCAGTCTGGGGCTGCTGCAGGAATCCAGGCAAGAGAGGACAAGTCCAGGAGCAGGGCATTGGCAATAAGAGCAAAACAGAGTGGTGTTGGATGGAATCCACTGGATTTTGTGACCAGGAGAATGTGAAGGAAAAGGAAAGAGAAATTAACAGATGTCACCTAAATTTCTGGTTTGGGCAGCCACGGTGATGATGGTGGTGAGAGTCACTGAGATAGAGACCCAAAGGGAGTGTTTGCAAGTTGGGGTAGGGAGAGGCTGTGGGGGCGGGGAAATAAGTTCCAGTTTGAAGGCTTTGAGCTTGTTATGTCTGTCCAAGAGCAGGGCCCCCCACTCCTAAATCCATATCCTCACGTGCTTTCTCTTTCTACCATGAGCCTGCTCTAAATCTAACCACCCATGAGCACACCCATATAAGGGCCAAACTTGTTGTGTAGCCTTAAAAAGAAGTAGTTAAAAATAAACTGCCTAGGCTCTTTTGCAGCATGCTTTCTTGCTAATTATTTTTTGTGAAACAAAGAGAAGAGCATGCTTTGGGGAGATGTAGATGGGCAGTGGGGATACTGTGGTCTGTCCTCTATAATTTAGACAACATTTTCGTTAAGGTCAACGCCTCATGAACTTTGAAATCATGTAATTGTTTCAGCAAAAATGCATTCATTTATGACCTTTTTAAACCAACCTATACTTCTTCTCTGCCATGTCCTCCTGCAGAGTAAATAAATACAATTAAATCTATTTGTGTATATGTGTGTGTGGGTATATATATATACATACATTTTTTGATGACATCAGGAAAAATATTCCAAAACTTGGAAATGGGTAAGTTTACTGGGTCTTTTCAGTGGGGTGCTGGGTGTTCTCTGGTAACCCTTCCAGATGTTACCTAATTCTATTAGGTATTAGGTGGACTTTCTATGACTAGGTTCATCTCATTATACCTAACAGACATCTATCTATATGTATGTGTGTGTGTGTGTGTGTGTGTGTGTGTGCATTCTTCAAATTTTCCTTGAAACTTGATATCTTACTAATTCTCCTTTTTTTAAATTTGTTTAATGTTTATTTATTTTGAGAGAGAGAGACAGAGTGCGAGCGAGGAAGGGGCAGAAAGAGACGGAGACACAGAATCTGAAGCAGGTTCCAGGCTCTGAGGTGTCAGCACAGAGCCGGACGTGGGGCTTGAACTCACGAACCGCGAGATCATGACCTGAGCCAATGTTGGACCCTTAACTGACTGAGTCACCCAGGCGCCCCTCAATTCTCCTTTTTAAAAAAAATTTTTTTTAATATTTATTTATTTTTGAGAAAGAGAGAGACAGAGTGCAAATGGGGGAGGAGCAGAGAGAGGGAAACACAAAATCGAAGCAGGCTCCATGCTCTGAGCTGTCAGCACATAGCCCAATGTGGGGCTGAACTCATGAACTGTGAAATCATGCCTGAGCCACTCAGGTGCCCCACTAGTTCTCCTTTGAAGTCAATATCTTGCTGAGTCCCTCATGAATTAATTCGTTGAATAAAATCTTAGGTTTTCTTTTTGTATTTATGTGATTCGTGTTTTTAATATTTTGAAAAGTTTATATTAGCACAATCCATGTTATTCATATTTTGCGTTAGATTTGTGGCTCTCATCAGTTATTTTATTGGCTCATTTTGTTGTTTTCAAACAAATATTTTTTTTGTAAAAAGAATTACTTCTTACCCAATGGTGAGTTCATGGAATCACAAAATGAAAAATAATCTCCTGGTCGATATGTGTCACTAGAATTAAAACAGAATATTAAACAAGCATTAAATTTGCAGCAGTGGGATTATTGCTGAGAAAATACCTAGCTTAAGGAAAATATCTTGCTTTTAAGAGAACATGGCCAATACACAACACCTTCTTAAAGATAATTTAGAGAGCTCTTTTTGTCCATATCTAGATTTTAATAACTTCATCAAAAACCTTTTGACTTTTGGTTTCAAGATGGCATTGTAAGCCCTGTACGTTCTCTCTCCCCCATTTTCTCAAACCCTAGTAAAGCGGCCAAAGATAACACACACACACACACACACACACACACACACACACACACACACAATTAAACATGCAACAATGCCTTCAAACAAGAAAGGATGACATCAACAAACGAAATAGCTTTGAGGAATGTATTGGATTACATTTGCCACTTGATCTCCACAAAAATATCCACCAAAAGAGAGAGGAGGGAGGGTGAAAAAAATATACCACTTAAATTTTTTTTAATTATATGTACGCTTCAAGTTATTATTTGTACATATTAATATAATGTGCAGATTTTATAATGTTTTAAGATTTAATTGAGAACCACTATGTAGAAATTGTTGGAAAAGATGGAGAGTACACTTCTTACCAATTCAAAACATTTTATTTTGCTCATCTGTGTACATATTGCTTACTACCATCAGCTCCTTCTTCAGGCTTCAGGCTTCCCAAATACCAGTTACCTGGCTCTCCAAAACACTGTCAATTTCCACAGTTTAAAAAAATCATTTTAATTTTTAAAGATTTTATTTTTAAGTCACCTCTACATCCGATGTGGGGCTCGAACTCAACCCCAAGATCGAGAGTCACATGCTCTACCGACTGAGCCAGCCAGGCACCCCTAAGAAAGATCATTTTAAACATTTTTTAAAAAGGCTTTTATAGTAATTTACTCATCAGAGGGCCTTCATATAGTTAGAAAAAATGCTTAAATTCCAGCTAAAATATTGAGATTACTGACCAATATCTAAAGTGTTTTTAAGGGACCTAAACAGACATACAAGATGAAGAGAGCTTCTTAAAGAGACTCCTTCCAGGACAAAATTATTCTACTCTTTGGAAGCACAGGGAAGAAGTTTCTGATAGTTTTAGAATTGCTAATTTGATGCTGTCTCCATCACCAAAATTAGGAAATTGTCAAGTCTATCTGTAACGTATCTTGCTGCACAATTGAAACATTCAACGGCAGCTTGTACACCAAGTTCATGGCATCATTATTCACAATAGCTAAAGGGTTGAGACAATCCAAATGTCCACGGAGAAACACAATGTTGTGTATTCATATATTTTTAAGTCTTAAAAAGAAAGAAAATTCTGACTTCTGCCTCAATATCGATGAATCCTGATGACACTACGCTAAGTGAAACAGGCCACTTTTTATAGGAACAAATATTGTATGATTTCATTCATATGAGGTACTTAGAGTAGCCAAATTTATAGAGAGCAAAAGTAAAAGGGTAGTTGCCTGGGGTTAAGGGTAGAGGGGAACGGGGAATTTGTGTTTAATGGGTAGAGAGTTTCGGTTTTACAAGATGAAAACAGTTCTGTGGACGATGGTGGAGATGGGTACACAGCAATATGAATACACTTAATGCCATTGAACTGTACATTTCAAAATGATTAAAGTCTTTTTTTTTATGTCAGTGACAAAAAAAATGTAGATGACAATCTTTCTTTTTCTTTTACCAGACAAGAACTAACATGTAGGACTTTCCAAATCAGTTTTGGATCCTGGTGACTCTATATGGGATTAGAATTATTAATTCTATTAATATTATTCTATTATTATTATTATTATTATTATTAGAAAGGTCCCTTGGAAAGCCTCATCCCCCAATCCCTGCGACATAAGTGGATGGGATCCCAAGAGACTCCTGAGTGGACTGTGGGGAGTCAGGGGTGTGGGAAGGAGGAAGAGAACCAAATAGAAGGGGAACACCAGTCCACTATCTCTAGGGTTTTTCTTCAGGCTGCCCTTCGCTATGTCTGCTTCCAATGTAAAGTTTGGGGTTTGCCCAGTGGGGGCCCCTCTGGGTACAAGGCCAGAAGGAGAAGGGGACAGGGAGGCTGGGTCCCAAATATTCTGGAATTCTTCTGGAAAAATCCCTTGCTTTGCTTGATCATCACACTACTGACCGGAAGTGATGTACTGCTTTTCCCAGAGTCTGGCTTGGGAACACCACTAGCAGCTCTGCAAATGTTAGGTAAAGTGCTTATAGGTTTGTTTCAGGAATGGCTTAAATATCCTATTGTTATGAGTTTGAAATACTCTGGCATTGAACTTCTTGCTTAAAGTTTGCATTAACAGGAATGATTTTCATGTTTGAAGACTTTGTTAAAAAGAAAACCACATGCCCAAAAGGGTGTCCATGGGCCAACTCCCCAAATGGGGGCTTAATACCTAATCTAACTGCAGTTTCAACCTCCCCCCAAAATGTAGTCTAAATGGGTCAGTCAGGAATTTTCCCAGAAGAGCTGATGAGTCTGTCACATGAGCCCTCTCCACCTCTAAAGGAAGATGAGGTAATCTGCACGATAAGATCCCTTGCTCTTCCCCCTAAGGGAAAGTAACCTTAGGGCGCCTGGGTGGCTCAGCCAGTTGAACATCTGACTCTTGGTTTCCCCTAAGGGCATGCTTTCTCAGTTCAGGAGTTCGAGCTGCCAGCCTGGGCTCCATTTACAACAGTGTGGAGCCTGCTTGGAATTCTTTCTCTGCCCCTCCCCTTCTCATGCTCGCTCTCACGCTCGGGCTCTCTCTCTCTCTCTCTCAAAATAAATAAATAAAACTTAAAGAAAAAAGCAGGCTTGCCCGCAACAATCCTGTTCTTTTACTAATAACTTTCTTGCCCCGCCCTCCTTCCCATAAAACCCTTCCGCTTTGTGCAGCTCCTCAGAGTTCTTCTGGACTTGCTAGCTGGGATGCTGCCCAATCCACGAATCATTTAATAAGGCCAATTAAATCTTCAAATTTACGTGGCTGAATTTTGTTTAACATTTTAAATTACGCTGATTGAAAAATTGTGTTTGAAATAGGTAAAAGTGGGGACACCTGGGTGGTTCAGTCCCTTAAGCGTCTGGCTCTTGATTTCGGCTCAGGTCATGATCTCATGATTCGTGGGTTCAACCCCCAAGCTGGGCTCTACGCTGACAGCAAGGAGCATGCTTGGGATTATCTCTCTGCCTCTTCCCCCACTATCACAGGCGTGCCTGTGCTCTCTCTCTCTCTCTCTCTCTCTCAAAATAAACAAAAAATAAATAAAAGAAACAGATAAAAGTGAGTCCCTCTATATCACCCCACTGCACATCCACACACAGCTACCCCTCCCTAGCTGACATGACATCTGAGAACACCGGAAGGCCACCTTGACCTTGAAAGGAGCCACACTGACCTTCCCAGAACAGAGGTCTCATCTCAAGCAGATGTGTGGACACTGATAACAAGGACGTGTCTGTGGAGAAATGCCCCTGCTTCTGTCTCTAAGTCAAGCAAAGGTAGACTTCTCCTTCTTGGATGCTCAGAGAATTCCAGATCCCTCGCTGCCTTGTAAGGAACAGCAGGATTATTCTGCTTTCTGTACCACATCTCCTCCTCCCGCCAAACAGGCACACAGACCATACACCCAGCCTGGACTTAGTTTGTGGAACTTGGGTCGCAAATACACTATTTGCTGCTGCACATGACTGGGCTGGAACCAGGGCTATCAGACGCGTAGCCCACCCAAAATGCCAGTGTTCTTAGAAAAGCAAAACAAGCATGGGTCAGGGGGTGCCTGGTGGACCAGCCTGTTAAGTCTCTTACTCTGCTCAGGTCATGATCTCACAGTTCACGAGTTCAAGCCTCGCATCAGGCTCTGTGCTGTGCAGAGCCTGCTCGGGATTCTCTCCCTCTTTTTCTGCCTCACTCTCTATCTCTCAAAATAAATAAACATTTAAAAAAGAAAACCTTGGAAGATTATCCATTCCAACTTGTACTCAAAAAAAAAAAAAAAAAAAAAAAAACGACAACACGGGGCACCTAGGTGGCTCAGTCAGTTGAGCATCTGACTTCAGCTCAAGTCATGATCTCCCGGCTCACTGCTGTCAGCCTGTCAGCACCAAGCCTGCTTCGGATCCTCTGTCCCCCTCTCTCTGCCCCTCCCTGGCTTGCACTCTTCCCCCAAATAAATAAATATTTAAAAAAACATGGTTGGGAAGGGATGGCTCAGGAAAGCGGGGAAGGCTCCTGGCACCGCAGACCCCTTCCCTCTCACCTCCCACCGGCACTTGATTTCCCATGGGACTCAGACGCCCTGTGATCCCACCAGCAGAAACTGGAGGAGCAGATGTGGATTTGGGAACCAACTCCAGACACTCTAACAGACTGAAGTTCACGTTCCAGTATTGGTGCATCCTCCCTCTGACCTCAGTGAGACTGGGGCTCTGTCACCCAGTCTGTCACGCGCGCGCGCGCGCACACACACACACACACACAGAGTCACCTGCTTCACTTGAGGAAGCCTCAGCTGTCGGTCTGTTTGTTCCACAAACTCGGAAAGGAAGCCTACTGACAGCCCATTTCCGGATCCAGGATCAGCCCCAGGACTCTGTGCAGTTACCCACAGCCCTAAGGAGAAGTGGGGCACGCCCAGCAGTGACAAACACAATTGCGGAGGAAGCCCACAACAGATTTTGTGTGATAAAGAGCAGCTGACAGTGAGACCTGTATCACTGACCTTGGCAAATAGTGCAACCTTCAAAATATAAACACTTTATTCAATGATTTTGCAGTGCACTTAGCTGCAAGTTTTGCCGGTTTCTTTGCTTACCGCTGTTTTTTTACGTCCTAGGTCTTCCACTCTCTCCTCCCCTCCTCCTCTTTAAACTTCTGGTACATCTTTGAGCATGTCTTTTAGGAAGTTTACCTGGATGGTCAACTTTCTGAATCTTTGCATGTCCAACTCTGTCTTGATTTTGCTTTCAAAATTTCATTGTAGATTAACTGAGTATAGAATTCTGAATTCAAAATAATTAAAAGGTAGTTTAATGGGGTCTGGAATTTTCCCTTGAAATTTAGCCTTCCTTCTAGCTTTAGTGTTGCAGATGAGAACCCCAGGCTAACTCGGTAATCAGCTCCTTCTAGGTGATGTGTCTCCCTGACCCCCCATCCTGAACTTTAGGGATTTTCTCTTTCCCCTTGGAATTCAGAAATTTCATGAGGATGTAGTTTTTCATTATTCTTACCCAGCACTCATTGGACCTTTTCATTTTATAGATTTAAGCCTTTCTTTGGCAGAGACATCTGCTTTTTCTTTAGATTCTTTGATTATTTCATTCTCTCAATTCTTTTTATGTATATCCCTTCTGGAATTCATGGTAGGCAACTTCTAAAAGGCAATTTCTCCATGATCCACCTCTTCTTTGGCTTTATCCACTGAATGTGGGAGACCAGCCTAATCACTAATTCTACCTGAGATCCTGAGATCACTCTGTTCACTAATTTGACCTTCATCCAGAGCTATTCTGCTCTTCAGTCCATCTGTTGAAAAAAATTTTTTATAACTTTTTTAAGTAAGCTCCATGCCCAGTGTGGGGCTTAAACTCATTCCCTGAGAACAAGAGTCACATGCTCTACCAACTGAGCCAGGCACCCTGTTGAAGTATTTTTTATTTCAGCAATCATGCTTTTAATTTCCAAGAACTCTGTTTCTTTTTTATGAAGTGGTTTTTATGTCTGTAGAGGTGATAACATCTTGAATTCCCTTGAGTATGCCAACTATCGTATTTTAATGTTCTTTTCTTTCCTGATTAACTGTTTCGTCAGGAGGTTGTTCATTTACTTGTAGTTCGATGAATCTTCTGCTGGCTTTCCGCAGTTGTTTCATGATTTTTGACTTTTCTTATTTTTTCCAAGGGAGTCTTGTCTATTTAGAAGTTTGGATATACTTCCTCTGCCCAGGTGAGAATTTCTGCTTGCTTGCTTTAAGAGTTTTATTTTTTTAAGTAGGCTCCATACCCAACATGGGGCTTGAACTCATGACTCCAAGATCAAGATTTATGTGTTCTACAGACTGAGCCTGCCAGGAGCTCCAGGAATCTGTGCTTTCTTAGGAGTAAGGGGAGATTTGGTTACAGTAGTCCTAGCTCCAGTGGTCTTGGGGGTGGAAGGGGGAACCTGGACAGTGGCTACTTTCTCTGGCTCTAGTGTCTTCTCTGGGAGCCTCTTGTAGCATGACTCTCATCTTTTTTTTTTTTTTATTTTTTAAATGTTTATTTATTTTGGGGGGGGGGCGTGGAGGAGGGGCAGAGAGAGAGGGACACAGAATCTGAAGCAGGCTCCACGCTCCAAGCTATCCCCACAGAGCCCCCACAAGTGGCTCGAACCCATGAACCATGAGATCATGACCTGAGCCGAAGTCAGATACTTAACTGACTGAGCTGCCCAGGGGT
The DNA here is from genome assembly GCA_028646485.1 of Cryptoprocta ferox. Lineage (NCBI taxonomy): Eukaryota > Metazoa > Chordata > Mammalia > Carnivora > Eupleridae > Cryptoprocta > Cryptoprocta ferox. Next base: position 20,767,528 of record CM053568.1, on the reverse strand, counting down.
CCCTCACGACTCTCATCTTATTTGGTAAGCAATAAGCTTTACTCCGAATTTTCACTTGAGGAAAAAATTTAAAACTCTCCAATCCCAAAGCATAGATGTTTATAGCTCATGGATTAATTACCGTCTCACCATCATACCAGTTCCTTCTCCCTGTCCCTGCTGTCTCTGCACTTGGAGTCATTCTGCAGTTCTAATTAGAAAGTTCACTTTTTTGGAGATCCTCTCTTTCTGCTTGCATGGGGCTGTAGGTACATTGGCTCTTTCATGTTTTTATTAGTCTGATCACATTTGCTTTATATTTTCCATTAATCATCTCTACTTTGGTGCTCTGATAATTCCCTACTTGGATTTTCAGTGCTTTCAAGTGATTCCTTTTTTTCTCCCTCACCTAAAAAATTGAGATATAATTTATACTCAGTGAAACACACAAATATTAAGCTTACATTTCTACTTCTGAAGGCCCCCTGTAAGTTACTTTTTATCACTTATTCGTCTGTCTTTCCCACTAGACTGTAAGTTGCTCAGCGACATGGCAAGTGCTTTGTTAACCAGCTATCCCTGTATCTGGCAAACTCCTAGTACCCAGTAAGTGTACTACATATTTGGGGAAGGATGGAAGGCTGGAAGGAAGGAATGGAGTCAGTCACTGTCAGTCCTATGTTGCCAGTGGGTGTTAATATTCACCTCAGCTGCACATCCTTGGAGCAAGCCGATGTGGAAAATCTTCAGATTACTCATCTCCCGACGTGTCTAATTTCCTGTTCATTCAAGGGCTCAGTGGTTCCTAGACGATATATCCCCAGGTGACTGTCTCCCAAACTGTCTCCAGGACTCTGAGACACCTCACATTGTACTGACTTGCTCATGCAGTTGCTTTAAAATGGATATGAGCAAGAAACTTTGAATCTGTGCCAAAGAGGGTAATGGAAAATAAAGCATGTATTAACCAGTTCAAAAGATTTCTTATGCTTTGATTTTCCCTGGCAGGTTTTTGGAATCGACCCTATGCACTCACAGATAGTTTTTAAATCAAATTATTCTTTCTCATCATGGTAGCTACTTCTTAAACTCGATTTGCCAATATCAGCCACAATGTTGGGCTGACAGGCCAGAAACCTTAGATGCTCACATGTCATGTGAGGTTGTCACACATCATCTCAGTCACACCCACTGCACCTGCTCAAACAGGGCAACTCACTAACTCACCAGCTGCTGTTACAATTCTTCTTTCCCGGGGCCCTCGCCCTCATAGCCCTGCTGCGTACTATCTAAGAGGCTTCTTCTTCGAGGAACTTTAAATTATCCAAAATGTTGAAAGCAAAATTGGAATTTTTTGGCTCCCATAACCTAAAATATTCAAAGACAGATCTGACCTAAGGTTTTCTCCAAACTCAAACGGTGCTTCTGGAATCCAGTTTCTTCTTCTTGGCTCCGCTTGCTCCTGACAATCATAACATGGTTCTTGCCATAGACGTTCTTAAATCGTCTCAGCTTCAAATTCAGTGGACAGAGAAAGCTTCTCTTCCCCAAGAGTGTCACAAAAGCCTTGAGCCTGTTTATGCCTGGGGACAAGTACCCATAGTTACAACAAACACACCACTGAACTGGATAACAGGGCCAATAATTAGCCTGGAGCCACCTGGGCTCACTGAGTGTGAGGTCAACCTCATCCAAATCCCAAAGACAGAGCTGGAGAGGAGTGGTTCCGGATGGAAATACAGAGGGATATTTTATCAGCAGGAAAGAGGGTGCAAGGCACAAAAACAGCAGGTGTGATACAACGTATGAGCATACTGGCTATTCTGAATCCCTCTCTTCACAATTTAGTGAACATGCATTTCCACAAATCCTCATTTGAGCTGGCCTCCCTTTCCATATGATATTTGAGGGTGTGGTTTTGAATCTCCAACCATTCTCAGTAACTCCTTTTGGTTTCGTTTGATTGATTACTTGATTTTTATTTTTACATTTAAGTAGGCTCCATGCCCAATGTGGGGCTTCAACTCACAAGATTGATCTCTCTGAGATCTCTCCGAGATCAAGAGTCGCATGTTCTACTGACGGAGCCAGCCAGGTGCCCCTGTTGTTGTTGTTGCTTTAAACTATATCTACTTAAGGAGTTATTTATATCCAAAGTTGAACGCAATTCTTTTTTTTTAATTTTTTTAATGTTTTATTTATTTTTGAGACAGAGAGATACAGAGCATGAGCGGGGAGAGAGAGAGGGAGACACAGAATCCAAACAGGCTCCAGGCTCTGAGCTGTCAGCACAGAGCCCGACGCGGGGCTCGAACCCAGGAACGTGAGATCATGACCTGAGCCGAAGTCGGAGGCTTAACCGACTTGAGCCACCCAGGCGCCCCGAACGCAATTCTTTGAGAACAGTCTGACTAGTGTAGAATCAAGTGTCTCTTTCCCCCCAAGTGCTGATAGTAGACCCTTGTAATACACTTGAATTTTGCATAACTCAGGTATAGAACCTTAAATGCACACCCATTACACTTTACCTTTTTAGATGCAGTCCGTTGAAGCACCCTCTGGTCTTTTAGAACCTGATGACTCCTGGGGTGCCTGGCTGGCTCAGTGGGTTGAGTGTCTGATTGGGCTCAGGTCATGATCTCATGGTTCGTGGGCTCAAGCTCCACCTTGGGCTCTGTGCTAACAGCTCAGAGCCTGGAGCCTGTTTTGGATTCTGTTTCTCCCTCTCTCTCTCTCTGGCCACTTCCCGCTCATGCTCCATCTATCTCTCAAAAACAAATAAACATTGGCTTTCTGGAAACCAACTCTCCACCTCCCTCAAGAATAATGAGCCTGAAGTCACCTCAGGCTAGCTTCCAGGACCTCTCTAGGATGGTCTAAAAGGGGAGGTACCAGGCAAGGAGACTCCATGGCTTCCTTATACTACACACTATATTTGTAGCCTCTGCAAAGATGTAGGAAGGACTGTGGTGTATACACCAACCTAGTTTTCAACAAGCATTTCTGTCTGGCTTAAACAAAGACCTATGGGGGCTTCAAAAAGGGGCTTCTGGCTGCCAAGATTAGGAATGGTATCATTAAGAAGGCCTTCAAGCAAGACCCTAAAAGATCGGTAGGTTTTCAACAGGTGAAAATGGGATCCCAAAAGGGAACACAAGATAGAAAAGGGCTTTTCTCTAAAAAATCTGCACATGAAGAAATTTGCTGGGGTGCCTGGGTGACTCTTGATTTCAGCTCAGGTCACGATCTCATGGTTCCTGAGACCAAGCTCTGTGTCGGGCTCTGTGCTGACCATGTGGAGCCTGTTCTGGATTCTCTCTCTCTCTCTCTCTCTCTCTCAATAAATAAATAAACAAACAAACATTTGTTTAAAAAAATTTTGCTGGAGAATGGAGGTATCTGATTTGTCATGGACACACAGAAGAAAGGCATAAATTAAAACGAAGCTAAAAGGAAAATCCTGCCTGTTCTCAGCCTTAAGCCTTCATGTTCTCACTTCCCTAGGAAATGTCTCCAAGCCAGGATACTCTTTAATTGTCCATCCTGAGCCCTGTTTTTCAGAGGACCCTGCATGTTATAATCGTATTCTTAAAAATTAAAAATTTTAAAGATTTTTTAAAAGCAATCTCTGCACTCAACATGGGGCTCAAACTTAGAACCCCAAGATCAAGAGCTGCATGCTCTACTGACTGAGCCAGGCAGGCATCCCCCAAGTTAAATTTATTAATGTCCAAAATAGCATTTCATCATCTAATCATAAAAGTAATATATGTACAAAAATTTTTAATATATGTAAATTATGGATTAACAAAAAATTTTTAATGTTATTTATTTTTGAGAGAGAGAGAGAGAGAGAGTGGGGGAGGGGCAGAGATAAAGGGAGACACAGAATCTGAAGCAGGCTCTAGGCTCTGAGCTGTCAGCACAGAGCCTGATGTGAGGTGTGAACTCACAAACTGTGAGATCATGACCTGAACAGAAGTCTGACACTTAACGAACTGAGCCACCCAAGTGCCCCTTGATTTTTTTTTTTAATGAACTGTCTTTTATTAGGCTCAGACCAGGAGTCTGAGAGTCTTCAGGACCTCTGTGTGTTTATTAATTTTCTTCTCGACCTTCTTTTAGGCCTGTCTCATTAGCCTTGTGAGCTGCTCTTCCTTTAGATAATGGATCGTGGTCTTCTTCCTCTTCTTCAGGGTTGCTGTCATCGCCTGGTTCTTCCAGCCAGCCTTGAGAGCAGGTACCCGGTTCAGGCAAATTCTCCTGCACGCTACCGACGTATAACGTTGAGGGAAGTAGGAACGACCCCCTTCTTCTTTTTGTTGTAGGCCAGTGGGGCCCATTGAACACCTTGAGGTGCTTAGGGAAGCCTGACCTCAGCCGGTATTGGAGACAGCCTGCCTCGAACCTTCATAAAGAATAGCTGGAGGCAAAGAAGTGGTAGCGGCCACAGGATGGGCTGGGGATCATTCTCTTGCAGAAGAAGGCCAGGTACTTTAATGTGTTTCTGTAGAAAATGCCAGAAATGTTAATGCCCTCACAGTGAGTGATCATTATCTCCTGGCTCAGTGGTACCTGTTTGGCCACAATGGCTGCCAGTAGCCCTGGGAGATGCCTGCGCCATTGGTCACCAGGACCTGTCCTCTGCCATCTTCCGTGGCCTCCTGGGAAAGTGGAATGTTTTAATACAGAGAAATTATAAAGAAGAAAAGAAAGACTTGTCATGAACATTAAAATTATCTTATTGAAAGTCACACAAGTGCCCTCTCACTCAGGATCCTACTCTTAGCATTGGCATAAGCACTCTGTAACTCTAAACATCCACCCCATGATCAACCCCATCCAGACTCAGGAAATCCTTCTCCACTTCTCGTGCCCCATATTCCTGAAACAAGAGGCAGCAGCTTCCAAATGCCCTGAAAGTTTCTCACTGTATCACTGCTGACTTAAGACGCAGACGCTTCAAACTACAGGAAGGATTGAAATCTGAAAGTACATCAAAAGGAGAGAAGACAGATTCACTACCTTATAAATCCTTTCTCTGGGATGGTACGAATGTCAGATTCTGGCATGATAAGGTACCATTTCCCAGTAGTGTTCAGTATCCACGTTGTTTTTTTTTTTTCATGTTTTATCCAAATATTGGCTCTACAGGTACTTAGAGACTCGCACAGTTTTTGCAACAATTGCTCATGACAGCTGATAAAACATTTTGCAAGAGTAACAGTTCACATGACTTTTAAATTTGTAAATATATAGATCTAGATCTAATGCATACGAAGCAGATACCAGTTCTTTATGTTGGCAACAAAATGAATACTGATGGCTAGAATCGTAAATTTTTATAAAAATATTAAATAAGATTTAATTAAATCTTTAAAATTAAAAGTCAGCTTTATTTAAGTGATTTTGACTTAAATATTGATATTGTCTAATCTTAATTTGAATTTTACTCTTAATTTTAACAGAGGATTTTTAATGCAACATACATTCAAATGCTGTACCCTGTGAACACAATTAAAAAAAGATTTTTAATCCTGAATGATTAAATCTGGCCCACCACCTGTTTTTGTTTTGTAAATAAAGTTTTATTGGAACACAGCTATACTGCTCATCCTTTACATGTTGTCTCGTGGCGGCTTTCATGTTACAGTGACCGAGTTGAGTAGTTTTCACAGAAACCATATGGCCACAAAACCTAAAATTTTTACTATCTAGTCATTCATAGAAAAAGTTTGCCAATCTCTGCTTTGGATGATTATTGCCAAACGAATACAAATTATGTGAAAGTCTCTAATATATCAACATAGTTTTGCTGAAATGAATTTTAAAAATTTATGGAATATGTATATACAAATTATAAATTATGAATGTCTTTATTTTATTACTTATCCAAACATCACTGGCTTCTCAACAGAACACCCAGACACGTGTGATATTGGTAGTCCTCTTTAAGAGCCTGCCAACTTTCAGCTGCATAAAAGCCAGAGCTTTTCACATATTTTTCTTTTTTATATTTAGGAAGGTATGTTTTTCCATATGAGATATGTGTACTCTTGCCCTGGGCTCTGCGAATACAGGGGCAGGCTTGCCAGAGTGTACTTTGAAATGTACCCCTGTTCTGCCATATTGGAGGCTGAGCCTGGATGCTGGAGCTTGGGAGATGGCCCCTCCCTGTGCCTTTGATGGGAGTTTGTACAGAGTGCACAACCCCAGAACTGTAGCACACCTTGCCCTGTGCCCTGCTTCGAGATGGGTGGCCATTAAGACATTTGGACAGACTCCGTCCTCCCCAGAAGGCTCTTCCCTCTGCAGTTGGCCAGATGGGACCCACTTTGTCCCGGAAGCCCATGTCGGTCTCCAGGCCAGGTGTGTGGGAGGCTCTGGCATGGGAAAGCGCTCCAGAGGGCTGGGTCAGTGCTGAAACAGCTCAGCCACCCACACAGGCAGCCCTGCGTTTCCTTCCACAGCTATGGTCTTCTGGCCACTGGCCAAGCTCTCCTCTGCCTGCCCAGCAGATCCTACATGCCAGCAATGCTCTTGGTGCCTGTAGGGGCTGTGTAACTCAATACGTGAGGCTGACGCTCAGGGCACATCCTTCTCTGCTGCTGGGGGAGACAACCATTCACGAAATGTTGGCAAACTTTTCCTTAACTGTTGCCAGATTTAGCAAATAAAAGTCCCAGATGCCCAGTTAAATTTGATTCATAAATGACAAATGCTGTTTCAGTATAAGTATGTCTCATACAATAGTAGTATATATTAAAAGTATGTGTCACTTCTCAGACAAGGCATTTAAGAACTGGGGCATTCGAGAGTCATTGCTCTTCTGCTGAGGACACTTTGGAGGTTGTGTGATTTAGATACGCTAGAGGATGGGTGGGGCACCTGGGTGGTTCAGTCGGTTAGGCGTCTTGACTTCAGCTCAGGTCATGATCTCTCAGTTCAGGAGCTCAAGCCCTGCATCAGGCTTTCTGCTGTCAGCACAGATCCTGCTTTGGATCCTCTGTTCCCCCATCCCCCCACCCCCCCCCACCCCGGTCCCTCCCTGCTCTCGCTTTCTCTCTCTCAAAAATAAACATTTATATATATATTTAGATAGATAGATAGATAGATAGATATAGATAGATAGATAGATAGAGGATGGTTGCCCAGCTCATAGAAATGAACTTTTATTCATAGCTGGAAAGTTGTTAATTTTTAGGATTTATCTGTTACCACAGCATCACCTAGACCCTTCTGACTGTTGTATCATTCAAGACCCTGCCCAGACGTCACTCTGGCTTCTTCCTCTTCCATTGTGCACTTCTCATGTTTTATGAACCCCTCGTTTCCAATGCTTAATAAATGTCTGCTTAGTTCTCTCTCTCCTCTAACCAGGGCACAAGAGCCTTACCTTATTGGACTTTGTGATCACAGGATCTGACATAGGAAGTGCTTTAGTGTGTGCTGAATGAATGAATGGCCAGGAGTTCTCTCCAAATTTGTCTTGGTATCACCAAGAACGTTACCTCTTTAGGTTTTATCTCCATTATTCCTTAAATAAAGGACCACCTCTCTTTAAATAGGTCTGCAATCTTGGGAAATTCAATTACGTGTATCTGTGTTATTTATATAGTGACTGGTCATTAGAAGAGCAAGAGATTGTAGGTGATGACATTCATTCTTAGTCACAAATTAAAAGAGAAACATGACAATGACATTTCCACTGTGAGAGAAAAGGTCACCTGGCATTCAGAAGCCCTAATTGCAAGACTGTGTTTACATTCTAATCATCTATATTTTCTGGAGATGTCATTGCTACTTATGCAGAAAGGCTGGGGTCCACAGTCTACTTAGAAGAAAAAAGGAATTGTTATTTCCCTAAAAATTTAGATCAGTGATTCTCAACCAGGAAGTGGGAGGGGTGCATGCATATCAGAATCTCAGAATGGGGGAAAACATCAAAAATACTTTGATTCTGGGGTGCCTGGGTGGCTCAGTGAGTTAAGTGTCCAACTTTGGCTCAGGTCATGATCTTGCGGTTCGATGGTTCTAACTCCATGTGAGGCTCTCTGCTGACAGATAGCTCAGAGCCTGGAGCCTGCTTTGGATTTTGTGTCTCCCTCTCTCTCTGCCCCTCCCCTGCTTGTGCTCTCTCACTCTCTCTCAAAAATAAATACACATTAAAAAATAATTTTAAAAAATAAAAAAAAATTGATTCTACTGTGAAAAGTCATTTTTTAATACAAAATACAGAGAGATTCAAGTGTGACACTCTAGGCTGTGAGGCATGTGGAGAATATGGAATGGGAAAGCAGTCAGGACAAGCTGCAGAATTGAGGCGGTACTCGGTACACATCTGATAGCCAAAGGGTGTCATTCGTGTTGCGAGTTTGGTACCATCTGTGATGTGGTACAGTTCCCACTGCAAACACAAAGTCAGTATTCTTTGTTTTAAGGGGAGTGGAGGTTTTTATTTTAAAGCAAGTTTTTATTTGGAGTTCTTAAGATGTGGCAAAAAAAAAAAAGAGGGGACTTTGATGAGGACAGAAAGATGAAGAAGCAGAGGCAATTCTGTTTGGAGGTTTGCCTGTGAAGGGGAAGATGAGACATAGAAGGGTAAGCAAAGGAGCTTTGGGAGTTTTATTTTCTTGTTTTAAGATTGGAGAGACTTGGGGCGCCTGGGTGGCTCAGTCGGTTACCAGCATCTGACTTCGGCTCAGGTCATGATCTCACAGTCCATGGGTTCGAGCCCTGCGTCGGGCTCTGTGCTGACAGCTCAGAGCCTGGAGCCTGCTTCAGATTCTGTGTCTCCCTCTCTCTCTGCCCCTCCCCCACTCGCTCTCTGCTCTGTCTCTCAAAATAAAATAAAGACATTTAAAAAAATTAAAAAAAAAGATTGGAGAGACTTGAACACTTAAAAAAATTTTTTTTAATGTTTATTTATTTTTCAGAGAGAGAGAAACAGAGCATGAGTGGGGGAGGGGCAGAGAGAGAAGGAGGACACAGAATTCGAAGCAGGCTCCAGGCTCTGAGCTGTCAGCACAGAGCCCTATGCTGGGCTCAAACCACAAACCGGGAGATCATGACCTGAGCCAAAGTCAGACGCTTAACCGACTGAGCCACCCAGGTGTCCCGAGACTTGAGCACATTTAAAGGCTGATAGGAAAATCCAGTACAGGAGATGAGGTGGAAGAAGCAGGAGAGAACGGAGAATGGATACAGAGAATAGACTGTGCATAGAGTGAGATCTCGGGGGAAGGGAGAGGGATGAAGAAATTGAACAGATGAGGGAAAGAGGTTAAGAAGGACTAAGAATTGGGGCATCTGCGTGGCTCAGTCGGTTAAGTGTCCAACTTCGGCTCAGGTCATGATCTCGCAGTTTAGTTTGGTTTGTGAGTTCGAGCCCCGCATGGGGCACTCTGATGTCAGCACACAGAGCCTGCTTCGGATCCTCTGTCTCCCCCTCCCCCTCTCAAAATACACACACACACACACACACACACACGCACGCGCGCACACACATACACACACACACACACACACAGAAATAAGAGACAAATAATTGGTTTGAGAGTCCCTGGTGGGTTGCTGGGGACTGCAGGCCATCATGGTAATCAGGGGGTAGGTTGAAAACTGGATTTATTTGCCTTTTTTTTATGAATATCTGAATACCAATGCTAAATTTGTACAAATTTCTGCAGTTCCATACTGAAGTTTGTGGGTGGCCAAAGAAATTCACTTGGCTAAATTTGGAAACTATTATCCTACTTTGGGGTGAAGCTAACATTTTCAAACTTTTCAAAAATGGCTAGCTTGCAATTGAGCTTGTTTTGTTTGGAATATAGAATTGAAGCCCTGAAGACACTGACTCTGAGCTATAAAGGCTCAAATACCAACCTTGTTCATTCTGTTAAGCATGTGTTACAAAAATCCATTTCTAGATTATTCCAGTTGATATCAGAATGTCTTTTCATTTGTGCATCTTGATGATGTTCTAAAGGACAAGGATTTTGAAAGTGGTTTCCAAGAAAAACAAATTCCAACCTCATTCTAGTCCAGCTGCAGGATACACTCAGGCTAATTTTTCCTTGTGTGTGGGGAGGTAGATGCAAATTTCCTTTGTGAAACTCGGGGAGGGGGGGAGGGAAATTCTTCCTTCCTGATTTTCAGTCTTTGCCAGAAAATGCCCCAAGAACAGCTTAAGTGATACAGCGTTGAGTCAGCTGCATAAGAAAACATTTAGAAAAGCAAATTGGAGAATTTAGGGATGAACTTGTTCCCTGATTATCACAGAGAAGAGACCTGATTTTGTATGCCATGGTATCATTTCCATCAACGTATGAGGCCAAGCTGATCTGTCTGCACCTCTGGCCACATAAACCAAACAGTGGCAGGCTGTGCCTTCCACCCTACCTAAGATGCAAGACTTGTTATGGGAGCCAGTACACTCAGTGCTCACATCGATAGTACCTTACTACGATCAAAAACAGAAGTTTTTAAAGACCAAACTACATTTGTTCTCAAAGGTTGCCATTGCTTTGTTTTTAGCCATGATGTTTACATTAGTGTAAACTGTCTAATGAGCCTAAAGGGTGGTGGTGGGGTTGTAAGTTTATCAAAGGAGAATAAAGAAGAATTGAGGGAAAACTGCTCTAAACAGAAAAAATAGTGCCAAGAATATCCGCAGAGTCTCTACCATGCTGACAGCAACTTCCTTAATTTCAAATTCCTTGTCTAGTTGGAGGGAGTATCTGGTTCTATAAGGAGAGTGACTTTAGGATGAGAAACACTTTAGCGTGAAGACATTTTAGATTGTGGGCTTTGGATCTGAGACAGATGGGCAGGTTTCCCTTGTCCATCTGACCCTTTTACGCCCACTGAGAGCGTTAATTCCAGATGACTCGCCAGAACTTTTGTGGATTGCCTGGTGTCCGAGTAGGACCATGGCAACTCATGAAGCTTTCTCTAGCTTTATGCTAATTTCCATCATTTTCTGGCCAAACCACTGTTTACCTGACATTTCTGTCAGATGATGGTATAATAAATATTAGGACCCACCTCCCCAGTTTAAGACATCTTTGGCTTCTTCCAAACCTAGCTAAGGTGATTAGCTCTTATGGCAGAGACAAAGGAACATAGCAATCTTTCTCTTCAACTGGATTTTCTAGCTTCAGCCTTCTATCAGGGCTACAACCATAGGCTCTCAGGGAAGGGGGAAATATCTATTCACTGGAGATTAATGTAGAACTTCTGGATCATTTCCTGGACTGTTGGATGACTGTTCAATAATAGGTAACTTTGGATAACATTTATTGTATTGCAGGCACTATCCTAAGCACTTTATAAATAGTAACTCATTGATGCCTCACAACAACTGTATGAGAAGGGTATTATTATCATCCTCACTTTCTCTTTAAGTAAGCTCTACACTCAACGTGGGGCTTCAGCTCACAACCCTGAGATAGGAGTCGCATGCTGTACCAACTGAGACAGCCAGGTGCCTCTATCATCTTCATTTTACAGAGAGGCAACCAAAGGACCAACTGCAATGGACTGAATTGTGTTCCCCAAAATTCATATGTTGAAGTCCTAACCACCAATGTGACTGTATTTGGAAATGGGGGTCTTCAAGGAGTAGATTAAGGTTAAATGAGGTCATGAGGGCAGGGCCCTAATCCAACAGGACTGGTGTCCTTATAAGAGGAATAAGAGGAAGAGACACGAGGGATACATACACACAGAGGAGGGCCATGTGAGAACTCAGCAAGAGGATGACTGTCGGCAAGCCAAGAGGAGAGGCCTCAGGAGAAACTAAATTTGCTGACAACTTGACCTGGGACTTCCAGCTTCCAGAATGGTAAGAAGATTAATTTCTGTTATTTAAACCACGTAGTCTGTGGTATTTTGTTGTGGCAGCTAGCAAACTAACATACCAAGAAACTAAGAAATTTGCCCAGGATCACACAGCTCTTAAATGGTACAGCTAAGATTTGAACCCGCGTGGTCTGGCTTCAGAAATCATACTCTCAACCTTTTTCTGTCTTCATCCAATGAATTAACACCACACTTCTCAACAGAAACAATGTAAGCCACAAGTTTGAGCCTCACATGTAATTCACAATTTTCTAGCAGTCACATTTAAAAAACAGATGAAATTAATTTTAATAATGTATTTTATTTAACCCAACGTACCAAAGTATTATTTTAGCATGTAATCAGTATGAAGTTACTAATGAGATAGTTAACACTCTTCTTTTGTACCAAGTCTTCTAAATCGAGGGTTTATTTTATACTTACAGGATATCTCAATTTGGACCAGTCACATTTCAAATTAGCCACACATGGCTGGTGGCCACCATATTGGACAGCATAGGACTAAAGCATTCATGGCTCTCCACTGTGCACAAGACAAAGTCAAGTCTCCACCCACATTTCTAGCTTCATGTCCTTCTAAGCTGTAGACTTTTTAAGCTCCTAAAATTGGCAATACTTAAATGTTAGCTTTCCAATCACACCATGCTGCTTTTCAGCTTGGTATCATGCTCTCCCCATTGTCTGGATGCCCTTCTTCTCATCCATCTGGCTTTTTCCTGCCTCGTGTAGATACCCTGTTCAGGTCTTCTTTCCTCCAGGAAGTCTTTCCTACAGCCCACACTGAATTGGATGCTGCTGCTGCTGCTGCTTCTTCTTTTTTGTTTATTTATTTATTTTGAGAGAGAGAAAGCATGTGCGAATGTGCACAAGCGGGGAAGGGGTAGAGAGAGAGAATCCCAAGCAGGTTCAGCGAGGTCAGTACAGGGAACTCACGAACCATGAGATCATGACCTGAGCTGAAATCAAGAGTTGGACACTTAACGGACTGAGCCACCCAGGCGTCCTGGATACCTCTTCTATGTGTTTCCTCATAACATTTCATCCTAATTCATCCTGACATTTAGCTCTTATTATACTTATTTGTATATGTGTCTGCCTCCCTGATTAAACTGTGAGCTCAATAGCAGATATGCTTTATTTATCTCTGTGCCCAACACAGAATCTGACACATAACAGGCAACAGTAAACGTACGTGGAGTTAAACTGAACTTAATCCACATGCTTTGGCATACAAGATTCTTCATCCTGGTTGACCAGAATTTTCCCCAAATCATGAGGAAACCAGGCACAGGCCTCCTGAAGGGAAATATAGGTGGGCACTAGAACTACCAAGGGGTAAATGTGGGTGTGTGGGTGTGGAGTCCATAAGACTCCTTAAATAAACATAAAATCAAAGTAAAATCAAATTTTCTATGCAAAAACAGTGTCAATAGTCAGCTCTTCAAATTTCACCATGAGACCTACTGAGAAGCCAAAGCTAGTTTATTGTTCACCTCAGTAAGCTTTGAAAAAGCTTTGGCAGTGTCTCAGATGGTCTCAGATGGAGGGAGTACGGTCAGAACTAGGTGGAAGTTTGATTTAAGACAGGTTTTTCAAAGAAGCGGTGGAGGGGGGCGGCGGGAGTCTTCGTTAGGACTGGGTAAAGGTCACGATATCACAGTCCAGGATTGGTGTAAATAGCAAGGTAAGGATTTTAAGGGGAAGAGTCAAGGAATCAGGGAAAAAATTATTGTTTTCCACTGAAAACTTGATGAGTGTTTCTTTAAGATCTTATATGAAAAATCAAACCATTTACCTACACAGGAGATTCCTGGAAAAATAAAAGTCACTCTAATGAAGACAGAAGAATAGCAAAGTCGGGCTAATGAAGACAAAGGATTCTCTCTCAACTGACTTAGCAGGATTCTGGCAAAAATTGGACTCATGAGGACAGGCCCAAGGATGAGGTCTATTTGAGAATAAGAGTTTAAAAGAGCCTGACTCGGAGAAGGACAGATACCATATGTTTGCACTCATAGGTCTAACAGGAGAAACCCAACAGAGGACCATGGGGAGGGGAAGGAGGAAAAAGGGTTAGGGAGAGGGAGGGAGACAAAACACGAGAGACTCTTGAATACTGAAAACAAACTGAGGGGGGAAGGGGAAGGGGGAAAGGTAAAGGGGGGTGATGGTCTTGGTGGAGGTCACTTGTGGGGAAGAGCACTGGGT
>CM053568.1:20672243-20752982 GCA_028646485.1 Cryptoprocta ferox | reverse complement strand
AACAGGAGAAACCCAACAGAGGACCATGGGGAGGGGAAGGAGGAAAAAGGGTTAGGGAGAGGGAGGGAGACAAAACACGAGAGACTCTTGAATACTGAAAACAAACTGAGGGGGGAAGGGGAAGGGGGAAAGGTAAAGGGGGGTGATGGTCTTGGTGGAGGTCACTTGTGGGGAAGAGCACTGGGTGTTATATGGAAACTAACCTGACAATAAACTATAAAGTTAAAAAAAAATAAAATAAAAAAAATAAAAGAGCCTGACTAGGAGTGCCTGGGTGGCTCAGTCCAACTCTTGATTTCGGCTCAGGTCATGATCTCTCGGTTCCTGGGGTCGAGCCCCATGTCTGGCTCCGCACTGACAGCACAGAACCTGCTTGGGATCCTCTCTCTGCTCCTACCCCATGTGCAACTTTTCTCTCTCTCAAAATAAGTAAACATTAAGAAAAAAAAAAAGAGCCTGACTAAAGTTTGGTCAAGGGGAGAGTCTTTGTCTATGGGGAGCAGCCTAGGGTCCTCTTGGCTTGCCTTTCTTGGCATGGGACCATTGCTTCAGAAGTCAGGGCATAAGTGACAAGGACCCAGTATTCTCAACATGCCACACCTAACGCAGATCCTCCATTCCATGAGGAGGGGCTGAGGAGAAGAAGGTCCCCACCTCTTGACCACACTTGGACTTCCAATAGGTGACTATGGGCAGGATGAGAAAAGGTATTGTTCTGCTAGTGGGGATATTCTTGGTCTCAGCAGTGCGGGAGCTGGGGGCAGGTTGCCATCTTGGTTCAAACACTACAGACTCTCACCTTTCTTACCATGTTTTCTTACCTAGCTGTTCTTCAATAAATGTTTCTTTATGTGCTGTTTGCCTTTATGACCATTTCTGGAGTCCTTTGTGTGTGTGTGTGTGTGTGTGTGTGTGTGTGTGTGTGTGTTTTGTAGCTTCACTTTTACTGCGGAGCAGATCAGTGGAGTGCCTTATGCCATCATGCCAGAAGTCAGTCTTCAGAACTATTTTTTTAAGATCTATGGTTGGCAAAGTTGTTCAAGGAGACTCAGGATGAAGGACAATATGTATTAGATTCTAAGTGGTGATTTTATTTATGCAAGGAAAGGATCTAAAACTGTGAAATCATACATAATTGATTATGTGACTAACAATCCTGTAGTTAGAGGTTAACTTGTGGAATGGCATTAAGGGTGTGAATTAAGAAAACATATATATCCAGTAGAGGGGTGCCTGGGTGGCTCAGTGGGTTAAGTGTCTGACTTTTGATTTTGGCTCAGGTCATGATCTCATATTCGTGAGATCGAGCCCCATGTCAGGCTCTACACTAACAGCACAGAGCGTGCTTGGGATTCTCTGTGAGAAGCGAGTTTCATTTTCAGAAATAAAATAAAAAGCTGTGCTGTCTAGTTAACAATAGGTTTACAACCTATTGGAAATATGTACAAACCGTCCCCAACAATGGAGTCCCAAACCCTTGGAAATGTCACTTCCTGCTTCTTCTTACCCTCTTCATTTCGCAGGCTTTGCAATGAGCATGTACCAAAGAACTGAAGTCTCTGCATTACCTCAAGGAATGTACATTTGTTCCAACCAGACTTTTTGCCTTACATGGGCATAGGCGACTTCTGGATAAGGCTGTAATCTCTGTAGTCCTCAGCCAATGAGGAATCAGGGGAGGGACCAGCCCCGAGTGTGCCTGTCTACAGACACCTGCTCTTGCAAGAACACTGATGAAAGCCTCACTTCACTGTGCTCTGAGTCTCCGTGTCCCTCCTTTGATTGGGTCAGAGGGCTTATTTTTCACATTCTCTCCTCTGCCCCTGCCCTCCCCAGCTCACTCATACTCTCTCTTACAAATACATAAACTTAAAAAAAACACATATATATCCAGTAGAGAAGAGAACCCCAAGTGTTAGGTTTTAATTGCCTGAAGACTAACTGGTTTTATACCTAAGTTAGAAATCTCATTTCAGAATTCCTTTTCCCACTGATTACATGAAACATAGTTCTTTTCTACACAGCTTGTCATCCTGCCAGCTCCTTCACTGAGTTAAATAAAACTTTAACTCATGTCTATATTTGTATGAGAATTATGTTTTTAACAATTAAAAATTTTACTTTCAAACCTCTGCAGTCTCAATTCTGAATTTTTTTTTCCCCTACACAAATAGCACACCCACAGGTAGTAAGATCAAGGAATAGACAGTCTTCCTGAAACTCTGGCTCCTAAAGTCCTGAAGATTCTCTTAGCAGGGTCATGAGCTCCTAGGGGAAAATACGTTATAGGCTGATTTGTGCCCCCACCCTCACCCACCCACCAAATTCATGTTAAAGTCCTCCAGTACCTCAGAGTGTGACTGTATTTGGAGATAGGGCCTTTAAAGAGATAATTAAAGTAAAAAGAGGTCAGATGGGTGGGCCCTAATCCAATATGGCTGGTGTGCTTATATAGAAAGACAGACACAGACACACAGACACATGACTGCGAGGACATGGAAGGCAGCCATGTACAAGTCAAGGGGAAAAGAAACCAGCTACCTAATGCATTATGCAGGGGAATATTTTGGGTTCCTTGGGACTGACCAGATGTAGGAAACCTATGCTTTTGGAGGACATCATTGAAGAAATTATGGCTACCCCAAAAATGTATAGGTTAGCAGCAATAGTCTCAGTAAGGGTAGGGATCTGCAAATACTGCAAATACATATACTGTAAAGGATAGTTGTGCAGTTGGGGGTTTGTCACGAAATTCCCAAAGCCCTGATGTGGAGAGTAGGTATTTTTGTAGGTTGAGGCAGGGCCCCCCCACTTCCTTCTCTATTCAGCTTTCTGTGTATTTCATTAATCAGCTGGCAGCTTGGTTTAGACAAGATGTTGGTCTAGAACAGCCAGTTTGCAAAGTCACCAGAAACACCAGGGTTTTATCTATAATGGTCTTAGTATTTTTAGTTCAGGAATGGAGGATGGGGACTGCCAAGGGTAAAAATTTAGGGCTGGTTCCACCAGAAACTCCTATCAACTGTAAGGAAATGGCAACTCTCTATTTATTCAACAGATAATCTACTGCATGCTGGTCTCTGCATGGGTGCTTTAAGAAAAAACTGCTACTTACTGAGCAGGGGTTGTCATTAGAATCCTGTAATCTTGTTAATCTTCATGCCTTTATTTGTGAGAATTCAGGGTAATTAATCTAAAAAAATTAAAAAAATTTTTGAGACAGAGTGCAGGAGAGAGAGGGGCAGAGAGGGAGACACAGAATCTGAAGCAGGCTTCAGGCTCTGAGCTGTCAGCACAGAGCCTGACGTGGGGCTCAAACTCAGGAATCATGAGATCCTGACCTGAGCCGAAGTTGGATACTTAACCAACTGAGCCACCCGGGTGCCCCCATGTGTAATTAATCTAAAAGGGAGCTATCTTGTCATACATCAGGCACACAAGCAAACAATTTTGTGGCTCGAAGATCGTTTTTTTTTGTTTTGAAAAAAAAAAAAAAGAAAACTGGAAGCCATGTTTTGAAAATACAGATACTATGCTTGTTTTGGAAAATCTGAAGCTGATAGCCACTGTTCTTGGACCCTATTGAGAGATGTTGAAAAACACTAGCTATCATAGATCAGGTAGATTCTTCTTTTTTATATGTATTTACTTATTTAACCAGTATTTATTAAGTACACAGGGTAGTGCAGTTGGTTCTGGACATACAATGCTGACTTTTAAAACAGCGCCATGACCTTGCCTTCATGGAGCTTATGGTCTAGTGCAAAAAATGGCTACTAACCCAAATGATCATGCAAAGACAATAATAACCAACTATGGTATGCACTCTGAAGTCACCTACTGCTGCAAGGAAGTTGTACAGATAACCAAGTCAGGTTTCATCAGCCTAATTATTCTATTGCCAAAAAGGGGCCCTTGCTTTGACCTGAAAGTGGATGTAGACTAGCTTTCTGTCAACACAAAGAACATAGTCTTGGAAGTCACACAAGTCACATTTTCTTAATATCTGAGAACCAACCAAGCTGCTTAAGGACATAGCTGAGCTGATATTGAAATCTGAAGAAAAAAATTTCATGATACCCAAAGAAGGAGAGAAAAATTAGGTAGATTCTTTAGAACTAGTTTATAAGCTGGCATCATGCTACAAAAAAAGGCACACCAGTCCTTTACACCTTTACTATGTTCCTTGATGGCACAGCTAGAGTAACTTCAACTTTAAGCTTCCCAGCAAACATACATGTCTATGGTCTACATGAAAGTACAGCAATAAAAGGTATGGGGGTGTGTGAGAGAATCACTGGAAAACCCTAAACCTTTTTTATTTTATTATTTTTTAAACTTTTATATTTTAGAGAGCAAGCACGAGCAGGGGAGAGGGGCAGAGGGAGAGAGAGAGAGAGAGAGAGAGGGAAGGGGGGGGAGAGGGAGGGAGAGAGAGAGAGAGAGAGAGAGGGAGGGAGGGAGGGAGAGAGAGAGAGAGAGAGAGAGAGAGAGAGAGAGAGAGAGAGAGAATCTTAAGCAGACTCCATGTTTAGCGCAGAGCCCAACGTGGGGCTAGATCCCTTGACCCAGAGATCATGACCTGAAAGGAAATC
Organism: Cryptoprocta ferox; assembly: GCA_028646485.1. Classification (NCBI taxonomy): domain Eukaryota; kingdom Metazoa; phylum Chordata; class Mammalia; order Carnivora; family Eupleridae; genus Cryptoprocta; species Cryptoprocta ferox. The sequence goes on along the minus strand of CM053568.1, from coordinate 20,748,387 downwards.
AAGAGTTGGACACTCAACCAACTGAGCCACCCAGATGCATAGCCCCCTTTTTAAAAATAAGCTTTTATTCCTACCTAAATAATTTTATCTCATTCATATGCAGTAGAAATCCTTCGGATAAACTAGGCAATCAGATATACAGCTGTAATTAATATACCAAAAACCTTCTGCAAAAGAAACACAAAATATAATCAAAGATAGAATAAAAATAATAAAACATTAACAAACTAAAAAACAAACTTACTTGGGAGGTCAAAACAACGGAAAAACAAGTTCTTTGAAAATACTTCTGGCAAGGTGGCTGAAGAAAAAGAAAGGCACAACTGAAAAAAACAGAGATTAAAAAATGTCTAAAATTACCAATTAGTAGACATTTAAAAGTACTATAAAATAAACAGGGGCACCTGAGTGGCTCAGTTGGTCTGACTTTTGATTTTGTCTCTTGATTTCGGCTCAGGTCATGATCTTATGGTTTGTTGAGACTGAGCCTCACAATGGGCTCTGTGCTGACAGTGTGGAGCCTGCTTGGGATTCCCTCTCTCCAACTCTGCCCCTCCCCCTGCCCTCTCTCACAATAAACAATTAAAAAAATACTATAAACAACTTCTTAGCAGTTTGAAACCTATTATATAAAGTGGTTTAATCATTAATAATCTTCCAAGTGGAAGGAGAGAGGTAGTATGGCTATAGAAAACACTGAATATGAGTTGTATGTTAGGTGACAGGAATATGAAGTTTCTTATACTAACCTTTCTTTCACAAATATTTGAAGTTTTTCACAAAAGCACGGGCTTAAAAAAAACAAGGCAAATAAAAATTTGGGGGATGACAGAAAACCAAAGAATCATTTTGAAAACAGGCAAGTAAAAGGGAAAGAATCAAGTGTTTATCTTGTCTTTCCTATAGAAAATATACCTTAGAGTAACCAATTTGGGAAGTTTCTCTTATTATATAAAAGTAATCACAGTAATACATGCAAAAGGCATGACAGAACTTTGCCATTTGGTTATCCTCAAAAAATTAATGAATTTACACGATAGTCATCAATGGCTAGTACCATTTTGACACATTATATAAATGTCCAAAGCTATCTACGGAGTATTCTTCTCTCTCCCCACCTCCCCCCAAAAGGAGGGGGGTCAGGAAAACAGTAGCTTCCAATTTACAGAAAATTTGAAGTGGAGAGACATTAAAGATATAACATCACAGGACATACATACTCCGCAAAATCCAGACTGAATTTTTACATAGTAAATAGTTCAATTTCTTCAACAAGTAAGTTGCAAGGGCACATCAGTGATCGAAAGGAAAGCTATATACTGTACTGAAAGACTTTATCAGCAGCTACAACATATGGACTTATACAGACCGAAGTGTTCACAGATGAAATCATGTGATCACTGGGACTTGCTTCAAAGTCATCCAAGGAATGAGATGAATAGATGAAACCAGATCAGTCACTTGTTGCAGTGGGTATTGGGTACATAGGGGTTCATCACACTCATTAGTATATACATGAGAATCTTAATGACAAGAAGTTTTGCTAAGGCTTTTGTATAAAGTCTCTCCTTTTAGGATGCTAGCAAGCTAGGGGTCTTTCTGGCTTTTCTTGATGGAAATATATACGGGATTAGACATCAAATAGCCCATATGATGAGGCTTATAGTTGCAAAAATGAAAGTTTATTAATGAAATCTTTTCTGAATGAGTTGGGTATAAAAATGTAAAAATTTACTTGAAAACAGTTTGTGCTGTTTCGTTAAAGGTGATTTTTTTATAGAGGTGTGCCATGGTTAGAGAAATGCCATATATGTGCAGGAGGGTTGCTCTGTGAAACCCAGTTCATGGTATCTTGAGTACTTTATAACAAGGTCTTACTACGATCGAATAATCAGCTGGTTTAAGCACCAAAGAGGATGGTTTATAGCTCCTTGCTCAATTACAAACACTTTTCAAAATCTTTTTAATTGAACTGTAACACACAGATAAATGTACAAATTAAAGTGTCCAAGCTCAATGAATCACCAGAAAGTAAATATTCCTGGATAACTAGTGCAAAGGTTAAGAAATCAAACATTAACCACACACCAGAATCTCTCATGCCCTCTATGACCACCTTTCCAAAGGTAACCACTATCTTGTTTTTGAACTTGATGTAAATGGAATTATACATTATGTATTCTTCTGTGTATGGCTTCATTTGTTCAACATCACATCTGTGAGATTCTTCATGTAGCTTTTATGCCGTTTTATTATATATTTTGCATAACTCTGAAGTATTCCATTATATAGATCATTATGAAATCTCTTTATCTCTAATAATGCCTGATGCCCTAAAGTTTAATTAATACAACCAATACCAGCTTTCATTTGGTTAAAGATGATCTCTTAACTGGCTCTGCATGGAACATCAGAATTATTAACTTTTCCGGGTTGACTATACTTTATACTAGCAGAGTTGCAAGTTCTACATCCAAACCCAAAGGCTTAAAAATGCACTAATTCCAACAAAATTATTATTAGAATTTATCAGTTCAATATAAATTATTTTTCTAGAAACACATAGTGATGAATTTCCACTAGAAGTTGCAATAGGACAACAGAAAAAAAATCGATGATGTAGGAACAATCATTCAGACTGTAAAGAGTGGAGTTTAACACTTTTAAACTATTCTCTAAGTTCAATTATCAGTCCTAGTTCAATCAACAAATGTTGGTCATTAAAAATCTGACACAGCTTGTTTGATGGTGTCTTCTTTCTTTAACTGTCCTTCTAGTATTGGTATATCTTAGAAATGGTCACTGCTCTGAAATGGCTCATTTCTCAAAGTGAAGAGTAGAGAGGCACTTGGGTGGCTCAGTCGGTTAAGTGTCTGACTCTTAGTTTCAATTCAAGTCATGATCTCACAGTTCATGGGTTTGAGCCCTGCCTCGGGCTCCGCGATGACGGTGTGGAGTCTGATTGGGATTCTCTTTCATTGCCCCTCCCCTGCTATGCTCTCTCTTAAAATAAATTTAAAAAATTTAAAAGAAAAAAATAAAAACCAAATAAAAGTGAAGAGTAGATATCTATTGCAGTGTATGTGTTCCTACATATGAATAATTAGCTATAGGATAGTTTTACCAATATGTATTCAGACTAGAATCACCTAGAGAGCCCTCAAGATCCATTCTGGGGGCTTGCTATTAAAGTTCAGTTTAAGACTGTTTGGTTTATGGATTTAGGCTGACATTCCACATTTACACAATCGAGTAAAGACCACGTCAAGACATGGGGAAAGGATGGCCATCTATAAGCCAAGGAAAGAGGTCTCAGGAGAAATCAACCCTGCTGACACCTTGATCTGAAACTTCAGTCTCTTGAGTTGTTAAGAAAATTAATTTCTGTTGTTTAGGCCACCTAGTCTGTGGTACTTTGTTATGTCAGCCCTAGCAAAGTAATACAAACAGCACATGTATTTTTAAAAGTTCTAAAATTTGCAACTTGTAATTACATTTTCAGCTTAAACTTTTCAAAAGTATGTAGGCATTTTTTACTTTTCAGCAGAAACTCCCCCACCACTCTACAATGCTTTCAAATTGGTTTTGGTAGTTTCCAGAAGAGTATATAAGCACCTCAATTCTGCATACAGACCTTCAAGATCACAATCCTTTTAACAGTTGGCAGGACAGACCCCTGGGGCAACACTGAGTACTGGGTAACGCCAAGGAGTCCTGTTCTAGTCCAGATTCTGCAACTAGCTGTTATGTGGCCTTGGGCTGGTCACTTCCTTCTCTGCACTGCTGATCTTTAAAAAGTGGAGATTGAACTAGGTGGTCTCTTAGATCCATTTACTTCCATACTGCATGACTCAGGGATGGTTATGAGCCCTCTACTATGTAAATGAGCATTTCACAGAAAAGCAAGTTTAAAACCTCATTTGGCCATAGGGTTATTTTATCTTTTGCTGATAAAAATGTCTGTGATGCTGAAAAAAAAAAAAAAAGTAATTACATTTATGGATCCAATAGATTTTACAGGTTTGCCAGCAATGATCAATAGTGGCTACCTAATTTTCTATTCCATTAAAAATAAACTCCCACTTCCAAAAGATCCTTAGTGAAAGATTAATCTTCTACAATCCAATAGCTCTTTAAAGAACACAGAAATACAACTTTTGTCTAAGGAAAAGCAATACATAGGCAGCTGTGACTGTGTTACCTTTTAACTAAAAGGAACACAAATTTGGTCTGGAATGGTACGTCATGATTCAAATATGTATACTAATCCCACAGGGAAGCCAAAAACTGAACTGGAAAAAGTGTTCCAACTCTTGTTTGGCAATCGCATTTACATGAAGAGTGTATGTGTTAGACAGATACACAGAAAGGTGGAGAAAGGGAGAGAGAAGAGAGAGAGAAAGAGAACTCATGCAAGTGTGTCACTGTGCTTGTACTAAAGGGAGAGGGCCATAGAGGAAGTTGCACTGTAGAACAATTAGAAAAGCACTATGCTTCTCAAAACTAAAAATCACTCCTTAATTTAAAGAGAGGTGGTTAGCAGACTTAGGGTTTTATCAGTTTTTAAAGTTGTATGAATATGTGTTTGCTATTATCCCTAACTATGACAAGTTTAGATGGATGGCTATGAAAAAGAAAAGGAAATATGACATCATTAGAATTACAAGTAAGACAAGAAGAAACCCAAAGTATAGACACAAGAACACCGAAAAATTTTAAGAGAGTACAGATGTCATGACATTTATTAAAAGGCATGCTACAATGCTATACTTGTTAGGAAAAGAGATTAGAGATATCAATAATAGTCAGCAAATATACAAACTGAACGAAAATGGAATATACTGTAGTGTACAGAAGCTTGAATTAACCATGCACTACGCATTTAGAAAATATGTTTTTTAATATTTTATCTTCTCTTTGCATTTATAACATAATTCACTTAAACAACACAGAATCCTCTTCTTCCAATGCCACAAACTGTGTTACAAATGAAAGCTGGTACTGCTGCTTATCAAAATATACAAGACAATTGATGTTTTATATAAAACCACTTTATATGTTAACTTGTTCCCAAAAACCTTTTTTTTTCTTTTTTGGCCTGGTTAAAAAAAATGTTGTTACAAATATTTACAGCATTTTCTTCTGTTAGATGAACATTCTTATAAACTGAAAAAGGGAATTTTATGAACAGACCACATAAAACACAAGACAATGTCAGAGGCTCCTAGCTGTGCTATTTTTTTTTCTTAAATACAGTACTGAAAATGCCCATCAAACCCTTGTCATCCTAATCCATTCTGTTCACATTTATACTCCCATTTTCTCTAAGTAGTCTATTCACCAGTAGGAAATAGAAAGTAAAGGCCGCTTTGCACTGGGTCTTCTTGCAGAAAGGAGCCTGGGAAAAAATGCTTAATGAGAGGAGTTAAAACCAGAACAGTAAGTCTTTGGTCAGAGCAATGAGGTGACATTTTAACGCAAAACTTTGCTTGGTCAGCAATTTATAATTAGTACTTTCTGGATGTGGGATGAATTTTTTAAAGATCTAGGTAACAATGGTAAGGGGGGGAAAGGCCAGAGCATGTTTTGTTTTTTTAAATGACATCAAAAATATCTATTTAAATATTTGTTAATACAACTACTACATAGATTCAAAAACTGAAAATAACACAACAAAAACAAAATCTGTTTACAGTGCTGCTTGCTATAAGCAGCTTTCAATCATGACTATTATCACCAAGGTCACTGGACCAGACAAATATCCCTGTTTTCTGGAACATATGCCTCAGGTTACAAAAACTAAAATGACTACCACAAAGATTTAGAGCAGCTCATTCTTGGACCTGCACAATGCTATACAATGAATATTATGTGATAAAGGCAAAAGTGTAACTGAAATCTCATTTCTACAGTTACAATTCTTTGCTTGTATGAATAGTCTGTGAGATAACATTCTTTTAAAACTTTATAGTACATATTTCCTGAAAACCAGAATACTGATACTACCTTAGTCTCAAATAGGAAGAAAAGGTCAATTAAGACTACTGAAGAAGGCACATAAACTTTGGTCCTGTTTTGTTTTCTTCCCTCTATAAAACCCCCCATTAATATTTTAGTAATTTTCTACTTTTTAAACCATTAATAACTGTTAGAATTTGCTGTGAAAAAAGACTGCAAACAGTCTTTAGATAACAACACAGCTCTTTTGAAGGACAGTTGAGTTCTGTTTTCTTTAAAGGAAAACTTTTGTGCAATCTAAATTGTATTTTTTTTAGCACAATAGTAGAATATTTTAAGTCTGGCAGTTTTATTCTTGTTAACAACTGATCACGACAAAGGAAAGGCTAAGAAAAATGCTTTTACTCATAGTCATGCTATCTTTTTGGTTTAAAAATAGCAGTACACATTAGGTTTTCTAAGAGATAGACTGATAGTTTGGCAAACTTAGGGTTTTTAGGTGACTCACTGGGGGAAAAATACATACTTTTGAGTTTGTCATCTTTTGTCCCAAAGTATTTAGTGGGAACAGATATTACATGATAATATATTCACTACATAAATTCAACTGCCTAATGACATTTATGAGAGTTATCTCTTTATCATCTGAAGTAGAACCAATGATCACCATCCTAGGTGGAGCCAAAGACACTGCTCCCTTAAGGAATTAGGCAGGCAGAAATTATGACTAAAAATTGTGAGATCTGCAACTTTTAACAAGAAAATCAGAAACATTACTAAAAATAACATGGTAATGCTTAGTTTTAAAGACTATATGGCATTCTATTGGAGCTACTGGGGAATTCTGATAGTCTCCAGTAAGTTACTGATTAAGATATTAAGATACTGGGTCATTTTTCTATTTGTATCTAACACAAAACACATTTTACTGCTATGCAAGTTATTTAAATCTCAAACTTTTTGGCATACATTGCTATTGCTGAACGTGTACTGCTATTTTTTAAAGACCTGAATATATATACTTTGTGTACAAGTCAAGACACCTCCAAAAGTGATAAGACAATATTCCTTAAAATAAAGTAAATAAACTTAGAAAAAGGAAACTATTACAGCTCAACTGTGAAAATAAACATTGTTTAGAAGATACTGAATAAACATATGCCCAAACAAAAGTACAAAGATCTAGTTTTTCCACTACCCTGATATTTTTAAGTCTTTCTACAGAAACTATGCCAACACAAATACTATAGACCTCTATGATTCAAACAGTAAATAACCCAATATAGACAATATCCATGCACTATAGCTAATTTCAGACACAAATTGAAGATTTCAAACATACTATTTTAGACAGGAATATCTCACTTTTCCAAATCTTAATTTGATTCTGTCAATAAATTAAAATGTATGTAATGTGTTTATGTATGTACATTAGAAGAGTGCATGTAGATGTATACATACTTACCTACCTACACACACACACACACACACACACACACACACACACCACACACATACACATCCCTGAAAAAGATTCAAATGTTCTCTCTCAGATTTAAAGGCCATTCCCTACTTCAAAATTACATTCAACACTATTATGATCTCCTTTCTGTTACACAGACACTAAATGTTGTGAGAATCATGAATTAAAATTACACAGTAATTCCTAACTCAAAGCAAACAAAATAATCCAATATATGTGACACTGAAAATTACAACAGTGCCTGTATGGAAGGAAAAATGGAGCAAATTTGGGGAGATTTCTAAAAAAAAAAAGTGTTTTCCTCTCCCCTGACTCTGTTTTGGTAAAAACACATTTTGTAAGTGAAGAAACAAAACTACATAACTGATTATTACTATCCATTCAGCCAACGCTAAAATGGACTCATTTGAAATGAATCTCAATTTAGTGTCCTCCTTCCTATTCTACCAGGTACCTGCTGCTCAGTGTTAAGTGAATTCTGCTTTTTATAACCTATAGTATCTTCTGTAGTCTCTAATTTTCTGTAAAATTTCTTTTGTAAAAATCTTCCAACATTCAAATTAATGGCTGCAACATAGTAAAGAGACTGAGATATTCTTTTTAAAGGTGAGATGAGCTACTCTGAGAATCTGAAAAACGTAAAAGGGATGGACAAAAATGACCCCTATGACAAATTCTGCTTAAAAAAAATATCTGATCAAGCACTGAGAAAATAATGAACAAATGCAAAGTTTCTCATTAAAAAGAAATAATTTTACATTATAGAATCACTGAAGCAACATTAAAATGTATTCTTACACTCAACCAAAAGAGAAAGGGACAGAGTATGAGAAAGGACCTACCTTCTCCTACCCCATACAATGTGGACACTCAGTAATAAAGTTACATTAACAAAGAAAAGCATCTCACTGTACTGAGAAAACCAAGTAATCCTGAGACAAATTCTACTGGGTGATCAAGGTTAGACAAGATTCAGAAACTGAAATTGCATTTTATAGTCTCAAACTGATATGCTATAACTGGCAATGACCACTATTGGTCACAAAGTGAAGAGGCCTACAGGTGTGCACTGAGTTATTCCCCAAACCATTCACCCTTCCCCACCCCATCTCTGCACCAAAGCACCAAAAATTTGAATAAAAACTATTACTTGTTGAAAACCACTTAAATTGCAATGAAAAAATTTTAAAATCCTTACCAAAACAGGGAAAGAAAAACCAAAATGCTCACCAAGCCCACAATACAGCTTTCAAGATACTTAGATAAAATTCTAACCTATTGTATCATAAGCACATAATAAGGCACATAATAAGAAATTAAGTAAATACACAGTAATTCTGAATAAGTATTAGAGATTACAGTGGTACAAAAACCCTTGAGATTAATTTTTTCTAAAAGAAGACCTTACCAAAAATAACTTTTAAAAAATCTGTCAAACCATATGATAGACCTGAATATTTTCCTTAAGACTGTAAACTTTTTTTTCTGAAAACAATTATAAAAAAGTTGTTTATAAGTAGGATTATTTTTTTTTAATTTTCCAAGATCATATTACTCAGCAAATAGTATCATTTTGAAATTTAAACCATGATTTTTCCTAATAAAATTAATATTTCTTATGACACCTTAACAGATCTTGGATTCCATTTAATTTCCTTGGGGACAACTGAGATACTTCATTTCTCCAAATAGTCTTAAAAAATTAAAGATATGTATTCTTCAAAGGAGTGTCTTACAGTGAAAAAAAGAAACCACTAAAAGAAAATGTGCAAGTTTATAAATTTTCTTCCAATACAACCCAATTTGTTTATGTATAATACCTATCAATATATGCCTAACAAGCAATAAAATTTAAAAGGGAACATGATTTCCTATAGGGGTTGAACTTCTGAATCATAAAGTTAAAAACTTCGTTGTAAGTAATTTTAAAAGTCTATATGTTTAAATTTTTCCAAAGTACAAAGGAGTTTAGAAATGTTGTGTAAGGCTGATCTGGACCCAAACTAAAAGAAAGTCTGTCATCTTGAAATCCAATTTAATATAGGGAATTAAATTATTAAAAAAATTCTTTTCCTGATTGTTTTTTTCCTGAAGGTTATTTTCATAGACACTAAGGTACAAAAGAAAAACGAGCCTTTGATCACATACTGGCAGGGGGGGAAAAATGGAAAAAAAGAATGTCCCTTGATTTTCTGAATATACTTGGATATCAAACTCAGAGTTATTTTTGTGAAAGAGGCAGAATTGGTCTTGAGCTGTTTCAGTCTATGTCTGAAGGTTTTACTGAAATTATGGTCCAGTCTTAGGAGAAAAATTCACAGAAAAATCAGATTGTAGATTTTGAGAAGGAAACTCTGAGGTGGTGATTTTCTCCAAGGTCATGGTTATGAAGCTCAATGAGGGCCTGGATTGCTTCTTCCACAGATCCCAATTGAATGAGTGCCATTTTGCGATCTTTCCTGAAAATCATGGAAGAAATATAAAAAGTATGTACATTAATGTTACCCATAAATCCCCCCAAACCTAGAAGACTTCATTGAAATACCTTTAAAATTTGCATACCACATAAAATAATGTATCTCTTGAAAGCATGGACTTACTGAAAGAATTTAAAAGCCTTCACTGAACATCCAGCTTCTGTGAAAAGGTTCTTCAGATCATCCACTGTAACAGAAGGGCTGTGAAAACATCACAGAGTCAACTATCTTAGCCCCAATTCTCAAATGAACCAAAGATTAACTTTCAACTGTCAAATCTCCAGAGTATCTCACATTTCTTAGACAATAAAGCCATGATTTGGAACTGCCCTGAAAGATGTTCAAGGTTGACATATACATGTTCTCAAACAATGTAATTTGGTCTCAAATCTTTTGCATAAAATATGGGCAGGTACTGGGGCGCTTGGATGTCTCAGTTATGCATCTGACTTTCACTCAGGTCATTATATCATGGTTTGTGGGTTCAAGATTCTGTGCTGACAACCCAGAGCCTGGAGCCTGTTTCAGATTCTGTGTCTCCCTTTCTGTCTGCTCCTCCCCTGCTTGTGCTCTGTCTCTCTCTGCCTTTCAAAAATAAAAAACCTAAAAAATAATATGGGCAGGTATTTAAAGAACAAGAAAATCTGTATTTCTTTTAAAGGGATAATTACCCATACAACAGGCTTCAGTAATTAATGTTAGTAGTATTTCCAAAACTACTTCTAGTATTTCCAAAGTTACTTCCCAATTCTGACTTGTTGACTCTTACCAGATGTCTACATTTTCAATGGCTTTCAGGGTAATTCTGAATACATGTATGTGGGAGTCAGGGTCTAAGATGCCCCACCCCCCCAAATACTATTGCCTCCTAGTATTCAAGGCCGTTAGATGATACTCCTCTCCCATAAGGAAGAGATGTCCTCTCTTTAGGGTACTGGAGAAATGACGTTTGACTTTTTTGTTTTTTTAACGTTTATTCATTTTTGAGAGGCAGAGACAGAGCATGAGTGGAGAAGGGGCAGAGAGAGAGGGAGACACAGAATCTGAAGCAGGCTCCAGGCTCGAAGCTGTCAGCACAGAGCCTGACACAGGACTTGAATTCACTGACTGCGAAACCATGCCCTGAGCCAAAGTCAGACGTTTAGCTGACAGAACCACCCAGGTACCCTGACATGTTAGATTTCTCAGGCTGAGACACACTGCAATTCCCACCCTGCCCTCCCTTGAATCATTAGCTCTGGAGGAAACCAGCCACTATTTCAGAAGGATGCTCAATCACCCATATGGAGAAGTCCTTTGTGGCAAGGAACTGGGGCTTCCTGTCAACAACTAGGCACACAAGTTAAGCGAGCCACCTTGGAAGTGGATCCTCTAGCCCCAGTTAAACCTTCAAATTTTTGAGACACTGTAAGTCAAAACTAACCAGCTAAGCCACTCTGGATTCCTGAATCACAGTATCAGATAATAAACATTTACTACTTTAAGTTTTGGGGTGATCCGTCATGCAGCAGTAGATAACTAATACAGCGGCCTATCACATGAGTCAACTGACTAAATTATTCTAACATAGAAGTTGTCCTATTCACTAATTTCTCATGAGATGATTTAACTGCCATAATGTCTTAAGAACACTGTATCTCATCTCATAACTGCCAGTAATGAGTGTAGGAGGACAATGACTAGCTCTGCATGGAGACAGATCTGAGTTCACATTCTATTTCTCATTCATTTGGCCTATGACTTTGTATAAGGTACTTAACCTGAGACAGTTTCACGATAAAATGAAACCAATGACTTTATTTCAAAGGTTTTTATATATGAATTAATAGAAGAATAATAGTTACCAAGGACTGGAAAGTAGAGGGAAATAGGGAATTACTGTTTAATGGATAGTACAGAGCTTCAATTTGGGATAATGACAAGAATCTGCAGATGGACAGAGGTGATGGTTGTACAATCTGAATGTACTTAGTGTGAATGTACACTAAATGGCACATTCGAAAATGATTAAAATGGGGGCACCTGGGTGGCTCAGTCAATTAAGTGTCTGACTGGCTCAGGTCACGAACTCCTGGTTTGTGAGTTCAAACCCTGCATCAGGCTCTCTGCTGTCAGTGCAGAGCCTACTTTGTATCCTCTGTCCCCCTCTCTCTGCCCCTCACCTGCTCTCATGTACACTATCTCTCAAAAATGAATAAACTTTTTTAAAAAAAAGGTTATTATATGGAAATTAAATGAGGCAACAAATGTAAATTGCCAGCATGGTGCCCAGAACTTGGTAGATGGTTCAAAAAATACTAACGTCCTCTCCCTCTTCTGCCTACGTGGCTATGTAGGTTGCAACCTGAGCCCAGCCCCTAGATAATGTATTTAAGAAAGGAATAATGACAAGAGCCTGCCTTGGTATCTAAATATGTTGTCTCTCTGTCTCCATAGTGATGAGCTGCTACATTTGTAGATCCACGTAATCTGGAGATTTTTTAAGGGACTCCTCCAGTTTCTTAGCTGGCATGGGATTTAAGCCATTGTCCAAGTCAGATTCAGGGTTCCTTCGGGTAGCCTAACCAGAGACTAGCTGGCAGCCTGAGCATTCAACATTATTTTGAGTGATTACTTTTTATTCCTATTAATCCCCATTCTCATTCTCAATAATGTTCTAGAACTTTTTTACCCTTCCCCATTCCCTCAAGTCTTTAAATTTCCACACATGTGGCCATATACAACCCCACTCTTTCCAAAGTTTATTCTGTCTGCATGTATTAGATTAAGTTATATACAACTGCCATCTTCCTATGTGCTGAGAGTGCAGAGCCTGCTTGGAATTCTCTCTCTCTCCCTCGCTCTCTGCTCCTTCCCCAATCACACTGTCTCTGTCTCAGAAGTAAATAAACTTTAAAAAAAAAAAAAAAAAAAAAAGATGACTAAAGAACAAGTCTACTATAACACTGGTTAAAATGGAGTAGTACTTTTTAGCTTTTACAAACATTTTTAAAAATTATTTATTTATTTTATTTTTGAGAGAAAGCGGGCATAAGCAGAGAAGGGATGGAGATGGGGACAGAGGATCTGAGGATCTGAAGCAGGTTCTGTGCTGACAGCAGTGAGCCTGATGCAGGACTTGAACTCACAAACTGAGATCACGACCTGAGTTGAAGTTGGACACTCAACTGACTGAGTCACCCAGGCACCCCTAAATATCTTTTAAAAGGTTTATTTATTTATTTTGAGAGAGAGAGAGAGAGAGAGAGAGAGAGAGAGAGAGAATGGGCACACACACAAATGGGGAGGGTGGGCAGAGACGGAGAGAGAGACCCAAGCAAGGTCCATGCTGTCATCGTGGGACCTGGTGCCGGACTCAAACTCACAAACCCTGACGACTTCGTGACCTGAGTCAAAAGCAAGAGTTTGATGCTTAACCGACTGAGCCACCCATGTGCCCCCGAGAAATTAACATATATATGTTATTTTGGCTTTGCAAACTTGTAGATAAAGATTAAAAAATTCATTTTTGCCATATTCTTAGACACATAAATTATTTGATTTTGCTATGTGCGTTAATTCTTTACTTCTATACAAAGGGATGAACAAGTATGTACCAATGGAATATTTCTGCATAAACTTATTTTTATGCCTTTTTATAACTGAAAGGTAACTAGTTGCTAATTCTCTATTTGAAAAGAAACTGTTACTTTCACTTTTGAATATGACTAGAGATACAACTTTAAGACATGATAGTAAATGAGTAATCTTATAAGAAATTGGTGATGAGGACAACTGCTACATCAGAATAATTTCAGAATTTCTACCTCTCCCAAACCATATACCGGAGAATATTAATCATCTAAATGAATAATAATTAATTGGGTACATACGGGATGTTGGAAAGATGCAGAGTGGCTGATGGTGGAAAAATATTCTGGAAGTTTTTAGAGCCAGGTTTTTTAAAGCGATGCAGAGGACTATTGCTAAAATCCTTAGTCAGACCTTGGTCTTCTTGTCCCTCTCGAGGAAGCTGAACTGCCTGATGTTTGGACAGTGTAGCACGAAGCACTTTTCCGTAAAGTCTCTGCCCACTCAGGTGGTTCATGGCTGGTGCGTAGGAAGAAAATAAGAAAAGGTTGGGTATTAAGATAAAGTTTTTGTAAAATTTGTCTAAATTATCATAAATTCTTTTAGTTGGTCATTTAAAATTATATTGCCAGTTCTGAGAGTTATAATGGTTTTAAATCCAAAAACTCTTACATATAGAAATGTATCAAATGACTTTACTATAATGAAAGAGAAGCAATTAAACAAAAACTAACTATACTTCTAGCAGAGTGCTAGAAAGTTCCATAGTGCACAGAACAAAACAAGGGCTCAGGAAATGGTTATTGGATAAAGTATTTTAATCTCAAGCAACACATTTTTTTTTTTTAAAAGCAGATTCCAATGCCCAAAGTGGGACTTGAACTCACAACCCTAAGATCAAGAGTTGCATGCTCTACCGACTGAGCCAGCCAGGCACCCCTGGAAACACATTTTTTATATATATATATAAAAAAAATCTGAGTAGTAATATTTTAAGAGCCACTGTAACTATGAACAATAAAGGCCATGGAATGCAACTTTCTTACACCATTATTATGAAGTTTGCCCAATCTTTTAAGCCATGGAACAGTTCCAGAAAACTTAATTTGGAAGAAAAACAAACAAATGAAACAAAAAAAGTCACACTTATTAGTTTATACTTAATGGAAAAAAACTGGAGTTTATAAAGCTCCAAATATCAACCATATGTTCAAGTAGACAAATGAACTTCATACTTCAAAAACCAATAATTATTTTTTTATCTTTTTTTTTTTTTTTGAAAGAGAGCTTGAGCCTGAAAGGGGGAGGGGCAGAGAGAGGCAGAGAGAATCCATAGAGCCTGATGTGGGGCTCGATCTCACAACTGTGAGATAGATCATGACCTTAGTCAAAATCCACAGTCGGACGCCTAACCCACTGAGCCACCCAGGCGCCTCTATTTCTGAATCTTAAACCAGAAGTAGGTCCAAATAATAATAAAAACATCTGCATAAGGAGGTACCCTTCAGTAAAATGATATTCCTACCAGCTAAAGGTTTATTTTATAGGCAAAAGGAGCAGGCTATCATTACTACTATTAATCATAGTACCTAGCTGAGCTTGACTTGCATCTGCCATCTGAACCAAGGCATTTTCTTTCTTATTAAACATAATCTTCACTCGATGTACATCACCATATACTCCTAGTAGAAAAGACAAAACAAAACCTTAATTAAACAAAAAAATGCCCATGTAATATTCAATTTTACTAATACATTTAAAGAAGGCTTCTTTTCTCATGTACACATTCCCTGGGCAATTCCACACATGTGCTCCCAAATTTGTTATCCCTTCTATGTTCCAGATCTATTAATCTACTCAACCCTTTTCACTTAGATGTCCCATAAACACTTTAAATTTAGTATGTCCCAAATGGATTCATCTCCCCTTTTCTCTCCCTACTTCTAGTGTTCACCGACTCTGCTGATATATATTATCATCATCCATGTATTTGCTCCAATCAGACACCTGGGATGCATCTTTTAATTTCTCCCTTTCCTTAAACTCTTACATCCAATCACCAGCACCCATTGATTTTATGGCCCAAATATCTCTTACATTTATCCACTTCTTCCCATCCTCACCACCATCAAAGCTACCGTTTCACATCTAAACTACCTTAACAGCCTCCCAACTGACCTCAATATAACCAATTTTCCTATATTAGTCTTCCCCAAAGTGGATCCCATATTCCAAAGGACTGGCAAAATGATTGGGGTATAGGGGGAAAATAGTCAAATTCATATTCATATGGATTTGTTTATATAAGCTAATATGAAAAACTGTATTTTACTAATTTTTAATATAGCATGAAATTATAGGCAGAAATTTCTACAATAGGAAGAATATTAGTTTTTAAAATTTAATTCATCAAAATAGAGTGCAGTTTATGTGCTAGAGGGTATCACCAATAAAAATAAGATCCTTAAATATTAGTAGCACCATAAGCGATGAAAGAATGAGTATCTTCAAGGCACACAAAAGGAGAGCTGGTTATCTTGTGGGCAAGCACCTAAGAGCAACTAAAGTTAGAGATGAATGGTATTTTTAAAAAAGACAAGCATTCCAAATTCCAAATTGGCTGTCTCAGAAGTGATAAGTGGCTAAAATAGATATTAAAAAATAATACAATTTGTTCTTCAAGTTGAGGGTGATTTCTTTTTTTATTACAGTTTATTGTCAAGTTGGTTTCCATATAACACCCAGGGTTCATCCCAACAAATGCCCTCCTCCATGCCCAGAGGATGATATTTTTTTAAACGAGTAAGAAATTAACTACTTTTGGAAAGAAATGTACATTAAGCTATTAGAGAGATGGGAAAATTTATCATTAATACATACTTTTGTTACTGAAAATTACATGAATGTGTCATGAATAAAAACTTTACATTTTTATGAACTCCAAGGAGTATGAAGAATCTCTGTGGGGTGATAGAATGTTCTAAAACTGGACTGTAGTAATGGCTGCACAATGATGTAAATTTACTAAAAATCAATGATTTATGTACCTAAGCTGGTGAACTTGTAAGGTTATAAATTACATCTCAAAAAGACGGTCTTAAAAACCTATTATCCACTCAATTTTGAAATGATTTTCTATCCAATTAAAACTTCCAAATAAAGTGTACCAGTGAGTTTTAACCCCATTTGTTAAAAAAAAAATTCTAATGCAGCAGGTTTTCAACATCAAACGATTTATTTAACAAGAGGAAAAAATGGGACTTTTGTAGGTTGAGTATAACAAAAGTGAGTGGATGAGACTGAGAAATTAGTACCATAATTAATTAGGTACAGTGACAACAAAACATTTCCACTTAAATCGCTTATCTTTATGAGCTATCATTTTCAGTTATGACAGCCTTTAAGATCAAGCACTGAAATAAAGTGAATTTGGAATCAGAGCTGGGAATACTGAATCAAAATGGAAAAGATTTTAAATAATGAAACATATTAAATAGTATTTCTCACTAAATGTTAGTAAGTTTTTTATTAAGTTTCACCATTAATAAAAATCTCTAAAATATTATTTGTTTCATTATTCTTATATTTTTATTTGTACATATTATACTGTATATAATGAGCACAGTAAAAGACGGATAAAGTTTTCAAATAATCATATACAAATCAGGAGTACGTGCTAACATTTTTTTTTTTACTGAGAGAGGAACACTATTAGAAGGTCTGGAGACTGTTTTTAAAACCTGAATCTCATTATTCCTCTTCTCTGCTTACAACTATTCAATGGTTTCCCACTGTTCTTAGGTTAAAAATCCAGCTCTTTAATTTAGTTTACAAAGCTCTTCCTGATCCTGTCTGTATTCATCTATCCAGCTTCAACACTTTCCATTGGGAGCGGCTTCCTTCACTCCCATGTTCCAGGAGCTCTCTCACTCATTGCTAAAGCACATTCGCCCTTCCATTCTGCCTGGCCAATGCTTACTCATTCTTCACAAGTCAGCTTAGCTATCATTTTTATTGATACACCACCTTTGATTCTCTCAGCTAGTTTAGGTCTCCCAAGTACAACGTTCCTATTACAATCTCTATTTCCCTTTTCATAAAACTTTACTGTAATTGTAATTACTACATCTTACTTATTTCCTTCTCTATCTTCAGTGTCAAACACACTATTTGGCACACAGAGATAATCGACAAATATTACTGAATGAAGAAACAGGTTTAATTCACATCACAGACTTTAAAACAGCAAAAAAGAACTTACCAAACAGGATAAAAAGCCCATGTGGTGTGATAAGCTGTTTGAAAAGGATAACGCAAAATATAAGTGTCTAATTTAAGTAAAAAAATTAAAGTAAGTTTACTTGTAAAAACAGCAGTTGATTTTATTAAAGCACTGATTTTATACGCTGCTTCTATACATACTAGTGATGAATTTTAATAAAAATCCTTGAAACAAACTTAAACATTTTCATTTGAATATAACCCTAGACCAAAAGCTATTATATCTCCTCCTGAAAAGACTAAAATTATAAAATAATTTTCAACTCACATCTGGATTGAGATTGGTGACAAGCAGAACAGAATTTCCTGGTGCACCGCTAGTTCCAGGCATGGCCATCCTTCCAGTGACAGCAGAGGAGGTGATTGTGAGAGGGCCCAGAGCTCCAGGGACAGCTGGCACTGATAGACCTTTTTAAAACATCAAAAGCATTTTATATACTGGTTATCTGGGGAATTACAACACTGGATATAACTTAAGTAAATAAATGAAGACGAAAGCAAAAATATAGAAGAAAACAAGTCAAAGCTACCATAAGGATATCAAAGGCCAGTTAGCCTAGAAGTCAAGTTCCTTATTCTTTGACACCATCATGCTCAGTACTCTGTTATTTATTATCCAAAATTTTAGAGCAACTAAATTCACTGGTCTTAAAAGTCATCAGGCTTTTGGAGGATCTATCAACTATAAGCACTTCATTTCTTGAAAGATATTCTAGCACATCCCTATAAGGTAGATGTATTTTTTCATTTGGCTTCTACCACAAAATTATATTTAAAAAAAAAAAAAAACCCTTCAGCAAAAGTCCTATTTGTGACTAGGAAGTATTACATGTCCTAAGAGTGGACTGTGGCAATGGCTGTACAACTCTGTAAATTCACTAAAAATCACTGAACTGTATACCAGGGATGCAGAATACATAACATTTGGTATAAGAAAAGTATTTTGTGAAAAAAAAATTGTAACCTTATAAAGTGCTTGTATAAATATTATAACCATCAAGAATTGATTTATAGAGTTCAGTATTCTTCTGTAGCAAGAGTTTTCAGAGCTTTCTATTCTAGATATTCTAGAACTATTTCAAGCTTTCTAATACTGGAATATTGACACTATACACTATGCCTGAAGTAGCACTTTACTATTTCCAAAAGTCCTACTATTTGTGTTCTCAGCTTAAAAATTATCTAAGGTAATATCTCTAGCTTATGTAAAATAAACCAGTTCCTTAATGATATTTCTTGATTCTTTAAGCTCAAAGCTCCTTATAATTGGGTCTCGTCACTCTCCCACAAATTACATAATTAAACTTCAATATGGTTTACATTCAGACTATTCTGCTTGACAATCTAATGAGGTCATTATGACCATCATTCTCCTGAGTTTTAAAACTCTGCAGACCACTTTCTCAGGCTGGATACTTTTCCATGAAATCTATATTCAATGGGTCGTTCACATGGCCTCTTCCTATGCCCCGCCAATCCACCTCTGCAACTTCTGAATAACCTGTGAAGGTTTATTACATATCACCAATAGTACAATGTAGGGTGTGTAGTATGTACATATGTGGGGGGAGGTGTGTGTGTGTCTACCCCTACTGAAGCTTAAGTCTTATCAACTCAGGAGTCTCCTAAATGCATTTTTTCCTCTTTCTTAATATCTGCTGTGATTTACACACAGTGTGTCAAAAAGAAATATCTAAAATAAAGGAAACCATATATCACTACTCCCAAATGTTTATCAGTTAAACTTTGCGGAGCTTCAAATAAATAAAAATAATGCATAATGCCTTCATTTTAATGGAATAGGTAGAATATTCACTCAATTAAACATGTATTAAGGTTTCTTAAAACCACCAAAAACATAAAACTTAAATGTCAACCATATCATTTTTTCTCTTTTAGTCAACTTCATCCTCTTCAAAGAGAGTAGCTAAAATTCCCAAAATTAGAGGGGCAGAATATGAGATTACTGACAGAAAGCAGCTATGTTGCAATTTAAAATACCGTTATACTCACAAATCAGCTGGAAACTGGAAATGTAATATGTACACTAGACTTAACACTACGCCACTCTTCTAATCACCAACCATAGTGTTTTCTTTAGGCATTAGAGAGAAAATCATAAAGTTAATTTTTTCTTTTCCTTAACTTATGATTGTATTTTGTTTACTATTTGGAAAAGAGTGAGAGAGTCATTATCAAAGTATTAACCAGCTGCTATCTCTTAATTATCTCCATTTGCGAGAAAAAATATATATCCCCTAAAATAAACAGCATGCAAACTCTCTATGGTAATCCTCTGAAACCATAAATGACATAAGAAAGGATTTAATATTTAATATTTATTAATTCAGGTATTTACTGACTGCATAGTATGTGTTGAAGGCCATCAAAGGCATTAAGAACCCAAATGTAAGTAAGACATAGGTCCATGCAACATGTAATTGATAAGCTTATCAGCAAAGACAAAAGCAGTTCATACATTTTATAGAGTAATCAAAAAGGCAAATGTCAGGCTACTTAATACAGTCAACCTATAGTAATCTGTGACAATAACAAATATAGATGATGCAGGACATATAATGGAACTGGGGGCTGAGAATGGAACCACAGGGTATCTGTAAAGACAAGGAAGCTGTGCATCATACAATGAGCCATTCCTATGGCCGATATACATAATGCTTTTATTGTAAATCCTTCAAATATAGTGATATTTTTAATCTTGATAAGCCTAGAACATAGAGAGCACTAAAAAACTGTTTCAAATTCAACTTTAAAAAGTCACCTGTAGCTTGATGAAATCCAATGGCTGGGGCAAATCCAGCAGCCCCTGCATATGGTGAAGAGATTATACCTGGTGCACCTAATGGGGAAGAAAAGCTAAAGTAAATATTCTACCCTCTATAGATATGGTTATCAAAGCAATATAAAAAAGCTTTATGATGGTATACTACTGATAAAGAGATATTGTTATGGAGTAAAGATTTGTTCAAAAGGTGATCCCTAACCTGTAAGTAAAGAGCCTCCGCCCCTTCCAGAGGCTAACCTCTTTCAACTGGGCTCAAGGTTCAAGAGTAGAGCTTAGCTGTTAGTTTTGAGTTATTAGTCACTTTATTTTCATTTATTTAGTTTCGTTAATGAGGCTGAGATTCATGCCCTTATTTAGAGCACATTTCTATGTGAAAATTTCTATGTCAAATAATTACTAAAATGTACTGTACATAGAAGGTACTGTGGTAATGAAAAAAATAAAAATCCTTGCTTTTGAATGGCTTACAAACTAAAATTTTATGAATTATAATTTGTATAATAATATGAATTACAGAAGATTCATATACTGAGGATCTAGTGGTTTAAACACAAACGTACTGCAAGTGGCCTAAGAAGGAAACACAGAGGATTCACTGTGATTATCTGAAGGTTTCTCAGGAACTAAAACTTGAGCTACACATTATGTAATTGAAAAGCACGGTGCCTACTGCACACCAGATGCTAAACAAATGCTGGTATTATTTCCTTTCTCTCCAGAAGCCTGGGGACTGTGACAATCAAGAAAAATAGGAGTTAGTTCCAATGGAGGAGTCAATACTAGTAGCAAGACAATTTGGTTTTGGACATGTCAAGGTTGAGGTGATGGTAACACACAAGTGGAAATGAGAAGGCAAACGTGACACAGATTTCTAAATCATCTATGCAGAAATAAATGTGAAAGCCATACACACGAGCATTACACTTTTTAAAAAAGACAGAAGACAAAAAATGGAGAGAGTTAAAAATAGAACCTGAGAGTATTAGTACATTTAAGTTGTAGAGGAAGAAGATAAACGTTCTAAGAAAGAGAGAACAGCCTTAGAAATAGAAAAAACAAAACAGTGAATTATAACCCCTCAGGATCTAGAGGAACAGTGTTTAAGTGGGTAGGGGCTCAGCAGAAGTCAAAGAGAGTAAGAAATATAAAAAGTAAAGAAGTTTTAGAGCAATAGTGAGAAGTTAGATTTTAAGAGTCAAAGGGAGAGATTTTTTTTTTTCTTTTTAACAATAGGGTGATGAGCATATTTATGGGAAGAAATATGTAGGCTATATTTTCCAGAGGAATTAAAAACCCAAAAAGTTTATTCTCTTCATTAAAAATAGTTAACGGATGTTAAATATGTAAGTGTGATTTATTAAAATAACTCAAGAAAATATATAGTCATTAAGAGACCTCAGGGGTAGAGCAGGCAGGGAGAACTGACAGTAAGTGGAGATACACAAAATGAGGTAACAGAATTAAGTGATGAAATAAGAGAAACGTAAAATTTACTTACTGACAGCACATTGTGAGTCAAGCATTTTTCTAGTGCTAAGGAAGAACTGTCCTTGTTAAACTTATATTCAAGTAGGTTCAAGATCACAGATAAAAATGACTTAAAAATGATTAAAAACAGTTTTTTAAGTTTATTTATTTATTTTGAGGGTAGGGGAGGGACAGAGAAAGAGAGGGAGAGAACCCCAAGAAGGCTCCACGCTGCCAGAGCAAAGACTGCTGTGGGGCTCAGTTGAAGGAACTGTGAGATCATGACCTGAGCCAAAAATCAAGAGTCGGACACTTAACCAATTGGGCCACCCAGGTGCTCCTAAAAGGATCATTTCTACAACAGAAATAACTATATTTAAGGCATAGAGGAAGGCTTAACAAAGAGGCTTCAATATGGATATGAGTACTTATGAAAATCTGTGCTAGAAAGTTAAACATATGAAGAGATATATAGTAAGTTGTATTATTGTTGTCAAGTAGTTACTTGTCCCTTCCATACAACTCTGGTGAGTATTGTGACTTGCACACATCTTTATGCAATTCCTACTGCACTGAGTCATATGAATACAGAGATATGACATATACCACCTCTCTATAAAGAACCTTCAAGAGGCATTATGAGTATACACCAGCTTTCCAATTTTTTACTCTCTGGCACAAGAATGCCATGTCTCAAATGTAGTGACACTTTTAACCTGGGCCCTAGATCACAAATACATGTGAAGGGTCCGTTGCAAGAATGAATTCACAGCTGCATAAATGTCAGTGGTGTGACAGAAATAAATGTTAGTGGCTGTAAACCACTGAGATGGGGGGAGGGCAAATGAGGTATTTTTAAAACACAAAAAGATTGGGGCACATGGGTGGCTCAGTTGGTTAAGTGTCAGACTTCAGCTCAGGTCATGATCTCATGGTTCATGGGTTCGAGCCTGACATCAAGCTCTCTGCTGGCAATCAGAGCCTACTTTGGATCCTGTCTCCTTCTCTGTCTCTGCCCTGCTCATGCTCTCTCCCTCTCTCAAAAATAAACAAACATTAAAAAAAACACACAAAAAGACTAATAAAGATGGGCTATGGTAGGGGGCTGTGAGGTTGTGAGGCAGAAAACTAATAGTAGGTTTTAGAGAAATGAAGAAAAAATTTGAGGTAAGTATTCCAAAATGCTAAATAGCAATAAATAAAAGAACTGGCAAACAATTAACAGGGATAAATTTTGAGTAATTGCTTCCAAGTAAAGTATGATTAATAAGAACATTTGTTAAAATTTGACAAACGAATCATTGATAGTTTCTATAAACATACATTCCTCAAATAAGCAGAAACAGAAACATTTTAGCAAAGTAACCTTTAGATAATGGGTTAGTATCTTTATGAAAAGATTATACAAACTTTTATGAAAAAGGCTCGAGTTGAATGACTAAGGATATTTTACATCTAAAAACTGTACCACCACAATAGCAATTAAGGCAATAAAAATTAACATTTTTACCTGTGAAATCAGTTTATCATTAATATTTATAATAACAAAACCCTAAAGAAACAAGCTTAATATCCAAATTGGAGAATGATTAACTTAGGAGTTGCTAGACAAAATACAGAGCCATTTAAAATATTACAAAGAGTGTGTACTACAAAAAAAAAATAGTGCACTGTAATTATATTTTTTTAAAAATGTGGATACAGTAGCAGATTAAATAAACAGACCAACCTTCATGCAGAAAATGCCCGAAGAGTGAAAAGATCTTTAAACAAATCTAACAACTGACAAGATGATAAAGAATAATGAGGTCAAAAGCCAAGCCCCAAGAAATGGAGCTTTGGTTTTGTTAGCCTCATGGGGTAGTAGACAAGATGAAAATTCCAGGATTGGCCCCAGGAAGAAGTCAATAGATGACCTTTATGGAATTAATCTGGAAGTGTGCACCTTAATAACCCAACCTTCTTACCCTCAGACAAGAATGCAAGAAAAGGGGCCTTTGTGTCTAGCAGAGAAGGGACAAAAAAGTTCCTGAAAAGGCCTAACCAAAAGCAAGCTCTGCCAATTTGCAGCTCAAATTCGCATTTCTTAGAGTCCAAAATAAAATTAATGAAGTTGTGGATTTAGACTGAAATGGTCCCAAACACAGAGCCTTTAATGTTGCAGACAAACAAACTCTCTCTGGAGGAGCATACCACGATCCCAAGCCTCAAATAACTCATGTAATTAATTCTCTAAGTAAAATGAATAACTTGCTTAAAAAAAAAAAAGAAAAATCTAAGAGAGACAGACACAGGAATTATCAGATCAAGATTTTAAATAGTACACTTGAAGAAATGAAAGATATGCCAAAAAGTATCTGTAGGGCAGAAGATACTTAAAAAGAACAAAATAAAATTTCTAGAAATGAAAAACACAATTATTGAAATCTAAATTACTGGACAAGCTTAACAACAGATTCAACAAAGGTAAAGACCATTTGTGAAATCAAAGTTAGGCCCTAAGGAATTATTCAGAATGCAATTTAGAGAGATAAAGTAGAAAATATGAAAGTTTGAGACACTCAGAATAGAGTGAAAGGGTGTAACAGGTCAAATCAAAGTTCCAGAGAGTAAGAAAAGAAATAGTGAGAAAGGAAAGTATATGAAAAGACAATTTCTAGAACCAATAAAAGGAAATGACCCATCAAAGCAAGAAGCTCAAGGAAGCTCCAATCAGAATAAACACATCACAGGCACATCATCCTGAAACTACAGCACATCAAAGATGAAGAAAAAGTATGAAGAAAAGCCAGAGAGAAAAAACAGTAGTTAGGCTGACACAGCTGACTTTCTAAGACAACAATGAAAACCAGAACATCATCAAATGATTTAATACGCTGAATGTAAAGAAAAAGAAATATATCTGTCAATCTGAAACTCCACAGTAAGCAAAAGTATCTTTTAAAATTGACAACAAAATAAAGACATTTTTGAACAAAAATTTGAAAACTTCTAAGTGAATACTGGAGGATACTGTTCAGGCAGAAGGTAAGTGAACCCAGATGGCATATCGGAGTTGGAAGAAAGAATAAAAAGTTGGGGCACTTGGGTAGCTAAGTCAGTTGAATATCTGATTCTTGATTTCAGCTCAGGTCATGATCTCATAGTTTGTGAGATCAAGTCCTACATCAGGTTTTGTGCTGCCAGTGCAGAATTCTCTCTCCATTTCTATCTGCCTCTCCCCCACTTGCGCTCCCTCTCTCTCTCTCTGAAACTAAATAAACACTTAAAAAAAAGTCTACAGTTGCGTATGGTTTGATCTAAAGGAATATTTATTATATAAAACAATACTAACAAGTTGCCTGATTAAAAAAATTTTAAGGGGCACCTGGGTGGCTCAGTCGGTTAAGCGTCCAACTTTGGCTCAGGCCATATCTCACAGTTTGCAGATTCGAGCCCCACATCAGGTTCAGTGCTGACAGCTCAGAGCCTGGAGCCTGCTTCCAATTCTGTGTCTCCCTCTTTCTCTGCCCCTCCCCTGCTCACACTCTGTCTCTCAAAAATAAATAAACATTAAAAAAACTTTAAAAATTTTAAAACATAACAATAATATCATGAGTTAGGAGAAAGTAAAACAGAGTAAAAGCAGTTAAAGTTCCCTAAAAGTTCTTAAATTATGTAAGGAAAGGGTACATCATCAGTTAACTGTAGATTCTGGTACAGTAAGTATGAAAGTTAAAAATCGTAGATGCAAATACAAAGTAGTATTAAACTTCAAAAACAGTGAGAAAAGCAGAATAATAAATAAACATTTAATTCAACAAATATTTCTGAATGCCTATTTTATGTCAGGCATAAACATAAGTAAACTAAATAGAAGAAAAAACCTACCCTGGTGAAGTTTAATTCTCATGATGAAAATAGAATAAATAATAAATACAGTAAAAAACTGCAAGTAAGAAAGTGATAAATATCATAGAAAATAGAATAGGGGTGCCAGGGTGGCTCAGTTGGTTACGTGGCTGACTTCAGCTCAGGTCATGATCATGGATTTCCGAGTTCGAGCCCCATGTCGGCTGCGCTGACAGCTCAGATCCCGGAGCCAGCTTTGGATTCTGTGTCTCCCCTTTTCTCTGCCCTCCCCCTCTCATTCTCTCTTTCTCTCTCTCAAAAATAAACATTAAAAAAAAAGAGAATAGGTAAAATTAGGTGCACTGAGGGCTAATCAGGGTAGGTCAAAGGCAGCATAAAGAAAACTGAGGACACCTGAGAGAAAGTATTCCAGCCAGAAGGAATAACTGGAATAATCTGGAGGTGGGAACATACTTAAAATGCTTTATAAACTGGAGGGACTGTCAGTTTGGTGAGCAGAAAGAGCAGGGTGGTGGGGGCGGGGAGGGCACTGAAGAAGATATTTACAAGTAAAATTGGAGTGCATGGTATAGGGCCTTGTAATCCAATGTAAGGATGAGAACATTTACTCTGAAAGAAAAAGGAAGTTTTGGAGGGCTTTCAGTCAGCATTAGACTGAAATTGGTAGGACTCACTTTTCTCTTATATTATGTAAAGTTTTGACATATATTTAAAACATGTGAAACTATCATCACAATCAAGTTAACAAATATTTCATCATTTCAAAAATATCCTTGTGCCCCTTTGCAATCTCTCTCTCCAAACCCTATCCCCAGGTAACCACTGATCTGCTTTCTGTCACTATAGACTAATGTGCACTTTTCAGAATTACACATAAACAGAATTATACAATAGGTATTCTTTAAAAAATCTGGTTTCTTTAATTCAGAATAAAGTTTTGTCTGGCTTCTTTCCATTCAAACAATCTGGTTCTCCTTATGGATATATTCCTTTGTATTTAAATATTATTTCATCACATGGACAAACTATACTTTGCTTAACATATTCACCTGTGACAAATATTTCTAGATTTTGGTCATTACAAATAAATTGCTATGAACATTTCTGCACCAGTATCTGTGTGGACATGAACTTTGATTCCTCTTGGGTAAAATGATCAGATAGAATGACTGGGTCATAATGCAGGCACACATTTAATTGTCCAACTGTTTTCCAAAGTGGTCTTACCTAAAGTTTACATTGCCACCAACATAGTACACCAGTGAAAGATGGTCCACATCCTTGATACAGTAAACATTATAAAATTTAGCCATTCTAACGGGCATGTAGTGCTATCTTATAGTGATTTTAATTTCCACTTCCCTGATGACTGGAGATGAGCATCATTTCATGTGCATGTTGACATTCATGTACCATTTGTTGTATAGTATCTCTTCAAATCTTTTGCACATTTTCTTGGTTTTCTTATTATTGAGTTAAAAAGGTGATTATATAACTTGATGTAACTAATGTATCTGATATATGTGTTGCAAAGGTTTTTCTTCAGGTCTGTAGCCTGCCTTTGATTTCCTTTTTTTTTTTTTAAATTTACTTCTTTATTCTATTATTTTTAAAAAAATATTTATTTTTGGGAGAACACAAGCAGAGGAGGGGCAGAGAAAGGGGGACAGAGGATCTGAAGTGGGCTCTGTGCTGACAGGCTAACAGCAATGAGCTCGATGTGGGGCTCAAACTCCCAAACTGCGAGATTATGACCTGAACCAAAGTTGGGACACTCAAATGACTGAGCCACCCTAAACTTTATTTATTTATTTTTGAGAGAGAAAGAGAAAGAGCGCATGAGCACCGGAGGGGCAGAGAGAGGGGGAGAGAGAGAATCCCAAGCAGGCTCTGCACTGTCAGCACGGAGCCCAACACAAGGCTTGAACTCAAAAGTCAGACACTTAGCTGACTGAGCTACCCAGGTGCTCCTGCCTTTGATTTTCTTGATGTTATCTTTCAAGCACTGTTAACATATAGTGTAATATTAGTTTCATGGGTACATTACAATGATTCAACACTTCCATATTCCCTTCATCACCCAGTGCTCATCACTACAAGTGCTCTCCTTAATCCCCATCACGTATTTAACCCACCTCTACACCCGTCTCTGGTAACCATCAGTTTGTTCTCTAAAGAATTGGGTTGGGGGGTGGGGGTTCCTGGGTGGCTCAGTCAATTAAGTGACTGACTCTTGATTTTGGCTCAGATCACAATCTCACAGTTTGTGAGTTCGAGCCCTGTATCAGGCTCTGTGCTGACAGTGTGGAGCCTGCTTGGGATTCTCTCTGCCCCTCCCATGTACTCTCTAATAAAGAAATAAACTTGAAAAAAAAATCATGCAACTATTGAGCTTGGGGTGGTGAGTTCAAGCCCCAGGTTGGGTGAATAGATTACCAAAAAAAAAACCGAAAACAAAACAACCAACGTAAACAAACAAAAAAAAACACCTTAAAAAAAGAGTCTGTTTATTGTTGTCTTTCTCTTATTTTTTCCTTTGTTTTATATATTAAGTTCCACATGAGTGAAATCATGGGGTATTTGTCTGACTTATTTCACTTAGCATTAAACTCTACCACCATCCGTGTCATTGGAAATGGCAAGATTTCATTTTTATGGCTGAATAATATTCCATGTTTACACACATACTTTTGCGTGTTGCTATCCAGTTTTCCCAACACTGTATGTTGAAGAGACGTCTTTTTCCCATTGGATATTTGTTCCTGCTTTGTCGAAAACTGACCACACAATTGTGGGTTTGTTTCTGGGTTTTCTATGCTGTTCCACTGACCTATGTGTCTATTTTTGTGCCAGTACTATAGTATTTTGATTACTAGAGCTTTGTAATGTAACTTGAAGTCCAGAACTATGATGTCCCCAGCTTTGTTTTTCTTTTTCAAGACTGCTCTGGCTGTTTGGGGTCTTTTGCAGTTCCACACAAACTTTAGGGTTGTTTGTTCTAGTTCTGTGAAAACTGTTGTTGGTTTTTGATAGAGATTGCATTTAATGTATAGACTGCTTTGGGTAGTATAGTCATTTAAAAATATTTGTTCTTTCCGTACATGAGCATGGAATGTCTTTCCATTTCTTTGTGTTGTCTTCCATTTTCTTTCATCAGTGTTTTAGAGTTTTCAGAGTACAAGTCTTTCACCTCTTTGGTTAAGTTTATTCCTAGGAATTTTCATAAGATATCTTACATTATTTTTGGTGCAATTGTAAATGGGGTTGTTTTCTTAATTTCTCTTTCTGCTGCTTCATTATTGGTGTACAGAAATACAATAGATTTCTGTACATTCTTTTTATATCCTACAACTTTACTGAATTGATCAGTTCTAGCAGTTTGTTGGTTAAGTCTTTAGAGTTTTCTATATATGGTATTATGCCATCTGCAAATATTAAAAGTTTTACTTTTTCTTTACCAATTTGGATGCCTTTCTTTTTGTTGTCTGTTGTGGGTAGGACGTCCAGTACTATGTTATATAAAAGTATTGAAAGTAGACATCTTTGTTATGTTCCTGACCTTAGGGGAAAAAGCTCTCCAGTGTTTCTCCATTAAGGATGGTATTAGCTGTGGGTTTTTCACACATGGATTTTATTATGTTGAGGTATGTTCCCTCTAAACCTTTGTTGAGAGTTTTTTTTTTTTTATCATGAATGGATGTTGTCATGTTTGTCAAATGATTTTTCTGTGTTTACTGAAATGATAATATGGATCTTATCCTTTCTCTTATTGATGTGATGTATCATGTTGATTGAGAATACTGAACCACCCTTGTGACCTAGGAATATCCCATTTGATCATGATGAATGATTTTTTTCTTAATTTTTAATGTTTATTTTTGAGAGAGAGAGACAGAGTATGAGCAGAGAGAGAGGGAGACACAGAATCGGAAGCAGACTCCAGGCTCTGAGCTGTCAGCACAGAGCCCGAATGGGGCTTGAACTCAGAAGATCATGACCTGAGCTGAAGTCGGACGCTTAACCAACTGTGCCACTCAGATGCCTCCATGATGAATGATTTTTTTTTAAAATGTACTGTTTATAAAGCAGTTTGCTAGTATCTTACTGAGAATTTTTGCATCCATGTTCATCAGGGATAGTGGCCTGTAGCTCTCCTTTTTAGTGGTGTCTTTATCAGGATAATGTTGGTTTTGGGGAGTGAATATGGAAGTTTTCCTTCCTCTTTTTTTTTGGAATAGTTTGAGAACAAAAGGTATGAACTCTTCTTTAAATGTTTGGTAGAAACTGCCTGTGAAACCATCTGGTCCTGGGCTTTTGTTTGTTGGGAGTTCTTTGATTATTGATTCAATACCTTGACTGGTTATTGTCTGTTCAAATTTTCTATTTCTTTCTAAGTTTTGATAGTTATATGTATCTAGAAATTAAACCATTTCTTCTGGGTTGTCCAGTTTGTTAGCATATAGGTTTTCATAATATTCTTTTATAATTGTTTTATTTCTGTGGTGTTGGTTATTTCTCCTCTCATTTGTGATTTGGTGTCATTTCATTTTTTTTCTTGACAAGTCTGACTAAAGGATAATCGATTTTATTTTTTCCCCAAAGAACTGGCTCCTGGTTTCACTGACCTGTTGTATTGTTTTGTTTTTTAGTTTCTATATCATTTATGTCTGCTCTAATCTGTATTATTTTTGTCCTGCTGATTTTGGGTTTTGTTTGTTGTTCTTTTTCTAGCTCCTTTAGGTATAAGGTTAGGTTGTTTATGTGAGATTTTTCTTGCTTCCTGAGGCAGGCCAGTATTACTATGAACTTTCCTCTAAGAACCACTTTTGCTGTATCCTAGAGGTTTTGGACTGTTGTGTTTTCGTTATCATTTGTTTCTATGTAATTTTTAATTTATTCTTTTATTTCCTGGTTGACTCGTTCATTGTTTACTAGCATGTTATTTAGCCTCAATGTATTTGTGGTCTTTCCAGATTTTTTCTTGTGGTGTCTGACATCTAGTTTCATAGCAAGTCAGAAAAGATGCATGGTATGATTTTGATCTTCTTGAATTTGTTGGTTTGTTTTGTGGGCTAATATGTGGTCTATTTTGGAGAATGTTCCATGTGCACTTGCAAATAATGTGTATTCTGCTCTTTCAGGATGGAATATTCTGAATATATCTGTTAAATCCATCTGTTCTGGTGTGTCCTTCAAAGCCAATGTTTCCTTGTTGATTTTTTTGTTTGAATGAAATATCCATTGATGTAAGTGGGGTGTTAAAGTCCCCTCCTATTATTGTATTACTATCAATTAGTTCCTTTATGTTCGTTAGTATCTGTTTCAGTGTATTTGGGTGCTCCTATGCTGGGTGCATAAATATTTATCATTTTTGTATCTTCTTGTTGGACTGTCCCCTTTTTAGTCTGTTACAGTCTTTGTTTTTAAGTCTATTTTGTCCAATATAAGTATTGTTACTCTCTTGCTTTCTTTTGACATCTATTTGCATGACAGATGTTTTTCCATCCCTTCACTTTCAATCTGAATGTGTCTTTAGGTCTAAAATGAGTCTCCTATAGGCAGCATATAGATGGGTCTTGTTTTTTTAATCCATTCTGTCACCCTCTGTTTTGATTGGAGCATTTCATCCATTTACATTCAAAGTAATTACTGATATATGTTTATTGCCATTTTATTACTTATTTTGTGGCTGTTTCTGATTTTCTCTGATCCTTTTTCTTTTTCATGTTTTGCTATTTTCTTTAGTGATATGTTTGGATTTCTTCCTCTTTATTCTTTGAATGTTTATTAGTGGTTTTTGCAATATGGTTATCATTAGGTTTGTATATAACCTCTTCTGCATAGGTTTAAATCTTACATTATGGGTCTAAAGATCTATTTCAAGAAAGTCAGTTTGTCAGTATGGTATGAGATACAGAAAAAAAAAAATTTTTTTTTCCAGTATGAATATCTACCTGTCCAAAAACTTCTTGAAAGATTTTTTTCTCCCTACAGAATTTTACATTGTTGAAAAATCAACAGATGTATTATATACATATGGGACTATTTCTAGACTCTGTATTCTGCTCCATTAATGTAAATCTATATATCTATCCTTTATACACTACCAAACTAGCTTGATTTCTGCAGCTTTACATTAAGTCTTGCATTAAAAAAATATTCTTTTAAGTACTTTCCAAGTACTAACTAGGCCTGACCCTGCTTAGCTTTCGAGATCAGACGAGATCAGGCGCGTTCAGGATGGTATGGCTGTAGACTCTTTTAAATACTCTACGTGATAGCTTTAAAAAAAAAAGTTTATTTATTTATTTTTGAGATATATAGAGAGAGCGAGCGAGAGAGCAGGGGAGGAGCTGAGAGAGAGGGACAGAGAATCCCAAACAGGTTCCATGCTATCAGCATAGAGCCTGATGTGGGGCTCGAACTCATGGACTGGGAGATCATGACCTTAACTGAAATCAAGAGTTGGACGCTTAACCAACTGAGTCACCCGGGTGTTCCATGCTCATTTCACATATGAATAAACACAAGTGCAGAGCAGTTAAGCAATTTGCCCCAAGTCACACAGATCATAAATAGTAGGCTTAGAATTACATCTAAAATGTATGGTCCTGGAGC
Organism: Cryptoprocta ferox; assembly: GCA_028646485.1. Classification (NCBI taxonomy): domain Eukaryota; kingdom Metazoa; phylum Chordata; class Mammalia; order Carnivora; family Eupleridae; genus Cryptoprocta; species Cryptoprocta ferox. The sequence continues at coordinate 20,715,875 of CM053568.1, read as the reverse complement.
ACCTGGGTGGTTCAGTAGGTTAAGCATCCAACTTTGGCTCAGGTCATGATCTCATGGTCCGTGGGTTCGAGCCCTGCATCGGACTCTCTGCAGACATATCAGAGCTTGGAGCCTGCTTCAGATTCTGTCTCTCCCTCTTTCGCTACCCCTCCCCCACTCATTCTCTTTCTCTCAAAAATAAGCATTTAAAAAGTATGGTCCTGAGGAATAAATCTAACAAAGCATGCAAATATTTATGGAGATGCCTAAATCACCAAACTCTCTGGAAAGACATTAAGGAACATTCAAAAAAATGAAGAGATGTACAATGTTCAAAGATTGGGGGAGACTACTGTAAAGATGTCAATTATCTAAGTGATTTATAAAGTCAATGCAATCCGACTGAAACTCTAATAGCTTTTTTCCTTGAGGATGTGACAAGCTGACCCTAAAACTCATAGGTAAAATGATGAAGAATTGAGAAGACACTCTTGAAGAATAAGGTAAAAAGATTTATTCTGTCAGGTATTGAGACTTGTGGTGATGATGAAAGGAGAGACTAATAAACAGACCCATGAATAATGCCCACAAAACTACTTAAAACAAATATTCAGCTGAAGTTAATGCTATGTGTTAACAACTCTAAAACCACGCTTTGTGTATTATAAGATTGAGTAAATAAGTAAACACAATGAAGCTAACAGAAACTAATATCTCATTCTTGAAGCAAGGAGGTTAACAGTATGAAAAGGGTGCAGGATTAGAATTGGAGGTATTGTTAGTTAAAATCTGTGGGTTTCTAACCACACAGAGACATATATTTCTGAAGTACACACAGAGAAATATATTCATGATGTACATATACACGTGTATCCCAGTAATGTTCATTTAAAGTGCCCAGAAGCAATGATGTTCCTATTAACAATGAGCACATCTAATAACTGGATATTGATTTCAAAAAACCATTTCCCGCTAAAAGGAACCAAGCCTCATTGGAGAAGTAGCCGATTGCAGCACTAAGGCAGGGAAGGTAAAAAAGAGCTGAAATATCTTCACCCAGAACGTTAGGAAATGTTCAAACAATGATGGGGATATGTCAAAAGGCTACAGAAGCCAGTGTGAAAGGGCTCCCACTGGCCAAACCTGGGACAGGTTGAACATAAAATGAAAAATTATAGCATAAGACCCATAGAGTAAGAATCTATAAGCCACACCAACAAGAAAAAAATAAAAGGGTAATAAATAAGCATAGAGACCTAAAGCACAATAAAATGAATTTAGACAGACATTATTATATATAAATGTATCAAAGTAACGTGTTACACCCTTAAATTCACACAATGTTAGATGTCAAATTTACTCAAAATGAATGAATAAATAAATGAAGGTAGCGGTGGGAAGAAAAAAGTCCTTTACAATAAAATTCCAGCTAATAAGCATTGAAGGAATGATGAGATTAACAAATCTCCAATAAGGTAACCATCACAGTAACAGTATTTGGCAATGGATGATAAAATTCAAGAGTGAAAAGTGGTAAGGAACAGGATTACTTATATAGTATCAATGAATCACCCTACAAATTAATTTTGTAGAAAAACAGTAATTTTACTGGGGAGAAACTTGGCAGAAACCACCTTAATAAGTGATCAAAGTTAGTATCATCAGGAATTCGATAAACTGGCATCTTGTGTCTCCTGATGTAACCAACTGAGAAAGACACAACACTGTTTTAGCCAAAAAACCAGACACTCATACTGAGAGACATTCTATGAAATACCCAACCTGAATCTTCACCAATGCAAATATCATGAAAGACAAAGAATGAGGAAATGTCCCAAATTAAAGGACTCTAAAGATGTGGCAAATAAATTAGCCTGATATTGGTTTGGGTCTTTACCAGAAAAAATTCTCTTATAAAGAACATTACTTCTGCAACAGGCAAATTTCTAAAAGGTCTATGGATTAGATAATAGTATCATATAAATGTTTATTTCCTGATTTTGATAAGTGAACTGTGTTTAGGTAAGAATGTCCTTGTTCTTAGAAAATACACCCTGAGTATTCAAGAAGTAAAGAGGCATCATACTTACAACTAACTCTTCAATAATTCAGGGGAAAAAGAAAAAAACAACTATCCACCTCCTCAATGTAATCAGAGAGATGATAAAGTAAATGTGGCTGGATGTTAACTGAGGAATCTTGGATGATTCTAGATACAAGGGAATTCTTTGTACTAATCTTGCAACTTAAATTATTTCAGAACAAAATTACTAAAATACTATAAAGTTTATTTATTTATTTTGAGAGAGAGAAAGACAGCACAGGTGGGGAAGGCGCAGAGAGAGAGAGAGACAGAGAATCCCAAGCAGGCTCTGCATTGTTAGCAGCCTGACACAGGGCTCGAACTCACAAAACCGTGAGATCATGACCTGAGCCGAAACTGAGAGTTGAACATTTAACCGACTAAGCCACCCAAGTGGCCCTAAAATACTAAAAACTTTAGAATGTAAGTATAGATCTTTATGATATCAGGGGAACAAAGGAGTTCTTAAACAAGACACACACAAAAAAACAAATATAAAGGAAATGGCAAATAAATTTGACTAAATCAAAATACCTTAACAAGAATAAACCAATAACCCAAAAATGGAAGAAACTATTTCCAACACAGGTAGCCAACAAAGGACTAGTGTGTGGAATATATATAAAAAGAATTCCCACAAGAAAAAAAAAAAAAGAAAAAGAAAAAGAAAAGGAAAAAACAAGACACCAAACACAAAAATAGAGAAAAAATTAAAACAGAAAATTCATAAAGGGAGAATGACCGATAAACAAATACAAATACGTTTAACCTCATGGGTAATCAGGAATATCTCATTGCAGCATTGTCCATAATGACCTCAAACTAAAACAACCCAAATAACTATCAACAATAGAATGGGTAAACAAACTGTGGTATATTCATACAATGGATATCTATACACTTGATGATACTGAGAATGAATAAGCAACAGCCATATATATAAATATGGATGAATCACAAGTCACAAAAGAAAATGAAGAGCATGATGCCATTTACATAAAATTCTAAATAAAGGAGAAAAATGTTTAAATTAACACTCAGGGCTGCATAATGAGTGGTAAGAAAAACGTACACAAGGAAAAGGCATTAAAGCGAAAGAATGAATATCATCAAATTGAAGACTGATCATCCTGGGACAGGAGGGAAGGAACATAATCAATGAGAGGGCTACAAAGACTGCTCTTCAGGATGTATAAATATATTATTTCTTAACCTGGATGATAACTACATGGGTGTTATAATATTTATTTGCATATTTTAGAAGATTTTCTAAAGGTATAATGTATATCACTAAAAACAGGGAGAGAGTGCTTAATGACTTAGCCCTAGGAACAGTAAAGAACCTTTAAAAAAGAAAGAAAAGATAGTGAGGTAGAAAAAAGTCAGGAGAGTGGTATTGCAGAAGCCAAGGGAAAAAAGAAGGGAATAATGAACTGTGTTAAATATCAGCAAGAGGCAGAGTCAACTTTCACATAATAGGCAAAACAGTATTGTTCTCTGCTGACGAATCAGTTCTCTTAAAATGCAGATATTACTTTGCAATGACTAAGAATTTATTAAAACGATGAAAAAGGATGTTACTAGTCTGTAATTTTATATTCAGAAGCCAAAATTCTTGATATTTTAAAAACGTCCTCCTCCCACAATGTATAATTAATTACACTGACAGTTATATTCAATTACTGGAATAAGCGCAGTTCTGCATTTGATAGCCAAGTTTTGGTAAACTTGAACGACAGCCTCAATTTCTATCATGTATTCTTGAAATTGTGATTACAAAAACCTCTGGCTCTGCCAAATCGGACATGTAAGTAGAGGCTGGTAACAAATATAAAACACAAAAATTTGGTTAGACCAAGACAGAAAAACTTTAACAATTTAGGAACATGAACTGAACAATTCACTTGGCTTTCGCAGTTATAAATAACAAAAAACTTTTACTTTAAAATAAAGTTACAAACTATTTTCCAGAAAATGTTGGACATTTGGCTAAGGATTCATTTTCTCACCTGTAAAATAAATATGAACTAAATATCACTTAAGGTCTCAATGAGCAATATTTTGTGGTGTCATCTGGGAAAGGAAACCTAATCATGAAAGGTAATAAAATTTAATACTTTATCTAGATAACAAATCACACCTTTGAGGGCTGCAAAACTCAAAAGTAGCATATATCAATCTAATGATATACCCAACTAGGCCTTCCACTGCTTCTTCCTTTACTTTAAGAGTTGTTTTAAAAGTATAAATATATTGGTAACTAATTTTAAATAAAAGAAAAAAAGTCCTTCAAAGCAGCATTTGTACTGCTGTATTTTCAGTAATGCAAAAATACAACTTCACACAAACGTTAGGTACAGATGGGAGTTCTGATTTTTAAAAAACAAAACAAAACAAAATAAATCCCCTTCTTTGAACAGAGGAAGAACATATCACTAACTTAGGCCCTTTTTAAAAATATCACTACTTCAGGGGCACCTGGGTGGCTCAGTCAGTTAAGCGTCCGACTCTTGGTTTCAGCTCAGATAACGATCTCATGGTTCATGGGTTCGAGTCCTGCAACGGGCTCTGCAGTGACAGCATGGAGCCTGGTTGGGATTCTGTCTCCCTCTCTCTCTACCCCTCCCCTGCTCACTCACTCTCTCTTCCAAAAATAAATAAAAAACATTTAAAAATAAAATATCACTACTTCAAAAGGGAAAAAGCATTTCTCTCAAGAACACTTATACCAATATTCCGTGGCTGTAAGTCAACACATTTAAAGCAATGGTAATACGTAAGAGTATTAACTTGAAGCAAATGGTTGTATATCTTATAAAAAATGAGTAAGATTAATGTTGGAAAATAAATTTTTAACTCAATTTCAGACATTCATTTGTTTTGCCAACAAATAGAATCTACTAATATTAAGATTTAATTAAAGGACACATTTTGTTCCAAGATTTTTTCTTTCCCTTAGATATCCTGAGAGAATCCAAGAAGAAAAAGGCTGATTTACACAGATTAATAAATAAAACTTATAACTTCAGAAAACTTGCTTTGTGACCCAAAACGGAACTACTCACCAAAAGCAGCAGCCATAGGGGGTTCAAGGGATGGCTGGCCATCACCGGTAGGAAGGTCTAAACGAGTGAAGTCTCTGCTTTTGTCATTATTATATTTCACATTAAGGCTGGTGAGCTTGGAGAAGTCAATACGCAGAGTGCAGCATGCATTATAGATATTCTGGCCATCCAGAGCCTAAAGCATGTAAGAAAGGGACTGATGTTTTGCAAGACAACACTGATAAATCAAGTAGCCTCTACTTTGACACAGAGTGGCAATCAGGTGTAAAGCAGAGAGCAATGGACTAAGAGCCAAAGACCTGTGTTTACTTTTACCTCTCTCACTAACTGTGAACGTAAGAGAGAAGAAAAAGAAAATCTCTCCATTTTTCACAATATCATAATAATCCCTTTGTTGTCTATGGTAAGATCAAATGAAAGGAGAGAAATCTAAAAGCTTGGAAAACTTACACATTTTTGAGCACTGCACTAGCTATCATGATTATTTTGTCCACAACAAATGTTTAAAGATGATCTGATTTTATATTTCATCTTATTTTTTTTAGCACACTTTACATAGTTTAAGATGAAATAAATGCTTTGTAAATGAAACTGGTCAGAACCACAACATATGAAATATTATTTTTTTCTCTTGAAAATTTATTTTATAGTATTTTGAATAATAAATGAGGGAACTTTTGCAATCAGTTTGGATACAAGACCAAAGATCAGTAATTCTTCCCCCTTCAAAATAATGAAAACTTGTCAAAGGGATATATGTAGCTACTTGACTTCCACAAATGCTCAAATTTATAAAAACAGATACCAGAAACTAAAACACATGAAAAATGCAAATATACAAAAAAACATTGACTTATAAACAGTTATTGATGAGTACATCATCATAAAGGTACCAAATAATATATGCAGGCAAAGAGTACAGCAAATATAAAGTCCATATTCCTAATCAAGAGGCAGACAGTATGAGGTACATAAAACTACTAAAAACCTTAGTCCTGATCTTTGAAAAGAAATTAGAAATAATTCGGATACTGATACAAGACAGAATTAGGGTTAGGAAAAGATCTCAATAGGAGATGAGTCAAATAAAATCAATCAATATGAAATTTTCTACTTGTCAAAGTCAAGCACTCAAGTACTAAAGACAATATAAACCAACAGCAGCAAACTTCCTAAAATGTAGTATCTTCACCAAATCAGAGCTCAACAAAATTCAGTAGTGAATATGGTCACAAAAATACAATCTTTGGGTGACTGAATAAAAATGAAGATATAAGAAAAAAGATAATTCTACTTTATTATTCAGATTTTATCAGGAATACTGTGCTCCGCTTCTAAACTTTAAAAATATGACAGAAATGAGTCCCAAAGATCTGAGAAGTGATAAATGATTTGAAACCATTTCATATGAAGAAAGTAATCTTTAGCTTATTATTTTAAAAAGCCTATGGAACAGTACATTTAAAAGCAGTACATTTTACATTATGTATATTTTACTACAATTAAAAACACACAGTAAACTGCAGCAAAGGAGAAGACACGCCGGCATTGTCTGGCATCACTGAAGACTGATAAACAAATGAAAAAGGAAAAAAGATCATAATTACCATTTTGGCATAATGTGCATTCACTGGGTCAGCATACTGAAGCAAGGCTTGAAACTGATTATTCTTTGTAAAGGTGATAATCTTCAAGACTGTGCCAAACTTAGAAAATATCTGGAAAAAGTTCACATTAGGTTAAATCTAAGGTAAAAATTAGGCTAATGTACTTTTATAAATACAACTTGATTCATGAATTCCATTTATATATATATACTTTCTAAATTTATTTTGAGAGAGAGAGAGAGTACGAGGAGGGGAGGAACAGAGAGAGGGAGGGAAGGAATCCCAGGCAGGCTCTGTGCTATCAGTGCAGGACCTGACGCGGGGCTCAAACCCATCAACCAGGAGATCACAACCCGAGCCGAAATCAAGAGTCAGATGCTTAACCGACTGAGCCACCGAGGTGTCTCTAAATGAAAATAATTTCCTTTATTAAAATTGTGGTACAAAAATGACTTAACTCAAGCCCAAGGTGTTAATGTTTCAACATCTACGCACGGCTTAAAACAGTGCCTGACACACAATAGGCACTCAAATATTTAACCTATTTTATAGTATGTGATAAATGGCACAGTACTAAAAACATGAGACCACAGGAATTAATTACTGTTATGAGATAATGGTGTTACAAAGCATATAAATGGAAGCGGGAGAGTCATATTTCATCTTGAGAATCAGCATCAACGTAAGATTTTTATAGGCAGAAAAACTATAAAATGTTCCTCTACAGGCTGCTCTGTTAATTCATCCAATATTCAAACAGCACTTCTAAGCCCTGGGAAATCAGCAGTGAATAACAACAAAAAGTCTCTGCCCACAGGAAAGACAGATTATAAATAAATAAGAATGTCTCATCATAAAAAACTGTTATGAATACAAATAAAAGGAAGAAGGAGAAGAGTGAACTGAAATGTAACTTGGGAAGGTGCTAGAATGGTCAAAGAAGGCCTCTCTGAAGTGTCTTTGGAGAAGAGAAATAAACAATGTAAAGATTTCCTGACAGATCGCTGGTTACCAATATTCTTACAATACTTGCTTCTAGTCTACCACCAATAGCCACAGTTACTACAATGAATTTTATTTTCCTCTTACATCTCATCTTAAATATGGATCTTAATCTGCCAGAAGCTTGTCCATCCATTTTTAAAAATAAAAAGATAATTATTCCCTATGTTGGTAAGAATTTGCTATTATTACTATTATCAAATACTATGTATGAGTGTCCTGAATAGCCAAATGGTCCTCCCTTTTAATTGCCTTTAGAAAGAATGATCAATAATAAAAATCCTAAAGCACAGCAGCAAAAGAATAGGTAACTTCTACTACAACAAAATTAAAGACTTGTGCATCAAAGACACTATCAACAGAGTGAAACAGCAACCCACAAAACAGATCATACTTGCAAATCATATATCCGGTAAGGGGTTACTATCCAGAATATAAAGAATTCCTATAATTCAACAACAACAAAAATCCAATTTAAAAATCACCAAAGAACTTAAGAAAATAATCAAATAGTCAATAAACCTATGAAAAGATGTTCAGCACCAATCATTAGGGAAATGCAAATAAAAAAGCAATGAAATCCCACTTCACACTCATTAGGACAGCTTTTATCAAAAACAAACAAAAAACAAACCCAGAAAATATTAAAGGTTGGGGAGGATGTGGAGAAAACAGAACCCTTGTGCACTGTTAGGAGGAATGTAAAATGGTGTAGCTGTTATAGAAAACAGGATGCTGATTCTTCAAGAAAATTAAAAAAAAATTTACCATACGATTCAACAATTCCACTCCTTAGTATAAGCCCAAAAGAACCGAAAGCAGGGACTCAAAGAGATATTTGTACATCTGTATTTGTAGCAGCATTATTTGCAAAAGATGGAAGCAACCTCAAAGTCCACCCACACATGGATGGACAAACAAAAATGAGGTAAATATATACAATGGAATATTATTCCGCCTTTAAAAGAAAAGATATTCTGATACATGCTACCACATGGATGAACCTTAAAGACACTTAAGTGAAATAAGCCAGTCACAAAAGAACAAATTATCCATGGTTCCACTTATATAACCTAAAGAAGTCAAATTCGTAGACAGCACGTACAATGGTGGTTGCCAAGGGCTGAGAGAAGAGGGGAATGGGGAGGTACTGTTTAATGGGTATAGGAGTTTCAGTTTAGGAAGACAAACTTTTTGGAGATATAAGGTGCTTGGTGATAATTGGAAATCAATGTGAGTGTATTTAATGTCACTGAACCGTACATTTAAAAATGGTTAAAATGGTAAAACTTATATATACTTTACAATCCATCCAAAATAAAATAAACTCCTAAAGTCCAAATATCATTTTGGCAAAATGTTCTTTAACATATAACGAGCTAAGAGTCAAACACTTCTTATAGGAGATAACACCACTAAACAAGATTTGCAAAACCAATTTGTCTTAGAAGGGCTCACCAAAAAAATGTTATTACTTAAAACTAGATAGTCTGAGGATTCTTTATTGAAATTAAAAAACCAGCTAATTTAATTATTGTCATATTTCAGAGTTTAGAACTTTGGGATCTTGGGTACCTGGGTGACTCAGTCATTAAGCAGCTAACTTCGGCTCAGGTCATGAGCTCACATTTTGTGAGTCCGAGTCCCACATCAGGTGAGCTTGAGCCCTAGTGTGGGTGCACTTGAACCCCACTTCAGGTGATCTCGTTCCCTGCTTCAGGTGAGCTTGAGCCCCGCCTCAGGTGATCTAATGCCCCGCTTCCGTTGAGCTTGAGATCAGCTTCAGCTTCAGGTAAAACATGAGCCTGCCCCCGGGTGAGCCCTGCTTCTCTCTCTCTGCCCCCCTTGGGATTCTCCCTTCCTCTCTCTGCCCCTTGCTCACTTGTGCCCTCGCTCTCTTCCAAAAACAAAACAAAAAAACTTTGGGATCTTAATCTCTTATTTAACTGTTCTGAAAAACATTAGGAACCTTTTTTTTCTTCTTTTAATGAAGAATGCCTGTCACAGGCATTTCCTTAGTACACCCTGTGTGTCCTAGATGATACTCTTAAAATTTATCAAAGAATACCAAACTTACCTTCGCAGCTGACTGTCAAAGAATATAGACTTTTATGTTGTATCTTTCTGTAAGATATAAGCATTCGTGGGAAAAGGTCTTGTATTTTCTTATTTCCTTCCTTGGTGATACTGTGACCACGAACACTCCCCAATCTATATAAGTGCATAATCTGAGAGCTGGGTAAAGGAGTAGTGAAGACGTTTCACTGCAGCCCAGGAAGTTCTAAACTACGAGTAAGATTATGGCACAGGTAATTTTGCTCTGGTTTACTTCTCTAACCACATTTCCTGATCCTTTTTATATCACACTGTTTACACCAACAATGTGCAGTTGTGCCTAGTTCTCTATACCAAGGAATTTCAGACATCTATGCCTAGACATGTGGCTGTTCTCTTTTCTTACAACTCTATGCCTAACACCTAGTATATTTTCATTTATCTTTTCCAAAACTCAGTTCAGGAAAGTAACGCTACCAGAAAAATGCCAGCCTCTCCCAAGTATCAACAAAGTTCATTCTCTTTCTTGAGTATTATTCCCTTCTTGGTCTCATATATATTTTTGTTTTACTTATACTGTCCTATGCGTTTGTTTACATATTTGTCTCCTTTAATTAGACTGAAAGCTCCTTGAAGGTGTGTGTGTGTGTGTATATATATATATATATATATATATATGTGTGTGTGTGTGTGTGTGTATATTTCTTGTCTTAATCATTTCTATATCATTGAGTAAAATTCTTGGCATATAAACAAGTACATGGTAAATGCTTTTTATTAACTGATAAGGAATTATACTTAGACCTGATTGGAATTATGGCAACATACAGTTTTTTGAAAATGATAAACATTCTTCAGGTAAAATACCTCATTAATGAAGTAATAAGAACATACGATTTGTTCTCAAGTCTGGAATTTTATACTAAAGTATGCATAGAACCTTGTTAATTTCTACTTAACCTTCAGATTTTATTAATGTTTACATTCTCTCATTTAACATGAACACCAACATGATGCACATCCTCATGGACTGCTGTGTCTGGCTATGTGATTTTTAACTGAATGTGGTAACAATATAAATGGGTTGAACTGGCTAACCATGAAACCCCTGGATTGTATTTACTGAGAGAGTAGCTACAAAGATCAATTTGATACTTCTGAACAAAGTTAAGTGAGCAACAACACCAGGGAATCTAGGCTAATGCCTCAAGTGTGATTTTTTTTAAAAATTTTGTTTTGAGAGAGAGAGAGAGAGAGAGAGAGAGCATGAGTGGGGGAGGAGCAGTTGTGGGGCGGGGGCGCAGGGAGAAAATCTTAAGCTGTCTCTGCACTGTCAGCGCAGAGCCCGATGCAGGGCTTGAACCCACGAATGAAACTGCAAGATCAACACCTGAGCTGAAGTTGGAAGCTTAACCATCTGAGCCAACCAGGTACCCCTCAAGTGTGGGTTTTTTTTAATGTTTTATTTATTTTTGAGAGAGAGAGAGAGAGAGAGAGAGAGAGAGAGAGAGAGAGACAGCGTGAGCAGGGGAGGGTCAGAGAGAGAGGGAGATATAGAATGTGAAGACAGGCTCCAGGCTCTGAGCTAGCTGTCAGCACAGAGCCTGATACGGGGCTCAAACCCACGACCCAAGAGATCATGACTTGAACCGAAGTCGGATGCTCAACCAACTGAGCCACCCAGGCGCCCCCTCAAGTGTGATTTTTAACAACTTTTCATAATTACCAAAATACTAAATTTTAAACAGATCTGGTCTCATAAGATTAACATTTAGGAAAGTTTAATGTATATAGATTTATTATTATTGATTACAATAATAACTTGATTCTTTGACTCTATTTCCCTAATATATTTATTTTGCTGTCATAAACATAAACACACAGACCCAACTCTTGATGTCTCCTGTGCATTTAATCTTTTGAGACTTTAAAATGGGATGAACAGAGGGGTGCGTGGGTGGCTCAGTGGGTTAAGCACCCAACTCTTGATTTCAGCTCAGGTCATGATCTCACGGTTCATGAGGGCAAGCCCCAAGTCAGGCTCTGCACCGACAGCAGGGAGCCTTCTTGGGATTCTCTCTGCCCCTCCCCCGCTTGTGCCTGCGTGTGGGTGCGTGCGTGCATTCTCTCTCAAAATAAATAAATAAACATTTAAAAAAAGGGATGATGAGAATACCAAAGATGTAACATTAATCTTCCTGGCGATTTTTATAAATGTAGCACTTATCAGAAACTAAAAAAGTTCATTGGTATTCACTTGTAAAAAGTGTTTTGGGGTGCCTGGGTAGCTCAAACATCCAAAAATAAATACACACTAAAAAAAAAAAAGGCGTATTGGCCATAATTTGCTTAGTCTTTGTACTCAATGAAATGGTAAGACTTAAGAACCAGAATTTTATATTACTAGTACTGACTCTTTTAATAACCGCTTTTTCAAGTTATTTATCTTTACTCTGCAATTCAAAAAGATCAGTCCTTTATCCTGAAGACATTCATCTATTGGACATTCATAAAAGATTCCTATAAATAACAGTACTTGGAAGTAATGGATTATATGAGAACACTGATTTGAACTATTTCAGTACACAAAGAAATTTTTTAGGATGCAGGGTTGAATTTATATTATGGATTAGTTGAGAAATGCCTTCCTAATTTACAAATACTCTCTAGATTATGCCATCCAATCCAATGGCTTTAATTACCACCCACATGCTGATGATAATCTCCAGTCCTGAATTCGCTCATTCCAAACTTATTTCCCAATTTTCTATTCAATGTCAACCACCTGGATGCCTAATAGGTATCTCAAATTTATCTTGTCCGAAACACCACCTCCCACCCCTGCCCCAAATCTTTTCTCTTTAGTCTTTACTATCTTAGTACAAAACTGCTCAATTTTACCAGAGGCTCACATTCAAAAATCTGGAAAGCATTCTTGATTACTCAACTTTTTCTTCAAAATCCACATCTACTCAACCCATCAGCAAATCCTTCCAAATACATCTATAATCATCACTTCCAGAGACCACATCTTCACATGGGTCACCACCATCTCTCATCTGGACTATGCCAAGATCCTCCATTTATGCCTACAATTTATTCTTAACATAGTAACAAGAGTGATTCTAGTAAAACATAAATTATCATCTTACTCCTCTACTCAAAATCCTCTAATGGCTTCCCATCTTACATAGTGTAAGGATTATAAAGGCTTTGCATCATCTGAATCCTAATCCCCTCTCTGATTCTATCATTTATAGCTTTCCTACTTTTTACAACTGCAATGACATAGCCTTATTTCTGACATCTCAACACATTAAGCACACTTCCACTTTAGAGACTTTACACTTGTTCTTTCTGTGTTATTCTACCACATATTTCAAGCCTCTACTCAAATATCATCATATTGCAAACCTCTGTTAACTTTCCTCACCTGAAATAGCACCACTCCCATCTCACTCAATCCCCTTACCATGAGCTAAAGAAAAAAAACACTAACATCAACAGATGTCAGAGAAGAGCTTAGCTAATACCAACCCTTCAGCAAAAAATATAAAACAATATGCTAATAAATTACAACAGGTGCAACCAACTCCATACTTCCATGTATTTCCCCCTTACTATATTCATCACATTTTATGCTATTACTGATGAAATTAGATCTTACCCACAAGACAACAAGAGCAAGGATCAGTCTCTTACAGTGCAATTTACTAGCATCTAATAATTACAGCTAACATTTCTTGAGCACTTAATACGTATCTAATGTATAGCTTAATATGTACACTTTTCTAGGTGCCTTAATAATAACTCTAATGTAATCTTCACAATAAAGATATAAAATAGATACCATGTTCAGCCCCATTATATGAATAAGAAAAAGATACAGAGAGTAAGTTATTTGCCCAGGGTTATAGAAGCAGTAAGTGGAAAAGCCAGACTTCAAACCAGCTCCAGATCCTGTATCCTTAATCATGTTATACTACACTTTAGTTGGCTATGATACAGAATACTAGGGGAGAGGGCTCATTTAATGTAATGAAAGACTGAGGACGTAAATTTGAGCTCAAAACTGAATGATGTAGATTCAACTAAGCGACTGTCTTAGCGAAGTTTTGGAAAGAAAGAGAAGATAGAGACGGACTAAGACATGAGTAAACTGGGGGGAGGGGTAAATGGTCAAAGGGCCAGAAATGCCAGGGGCTAAATAAGCAGAAGAGTGTTAGGAAATGAGGTTAAAGAGATGGGGGGAGAGGTCTCCATGGGGGACCCTAATGGCCTTGGTAAGGACTCTGATTTCCTTCCAACAGCAAGGGAAAGAAGGATTAAACAAAGGATGTGGTAGCTGAAAGGCTAAGAATTCTGCTTACTATTAAGGCCTCTCAGAATTACTCCTCTTCACTCTGAAGGACCCCATGATCTTTTGGGAGAGACACAAGGTTTGTTACTGCTCTCAGGGAAACAATAAATGGAATGACAGGACAGGACCACAAGCCTCTAGCTAAACTCAAGGCTGACTAATGGCAATGTTGAGCCATAGGTGCAAGAACATCTTTTGTAAAACAATGTTAGTAAGTTAGTAGTAGCTTCAATGTTACTGTTACAAAAGCAAACAAACACTGCTGATGGATCAGTGTTCAGTGGGACACTCTGGGATAAACATAAGAGAAGAAAATCCACCAGAACTAAGAAGCCAATCACATAAGCAACTCCTGAAACCTTTATAAAGAAGGGTGGCTATGGATAGCACTTTAAAGCCCCCCTAGACATGCTCCACAAAGGCATATATTTAGAAAATGGTATGCAGAAAACTACTATAGGGAACACGGTAGGCCTAATAAATGGTATATTTTGATATTTACATGCACGGGACAGGAACCGTATTGGAAAATGTATCTGAACTCTACTGCCAATTAGTACAATGACTGTGGGAAGGTAACATGACTTTTTAGGACTCCAGTTTCCTTATTTATAAAATGTGAGAATAGGATGGAATGTACTTCAATTCTTAAATACACATGCATATATACATCCCTATGACTCTTCACTTAGTAGTGCAAATCCAAAGGTTTGGAAAACAGTTAAATGATTCTGGACTGACTTGGTATCACACTATGCAATATATACTGAGATATAAATATGAAAATAAGTATATGTTTTAGTGTTTGAAAATTTTTTTTGTTTATTTTTGAGAGACAGAGAACATGTGCATGCACATGCCTGAGCAGGGGAGGAGCAGAGAGAGAACACGAGAGAGACAGAATACAAAGCAGGCTCCAGGCTCTGAGCTGTCAGCACAGAGCTGGACGCTTAATCTACGGAGCCACCCAGGTGCCTGTTTTAGTATTTTAACATTACAGTGTATGGGTTGACAAGTATAAGGAAATGGAATCAATATGCAGCAAAAGAGGACAAAAACTAATTGAAGTTTCAGGGCTAGATGTCAAATGTTTATACATACAGATTACCAAGTCATTGTACATTACATTTTGAAGATATGTATATATGGAGTATTAGTTAAAAATATAACAAGCAGGGGTGCCTGGGTGGCTCAGTTGGTTAAGCAGCTGACTTTGACTCAGGTCATGATATTGTAGTTCGTGAGTTCAAACCCCGCATCAGGCTCTCTGCTATCAGCACAGAGCCCGCCTTGGACCCTCTATCCCCTTCTCTCTTGCCCCTCTCCCACTTGCATGCAAACGCTTTCTCTCTCTCAAAAATAAGTAAGAACTACACACACACACACACACACACACACAAGCATACAAACATACATCTAAACAAGCATACAAAACACCACACTGGACTTCATATTAGGAGGCTTGAGTTCTGTCTCTTCAATTACTCTCTACAATATTTAATCAATTATCTGAGTCTCAGTTTTATTTACTACAAAATTATGTAACTTAGTTACTTTCCAGTTCTTAAATCTGATACTCTCATAGTAGGTCATGAATTGGTGGAGTGCCTTTTATCACAACAGTTTAGACATATTATTGGGTAGTCTATGAAAATTATGTTGACCATTAGTCAATATTTAACATGATACTTTCATTTTACACATGAAGAGTTATCACATACTTTCAGAGTTTTTAAAATGAAAATACTCAAATGTAAGAAAGAACCAATAGAATTATCTACTATCAGTGTGTTTTTTTCTAAGTTTTTTTTTAAACGTTTATTCATTTTTGAGAGATGGAGAGACACAGAGCATGAGTCAGGGACGGGCAGAGAGAGAGAGAGGGGGACAGAGAATCCGAAGAAGGCTCCAGGCTCTGAGCTGTCAGCAAAGAGCCTGATAAGGGACTCGAACTCATGGACTACGAGATCATGACCTGTGTTGAAGTCGGCTTAACCAACTGAGCCACCCAGGCGCCCCGATCAGTGTGTTTTTAATAGGATTCTATGCTTTGTTCATTTTCATGCTTATGTATTAAAAAAAAAAAAGAAATTTCTTACATATTCTTTTAAATCAAGTATTTAAGTTAGGAAAAGGAAGCTACAGAAAAATTATCTCTGGGTGCGTAGGTGGCTCAGTAAGTTGAGTGTCTGACTTCGGCTCAGGTCATGGTATCATGGTTCATGAGTTTGGGCCCTGAGTTGGCCTCTGCTGACAGCTTAGTACCTGGAGCCTGCTTCAGATTCTGCGTCTCCCTCTCTCTCTCTCTCTGTCCCTCCCCCACTTGTGCTCTCTCTTTCTCTAAATAAACATTAAAAAAATTATCTCTAATTGATACTATTTCTTACATAAAACAGGATGCTGAAGGTTTATTATTATTATTTAAACATATATACCAACCAAAAAAAAAAAAATGTAAAGAGAGAAAATACCAAAAGTTACAGAGGTCACATTTGCCTCGTCAGAGTATTGTTCCACTTTACCTGATGAAGAACTTCCAGAGTAACAGGGTAAAAGAGGTTTTCGATAATTATTCGGAGCACAGGGCTCTGCCCAGGTAGGACTGTGCCTTCATTGGTAGGAGCTCCAGGAAGGGCCAGACTTCCCGACTGGACAGCACTGACAGCCTGTAGTGCAGCTTGGGCTCTCTATAAAACAATCCAAAATAAGAAAAAAATACATATCTACTTTCTCTAGATGCACATATCCTAAATTTGTAATCAGTTAAGATTCAAAAGACTTGCTTTCTTATCACAATGACACAATATTTAAGAAAGGTACTTAAAGTTACTTGAAGAAATGAGAAAAATACATGGCAAAAAAAAAAAAAAGAGGAAAACATGGGGATGATTTTTATTTCCCAATTTTTAAGTAACAAGATAAAAAAACAATGTGAGTAACATTAAAGATGACTTAAAAACCACTTAAGTCCCTCTTCTTTTTCCCTCCCTGACCCACTGAGTTCTAAACCTTTGCGTGGCACATGACAGATGCAAATATGGAGCTGTGGTGGTTCAGAAAGGGTTAGGAATGCATCCCTACAGGACGGCATCCTGGCATGAGCACCAGAGCCTCCAATGTGAGGACAGCATCTCCATGGTAGGCTGCCTGGCAAGAGGAACCTGCGCCCAGACAAGGTAAAGGTATCTAGTGAGAGGGTGGTTCATTGCTAGACATCAGAACCTGAGGAATATGAAAAGGGTTAGAAAGGCATCCAGAAGAGACTAGCCTGGCAGGAGTGTCAGAGCCCAAAGAGAGGAAAGGGTCCACATGGTGTGAACCAATGTAATGAAGACAGTCCAAGCAGGGTGAAGAGGAGGTCCATGAGGGCCCGACTGGGGTAAGGAGGTAATTCAAATGGCGGGGCAGCCTGGTGGGGCAGGATGTAAGAACCCAAGCAGGGGTGGGCAGACAAGCCTTTTTTTTTTTTTTAGCAAGAAGACAATACTTATTTATAAAAGAACATTTATGGGGCACTAATTACAGGTTTCATTCTATGGATTCACTGTACAAATCTCTCTACTTCTCACAACAATTTATGAGGTATGTATTATATTCTTTTCAGAGAAGATAACGAGTCTGAGATGGATTAAATATTGATTTATCTGGGTCACACAGAGAAGACTGTAAACAGTGCACTTAAACACAAACTGCTTGATGAAAATCTGAATATGTCTCAAATACAATTCTGAACCCCACTTCTGTCAGACTCCTGGAAAGGCCTCCTGTTTTTATTATTGTTGTTATTAAATTATAGTTGACATACAATGTTATATTAGTTTCTGGTGTACAACACAGTGATTTGACAAGTTTATGTATTAGTCAACACTTACCACAAGTGAGTCACCATCTGCCACCATACAACACTAGTACAATACTATTGACTATATTCCCTATGCTGTACTGTCATCTACATGAATGATGTATTTATAACTGGGGGTCTGTACTTAATACCTTCACCTATTTTGCCAACCCCCTCTAACTACCTCCCTGTGTGGCAACCACTAGTTTGCTCTCTGTAGTTAAGAATCTATTTTTTGTTTTTCGTTTATTTTCTAAATTCCACATATAAGTAAATCACATATTTGTCTTTCTCTGTCTGATTTATTTCACTTAGCATAACACCCTCTAGGTAGATCCTTATTGTTGCAAATGGCAAGATTTCATCCAGCAGACGAATTTCTAAATAGCATGCTCCACTAAAAAGAACCAGAGTGCCCTAAAACAGGTCTAGTTCCAGAGCTGGAGCAAAGAAAGTACAAAATGAGTAAATTTTTGTTTCTTTGGTTTTTTTGTTTGTTTTTACTAGAATGCGAAGAAGTGTTCAAAGATATGTGGAAACATGCCAAAAGAAAGAAGACAGCTTCCTGAAGGGGCTCCCACTGGCCAAATATAGGACAGTTTGACAATCAAAATAGTGATTTTAACAAATAATAACCCATCAAATAAAACAGGAAACCTTAAGTTCATACTGATATAAATTGACAGTTGGTAAGGAGAAGTATATGTATACTGCCTTAAAGTACCTTTCCCCAATATACTCCTCTTTCCCCCTTTGTAAGTCATAACTTCACAGTGGAAAGGCCAAACAGAGCCTCATCGAGGAACCCAAGAGCACATCAGTAATGCAACAAACTGAAATTATGTGCTGCCTGATATGATGCAATGAGAAAAAAAGGACATCACTTCTATGATGTTCCTGTCAAAACTATATATATTGAATGCAATCACAACGCCATACCAGATAAACTCAAATTCAGGGAAATCAAGAAGATAGGCAGCCTATAATTATCCAGTGTCAAATCAAGGTCATGAAAGTCAAAAACTGAGGAACTATTTCAGACTAAAGAACTCTAAAGATGTGACTTCTAAACAGAACATGTGATTTAAATAATGTTTGTTTTGCTCTAACAAGCATTATTGGGATGACTGGCAAAACTTGAATGGGGACTGAGGACTGAATGTCAATTTCCTAATTTTGACCTCTATATTTTGGTTGTGTAGGAGAATGTCCTTGCCTATAGCAAATGCACACTGAGGTATTGGACAATGAAGACAGATCAGATAAGCAACTTACTCATAAATGCCTGAAGAAATCAAAACTTGTATTTTATCTGCAAGTCTTTCCCAATTGTGTGACTGTCTCAAAATTTAAAACCATTATTTAGATTAAAAAAAATTTTTTTTAAGTTTATTTATTTATGAGAGATAGAGACAGCATGAGTGGGGGAGGGACAGAGAGACAGGGAGACACAGAATCGGAAGCAGGCTCCAGGCTCTGAGCTGTCAGCACAGAGCCTGATGCGGGGCTTGAACCCACAAACCGTGAGATCATGATCTGAGCCAAAGTCAGACGCTTAACCGACTGAGCCACCCAGGCGTCCCTAAAACCATTATTTAGAAAATGAAGTGGGTGAAAGAAGGAAATTGAAGGGAAAAAAAGCATGGTTAATGATTAATGAAATTAAATGCAAGTTTTCAACAATCTCTTTGTTCCATTCTCATCATTCCTTAAGAATGGTAATAGTTTGTGCCACAAAATGAAAAAAAAAAATCTCACCAGTTTTTTACATATTGTATTCACTTCCAACTTTAATGATCATAGTACTCTGTACGTTATTTTAAATTAACAATTCTTGTGTTTTGTTTTCATGATTTTAATTTTTAGTTTATTATATTATCTCTCTATTGTGAGGCATTATGCTGATAAATAACATTAAAACAAGTATCTTTCTGAAAACTGGCTTTTAACTTTGTGTATGCTTAACAGATGAACTTCACCTTTTTTTAACATTTACTTATTTTGAGAGAGAGAGCAAGAGAAGGAGAGAGAGAATCCTAAGCAGGCTGGCTCCGCACCAGCAGCACAGAGCCTGACAGGGATCTTGAACCCATGAACCGTGAGATAATGATCTGAGCTGAAACCAAGAGTTGGACACTTAACCCAGTGAGTCCCCCAGGTGCCCCGGAACAACTCCACTTTTATGCTTATATGCATCTCTTTTTTAATACCTTTTAACATAATTTTAAAGCCATACAGATTTTTATGTATCAGGTAATGTTCAAACCACCCAACATTCAGTTTCCAAACACATCATCATCTTTGAGAACAATGTATGAATAATTATTTGAAGGTTTTATATTACTTGTTTTCAAAACTATGTTCTTCTAAACCAGCCATGTGTATGGAATACTGAGAATCCCAATCCTGCTTCAAAAACAGCAGTTTATCTCATGCATTTTACACTGGGATCCTCAGTAAAAGTTTATTTGGAAAATGGGTTCTAATGCTTCAAGTTTGAAAACTAATTCAGACTTCCACTTTGGGCCTATAATTAGGAGAGGGTGGGGTCAATTAATCATAATAATTCATGACCCCAAGATCAAGAGTTGCATGCTCTTCCGACTGAGCCAGCCCCTAAATTTTTCATTTTTAAATTTAAATAAAATTTTAGCTAGCAGCTACCATACTGAAGATAACTCTAGAACGTCTAGGCAAAGACTTCATCATAGAGAGGTTCTTGGAATAACGGTTCTTTTTTCTCTTAGATCAGGGTGATTAAATCTTTACAAAACTAAGCCTACACAACCAAAAGTAAACTTAACCTTGTTGACTTTACTTCATTATGCCATCAATCATTCTACCAATCCCTTTTATTAAGCAATTCTACATATATGCTTCCTGCTACGATATTACTCCTTTTATTAGAGCTCCTCTTCTTCACTCTTTGTCTTTGGTATATGGGATACCACAGTGGAGAAATATGAGAAGCCACAGTATATACTGTCCTAATCAATCTAGAGTTCTCCATATATTCTGCATTAGTATTTCACAGAGCACTGAGTACAAAGGTCTCTGAGCAGCAGGCATGCAAGAAATGCTTTTGACAATAAAAATCTGAGAAAATAACACCTGAAAAGAAGATAGATTTATTTAATAAGTAACTCTGTAGTTTCAATTTTTAATTAGGCAAAACATTCAAGTAAAAAAATAAAACTGAGGCATACTCTCCACAGGCAACAGCAGATTTAGGGGTGGGGGAGAACGTGAAGTGTTTTCTTAAAGAGATTATTTCACAAAGAAGATTTATGTTCTGTGTATTTGATGCTAAAAATTATGAGGCAGCAGAATTCCTCCTATGGGAGATAATTTTTTAAGTGTTTTATAAACAAACTCTCTGGAATAGTTGTGATAATTTAATAAAGGAAACAGCAGTAGCATGACTGGAAATGCGAGTGTTTTATCAAGGTGAGGGAAGGACAAACAGACTTCATATAAAATTTAAACATTCCTGGATACTGTAAAAAAGACATTTCTAAAATGGAGATAGAAATGAATGTACAATGAAATGCACAGATCTTAAGTGTAGGGTTTGCTGATTTTTTAAGAAAACTTTTTAGAAAAAATCTTTCCATGGTTATCTCTGCAGATTTGTAAATGTCCACCCACAAGGTAAAAACAAATACCCTAATGATTAATAAAACCGTTTCCAAAATGCTGTACCTCAAACTATGATCTAAATTTTTTAGCTGTAATTTTAGTTTACAAATTTTTTAAGCTTATTTATTTTGAGAGAGAGAAAGGGCAAGTCGGGGAGGGGCAGAGAGAGGGAGGAAGAGAGAGAGCCCAAGTAGGCTCTGCACTGTCCGCTTGGAGCCTGATGTGGGGGCTTGAACTCACTAAACCACGGGATCATGACCTCAGCCAAAAACCAAGAGTTGGATGCTTAACCGACTGAGCCCACCCAGCCGTCGCAACTATAATTTTGGTTTAAATAAAAGGATAAAGATATCTGAGGGGCTCCTCAGTCAGCTGAGCAGCTGACTCTTGATTTCAGCTCAGGTCGTGATCCCAGGCTGAGCTCTGTGCAGAGAACAAAGCTTCCTTAGGATTCTCTCTCTCTCTCTCTTTCCCTTTGCCCTTCTCCCCTGCTCGTGCTCTCTCTCTCTCTCTCTCATAAATAAATAAGTTAAAAAAATATGTGATATTCACCTGACCCTCTGGCAAGTATGTCCATAAGCTGGAAAATAAATTATGTGCATGTTTTGGGGTACCTTCCTATTCAGAGTATAAAAGATAATGAAATAGTAATTTATCAGTTTCCTGGGGCTGTCAGGAAAAAAAAAAAAAGACATTTGGTACATTTTATATATGCAAACAAGTACCTTCAATTCTGACTTCAACATTGGTGTAGGACTTTGAATAAAAGAAAAACTATTATATTTTTTCAAACATCAATGCATAAAAATTATACAAAAGTAACAAAATGAAAAGGGCACTAGGAAGAAATCAAGGCTAACGAAGAATAAACTAGGTCATTTCGGCTGGCTTTGGTTGCCAAGCAACTGGGATTCCTCACGGTTTCCCTTTAGAATAATCCAGTCTTTAAGAGTTTTATTAAATTGTTTATTTCTTCTTCAAGACTTATTCTAATATATTTAGGAATCACACTAGTAAGAAAACTGCCATGACTTACATGAATGAAAATTTAAAACTCTAGTGAAAGACAGGAGACAAAATAGAACTTTCTTCTCAAAAGAATCATAGAGCACTATAAATAAGCTAATTTTTCTCAAATTAACTAATAAAATCAACCCAATTCCAAATTTGTTTTTTTTGGGGGTAGGAGTTATCTAAATAATTCTGTTATATAGGGAGAAATAAGTAAAATATAGTAACTAGTTAATGTCTGAAAAGAGAGTAAAGGAGAGGGCTTTGCCCTACAAAATATTAATACTGGAGACATTAGCCCCAGGGACTTGAAAACAGGAATGGAACAGAAGCGAATTCAAAAGGTAGACTGGATTAGACATAGAGTGCATACCATGTGAGCAGCACACACAAGAGGATATATCAGGGCCGCGCGAGCAGAATGTGTCTGCATGTTCAGGAAGGGTATATACGTGTGTTTTAAGTAGGCACAGCAAGTGTACAGAAAACTGGAACATGACAAAGGACAAGTTTCACATGAGTGGATAATAAATGGGTTATTCAAAAAAATAATAAAGGAGAAACTGGTCACTGAGTTAAAAAAGATACCAAAGCCTACCCTCACTCTCCACCTCCAAAATATTTTTAATAAAACAAAAATTTTAAACATTAAAATAAAAACTAAAACATAAAAATATGAGAAGAAAACATAGATAAAAAACAATTTTTTTAATGTTGCTATGCTAGGTCCTTATGAGCATGGTATCAAAATCAGAAACCATAATACAATCTTAAGAGATTTGACTACTGTGTAAAAATATTTTTAAAACTGCATTAGTAGACAAAACTCACAGGGACAGAAAGTAGACTGTTGTTGCCAGAGGCTAGGGGGACAGGGGAATGAGGAATTAGCATTTAGGGTATAGAGTTTCAATTTGGGAAGGTGAAAGAATCTTTTTTTTTTTTTAAATTTCTAAAGTTTATTTATTGAGGGGTGCCTGGGTGGCTCAGTCAGGTAAGTGTCCAACTTCAGCTAGGATCATGATCTCATGGTTTGTGGGTTCGAGCCCCACATTGGGCTCTGTGCTGACAGCTAGCTTAAAGCCTGGAGCCTGTCTTCAGATTCTGTGTCTCTCTCTCTATCCCTCCCCTGCTCACGCTGTCTCTCTCTCTCTCTCAAAAATAAATAAAACATTAAAAAAAATTAAAGTTTATTTATTGAGAGAGAGAGAAGGAGACACAGACAGAGAGAGAGAAGGAAGAGGGAGAAGGAGAGAGTGAGAAAGATCCCAAGCAGGCTCTTACTGTCAGTGCAGACCCTGATGCGGGGCTTAATTTCACGAACCTTGAGACCATAACCTGGCGCCCCAAGATGAAAGAATTCTGGAGACAGATGGTGGTGATGGGTTGCACAATGTGAACATACTTAACGCTGCTCAGCACTTATAAATGGTCAATATAGTAAATTTTATATATATCTTACCACAGTTTTAAAAATGGGGAAAAACTGCATTAACAGAAATCACTAGACTTTATAAGTTACCAAATAAATATTAAGTAAACAATAAGATATGATTTCATCACCTAACAAAGATGACAGGAAAACTGCTTGCTTACACATATCAGTGGCACCCTAAGCTGGCACATATTCTTTTCAAAAAGCAATCATGTGGGGCACCTGGGTGGCTCAGTCAGTTAAGCGTCCGACTTTGGCTCAGGTCCTGTTCATACTGTTCTTGGGTTCAAGCCCCGCACTGGGCTCTCTGCTGTCAGCATGGAGCCCACTTGGGATCCTCTGTCTCCCTGTCTCTCTGCCCCTCCCCGACTTGCACACACACCCACTCTCTCTCCCTCAAAATTAACATTAAAAAAAAGCAATCAGGTAACATATATCAAAATACAAAATATGCATACGCTTAGTCCCAGCAATTTCACTGCCACAAATGTTAATAAGAAAATGTTGCAAGTGTGCTAAAATATGTAAGAATGCTGCTACAGTGCTATTTCTAAAAAGTGTAAAATTGGAAACAATTTCAATGTCTATTAACAAGACATTGAATAGATTATGGCGGTCTTACAGAAGGCTGTATTATGCATTCATTTAAAAATTATGAAGTAATTCTGCCTTTATAGCCACGAAACAATATCTATGACACATTACAGAGAAAAAAATAATAGCTGTCAAAACATTAGGATTCCATGATGTAAAATTATATACACAGATAATACTACACCTGGAGAGAGAAAGGGTACACACCAAGCTGTTAGAAAATGTTAATTAGCTGTCTCTAGACAAATGTTTTTTGTTGTTGTTGTTGTTTTCATTTTTACTTTTCTGGACTGTCTGAATGTTTTAGCATGAGAATGGATGCTATTTAGAATTTATAAGTCAATTTTTCATTTTAAAAAGTCTACACTATTTAAAAATGTCTAACATCTCATTTGTTTTAAAAATGTGGAAAACTGTAATTTACATTTAGTAGCTTGCACTGTAACGACCTTCAACACAGAACCAAAGAGCTGGAGTTCTCCTGCCCAGGGCAAGAGTATAGGGGCCAAGCATGCACGTAACAACGAAAAACCTCTCTCGCTTTGTGGATCAATTTTTCTTACCCGTAAGTAATTTCAAATTACTATTTTAGCTACTACAAATCAACCTGGAGAGACACAAAAGAGTCAATATGAGCTGTATCAAAATAAAGCTGAAGACTGCGGTGAGAGATGTTGATATTCCACATTCACCTAGAAGAGTCAAAAATCACTTAATGAATATTATCTATACAAATTCTTATTAACATCTTAAGTGTTCTCATAATAGAAGCTTCACTGAAATTCTTAATGCCTTTGTTGTATATGCTGTGTATTCTGTAAAAAGTTCTTTTTAGATCTGAAATTTTAAGAGATAGATAAGAATGTAAGTTTTTTCTCTTACTCACTTTCAGGGGAAAACTAAGTATCTGCCATTTCTGCAGTCAAATGCTCTACCCATGAGCTGTACCCCCAATATCTGCCACTTCTAACACCACACCTCCTTCAGGTAACGACTTATATACACAATCTTTACGAATAAAGCATCCTAACATGAAGAAAGTGACATGATTTTTTCCTCTGAGAAATAGAAAATTAATTTTAAGCTATTATACCACGTGTTCTTGCAGCTGATTTTTAAAATGCCTTTAATACTTACAGCTTGATTAGGTAGATTGTCAGTCTTCAGTTCTCTGTGATTGGAATACTGAATAAAAACAGGCTGGCTTCGAAGGTGAGGAGTAACAGGAGTGTAGTAATTCACCATAGTAACAGCAGCTTCCTCAGAAGCCATTTCTAAGAAAGCCTGCAATAAACACAAGAAAGTAAAGTGAAAGCTCGTGTTTTTGAAAGACAGCTAAGAACTATGAAAAGACTTTTGCTTCAAAGTGTACCACTGATGTTAAATGAAAACACATATGAAAAGTTGGGTTCAGATTTGGGATTGGGAAATTGCCAGTTGAATAAAGGATTCTGTGTGGTTTTTGGTTTTCCTCTTTTTTCTGTTTCTTCTAAAATCTAGAAATAATTAAAAAGGCAAAAAAAATAAAGGTGAGCACCAGCACTGTAAATGGATGCTTTCAGAGGTTGGAATTTAATAGTTCTTTCCTAAATAAAAACTTCTCAAAGATAGGGCATAATGATTCGCTCTCTTTTACTTTTTAAGTAAATAGCTGTTTATGATACACTTAAGTTTATGGTACAATAAAATCAGCATTCAGGTGTAAAGGCTCAATTGTTCAAGTTAGGGAAATGAGATAACTTCTTTCCTACATTAAGTCAATATTGATTTGAATCATTCAAGTGACTTCTTTTGATATCTGTGTTAAAAAATACAAAGACATCAAGCCCAAAATGAAGTTATGTGTACCAAGCCCAGGTCACCAAACCAAGAGTTAATACCCAACAATTATAGTTTCAACCTCTCCTAAGATTAAAATCTTAAACCAGTTCATCTGGAATTACTTGGTCAGCACTAGTAAGGTTATCTGTCTGACAGACCTCACCATTCCCTAAAGGAAGATGACCTTGCCTCAAGCAATTCACTGTTAGTAACTTCCTTGTCCCACCCTATGCTGCCTATAAGTCTTTCATTTTGCACTGCTCTTCACAGCTCCTTTCTGTCTGCTAGATGGGATGCTGCCCAATTCATGAATCCCTGAATAAAGCCAATAAAATATTTAAAATTTACACAACCAAATTCATCTTTTAACATCTGTAATCACTGTACGAATATTAGATTTTTGAAAAATAACACAGGAAGAGCTGAGATCGGAAAGGGCTCCTTGAGATCTAGGTCTTATTCTATATATGGCTTCTTCTGGCCGTCAGAACTCCTGAAACTTCTGTGAAAGGTTCTGCCACCCTAACACAATGGCTGGTTACGAAGATGAAATACTAACCATTCTGAGCCCTCAGAACTACCTATAAAGAACATCTCAAATTTAAAATGCAGGAAGAACTCCTGATCCAAACCCATGCAAAGTTCTAATTCAATAATTCAATTCTTTTTTACTGCAACAGACCAGGTAATTAGCAGTAACCACTTCAAATTATATATAAAACATTTACAATTTATTTATAAAAATACGTACTTATTAACAAAATTCCCTGAACAGAAGAAATGGCAAATATCTGTAAGTCAAACTATTTATTTGTTTATAGTAATCTTAGTAAGTGTTTCTATTTGGCAAATATTCCAGTAAAGGAATATTAACTTGACAAATGTTAAATGTGTATCAATCAAATGTCACACAACCAAACCAATATACTTTAATAGAACTAACAATATTCTATGAAGTAGTGTTAGCCACATCACAATGGATCAACTATCATTAATTAACTGATCCTCGATAAACAAACAAAATTCTGCTATCTTCAAGAAATGCACTTTTAAAACCACTATCTGTATCAGTAATGTGCTTTTACTACTTTTTCTAAGAGGATAAAAATAATCAAGGTAACCAAAAAGTGATACTATCTGATTTTTAATCACCTTTTCAACAAAGAATGTGTAAACTGTTTGCTAATAATATTCACTGTATAGAGAGGGACAGTATCTTTCTGCAAACTCCCTCATAAATGTAAAGAACTAAACTCAATATCTAACATTAATTACACAAAGGAAAAGCTAAACAACATCTTTGGAATACATGATTGTAGTTATACAAAATTTTTCTTGAAAGTATATATAACCTAAAAATTCATACATAAAAATACTTTTTCCACATGGAGCCCAGTAAAGAAATTATTTAGGTTTTTCCAAAGTAGCCAAAGAAATCAATTTTCATAATAAAAGGTGGGAAAAAACCCCAAAGTCACTAACCACGGAAGGGCTAGTGAAAATACTCCCCATGCTGCCCTCAACACTCCACCTCTAAGCACCATTAGAAAGATTACAGCTACACGTAGTTCTAATGACTCACATCACACTCTCTTGCTAAAGTATATTACTAACAAAATATTTTCTAAACGTGATTTATGATCGAAAGATAATCAATTAACATAATAGCACTACAGATAAATAATAAACCCATAACCAACAGCAGAGACAAAAACAAATTGTGACATTGCCTGCTACCCCTCCCAACCATCTAACAGAATGTACAGGATACACTACATGAAACATGATAATGTACGTGATACATATATACATCTCTCATACATCATTAGACTTGGTCATGTTGGTCTTTTAAAACCACCCAAACCATATATTCTCAAAAGTGGCAACTGAGTTAAAGTAAAGATCCAGGCACATGTAAGATTTCTAAAAGAAGTAAGATAAATGTGTAAACCCAAAAGAGCAGAATACTAAAACATGTTATTTAGCCTCTCGAGATTTAATAACCTCATCTGAATTAAATAGGAATATTAATTAGTTTACTAAAGGGCCAGAATCAGACATCATAATCTCTTTCATGTCCAAATACATACCAATCTATTTATAAATACATTTACGTTTCTTAAACTTATTTACTGAAGTGTAAGAACATAGGGACTTATCACAATGTACTACACATATCTAGGGCCTAAATCTGTTGTCTTCTTACCAGCAATGTTCAGTTTAAAAGATTTTCAGGACAACCAAAAACTGGCAAAGAACTAAAGAATTCATCCTAATGGGGTCTGAGTTGGAACAAAAAAAGCAGGTGATTACTCAAATCAACATAACAAATACTGTATTTTTGTCATGTTCACCACAAAAAGCAAGTTTCCTTATTTATCTTAAGAAAACCTATTAACTTCTGAAATGAAGAACCTCTAACAGTCTCTTTAGAATTATTAAAGAAGTTATATATTAATTCTACAACTAAAATATACTACACATTTCTTTTATTTTTTTATAGTTTATTTTTGAGACAGAGCGGAAGTGGGGGAGGGGCAGAGAGAGAAGGAGACACAGAATCTGAAACAGGCTCCAGGCTCTGAGTTGTCAGCACAGAACCTGACGCAAGGCTTGAACCCATGATCCGCAAGATCATGACCTGAGCCGAAGTCTGACGCTTAACTGACTGAGCCACCCAGGCGCCCCTACACATTTCTATATAGATCTTGGAAAACTTATTCTTTAACTCTCAAATGAGGTATGATTTATATCCTCTCTCTCTTGGTTTTCTGATAATCATAGGGTATTTTCATAAACTATTTTGTAATTAAGAATATAAAATTTTAAAAAATAATAGTAATGAAAAATAAAAAATATAAAATTTTTTTGTTAAGGAAGAAAAGGACAAGTTATTGAATGAGACAATCCTATGTGCTGTTTGTTTTTTGTTTGTTGCTTCCTGTCATACGTAAAAAAAATTCTATTTAAAAAACTACTTTATGTAAGTAAAATAAAATTTAGAAAATACAGAAAAGTTCAAGAAAATAAAACTCATCTTTAACACTAGTACCCAGAGATAATCACTGTGGTTCAATCTTTAAATATTACATACCTGGCTCTTTCCTTTCAACATCAAAAGATTAGTTACTTTGCCAAATGGTAGACCTAATGATATGACCTCTGCTTCGGTGACATCACTTGGAATTTTGCGAAGATGGAGAACACGGGAAGGCGAACAGGGAGGTCTATCTCCTTTAAATTTCTTGTTGTCATTCCCATTAGCTAAAAAAATATAAGATTTTTTAAAATTACTGAAACTAATTTAGGTTGACATACTACATTAACCCTATTGTCACATTTCATTTCCAATAGTTTTAGTTTTTGAAATTCAGGAAACTACAGGGCTGGTCAGAGAGAAGGACAGTGGTAAACAAAACCATCCACTTTCAATGAATGGGTGTTTTGGGTTTTTCATGGCAAGTATTAAGTTTTCAAAAACTTGAAGTCTGATTTTTAACTTCAAGGAAAAGTACTACATAAATAAATTACATATATAGAGGTATCAAATTCCTCTAAATAATCAATTACTGTGAATGGAGAATAATGTTTATAATGTCTTTAATATATTTTTAAAACATTCTGCTAATCTGTTCTAGTGCTAAATAAATAAATATGAACAATGAACTTTTAGGAAAGACTATAAAAGAAATTTTATATTTACCACATCCTGAGGGGATTTGGATTTGAGCTGTATCATTATGAAAATTAAGTTTATTTCTTAGGCATTATGTAGTTTTTACTAATCTATTTATAAAGTGCTTTTTAGAAGCTAAGTTGTAGTTTCCTAAGATAATTTTATTTCTTATCATGTAACAGTAGGTCTTAATATAAGCATCTTATTAGAAAAGCAAATTTTCAGCCCCACCTCAGGTTTACTAAATGAGAACCTAAGAGATGGCACCCAGCAACCTGTATTTTAACAAGCCCTCCAGATGATTTTGATGCAATTTGAAGTTTGAGAAGACTGCTGCACCATAAAGACATCCATTATCCCAGTTTACAGCTAAATTTTATTTAAATCCTTTTGTTTTAACACTGACAATCACTAGAACTGGTAAGTCTGTAACGCATACTCAAGTTTATGTACATAAGATTCAAAAATGTTTTTCCCCCCGAAAAAAATAGCATCATATAAGACTGAATGCAAATTTTCTGAAAGCCCTAAGTTTCATTACAGTTTTTTTTTTAATGTTAAACAGTACCATACTTAGCACTATTAGGAGGAAAATACAATCTTTCCGAATGCCTAAAATTGTCATTTTTCCAAACACTGATGGAACTTTGCAATCAGATGTCTATGGTTCTAAATAAACAAATAACACGAGGACCACATAAAAATTATACGGCAATATTGTGTACCCATATTTGTGGCACAGAACTCAACTTGCTTTCAAGTGAGTAGCTTGATTTAATACCCAAATCAGCACTCATTGCCAAATTCTCTGTTCATGAATGCAGGCAGCATCCTACCCAGATCCCAAACACTACCAACTCCTTCAGGTCCTTACTGGTCTGTGCCTGTATATAACGAATGCCTAGCAAGACTGGAGAATAGGCAAACATTTATTGCAAATTAATCTGGGAGACAAGAGATTTCTTCTCTTAACCATCCAGAAAGATTGATTTTTTTCCCCTCCAAAATGACTAATTACATTTTTCATGTCCATTCTCAATGTCACCAAGTTCACCTATGATCATTTTCACTTCTACTCTACTTCCCTCTAGCCTCAGTCCCTCCTCCACCCCCCACTGAGATTCAACATCCTATCAACCACAGTACCCTGCTCTCAACACCCTAACAGGCTTAGAACCACCTGAAATGAAATGTCCCTTAGTTTCTAGTTTTCACTTATACTGCCTCATTTGAGTAGACAAATAAAAATATACTAAGTATTAATTTTAACAGATGAAGAGACAGAAGTTCAGAGACTAAATCACCATTGTACAGAGCTAGTAAGTGAGAAAACAGTCATTCAAACTGAAGTTTAAAGGTAATTTTTTTTTTAGCACAAACATCTCAAAATATCTTACCATTCCTAGAAAAAAGCAAGCAACCTGACATGGACATACAGTTTCAAAGTATGTGCAGATTTATGTGGATTGTAATGATAACTGTCATTAAATTAGAACATTAAACATCATGTCCTCAACGGGAGTGAAAGCTGGGGATGGAGTCTGCCCTTTTGCACCCTCCTTTGCGTAGATGACAAAACAGCAAAACCGCCATCTTGAGCTTTCTTAATCAGCACAAGGTGTTAAAGACTGGAAAAACCTAGGAGCAAAGGGATTTTATCAGTTTACCCAGAATATTCCAAAACAAATGAAGAACACTGAAAAGGTTGTTTTTTTTTTTTAAAGCTTATTTATTTTTGAGAAAGAGACAGAGAGAGAGAGCAAGCAGGGGAGGACCAGAAAAAAAGGGAGAGAGAATCCCAAGCAGCTGCTGTGCTGTCAGTGCAGAGCCCCTTGTGGGGCTCAAACTCATAAACGGAGACCTGACTGAAACCAACAGTCCACGTTTAATGGACTGAGCCGCGCAGGCGCCCTGAGGTGGTTTCTTCTTTTTAAAAAAAAATTTTTTATGTCTTTATTTTTTCAGAGAGAGAGAGAGAGAGAGAGAGAGAGAGACAGAGTGTGAGCGGGGGAGGGGTAGAGAGAGAGGGAGACAGAATCTGAAGCAGGCTCCAGCTGCTGAGCTGTCAGCACAGAGCCCGATGCGGGGCTCAAACCCACGGACTGTGAGATCATGCTCTGAGCCGAAGTGGGATGCTTAACTGGCTGAACCACCCAGGCGCCCCCTGAGGTGGTTTCTTTAAGAGAGATTTTCATCAGCTCTGTAAAACTGTGTGAGTAAAAATGAATGCCCACACATGCTACGTGAACTCTTGATGTACTATCAAAAAAAGACCTATGGTAACAAATAAAAAAAATTTTTTTAATGTTTATTTATTCTTGAGAGAGAGAGAGAGAGAGAGAGAGAGACAGTATGAGCAGAGGAGGGGTAGAAAGAGAGGGAGACACAGAATCTGAAGGGGGTCCAGGCTCTGATCTGTCAGCACAGAGCCCGATGGCGGGCTCGAACTCACAATCCACAAGATTTGTTTTTTCTTTTTTACATTTATTTAGAGAGACAGAGAGAGACACAGCGTGAACAGGGAGGGGGAGAGAGAGAAAGAGACACAGAATCTGAAGCAGGCTCCAGGCTCTGAGCTAGCGGTCTGCACAGAGCCCGACGTGGGGCTCGAACCCACGAACCATGAGATCACGACTGGAGCCGAAGTTGGACGCTCAACTGACTGAGCCACCCGGGCACCCTAAACAAGAACTTGACCCAAGCCGAAGTCAAATACGTAACCAACTGAGCCACCCAGGCGCCCCTGGTAACAAATTTTTATCAAGAAATACTAAATTATAAAAACCCACTGTTTTAGGTTGTTAATTGTTCTGAATTATAAAAGTGCCTGAGCAATGTTAAGAGCATGGGCTATTAAATCAGACATCCTGTTCTAGGGAAGTTACCTAAAATAACTGAGCCTCAAGTTATTTTCCAGTAAAATGAATGTGACAGGGCTTTTTTGAAAAGTAAATTAGATAACATATTTAAATACAAGGTGTAATGCCTAGCACACAGTAATCAATAATATGTCATGATTTTCTTAAGAAGGACTGTTTTATCTAGAAGTGATGGTCTTTCTACTTTTTTGGCATTAAAATGATGATTATAGGTAACTGATTTTTTTTCTCTCATAAGTGCTTACTTTGGACAATTTAAGACATTGCTCAAAATAAACTAAAAATTTTATTATTCTATGAAACCTAAAAATCTAAGAATGACCCTAGAAAAGGTGATAGCCAAAGACTTGATAAATATAATAATGGAAAATATATAAGCAATCATATGGCCATAATTTAATAAAAGTCAACAGGAAACGAGGAAATTCTGATGTATTAAATACATAACTTTGAAGAATTATTTTCTGTACAAAAAATACATTAGAGACTTTCCAAAATTTTTATTATGAAAATCAGCATTCAAAATTCTTAGCATGTAAAAATCTCCTATTTTACTGAATGATACATTGAAAATTACTGAATACTTGGTACATATTAGTAGGGTTCCAAAGAGAGTAAGTAGAAGAAGGTTTTTATTTATTTACTTTTAATGTTTATTTATTTTTGAAAGAGAGAACGCACGAGCAGGGGAGGGCTAGAGGCAGGCAGGGGGGAGAGGAAGAGAAGGAGGGGGGGAGAAGGAGGGAGAAGGGAGAGAAGGGAAGAGGGGAGGGGGTGGGGAGGGGAGAGGGAGAGAGAGAATCCCAAGCAGGCTCTGTCCATGCTGTCAGTGCAGAGCCTGATGCAGGGCTTGAACCCACGACTGTGAGATCCTGAGCAGAAGTGAGATGCTTAACCGACTAAGCCACCCAGGCACCTGGGAAGAAGCTTTTTAAAATTCATATATTCCCATCTCAAAACTGGAGAAATCCACCAGGAAAACTATCCTAGAAATATGAATCTTTTTAAAAATGCAACTTTATTAGGGTATACTTAATTTAAAAATTTTTTTTAAATGTTTATTTTTGAGAGAGACCACAAGTGGGGGAGGACTGAGAGAGAGAGAGGGAGACACAGACTCGGAAGCAGGCTCCAGGCCCTGAGCTGTCAGCACAGAGCCTGACACAGGGCTCCAACCCATGGACTATGAGATCATGACCTGAGCTGAAGTCAGACGCTTAACTGCTGAGCCACCCAGGTGACCCTAGGGTACACTTTAGATACAATAAAATCCACCTAACATTTTAAATGCAGAGTTTGACAACTTTTGACAAATGTATATATCCATATGACCACAAAAATCAAGATACAGAAGATTTCCATCATCCTCAAAAGTTCCCTGGTGTGCCTTTGTAGTCAGTCCTCCCTCTAAGACTCTCCCCTCCTCAAGCTATACATCTATCATTTGATACTACCACAGTGTCTTGATAACTATAGCTTTACAGCAATTCTTTTTAAGTTTGTTTATTTATTTTGAGAGAGAGAGAGAAAGTGCAAGTGCAGGAAGGGCAGAGGGAGTGGGAGAGAAAGAGAATCCCAAGCAGGCTCCACAATGTGAGTGCAGAGCCAATGCAGGGCTCGAACCCATAAACCGTGAGATCACAACTTGGGTCGAAGTCAGATGCTTAACCTGTTGAACCAAGCACACCAGTAATTCTTTCTTTTTTTTAAGTTTATCTTTTTTAGTAATCTCTACACCCAAAGAGGGACTTGAATTCACAACCCCAAGATTGAATCACACGCTGTTCCAACTAAGCCAACCAGGAGCCCCTTTACAGCAATTCTTGAAATCAGGTATTTAACTGGGGAGAATTCATGTCATAATAGTTTTGAGTCATCTAAAAAATACACATTATTATTTCTCTCTGAATTCATTATGCCTTCTTTAATTTCCCTTAACAACATCCTCTGGTTTTCAGTGTAATGGTCTTGAACATATTGATATGCTGACCTTATGCTCTGCAACCTTGCTAAATTCTTTAGAATTTTCTACATAACAGTTTTATTGCTTACTTTCCAACATGTATGCCTTTTATTTCTTACTCTAGTTTTATTGAACTGGCTAGGACTTCTTGTACAAAGGTGAATAGAAATAATGAGCCTGGACATACTTCCATTACTGTGGATTTCAGAGGACAGGACTGTCTTACACCATGAAGTATAATGTTTGTTGTAGCTTCATACATTTAGTAGGGTAAACAGGTTCCCTTCTATTCCTAGCTGGCAGAGGGTCTTGTTTATTATGAATAAAACCTGAAATTTTTCATGCCTCCTCAGGACATACTAAGATCATAAAGTTTTTCTCTTTATTCTGTTAATAGAAATATATTGCACTAATTTTCTTAAGTTAAACCACTCTGTATTCTTGGAATAAATCTGACTTGGTCTTGATATATGACCTCCTCTCCATATACATATATATGTATAATACACACACACACACACACACACACACACACATATAGCTGAATTTGACTTAATGCCTTCTAAATATCATACTTGGGTCTATTTTCATGAGGGATGTTAATCTGTAATTTCACTTTTTCCTCTTGTATCAAGAGTAATACTAACTTCAGAAAAACAAATTCGAAAGTGTTCTTTTTTTAAATTTCTTTTCATTTATTTGAGAGAGAGTGAGAACGTGAGAGAATGGGGGAGAGGGGCAGACGGAGAAAGAAAGAGTCTTAAGCAGGCTCCAAGCTCAGCATGGAGCCCAAAGTGGGGGCTCAATCCCTTGACCCTGGGTTCAAGACCTGAGACGAAATCAGGAGGTAGAACCTCAACTGACTGAGCCACCCAGGCACCCCAAAAGTGTTGTCTTCCATATTTCTGAAGGAGTCTGTTGTAGCACTGGTATGATTTCTTCCTTAAAAAAAAAAAAAAAAAAAAAAAAAAAAAAAAAAAAGCCACTGGGTCAGGACACCTGGGTGGCTCAGTTGGTTAAGCATCCAACTTTGGCTCAGGTTATGATCTCATGGTTTGTGAGTTCGAGCCCCGTATCAGGCTCTGTGCTAACAGCTCAGAGCCTGGAGCCTGCTTCAGATTCTGTCTCCCCCTCGCTCTGGCCCTCCCCTGCTCATGCTCTGTCTCTCTCAAAAATAAATAAAATCATTAAAAAATTTTTTTCTAAGCCACGGGGTCTTAAATTTTTTTAATGTTCATTTATTTATTTTGAGAGGGGGAGACGAGCAGGCGAGGGAGCGAGGAACAGCACAGAGCCTGATGCAAAACTTGAACTCACGAACCACAGATCATGACCTGAGCCAAAATCAAGAGTCAGACACCTACTGAGCCACCTAGGCACCCTGGGTCTTAACTTTTTAATTATCAATTTGATTTTTAAAACAGGTATAGAGTTATTTGGGTTTTCTAGTCATTTGTATCAGTTATGATACTCTGTATTTTTCAAGGAATTTGTCTACTTCATCTACATTGAATGAATGAATATCCATTCATTTTATTGGCTTAAAATTGTATTGTTCATAATATTTCCTTAACATCTGTCGTATAGCCTGCTTAGGATACTGTAACAAAATATAACACAGTCGTTTAACGATAGAAATTTACTTTCTCATACTTCGGGAGATTAGAAGTCCAAAATTAAGGTGCTAGCATGTCACTTTCAAATGAGGACTCTTCCTGGCTTAAAGACAAGCTACTTTTTCAGTGTTCTCACATAGCAGGGATGAAGGCAAGAGCAAGCTCCCTAATATCTCTTCTTATAGAACACTAATATCCCATTGTGAAGGCCCCACAATGGGCCTAACTCCAAGGCCCCATTTCCACATACCATCACAATGGGGGCGGGGTTTAAACAGATGAAGCATTCTTGATGTTGGTAATTTCTGTCTTCTCTCATTTTTTGATCTGAGAGGTTTATCAATTTTATTGACCCATACCAAAACAACTATTGGTTTCATTAATTTTTGTCTACTGTTTTTTTTCTATGTTCTATATTTAATATCTTCTTCCTTTACTTACTTAGTGGTTTAACTTGTCTTTCTTATACTATGCTTAGAAGCTTAGATGATTCATTTTACTTTTTTCTTTTCTAATGTAAACAAAGCTATATTTTTTCCTCCTAAGAATAGTTCTAGCTAAACGCTTCAATGTTTAGTAAATTACGTTTTCGTTTTAATTCACCTCAAACTATTTTCTAATTTCCCTTGTGACTTATTTGATTCATGGGTTAAATGTTAATTTTTAAATAAATAATTGGAAAAATTTCTCCCTTATACTTGAAGATTATGCTTTTTTGATTTTTAATATAATTTTAAATTTTCTTTTTAAAAAATTTTTATTTATTTTTGAGAGAGAGAGAGAGAGAAACAGAGTGAGAGGAGGGGAGGGGTGGAGAGAGAGGGAGACACAGAATTGGAAGCAGGCTCCAGGCTCTGAGTTGTCAGCACAGAGTCTGATGCGGGGCTTGAACTCACAAACCCGTGAGATCATGACCCGAGCCAAAGTCAGAGGCTTAACTGACTGAGCCACCCAGGCACCCCGATCTCTAATATAATTTTAAAGAAAGGAACTAACTCTACATAATTTTAATGCATTCATTTTATTGAGACTTATTTTAGGATGCACATATAGCCTATCTTGGTGATTATGCCATGTGAACTTCAAAAAATGTGTATTCTGATGGTGTTGCAGAAACCGTTCCACTGTCCATTAAAATAAGTAGGTTGTTAGTGTTAAAAACATCTATATTAGGGGATCTACAAACTTTTTCTTAAAGGGCTACATAAATATTTTAGACTTTGTGAGCCATACAACCTCTGCTGTATCTATTCACCTCTTCAATGTGGTAGCATGAAAGCAGCCATATGGACAGAAATAAAACAGTGTTCCTGCATTCAAATAAAGTTTTATGAATGAACATCAAAATTAGTATTTCATATAAGCTTCATGTATCTCAGAATACTGTTCTTTGTTTTATTTTTTTCACAATTTAAAAATGTAAAAATCAGTCTTAGGTCACAGGAAATACAAACCCCTGTTCTGTGTCCTGATTTTCTATTTACCATGCTACCAATTATTGACACAGAGGTTTTGAAATCTCCAGCTTTAATTGTGAATTTGTCTATTTCTCTGTTTAGTTCTATTAGCTTTTACTTTATATATCTTGAAGCTCTGTAATTAAATATATTTGTATATTTAAGATACATATATTTATCAAGAAATACAAATAAATATAATGGAATACAAAATGATAAGTAATGAATAAAAATGAAATACAAAAAAAAGTCCAAAGAAAGCCAGGTAACAAAGGAAAATAACAAAGAATAAATGGGACAAACAGAAAAGAAATAGCAAGATGGTAGACTTAAACCAACCATGTCAAATAACTATATTAAGCAGAAATGGAATAAGATTCCAAATAAAAAGGCAGAGTTTATCAGTCTAATAAAAGCATATGTGATATGAAGCAATCCATTTTTTAAAAATTTTAAAGTAATCTCTATACCCAATGTGGAGCTTGAACTCAAAACCATGTGATAAAAGAGTCACATGCTCTACTGATTAAGCCAGCCAGGTGCCCCAGTCAGTTGAGCATCCGACTTCGGCTCAGGTCATGATCTCAAGGTTTGTGGGTTCAAGCCCCGTGTCAGGCTCTCTGCTGACAGCTTGCTCAGAGCCTGGAGCCTGAAGCCTCCTCTCTCTGCCCCTCCCCCGCTGATGCTCTGTCTCACTCTGTCTCTCAAAAATAAATAAATGTAAAAAAGTTTAAAAAAAAATATAAAATCTCAGGTTCAAAATAAAGGAATGGAAAAAGAAATATGCAAACACTAATCATAATGAAACTGGAGTGGCTGTACTATTATCAGACAAAGTAGACTTTAGGAAAAGGAGTATTACCGGGGACAGAAAGACATTTCATAGTAATAAAGGACTCAATTTATCAAGAAAAGATAATACGTCATGTATACAAGAAACATACACTGTACACATAAAAGGCAGATAATCTCTGCTTTTTAATTGGAATCTTTATACTTTGTTTACTTTTGTTTAAGTGACTGCTCTGGGGCTAAATCATCAATATGCATCTTTAACTTTCCATAGTCTACCTTTATTTTTTATTTATTTGTTTGTTTGTTTGACATTTATTTACTGTTGAGAGACAGAGACAGAGCACGAACAGGGTAGGGGCAGAGAGAGAAGGAGACAAAGAATCTGAAGTAAGCTCCAGGCTCTGAGCAAGCTGTCAACACAGAGCCTGACATAGGGCCCGAACCCACGAACCACGAGATCACGACCTGAGCCTAAGTCAGCCGCTCAACCAACTGAGCCACCCAGGCGCCCCAGCATAGTCTACCTTTATACGATAACACCTAGGTACAATGTAAGAACTTTTCAAAGTATATGTCTATTTCCCTCATCATAACCTCTGTGTTACTGTCATATTTTACTTTTCACAAATGCTATAACCCCAAAAATACATTACTCTTATCTTGCTTTAAATAGTTATCTTTTTTTCTTTTTGCATCATGTTTTTATACACTTAATGTATCTTATAGACCTTTCCATAGAAAGCATTCCATACCTTTTTTCTTTCTTTTCCTTTTTTTTTATGGGGTAAAATCACATAACAAAATTCACTACCTTAACTATTTTTTTAAAGATTTTATTTAATTATTTATTTTGAAGTAATCTCTACACCCAACATGGGGTTTGAATTTACAATCCTGAGATCAAGAGTCACGTGCTCTACCGACTGAGTCAGGCCATTAACCATTTTCAAATGCAGAATTCAATGATGTTAAATACATTCATAATGTTGTGCAACTATCGCCACCATCCATTTCAATAACTTTTTTCATCACGGAAACTGAAATTCTATACTCATTCAACAGTAACTCCCTAATTTCCCTCTTCTTCCAGCCCCTGGCAACCACCATTCTACTTGCTGTCTCTAGGACTTTGAGTACTCCCATTTCCTTTTGTGCATATTCTACAGCTAATTTCTTTGTGGTTACCATGGGGTTTACATTTAACATCCACAAGTTATAATACTCTAATCTGACTTTATACCAACTTATCTTCACTAATATACAAAAACTCTACTCCTATACACCTGTCCCCATCCCTTTCTGTTTTGAGGCCAAATATTATAACCTTATACACTATGTGCCCCAAAACACAAACTAATTCTTTTAAATGTGTTAGTCTCCTAAGTTACGTGGAAAAACAAATGTGGAGCTACAAACAAGTCACGTCCTTTTAGATTAATAACTCCTTTAAAAATGCAGTCTCTTGTGAAAGACCTGTACTTTGAAAACTATATAACACTGATGAAAGAAATGGAAGACAACACAAAGAAATGGAAAGACATTTCATGCTCATGGACTGGAAGAACAAATACTGTTAAAATGTCTACACTACCCAAAGCAATCTACACATTTAATACAATCCCTATCAAAATAACAGCAGTTTTCACAGAACTACAACAAACAAACCTAAAATTTGTATGGAATCACAAAAGACCTCGAACAGCCAAAGCAATCTTGAAAAATCAAAAGCAAAGCTGGATCCATCGTAATTCCAGACTTTAAGTTTACAAAGCTGTAGAATGAAACCACTATGATACTGGCACAAAAACCAGACACACAGGATCAATGGAACAGAAGAGAAAACCCAGGGGGCACCTGGGTAGCTCAGCTGGCTGAGCCTTCAACTCTTGATTCAGGCTCAGGTCATGATTTCAGGGTTGTGGGACTGGGCTCCCTAACAGGTTCCACGCTGAGCTTGGAGCCTGTTTAGGATTCTGACTCTCTCTCTCTCTCTCTCTCCCCATCCCTCTTAAAAGAAAAAAAAAGGAGAGAAAACCCAGAAATAATTTTTGACAAAGCAGGAAAGAATATCCAGTGAGGAAAAAAAGTCTCTTCAACAAATGGTATTGAAAAACTGGACAGCAACATGAAAAAGAATGAAATTGAACTACTTTCTTACACCATACGCAGAAATAAAATCAAAACGGATTAAAGACTTCAATGTGAGGCTTGAAACCATAAAAATCCTAGAAGAGAACAGAGACAGTAACTTGTTGGATACTGGCCCTAACAACTTCTTTCTAGATGTCTACTGAGGCATGGGAAACAAAAAGCAAAAATAAACTATTTGGACTACAGCAAAATCAAGTTTCTGCAAAGTGAAGGAAACAATCAACAAAAGTAAAAGGCAATCTATGGAATGGGAGAAGAGACTTGCAAAAAGCACATCCAACAAAGGGTTAGTATTCAAAACACATAAAGAACTTATAGGGCGCCTGGTGGCTTAGTCAGTCAAGCATCTGACTTCAGCGCAGGTCATGATCTCAGAGTTCTTCAGTTCAAGTCAAGCATCGGATTTTCTGCTGTCAGCACAGAGCCCGCTTTGGATGTCTATCCCCCTTCTCTCTCTGCCTTTCCCCTGCTCATGTTGGTTCTCTCTCTCTCTCTCTCTCTCAAAAATAAACATTAAAAATAAATAACTCAAAAAACTCAACACCCCAAAAAACCCATAAATAATCCAATTAAAAAATGGGTAGAAGAGGGGTGCCTCAGTGGCTCAGTCGGTTAAGTGTCTGACTTCAGCTCAGGTCATGATCTCACGGTTCGTGGATTCGAGCCCCACATTGGGCTCTGTGCTGACAGCTAACTCAGAGCCTGGAGCCTGTCTTAGGATTCTGTATCTCCCTCTCTCTCTGACTCTCCCCTGCTCAGACACACACTCTCTCTCTCTCTCTCTCTCTCAAGTAAATAAAACATTTTTAAAAAACGGGTAGAAGACATGAACAGACATTTTTCCAAGAAGATGTCCAGATGGCTAACAGACACACGAAAAGATGATCATCACTTACCATCAGGGAAATGCATCAAAACTATAGTGAGATATCAATTCACATCTGTCAGAATGGCTAAAATCAGTAACAGAAGAACGAACAGGCATTGGTGAGGGTGTGGAGAAAAAGGAACCCTTGTGCACCACTGGTGGGAATGCAAACTGGTACAGCCACTCTGGAAAACAGTATGGAGGTTCCTCAAAAAGTTAAAAATAGAGCTACCTATGATCCCACAATTGTACTAGTGAGTATTTACCCAAGGAATACAAAAACATTAATTCAAAGGGATACATGCATCCTTATGTTTATAGCAACACTAATTCAAAGGGATACATGTGCCTGTAATGTTTACAGCAGCACTATTTACAAAAACGAAGATATAGAAGCAGCCTGGTGTCCATCAAAAAATAAATGGATAAAGAATATGTGGTATATAGGGGCACCATGGTGGCTCAGTTGATTAAGCATCCAACTTCGGCTCAGGTCATGATCTCACAGCTTGTCAGTTCAAGCCCTGGTCAGGTTCTGTGTTGACAGCTCGGAGCCTGGAGCCTGCTTCGGATTCTGGGTCTCCCTCTCTCTCTGCCCCTCCCCGATTTGAGCTCTGTCTCACTCTCTCTCTCTCTCAAAATTAAACATTAAAAAAAGAGTATGTGGTATATATACATCTTCTGTATATATGTATATAGGTAATATATGTATACGTACATATACCCACACGCACAAACTAAAACATTATTCACCTATAAAAAAGAATATGGATGGAGGCAGAGTATTATGCTAAATGAAATAAGTCCATTAGAGAACGACAAATAACCATACGATTTTACTCATACGTGGAATTTAAGAAATGAAGAGCAAAGGAGAAAAAAGTGAGACAGAGAGAGAAACCAAGAGACAGACTCAACTACAGAGAACATGCTTACTAGAGTGGCGGAGAGGGGGAATGGGTTAAATAGGTGATGGGGATTAAAAAGTGCACTTGTGATGAGCACTGGATGATATATGGAACTGCTGAATCACTATATTGTACACCTGAAACTAATATAACACTGTAGGTTAACTAAGTGAAATCAAAATAAAAACTTAAAAAGAAAAAAGAAAAAAGTAGTCACTTAAATAATGCAGAAAACAAAAAGCAGAGTTACAATTAGTATTTAAAAAATACTAGCTTTTTAGACTCTTAAATACAGAGAACAAA
Organism: Cryptoprocta ferox; assembly: GCA_028646485.1. Classification (NCBI taxonomy): domain Eukaryota; kingdom Metazoa; phylum Chordata; class Mammalia; order Carnivora; family Eupleridae; genus Cryptoprocta; species Cryptoprocta ferox. The sequence continues at coordinate 20,672,767 of CM053568.1, read as the reverse complement.
CTGTATTTGTTTGTATTCCAGGGCTGCTGGAGGGGTTATGGGTGTGGGGATGGGCTAAAAGGGTAAGGGACATTGAGGAGGGCACTTGTTGGGATGAGCACTGGGGGTTATACATAAGGGATGAATCACTTGAATCTACTCCTGAAACCATTATTGCACTATATGCTAACTAACTTGGATGTAAATACATACATACATACATACATACACATATAAAATACCAGCTTTTACAGTTGCCCTTGTATTTACTTTCATTGAGATATTTATTTCTTTAATGGGTCTGAGTTACTGTCTAGTGACCTTCATTTCACACTAAAGGGCTTCTCTGACTTTTTCTTCCAGGGCAGGTCTAGTGATAATAAACTCCCTCAGCTTCTGTTTATCAGGAAATGTCTTAATTTCTTTCTCTTTTTTTAAAGATTTTATTTTTAAGAGATCTCTATACCCAATGTGGAGCTCAAACTCACAACTCCCAAGATCAAGAGTCGAACATTTCACCAACCAAGCCAACCAGGTGCCCCTTT
>CM053568.1:20570387-20672143 GCA_028646485.1 Cryptoprocta ferox | reverse complement strand
TGAGACTGATGTGGGACTTGAAGTCATGAAATCACAAACTGTGAGATTATGACCTGAGCTAAAGTTGGATGTTTAACCAACTAAGCCACCCAGCACCCAAAACACAAAGATACTTTTTAAGGACAGTTTTGCCAAGTACAGGACTCTGGGTTGACAGTTTAATTATTTTAGCACTTTGAATAGATTGGCTCACTGCTTTCTGGCTCCCAAAGTTGCAGATGAGAAGTATGTTCATATTCTTATTGAGGATCCCTCGTACATGATGAGTTGATTCTTTCTGCTTTCAAGATTCTTTTTAGAAAGTTGATTATAATGTGTCTCATGAGGGGGGAATGTCTCCTCAAGTTCATCTTACTTGGAGTTAAGCTTCTTGAATGTTTATACTCCTGTTTTCCATCAAATTTGTGGCTATGGAAACTCTGGAAATCTGATTCTTCCCCTTTCTCAGGGTCTTCCAGTTTTTGTTACTGTTTTTCCTTTTTGGTTGTTGTGGGCTATTTCTCAGTACCAAGAATCAGCCTCAACTGTATACTTAAGGTCTTTTCTGGTTTCTTCTGAGCCTTTGCCTAGGCACATACTACCACTTTCTGATTTTCCCTGTAGATACAGTTGTTTTTAATGTCTTAGTCTTTAATGCCTCACTCCCAAAAAAGGTAAAAGAGGAAAAATGAAGGGAGAAGCAAAGAGCACCAGCCCTTTGAATCCACTAGAAGTCACTGGGGGAGGCAGATATATCTGCTTCCCTACCCCCAATCTTTCTTTCTAGTACTTTAATTACATATATGGTTAGACCACCTCATTTTTGTTCCATAGTTTACTATTAATTTCTTCCTCAATCTTTTTTGGTCTGTGTGCTTTAGTTTCTAATCCTTTTTTTTTTTAAGATTTTATTTTTAAGCAATCTCTACACCCAACGTGGGGCTCACACTTACAACCTCGCGATCTAGAGTTGTGTGCTCTACCAACCAGAAGGACCAGGTGCCCCTCTACTGATGTCTTTAAATTCACTATCATTATGTAACTATGTAATGTGCTATTAATGCATTGCCATGTGTTTTTTGACATATTTTTATCTTTAGAAATTATATTTCATTTTTTTACGGGTTCCATTTTTTCTCTGTATTTTGCTAATATTTTCCTTTAAATCCTTAAACATACTTTTACTAACCATTTCAATGTCCAAATCTGCTAATTTCATCATCTCCGTCATTTTTTAGGTCTCCTGTTGACTGATATTTCTCCAGTTATGGGTCACAGTTTTGTGGTTCTATGTTTGGCAATTTTTGACTGAATGAGCAACATTGTGAGCACCAGAATTTGTTATTATAACTTTAACATGCCAGACTCTTTTCTCGAAAAAAGGTAATTTCAGATCAGGCAATTGTTTTGGAGTCTGTTTTTAAGCTTTGTTAGCATGGGTTTAGAAAAGTAGCCTTTAGGGACGCCTGGGTGGCTCAGTCAGTTAAGCGTCCGACTTCGGCTCAGGTCATGATCTCATGGTTTGTGGGTCTGAGCCCTGCGTCGGGCTCTGTGCTTGACAGCTCAGACCCTGGAGCCTGCTTTACATTCTGTGTCTCCCTCTCTCTCTGCCCCTTCCCCACTCATGCTCTGTTTCTCTCTGTATCAATAATAGATAAACATTAAAAAAAAAAAATTAAAAAAAAAAAAAAAGGAAAGTAGCCTTTATGCTAGAGCTGGTGTACCGTTAGCAGTAAGGCATGTGTAGCTTACTAATTGGCAATACATTCAAAGGGAGATTTCTGGAGTACTTTTCTCACAGAGCTCCCTTCTCTCCCATACACTGCCTCCATAGCTCCCAGCCTCAGCCTTTCAAACCTGGATCTGTCTCTTCAACTCAGCGATTCTGCCATGTTTGCTTGGGCTGCCTTCCCACCCCCTGCAGCTTACATAAAGTCTAGAAAAAATGGCAGGGCGATAATAGGGCTTGCCTTGTTACTGTGATCTGAAATCCTAGTCCTGCATATAGTAATATATTTGAAATAACAGCTGCTTTAAAAAAAAAAGTTAACTTGTTGCTCATGTAAACAGTCTAAATGTAGAAATTCCAAATCTGGAATGGTGACAAAGTTATCAGTGACTAGGGCTCTACTTATCTTTCTGTTGGGGTGCAGCCCTCAACTTCATCCTGTAAAATGGAAGCTGGAACTCCCACAGGCAGTAGGAAAAAATAGGAAAAAGTATACCCATGTAGAAATGCTCCAGAAGTAACTTCTGTAACTTCCACTTATATCTCATTAGCCAGGACTTAAATCACATGACCACATCTAGCTATAAGGAAGACTGAAAAGTAGCTATTTAATTTGGGAGACATACACCCAGATGAAAATTAGGGTTCTGTCACTAAAGAAAACAAAAGTATTGGGTGAGACAATAAACCATCTCTGCCATAATTCCTAAGATTAAATTTAAAAGGAAAGGTACACATTTCATGAAGAAATGTGTAAAACATTTTCAAAATTACCAAAGGACATAAAATAGGACCTACAAATATGAAATCACAGGTCAGGTTTCCAGACGGAATAACACAATTTTATCACAACTTCAATTTTTATATCTTGCAGTAAATCTATAAATTTGTAATTAATTTACTTGCAAAATTTCTTCTCCGTGTATAAAGTAACAGGTGTTAATATGCTGATCCTATTAACAGAACTACATCAACTGCTATATTTTATCAGTTTTATCATCATCTGCTAACACTGAAATATCAGTTATTATCCAATAACGGTTTAATGTTGAATCATCTTAAGGGAATCAAAATAAAGCTTCTGGGAAGTCATTCTATCAAAAGTGAAATATCCAACATTAATGAAAATTGGGTTTTAAAAGTTCTACCTTAAAGATCAACATTTTTTGAGGCAGTAATACAAACATAAGTTTTGGTGCAACAGTGTCATGATAAAAACACTGTTCTGACGGTCCCACGGGGCAGATGTGTACATATAATTGGTCTGGTACATACATAACTCCTTTACCAAACAAGCAATATTCTACTAATAGAAACTATAGTTGTCAAATTTTACAAATTATTTTTAAATCCACATTTAGATTAAATGAACCACAAAAATTTTGTGATAAGATTATACCAAATAGAAAAATGATCCTTTAGCCCAACGGTACACATAGCTCTTTAACCTACCCATTATCAATGCAACTGAAAAAAATTTTTGTATCTTTAAAAAACTACCTGGGGCACTGGGTGGCTCAGCCAGTTGAGCGTCCAACTTCGGCTCAGGTCATGATTTCATGGTTCGTGAGTTCAAGCCCCACATCAGGCTTGCTGCTGTCAGCGCAGAGCCTGCTTCAATTCCTCTGCCCACCCCTTCCCCTCCCCCCGTCATCATGCTCTCTCAAAAATTAAAATTTAAAAAAAAAAAAAAAAAAACCTACCTTACACAGGGATTAAACTCTTCTGTAAATGAGCCCTAAAGTCTTTCTCTCCAAATTTGTTCAAAATCAATTAGAAATCTTTATTATATTTAAGGAATGGAGCTCCAAAATCTTAAAGTTTTTTGAAGTTTGCAAATATCACATCAATATCATAAAAATATTTTTGTGTGACTTCAAAAAAAAAGGTGAAATTTCCAGATATCAACAGCCAAGCCTCTCAGCAAAAGCAAACTAAAATTAGAAATTTCCCATAGAAAGAAAGAAAGAAAGAAAAGGAAAAGAAAAGAAAAGAAAAGAAAAGAAAGAGGGGAGGGGAGGGGAGAGGCTAGGAGGGGAGGCGGGAGAAGAAATTTCCCATCTACCAGAAATATTTAAAAAGGAAGCCTAGGGGCACCTGGGTGGCTCAGTCGGTTGAGCGTCCGGCTTCGGCTCAGGTCATGATCTCACGGTTTGTGGGTTTGAGCCCCGCATCGGGCTCTGTGCTGACAGCTCAGAGCCTGGAGCCTGTCTTCAGATTCTGTGTCTCCCTCTCTCTCTGACCCTCCCCTGCTCATGCTGTCTCTGTCTCAAAAATAAATAAAACATTTAAAAACTTTTTTTTTTTTTAAAAAAAAAAAAAAAAAAAAAGGAAGCCTATCTCTGTTCAGGCATTCTGATGTGGAAATGTGAATATTTGGATTCTGAATTTTCTCTTCCTCTCTGGTTTAAGAATCTCCAAGGCAATAAATTAACATATACATTAGAAGATGTAGGGGCTGGTGATGCCTTAGAAAATCTAGCAGAGCAAACCATAAAACACCTTAGAAATTCTCACAGAAGAAAAAACAATTCAGCTAAAAATTATTACTCACACAAGGAAAAACACTAGACTATAAGCAAATATTCAACAGAAGGATTAAACAGCACACTAGACAAAGCTGAACAGAGAATGAGTGAATCAGAAAACCATTTTAAGAAAATTATCCAAAATACGGGACCCTGAGGAGAAAGACAGGACAACAAATATAAGAGATTAAAACAAATACAGGACTGAATGAAATGGTCTTATACATGTGTAACTCGAGTTCCAGGAGGAGTTAATTCTTTTTTTAAGTTTATTTTTATTTATTTTGAGAGACAGAGAGCATGAGATCATGACCTGAGCCAAAATCAACAGTTGGAGCCACCCAGGTGCCCCCAAAAGGAGGCAGTTCTTTGAAGAGCTGGGTCACTCATAATCAGGATAAATGAAAGTAAGTCTCCAGCAATGGTCCTAACACTGGCTGAACCTTAGATTATCACCTAAGAAGCTTTAAAAATAAATGAAAACCAGTGCCTAAACCTAAACCCCCTAGAGACTTTAGAATTGGTGTGGGGTAGGTCAAGTATCTGTGTTTCCCTCAAAGCTTTCCAAGTTATTTCAGTTAGAATCCAGGTTTGAGAACCTATGATCCATACCTACAAATAGCTAGTTAAACCAATGAACAAAAACAAAGAGAAAATGTTAAAAATAACTACGGGAAGTAATTTTACCTACAGAGCAGTAAGAGTGCTCACAGACTTCTCAATAATAGAAGCTAAATGAATAATAGAATCATACCTTCAAAGCACTGAGAGAAGTAACTGTCAACCTGAAATTCTCAATAGCTAAATAACATTCAATAGTGATAATGAAATAGACATTCTTAGTCATAAAGTCTGAGAGGTTACCATTTATAGAGCTTTGCAGAAATAGCTAGTAAATAGGATGGGCTGAACAAAGAATGGAATGGGATATAATTAGAAATTCAAAACATAAAAGCAAAAAACACAACGAACTCTTGCTGCCAGCTAAACTCACATTTCATATTTCTTTCTTTTCCTAAGTAATCAACCAGGATGAAAATCTTTCTGGTCATCCATCCTGGTAATCATAAACATGACCAAACAAACAAAGTGACCTGTTTTTAAAAGAACAAACATATGGGCCCCACCCTACTAGGTGTACTGTAACTCTAGGAGTAAGGACTTTTTTTTTTTTTTTTTTTTTTTTTAGCATACCACACCAAGAGGATAATCAGGTTTAGAAATGTCAGGCTCTAGTATTTCCTTAATAAAGTAGTTCTCAAAGGGTGGTTCCTCAAATGGTAGCATCAACATTATCAGGGAACTTGTGGAAATGCAAATTCTTAGGACCCACCTCAGATCTACTTTATTAGAAATTCTGGGTATGGACTCAGCAACCATGCTTTAACAGGCCCTCCAGGTGATTCTGACACCAGCTCAAGTTTGAGAAAGCTGCTTTGGTCTCATGCTCATATTACTCTGTTCACACTTCTACAGGAACACATCCTCTGCTGCTGTCCTGCCCACAAAATCTTTCCATTTTCTTCTTTAGAGCAATGTACCATGGTTAACCAATTCCCAGACATTCTTAATCTCTTCAGTTAATTTTCTTTGTATCTTTTTCCTCCACTGAACCTAACCCTCTTCTTTTATAGAGTTCTCACATAAAAGCTGTGCACTCTCCCAAACACCATGTAGTTGAGGGTCTGGAAAGTAAGGTTCACTCATTCCCTATTTCCTGTAGCTCCAAAAACATTTGGATAAAAATCTTGCCTTTTCTGACACTCTTCCAAATTTCTCCTGTGATATTGAGACCAGAAGAACCCAATGACTACCCAACACTTCCACGTGGATGCTGCAGAGGAACTTCAATATATAAAAATCTGAACCTGCCATGTTACCCAGCTCTGTTCTTCCTATAGTTTCTATATGAACGGCACCACCACTCATCTAATTATCCAAGTCCAAAACCTGAAAGTAAATCTTCAATGGAATCCCTTATTCAAACATTCAATTAATCACCAGTTACTATCAATTTCACCTTCTGTGAATTCTCTAATTCTCTCCATTACAACTGGTAGTGCTACAGTACAAACTACCTTCCCTAACTGGGAAATCCCTACACAGCAATAGCCTCTTAACTGTTCACCCCCCCTCCTGTACTGCACTTCTCCAGTTCATTTTACAGGCCCCAAATTTCAAGAACATTTATTTTTAAACCATGTGGTAACTTATGGAAGGTAAATTATGTTCCAAGTTTTAAAAATCAATGTAGTCTTATTGTTTTACTACTTCTATTATTCTAAATCATCATTAAACACAAGCTTTTAAATCCAGCTCTTTTACTCAATTGTTCTGGGTCACCAACTTATTGACAGCTTTATCACAATTATGTAACACAAAGAACATCATTCAAAAAAGGAATTATCGAATTAGACACATTATAATTTAAGAGCCATAACTGGTAATCTCATCTATGTGAACTTTCCTGCAATAAATTTTACTACAATAAATTTTTAATGAACTTTACTGCAATAAGTTTTTTTTTGTTCTAAATAATGGCACTTCAACAAATGTTTAGATGAGCGAATGAAGAAAAAGATTTTTTTGAAACTCATGGAAAGAAGACATTCTAGATTCTGAAAAAAATGAAAACTCACCATACACACCTGTAGAAGTGGAATTGTTCATGGTAAAAGGTCCGTTAATGACACCAGAAGAAAGAAGCTCATCAGATCCCCGCTGAAAAGCAAGGGCAATATTGTTAATAAAACAAGTCTTGGATAATGGTCCACATTTACTACTAAAAATATTAAAAGTTTGTATTATTACTCTGTTCGAATATCAAGGCATTTAAAGGGAAATCCTCAAGAAGCACAAAATCTAAAGGTTAGAAGTGAATTTTACAGAAAAAAAATTACTGCATATCCACATGGTTGTTAGTTATACATACAAAAATTAAAAAAAAAAAAAAAGCCATCCTACTATCACATAATTGGGGACATAATCCTGCAACCAACCCTTTTTGAACAAACCCAAACTTCAGATGTTAACATCTGAAGTACCAAAAACCGTATTTAGGGGTTGCATCCTGAAATTTTTTCTGTAATTTATTTTAAGGTATATTTGGTATATTTTAAATATATTTAATATTTTAAAATCCATTACGTTTTTTAGTATATTTTCAAGTATTTGAGTGGAAATAATTTGTGTAGCACCTGCTAAGAATCCTGACTTCTTGATACCAATGTGTTTTTTTAAAGTTGAACACAAAGATGCAATTTATTTCCATACTCGGTGATAGCTGAAATACTTTATAATCGGTGATTTTTTATCCATTAATCTTCAAAATGATCTTTAATGTGTACCAGTTCTTAAACAGCTACTGATTAACTAATTTACTCTTTTCTGCTGATGAGAGTTTTGACCAATTTGCAAGCTGAACTGTCAATGAGAAAAGTCAGACAAGCCTTCTCATTTTAACTATAAGATTACCAAGATACACACTTTACATTTACAATGGACAATAAATGCCATGTACAAAGTTAAAATCACCCAATTTCCAATGTTACTGTTTGTTTAATTTGGTCAATTTTGAAGATCATATATTTTGGTCTACTGGATGATAAAACTTAATCCTTAAACTATCCTACAAATATTAGAATAGTAATGATGCTCCAAAATATGTTTAATGTTTAGGTGTTTAAGTACCATTGTAGAAAACAACTGCAGCCTTTGCTAAAGAAAGGCAAAGCACTAACGTGTTTGCATAACAGAAATACAATTATTTAAACAATTCCTGTATTAAACATCTGGAAATTATTCATTTTGGTTCTTCACTAGTTTATACAGACAGCTTGGGACAAGAGGAAGAAATTAAATAAGCACATAAGATGAAATAAAAAGGAAAACCTCAACTTCCAGAAAGATAACAGAAGAGTATTTTCATAATTTTGGAGTAGGGAAAGATTTCTTAAACAAGAAACAAAACCACAATTAAGAAGGAAAAATACTGATAAACTTGACAACATTGAAATTAATAATTTTATTTATAATATATACAATGTCAAATCATTATGTTGTACACCTGAAACTAATATTGTATGTCAGGTTTTTTTAAAAAAGAATTTTATTCAATAAGAGACATTAGGAGATTAAAAAGGCAAGTTACAGAGTGAGAGAAAATATCTGCAATACATATAACCAACAAGTTTTATATCCAGAACTTACTAAGAAGTAGAAAAAAGGAGGAAAAAAAAATCCTCATTAGCAATCACGAAGAAAGCCCAAATAGAACAACCAAAGAGCTCAAAAGACACCTAACCAAGTGGTATACTTTACTTTTGTTCCCGAGTATTTGTGCCTTCCCCTTTTCCTGTGAAAGGGTTTTTTACCCCCATCAATGGTGATATAACTTGCAATGCCTCCTGTGAGAGAATACTTCTCTCACCCACTGACACTGAGCACGGTTTTACGATACGGGCTGGCCTATGGAATATGGATAGACGTGACCTATACTAAATCCAAGCAGAAGCTTCAAAAGATATTAGGAGTTTCTGCTAATTTTTTCCTCTTTCCCCCTGAAATAGGGGCTGCTTTTTCAACCTGATTCCCAGAAAAAGAACACATACAGCTTCAGAACAGCCACCGACACTGTAAGTGAACCAGAAAAAAACATTTTTCTAAGCTATATCTGAATGACTAAAACCATATCCAATAGACATATGAAAAGATGCTAAACCTCACTGGTCATCAGGGAAATGCAAGTTAAAACCACAATAAAATACTAGATATTAAAAAAGACTGACAATATCAAGAGCTGATAACAATGTGGAACATCAGAACTAGTATGTTGCTAGTAGGAGTGCAAGATGGCACAACTTTGGAAAACTGACCCAAAATACTAATGTTGAATACATGACTATCCTTCAAATCTTATGTATTCTACTCCTACGAATACACTCAAGAGATTTCATGCTAATGGGCACCTAAACATATGAGAATGTTCTCATCGGCATTATTTCTACTCATCAAATTGGAAACAGACACATGTTATCAAGAATAGTATGGATAAATAGAGTTTTTGTAAATGCATTCAATGATTTATGGTATTGAGAATGAAGTACTGCTTCACACACTAACATAGATAAATCCTGCAAGCACAAAAAGTCATTCACAAAAGAAAATATACTAGACTATACTACTGCATTTATACGGAGTTCAAAAATATGGTCAAAACAAAATTACACACCGCACAGCAACATGCAAAAGAATGAAACTGGACCACCTTCTTACACCATATATAAAAATAAAGTCAAAATGGATTTAAGACCTAAATATAAGACCTGAAACCATAAAATCCTAACTTCTTTGACATCAGGCATAGCAACTTCTTTCTAGATATTTCTCCTGTGCAAGGGAGACAAAAGCAAAAATATATTACTGAAACTTCATCAAAATAAAAAGCTTCTGCACAGCGAAGTAAACTTAATCAACAAACTAAAAGGCAACCTATGGAATGGGAGAAGATATTTGCAAATGACATATGACAAAGGATTAATACCCAAAATATATAAAGAACTGATGCAGCTCAACACCCCCAAAATGAATAATCCAATTAAAAAACATGGACAGAAGATATGAACACTTTTCTTTTCTTTTATAGTTTATTGTCAAGTTGGTTTCCATGTAACACCCAGTGCTCATCCCAACAAGTGCCCTCTTCCATGCCCATCACCCCCCTTTCCCTCTCCCCTTCCCCCATCAGCCCTCAGTTTGCTTTCAGTATTCAAAAGTCTCTCATGGTTTGCCTCCCTCCCTCTCCCCAACTATTTTCCCCCTTCCCCTCCCTCATCGTCCTCTGTTAAGTTTCTCCCGTTCCACTTATGAGGAATAGACACTTTTCCAAAGAAGACATACAAATGGCCAACAGACACATGCAAACATGTTCAACATTACTCATCATGAGGGAAATACAAATCAAAACTACAATGAGATATCACCTCACACCTGTAAGAATGGCTAAAATCAACAACATGAGAAACAACAGGTGTTGGCAAGGATGTGGAGAAAGGGGACCCCCTTGCACTGTTGATGGAAATGCAAACTGGTGCGGTGACTGTGGAACAGAGTATGGAGGTTCCTCAAAAACTTAAAAATAGAGCTACCCTACAGTCCACCAATTGCACTAGGTATTTATCAAAGAATACAAAAATACTAATTCAAAGGGATACACGCACCTCAATGTTTATAGTAGCATTATCCACAATAGCCAAATTATGGAAACAGCCCAAGTGTCCATCAATTAATGAATGGATAAAGAAGATGTGGTACACACACACACACACACACACACACACACAGGAATATTATGTGGCCATAAAAAAAGAATGAAATCTTATAATTTGCAATGATACAGGTGGAGCCATAGAGTATTATGCTAAGCGAAATAAGAGAAAGGCAAATATCATATGATTTCCCTCATGTGTGGAATTTAAGAAACAAAACACATGACCAAAGGGGGAATAAAAAGAAAAATTCTCTATAGAGAACAAATGGATGGTTACCAAGAGGAAGGTGGGTGGAGGGGGGACATGGGGAACAGGTGATAGGGATTAAGGCGTGCACCTGGGATGAGCACAGGTGATGTATGGAAGTGCGGATCACTATACTGTACACCTGAAACTAGTATTAGACTATGTTAACTAATTGCAATTTAAATAAAAACTTTAAGAAAAGACTTTCATTCTTCAAAAGACACCATTAAAAAGAAAAAAATGAAAAGCCAATCCAGAGAATGGGAGAAAATATTCACAAAACCTAAATAAAGACAAATAACTGCCCCAAAAAAACAGGCAAAAAGCATCTGAAAAGACATTTCTCCAAAGATATACAAATGGCCTATAAACACATGGAAAGATCCTAAACATCATTAGACAGTAAGGAAATGCAAATTAAAAAAAATAAGTGCAGTATTTGCATTGTCTTCATTTGTTTTTTAGGGAGAGAGTGCAAGTGGGGGTGGGGGGAGAAAGAGAGAGAGAGAGGGAGGGAGGATCTTAAAGGCTCCAACACAGCACAGAGCCTGACGCAGGGCTCAATCCCAGGACCCTGGGATCATGACCTGAGCCAAAATCAGGAGCCAGATGCTCAACTGACTGAGCCACCCAGGTACCCCAGAAATGCAAATTTAAAAACCACAGAGGGCACTATCAAATAAAATGTAAGACTAACACATCACCACACACCTACCAGAACAATCAGAATAAGGAACAGTGACAATATCAAATGCAGGTGAGGATGTAGAAGAACGTGGATCTCTCATACATTGAAGATAAGAATGGTACAGCCACTCTGGACTGTTTGGTGGTTTCTTTAAAATGAAACATAAAGAGCAACCTCAAAAGATCACATTTGCAAGACAAAAATTCACATGTTCTATTATATTACTTATACAACATTCTCAAAATGACAGAATTATATAGAAAAGAGACCAATGGTTTGAGGGAGCAGAGATGGTTGAGGGGAGGTAGGGGTAACTGAAGGGTGCTAGAAGGGAGATCTTTGCCGTGAGAGATTCGTTCTGTATCTGGACTGTAATGATCGGTATATGAATCTACACATGCAACAAAATGAAACAATTATAAACAGGCACTTTATCAATGTCTTTGTTTTGATAGTGTACTATAATTAAAATGCAACCATTGGAGGAACCTGGAAGGGTACACAGGAACCCTCCACAGTATCTCTACAATTTGTTGTGAATTTAGAAATTTTCCCCCCAGAAAAGGTAAGAACAACAACAAAAGCCAAACAAACAAAAAAGCCAAAACAGATGTATCATTCTAAGCCAGAGGATTCCTACTGACTTGAGAATTTTTGCTGGCTTAAAATAGTCATTACCATCACCTGTGCTCAATCAAGCCTCAAGATGGTAAAGGACAAGACTAGTCAAGTTGTCAGTTACTACAGCTCATTGTCAGAGCTCATGCCTCACACTATTCCATACAATGGTGATCCAGAAGGCATCCCTTCAAAGACAGGCAACATTAAAAAACAAAAACAAAAACAAAAAAACCCCCAATAATCCTATGAGTTCCTTATGGGAATCTATACATAAGGTAAAGGAAGGGAAGACTCAAGAGACAGACAATATACACCAGAAAAATTAAACAACTTTAAATTATGAGCAAGTAAGAACTCTGTAAATTAAAAAAAAAATAATAGCCTCTCCTAAATAAAATGCAAAGGGATATAACAGCTCAAAGGAGAGGCAAGTAAGAATTCTATCGAAGGATAGAAAAGACAGATTGATGGGGGGGAAAAAAAGGAATAAAGTTGTGTCATGAAAGTCAGACATTACAAAAAGGAGAGCCAAAGTGCAAAACATACCTTTCCACCATCCAAAGAAGTTACCTACTGTAAGGAACCAACTTTTTGTTTATCTACCTCTGAGAGAGAGAGAGAGACAGAGAGAGAGAGAGAGAGAGAGAGAGAGAGAGAGAGAGAGAACGAGCAGGGAAGGGGCAGAAAGAGACAGAGACACAGAATCCGAAGCAGACTCCAGGCTCTGAGCTGTCAGCACAGGGCCCGATGCAAGGCTTGAACTCACAAGCCAGGAAATCATGACCTCAGCTGAAGTCAGACACTCAACGGACTGAGCCACCCAGGAGCCCCAGCAAGGAACCAACTCTTAATCTAGACTTTCAGTATCCAAAAGCTACAAAGAAAAAATTTTCAGGAAAGCACTCCCTTACAGGCACATGAGATTACCTAAAATGTGTCTGGTGAAGGTGCCAAACTGTTAACAAAGGCCCCACACAATGCTTGACAGCTAAGAATCCAAAAACTTCACTGCAGTCTTCTTAATGCACACAAGTCATTTCAGTTTCAATTTGGGGAGAACTGAGTTACTCATAGTTCTATTTCTATCTCACTCAATAGACTGTTACCTAGTTTCCTAACAAGTAAATCACCAATCAGCCATTAATATGAAATTATTCCCTGTTGCTTACTGAATCAATTCTAAACTTACTATGATGGCTATTAAAAGCTCTTTCTAACCTAGACCTCCTATTCACAGTAACACTCCTGTCTTGTAATTTGCCCCAGACACATTATCTTTATTCTTGCCTCTTCATGCTATTCTCCAATCAAACACGATCCCTTCACTACATATCCATTCCTACCTAACGATCACAAATAAATACTACCACATTCTTGAAAATTTTTCTATCCCCAAAATGAAAAGGTTGAACTTAATTTTGATTGTCTTGAAGCATTAAAATGTGTATGTTTTAGGATTTTAGTACTTTTGCATAATGTATTCTTCCTATATGTATAGCTACAATATCACACGTTTTGTCAAACATGTATGCAAAGTTTTTTTTTTTTCCAGCCACTTTGAGGTCTATTATTGTGTCTTAAACTTGATTATATTTCCCCACAGTCTATAGCATACTGTCAATCAGGTACATCATATGTAATGACTCTCTGCCTTGGTTATATATTACCATCATATAACGAGTTAAACATTTTTTTTTTATTATTTGAGAAAGCGTGAGCACGAGTAGGGGGAGAGGGGCAAAGGGAGAGAAAGAAAGAATCCCATATAATCAGTTTAAAATCAACGCCATGTATCAGTCCTACCCCAAAGATTCTTAACCAACAGGTCTAGGTAAGGCAAAACCTGTATATTTCCATAGCACTAATGTGTACCCAACTAAGGACCACTATAAACAGATGTCTTAATGAACACAGAAACATAAGAGTGAAGTGGTTTAAAAGACTAAAATAAAACAGTCTTCTACAGTAGACCAGATCTAGGTTTGAACAGACTCCACAACCTAAAATTTACCTTTGTATGATACTACACATTATTTAACCTAAGGCTGTTTACTCATTTGTGAAATGAGGATCATAATGCTACCCATCCTCCTGGTCCTCTGAGGATTAATGTTTCTAATACATAGGCATCACTAAACACTGGCAGATAAACACTAATGATTAATTACTCAGTCCTTTTCAAAAGCTATACATGTCAGTAGTTACTTGTATTCAATGTAATTAGTATTAGATAACAATCTCCTAAAGGTGAAAAGTAACATTCTTTCAATAAAGAAAACTTTCTAAAGGTTTAAAAAGAAATGTCACCTCTGTATCCTGACAACAGCAAAAAATTAAAGACTTGGTTTTGATAAAACATGCTTAAAAACTGAAAGCAATACTTTTCACATTTTTTTCTTAATGTTTTTTAATCTTTATTTTTGAGAGAAAGAGAGAGACAGAGACAGAGTGTGAGCGGGGGAGGAACAGAGAGAGAGAGAGAGAGAGAAAGAGAGACAGACAGACAGACAGACACACACACACACACACACACACACACACACACATACACACAGAATCTGAAGCAGGCTCCAGGCTCTGAGCTGTCAGCACAGAGCCCAATGCGGGGCTTGAACCCACAAACCCCAAGATCATGACGTGAGCCGAAGTCAGATGCTTAACAGAAGGAGCCACCCAGGCGCCCCACTTTTCACATTTTATGTAACAAACTCTTAAAACATATGTCCATTTCAAATAAATAAAACTGAAACCATCTTTGCATAGGATTGCATAGGAGATCTAATAAAGTCCCATTTATGATTAACCTCTGAGGATGAGAAAGAATAAAGCATGTATCTGCCTGGGCATGAGGACTTTTCCTGCAGAACCCTGATAAGAGCTGTTAAGAGAAAAAAGTAAAAATCTTCACTATAACCATCCTTATTTAAGCATCTTTGCATACTTATTCAATTATCTCAGGATAAATCTATAGATGTTAAATAGCTAAATTTTTTATTTTTATAAGTCATTTTTATCTTTACGTTCTGCAACATTATAATATGACTCTATGCCCCTCTCTGTAATCCTTTTATAACTGATAAGCTTTTGCAACACTATTATAGTCTTTGTATTGTATTCAAAACAAATATTCAGAAATGAAATAAGCAATTTATCCTTTGTCAAAGTAAGACTGCAAGAAATCTCAAGTTCCTACTCAACGATGTAGACTAACTTCAAGTTACTACACTACAAGAAACTAGAAGAAGCATTTTTATTTCTATAGGGATCTTTCAAATATTGTTAGACTTAGCACATGACCACCTCATTTTATTTTATTTTCCCCCCTACCTCATTTTAATATTACTCAGAGATTGGCTCACAGTTTGTGTAGTAAAGAATTTAACTTTGCCAATTAGAGGTCTGGCTTTTAACCCTTTCCTTCTGGTAAGTATCTCTAAAGTCCTGGAAGGTCATGCCTGAAAGAAGTCTTTTTCTTTTTTTTCTTTTTTAAACTTGGGGGCTTTAGGTCACTGACAAGGGACTAACTACACCAAAAAATTAACAATGTGAATTAGGGTAACTGTGGGCTTTTGGTCATGCCTGAAGACTAAGATCAACCTCAAGGATAATCAATTATGCCTACACAAAGGAGCTTCTCAATAAAAAATATACTTAATCACTAAGTACTGCCACATACTCATGCTGGGAAAGTAATGTGTCCTTATGCCATAGAGAGAGGACAAAGGATGCTCTGTGTCTGGTACTTCCCTAGATTCTGCCGTATGTGTTTCTTCCCTTGGCTGACTTGAATCTATACCCTTTCCCTGTAATAACCACTAACCATGAGTATAACAGCTTTCAGGGAGTTCCATAAATCCTTCTGGCAAATTATGGGACCTCAGCATTGGTTTGGGAAACCCCCAGAATTTACAGTTGGTGCTGTGAGGGTAGTATTCTGTGGACTGTGTCCCCTAACTCTGCAGTTGGCCTAATTCTTCTCATGGTTAAATGATGAATCAATTAAATATAATAAAACTATTCATTTAACAGATTTTTAAAAACTTTACTCTTAGCCTCTGAATTACCATTTGGACTTCTAACTATAAAAGAAAAATTTAACCTAAAAATGTGATTAAATATTCAAGTATAGAAAAACCAGAATAATTAAATTTATGATACCTTAAATAAATGAATGTAACATCTTAACTGTCACGCTCTATGTTTCGACACAAAATATAAACTGCCATAATAAAAAAATGATAAATTGCAGAGTCTTCAAAATAAACACATTTAAGGGGCACCTGGGTGGCTCAGTCAGTTAAGTGTCCAACTTCGGCTCAGGTATGATCTTACAGTTTTTGGGAGTTCTAGCCCTGCATCAGGCTCTGCGCTGACTGCTCTGGGCCTGGAGCCTGCTTCAGATTCTGTGTCTCCCTCTCTCTCCCTCCCTCCTCCTCGCTCTTTCTCAAAATAATAAATAAATAAATAAATAATAAATAAATAAAACATTAAAAAAACAAAAACATTTAAGTCTGAAAATTCTACAAGATCTTTCAAGAGTAACAGGAGGAGTTTATAAGTAAAGCAAACACTATAGTATCCAGTGAAGTACTGGAGTGACTATTTTTTTAATTTATTTTTATTTTTCTTCATTTTTGAGCGGGGGGGGGGGGAGGGGGGGAAGAGGCAGGGGAGAAAATCCCAAACAGCTGACAGCACAGAGTCCTATGCGGAGCTCAAACCCACAAACCGTGAGATCATGACCCCAAGCCAAGATCAATAGCTGGGCGCTTAACCAACTGAGCCACCCAGAAGCCCCATGACTATTTTTATTTTTATACTTTATTACACAAGAAAAAATATTTGATCCTAAAGTTTCATACTTGAAAATCCTGTTTTACATCAGAAAAAGGGTTGACATCTCTCAAATGATTGATACTTTTAGAAAAATGGTAACTTTTGACCCTAATAGAGGTCTGATAAACACAAGACAAAGAGAACAAAAGGAGCTTACATTTGAAAATGCAGTCACAAAAAAAGTATTCTGATAATCAAAATTTACTGGCTAAGCTTTCCCCCAAGAATTCATTTTCAAATTATAGAAAACAAAGGTTTGTTTAATATTATAAAGCTCAAATCCCAAAAGTTGTATTACTTTGTAAAGCTCTGTAAAAGATGAGAAAAACACAGTTCTGTGTTAAACATTCTCTTCTTTTAAAAAACAACTTTTCTTTCCTAGACATAAATTCTTTCTCCCGAAAACACTTAAAAAAATTCTGAAAATTATACTTAATATACTAAGTGTCCGAAAAGCAATTTTCCATTAAAGTAAGGGAAGAGCTATGCAGACCTAGGTAAATTGAGGATCTTTCACAAGGGCTGACTGCTATGAGAGTATGGTTTAAAAGATGGGTGGAAGATGAGGAGAATGAAGACCCCATACCACAGAGAAACAAATTAACATTATACAAAAGGCTTTAACAAGCCAAATGAAGACATCACAGAAGGTGGGCTGCATGAGAACACTGGATCAACAGTCTCCTTAGAAACACAGTAAATTTACGTTAAGTGCAGCAGCTGCTTTCTGGACTTGTTAGCTCTCTGGCTAAGTCAACACACCAAACAGCTTCAACTGCCTCTAGTATCAATTACTAAAGTTCTCTCCTGTTGAAGAATAATGAAAGATACAAGACCAACAAAGCAAAAGAATACTGTAATCAGCAGCCCAAATAAAGTGTTTCATTATCAAATTTGAAGGAAAGTGGTTTTATTTAGCATGAAAGCAATATTATTATGATAGAAAGCAATCTACACAACTGAGAAATAGCCACTAAAGTAACATGTAAGGAAGAGTCTGAAAAATAAACTATTAACTCACAGTTAATCTTCAGATCATACCAAAAATGCACATGAAATTCAAGAATAAAATATCATTTGTTTTAGCCTATCAAGATACTATGACCATAAAAAAGAGGCTATCAAAATTATCTCAGAATTGTATATGATCCTAGTACTTTTTTTAAAATAAAAGAACCTTAAATACTGAAATTAATATCCAAGTCCTACCATGAAGTCAAGGTAGCCCTCTCTTTTAAATTTCTAGCAGATAGTCTTATTGAGGCTCTATGAACACTTCTCAGAACAGAAAACACATGTTAATCCTGCAGAGGATACGCTTTTCCATAAACAGAAATAAAAGTGATACTAGGTAAAGTCTCACAGAATCCGAAGCAGGAGCTGTCACCGCAGAGCCTGATGCAGGGCTTGAAATTACCAACTGTGAGATCATGACCTGAGCCAAAGTCGGACGCTTAACCAAATGAGCCAACATTATTCTTAAAAAACAATTACCACCCCCCAAAAAAGTGGTTGCCAAACTGTTCATTTGTGCTATTTTCCTTTCCAAGTCTACCACTATTGAGATTTTTGGGCAGTGAGAGTAAAAAAGACAATGATGGGGCAAATTCTATAAACATAAAGCTACAGCAATGTTCAAAATCCCATTTATGACAGTTTCAATAAAATGATTTTGACTGCCTTCATTTTATATGGGCATCTTAGCAATAAAATGTTAACTATTTTAATGACTAGTAAATTATTCCTCCAAAAGCCTTCTAATTCATGACATCCAACCAAAATGCCATTCATTTGAATATTTAGTTCCTGCTATACAGGCATAGCCCATACATATTGAATCAATATGTATAATTGTCTTAGCAATAATATTCCTTTTTTGACAAATCCAACAAATACTACATATCTAACTATGAGAGCCAGTGAAAATCCCAGTGAATGACAAACAAAACAAACCCTGCCCTTTATGCATGGAGTTTACAATCTTGCAGAAGGAAACAGATAATCAAAAATATTAAATTATACAATATGCTTTAGAGTCGTAAGTGCTTTTTACAACATAGGATAAGGAACAGCCAGAGATAAAGATTACAGTTTTAAATAGGCAGTAAAGGAAAGACAAGAAAAAGTGACATTTAAGCAAAATCTTAAAGGAGGTAAGAAGTAAGCTATGTAGTTATCTGAGGGAAGAATGTTATAGGCAGAGGAAACTGACTAGAATGCCTTGCATGTTCTAGAAAACTCTAAGGAAGCAGCTGTTACTGAAACAAAGTGAGCGAAGGGAAAACAGAGATTTGGAAGGCGTGTCATAACATGTATGGCCTTGAAGACCATTCTAAAAAATGTTACTGTGTGAAATGAGGGACACCAACTTTTGAACAGAGGAATAACATGATCTGATTTACCTTTTAAAAGATCACTCTGGCTACTGTGTTGAGAATAGTCTGTAATAATACAAAGAGGGAAGCAGAAACTCTAGTTTCTCCAGTTAGGAAGCTATAATGATAATCCAGATAAGGGGCCAAAAGAGCGCCAGTTTCTATGGAGAACGGCTGGATTTTGAATATACTTGGAAAGATTTGCTAATGAATTAGATGTGGAGTGGGAAGAGGAAAAAAGAAAAAATATCCTGGTTGTCCCAATTAGGTAACACTGTAAAATATTCTTGCCCTTTAGTCAGTCTACATTTTTAAGACTATATTCATATTCTCTAATTCTCATCCTTCAAAGAAACTATAAAAATCAGACAGGCTATATTATTTAACATAGGTTAGAGAGGGTAAATGGTACAATTAAAATCGAGGCCTGGTTTAGGAGCACCTGGGTAGCTCAGTCAGTTGAACGTCTGACTCATGGTTTGGGCTCAGGTCATGATCTCACGGTTGTGGGATGAAGCCCCGTGCTGGGCTCCATGCTGAGCCTGGAATCTGCTTGGGATTCTCTCTCTCCCTCTCTCTGCCTCTCTCCTGCTCATGCACACTCTAAAATAAATAAAAATTAAAAAAGAAATCTAGGCCTGGTTTATTTTTCACCCTACATATCTGTTCCTCTAGAGTATAATAAACAAATTCTTCTAGTATGTTATGCCAACCCTTTGATCCATTTATTCCAAATCTAGACCTCATTTAAAAAAATTTGTTTTATAATTTTTTTATAGTTTATTGTCAAGTTGGTTTCTTTTTTTTTTTTTTTTTTAACATTCTTTAATTTTGAGAGACGGAGAAACAGAGTGTGAGCAGGGGAGGGCAGAGAGAGAGGGAGACACAGAATCCGACGCAGGCTTCAGGCTGTGAGCTGTCAGCACGGAGCCCGACGCGGGGCTCAAACTCAAAAACCGTGAGATCATGACCTGAGCCGAAGTCAGCGGCTCAACCGACTGAGCCACCCAGGCGCCCCATAGACCTCATTTTACATTAGAACCATATACAAAGATATGTATATAGAGACCTTCTTCAACTTATGAATGAGGTTACGTACGTCCTGATAAATCCATCATAAACTGAAAATAACCTAAGTCAAAAATGCATTTACTACACCTAACTTACTGAACATCCTAGCCTACCCTGCCTTCAACATGCTCAGAACACTTACACAGGCTACAGTTGGGCAAAATCATCTAACACAAAGCCTATTTTAAAATAAAGAGTTGAATAATTCATGTAATTTACTGAATACTATACTGAAAGTGAAAAACAGAATGCTTCTTGTATGGGTACAGAATGGTTTTAACCGTATCAGTTGTTTAACCTTGTAATTGCACAGCTGACCAGGAGCTGCAGCTGCAAAGCCTCCTAAGAGTTTCACACTGCTTAGCACTAGCCTGGGAAAAGATCAAAATTCAAAGTATGGTTTCTACAGAATGCATACTGCTTTCATGTCATCATAAAGTTGAAAAATCTTAAGTCAAACCTTCATAACTGGGGACCAGCTGCCATGTAATCATCCTTTACAAGAGCAAAATAAAAACAAGGATACTTACTGATGACTTAGTACATACTCGGTAGTGCTCTATGTGCTCTATCATACTATTTCATGTAACCTAAGAAGCCTTCAATTTTAAGACCCACAACTTTAACACCTAGAAAGAAAAAGTACTGCCAATTAAAAACCGGCACTATCGACTAATACGCTATCAACTTAAGGATGCACCCTGATTTCAAAAATGTTAATAATAAAAAAGTGTGCCTGAGAATCAATGAACTATCAAATCCTCACAAAATTCTAATCATTCAATATTATTATGGTGACCAGTTCAAAATATTATGTCATACATAACTGGTTAAAAATACTAGTTCTACCCTTTTCCTTTCTGCATTTTAACTTTTGAGCCTCTTTCAATTACCTTTTTTCCTTCAAGGTGATAAAGAAATATTACTGCATAACTTGGATATCACAAGCCTTTATAAATACATGTAAAAGAAATCTCAGGAGGGCAAGGAGAAAATGTTCTCTCTTCCATTAAAGCTGCTGAAAAAGACAACTCTGGTCATGAAACTGCTTATAAATGCTATTTCTAACAAAGGAGTCGTAAAAATAACAAAGGACTAGGTTTCGGGTAGTTTTCATACTTAATAATTTATTGTCCTAGCGGTAATACTTATACTGACACCTATTTTCTGAAATATATACACACTTGCAAGTTTTTCTATTAAGCCAATCATTACAACTTTCCTCTTCTCATACAGTTGTAAACAAAACCTAACAATTTCTTCTGTTTCTAAGAACAGAGTTGAAAAGATAACACCATTCTGGGAATGAAGAATCTAAGGCACAACTGAGTTATGTAACTCAGACAAATCATACTACCAATAGAGTAGAAATAAAGTGCAAATAAGGATTCAAACCAGGGCGCCTGGGTGGCTCGGTCGGTTAAGTGTCAACGCCTGGGTGGCTCGGTCGGTTAAGTGTCAACTTCGGCTCAGGTTGGGATCTTGAGATTCGTGAGTTTGAGCCCTGTGTTGGGCTCTGTCCCTGGAGCTTGCTTCAGATTCTCTAGTCTCCCTCTCTCTCTGCCCCTCCCCCACTCATTCTCTGTCTCTGTCTCTCTCTGTCTCTTTCTCTCTCTCAT
Organism: Cryptoprocta ferox; assembly: GCA_028646485.1. NCBI lineage: Eukaryota > Metazoa > Chordata > Mammalia > Carnivora > Eupleridae > Cryptoprocta > Cryptoprocta ferox. The sequence goes on along the minus strand of CM053568.1, from coordinate 20,650,182 downwards.
AAGTAAACATTAAAACAAAATTTAAAAAAATATTCAAACCCATGCAGGACAATTTCAGAGTTCATGCTTTTACTTGCTGCGCTGAACTTCCAAAACATTAACTCATCACTATGTTCATACTAAGAGATGAGTTAAATGAGTTACAATATATCCATGCAATGAAATACTAGGTCGTTATTAAAACGATGAAACATGGGGCACTTGGGTGGCTCAGTTTGTTGAGCCTCTGACTTTGGCTCAGGTCCTGATCTCACGGTGCATGAGTTCAAGCCTCACATCGGGCTCACTGCTGTGAGCTCAGAGCCCACTTTGGATCCTCTGTCCCCTTCTCTCTGCACTTCCCCCACTTGGGCTCTTTTAAAAATAAACACTAACAAAAAAAATTTTTTAAATAAATAAAATGATGAAATAATACTTATTAATCTGGATATCAATTAATATAACACTGTTCATTTTGAAAACCATATATCTTAGTCATAACACGTATTTTATTTTTGTAAAAGTAAAATAATAAAGATACATATGTACCATGAGCATGTATGTAGAAGTCTAAAAGTAAATTTACCTAAATGTTAGCAGGGATTATCATATCTGGCTTTTCTATCCGTCATGTTTAAATATTAATCAGAGAGAAAGGAGTTATTTTCATTTTGAAAAAAAATGACCTTAAAAATTTTTGCCAGTATGTGTCTCAAGCTCCATATCGGATCTTTCAATTAAATAAATTTCATGAGGATTTCTGGCAGGTTCTACTACTGCCCATTACCATATTACCATCTCAAAAATGTTAACAAAACATTTATTTAAAATTTCTTAAAAAATAAAATTTATTTTTGCATCCTTTAATAATCGGCAAGCACCTCTGAACTGTATAACAAACAGCCATATCATATGGGTTTAGGATGGTCTTCAGGTCATGTGCTTTGCCAACAAACCTCTGTTTGAATCTATCACCACCTGTTTGATCTAAGGTATTAGGTTACAGCAACATCACAGGTTTGGTATCCTGTTCTCTAAAATTGGTCTAATGTTATAATAAATACGCAAAATTCCTTTTTGTAAAGGATTTCTTGTATACTGATACCTAGCAAGTCAGGGATTAAATGCATTTTTTTTTAATCTGGGGGAGATGGGCAAAAGCAGTACTTATAAGCAGAATGCTGATGTCTGGGGGAAAAAAAAGAATGCTGATGTCTGTCTACTTATTCTATCAATTGAGAGAGATGTTAAAATCTATGATTATGGATTTGGCTGTTTTCTGTCACCCAAAACTATCATACCACTTCTGAAGAAAATGTCTCATTTTCATAAGCAGGAGTCCTCTCTTAAAGGATAAATCCTAAAATTTGAGGACTGCTAGATCAAGTCTAAAAGGTGGATTCTCTGCAGGTACTACTGCTCCTTCGTTGTTGATGCTATTGCTCTAAATTCATCACTAGCAATACAGCTGCTGAATGAAGTTCCTGTCTGCAATAGTGACTGAGCACAAACCACTGTTAATCTGCCAGTATTCCTTCTGCATGTGAAGAAGGAAACTTTCTTCTGGTGTTAGTCTCAACTAGTGTTGCTGCTAACCTCCTGAAGATAGAAAGCTCTCAAATTCTATTTACATTTATTCATTCTCTATCACTCTCCAACCCCCACCTTCACACATACACACATACCCCTACTGCCCAAATCACAACAAACATTTTAATGTTGATGTCTAGAATTAGCCTCAAGACCAACTCCAGGTTCAATAATTCTCTAAAAGGACTCACAGGACTTGGCAGAAAGTTGTATTCACAGCTAAGACTCATTATAAGGATACCAGGCAAAGTAGACAAAAGAGAAAGGCGTATGCGACAAAATCTGGGGGACACCAAGGGCAAGCTTCCAAGAGTTCTCTCCCAGTGGAGCCACACACACTTAATTCCTCCAGCAATGAATTGTGGTAACACATGTGGAATGTGATAACCAGGGACGGTCATCAGAGATTCCCTGTCCAGGGCTTTTATTGGGAGCTGGGTCACACAGACACCCTCTGCCTAGCATGAACCAAAATTCCAGACTCCAGAAAGTATAAACCATATCATTTACACAAACATTCTAGGAACAATAAGCCACTCTTATCATTTAAGGGCAAGTCATATATCAATGTAGAGAACTGTTTACCAGCCAGGATTCTAGCCAAGGGCCAGCCGTACAAGCAGCCTTTCTAAGCATAGCGGTCTTTAGCTAACTATTTTCTGTACACTTGCCAAGCCCAAATGCCCAAACAGATCTTAATTTTCCTTGTAGCTCTCTGGTAAGGCTGGAACCCAGACACATTTCTTTAGTTTAGATTCTATTTCCATTGGTCATTGCTGCTACTACAGCATTAGTAATGAATGGGAAAGGGGGAGAAACTGGAGGCTCTGTGGTGCCTCCACTCTGATCAAAGACAGGACACAGTGCTATAGGGTTAAATGGGTTAAACACCACGGGCTATGAGAGCATACCCTCTGGATTCAAATCCTAACTCCACTACCTTCTAGGTGAAGGATAAATTACTTGGTCTCTTTTTTCCCTCAGTTTCCACATCTAAGATGAGGAAAATAAAAACACCCTCCTCATAGTGTTGTGAGGATAACAAAAATACACAATAAACGTAGTAGCTATTATTATTTATAAAGAAGTTTCCCTCCCATTCTGCCTGTTGTTCTGTCGCAAGTCAACTGACAATTAGAATAACCAGGGTCTTATACCTATGGGCATATTACATTGGCAGCAGCTTAAATACCAAAGTATATCATCAATTTACAGTAGAGAAAATGGACTTTATAAATAAATGGTATCTGGACAACTGAATAGCCATTTTGGAAAAAGATAAAGTTCACCCCATAACTCACATCACACACCAGGATAAACCCCAAATGAATAAAAATATAAACGTGAAAAACAGTCATACCAGTATTAGGAAAAACCATGAATGAATTCCTTTGTAAGCCTTGAATGGGGAAGGCCTAGTATCTGTGATTCAAAATCCAGAGTTACAACAACAAAGAAAATAAATAATTTTCAATTATTCAAAAATCAAAAGCCTCCACATGGCAGAAAGTTTCCTAAGCAGGTTAAATGACACACTGGGAGTGAATATTTGCAATTCACTGTAGACAAAGGATTTACCTCCCTAATTTACAAAGAGCGTCTAACTTGAAAAGAAAAAGATTGAGCCAATAAAAAAAATAAAGGACAGGAATCAACATCCAAAAGAAAGGGGGAATAAAAACAACCCTTAAAAATATAAAAATATGCTCTACCTCACTCATAAAAAAAATTAACTAATTAACATTTCTCACCAGTAAGAATGGCAAAAATCTGGGGTCCCTGGGTGGCTCAGCTGGTTAAGTATCCGATTTCGGCTCAAGTCATGATCTCATGGTTTATGAGTTCAAGCCCCACATCAAGCTCTAAGCTGACAGTGTGGAGCTTGCTTGGGATTCTCTCTCCCCGTCTCTATCTGCCCTCCCCCCTCCACATAAATAAATAAAGCTTAAAAAGAAGAAAGATTGGCAAAAATCCAAAAGATCAATAGCATAATCCCACCAAGAACTGGATCGTGCAATCATGCAAAATAGTACTACCCCAGTGGAGTTTCTGGTACTATTTACGTGGAAACACATTTAAACTTTGACACAGCAATCCCATGTCTGAATTCTACTTCACAGATACACCCACATATACACAAAATATCTTGGAGGGCCTGGGTGGCTCAGTCGGTTGAGCATCTGACTCTTGATCTCGGCTCAGGTCATGATCCCACCAGGGTCATGGGGTTGAGCCCCACACTGGGTTCAGCGCTGAGCATGGAGCCTGCTTAAGATTGTTGTCTCTCTCCTTCTGCCCCTCACCCTCTCCCCAACTCACACAGTCTCTCTCCCTAATAGAAAAAAAAAATCTAAAGATTATTCATGAGGAATAGTTTATTATAGCACAATATTGGAAATAACATAAGTCCATCATTAGAGGAACCTAATGAATTAACCTCTATATCCACAAAATATTTTGCAGCTGTTAAAAAATTAGGATGGGGGCATTCTGAGGAAAATTCCCTATACTTCACTGAGAAAATCAAAGTGTAGAACAATGCATATAGGGGCACCTGGGTGGCTCAGTCGGTTAAGCGTCTGACTTCGGCTCAGGTCATGATCTCATGATTCATGTGTTCAAACCCCACATCAGGCTCTGTGCTGACAGCTCAGAGCCTGGAGCCTGCTTCAGATTCTGTGTCTCCCTTTCTCTCTGCCCCTCCCCTGCTCACACTCTTTCTCTCTCAAAAATAAATAAACATTTAAAAATTTAGTAAAAAATTTTTAAAAAAAGAACAATGTATATAAGTGTGCTGCCTTTGGTACTGGAGGAAGAAGAAAAATATGTATATTTGCCTTTATATGCATAAAAGGTACTAGAAGTATAAATGAAAAAACATTAATAAAACTGTTACCTTTGGGGGAAGACTAAGACAACACTGCAAATGAAAGTTCTTTATATAAACATAACTGAATTTATTTTTTGTTGAATTACTTCTGTTAACTTTTATGTATAAATTTTTATTTTCATCAAATTCATGTTCTATATCTAAGTATTACAAAAAAAGTTTATATGATAAAGCAAATCTCTCCAACCTAATCCTAATCTTTAAACAGTTCTCAGTTATTCTCATGGACACTTATAACCCTAGATAACATGGTTATATCACTACTTTCGAGTTACTATTAACTTTTAAAATAAACCACTGACCTCTAATATGAAAACAAAAATTTATCTCTTAAACTTTCCCCTTTTCTTGCCCTCTTAATGTGTGAAATATACCCTTTTAATTTTAATTCTAATGTAAGTTACCTTTAAACCTTAAATACTAACCTTATAGTTTTAGTGCTTATTTTGTCAATTTGACAAACTCTTGATCCTCCATTTTGAAAGATAAAGCTGTTAGTGCAAGGAATCTGTTCTCTCCTTCCCTCCCTCTACGAGCCTCACTTTCATCTTCTGTTATAGTTGTTACATTCTGCCCAGCAACAACAGCATTCTAGGCTTCCTCCACTCCTGTCCTGTCCAAAGTTTGACTCAAAGCTGAAAAATCAATAAACAACATTTATATTTTCATGACTATGTAAATATTGTTCAAGGAAACATAATCCTTACCATACTTCACTTTCTACTCTACAGTCTAATGTCACAACCTAAGGACCACTTGAAAAAAACTATTCCTTGAATCAAGATCAAATGGATTCTTTATTACATTCAATATCTTAATACCATGCCACATTCTAATTTGGCTCATAGTCAGTTCATGATTTTCTTTCCTTTTTTGCTCTCCATATTTTTAAATGCCTTTATTTTCCTCACAGGATTGCGAAGATACCAATCATTAATCCAGTCCCCATTTTTCTTCCTGAAATCTCCTTCCTTAAATCCTACTTCCCCCTGCTTCAATCTAGAATGCTTTCTAGGCCTTCTGCATCACTGTTAACCTCAGCCTTCTTTTTACATTTCTGGGTGGGCTCAACATTTTCTTGAACTTCTGTCTTCATTGTCCTTAGTTTACTTGATCATTTTGCCACAGTATATCCTTTTTTAAAAAATATTTTTTAACACATTTTCATTTTTTTAACGTTTATTTTTGAGAGAGAGAGAGAGACACAGTGTGAGCGGTAAGGGGTAGAGAGAGAGGGAGACACAGAATCTGAAGCAGGCTCCAGGCTCTGAGCTGTCAGCACAGAGCCTGACGCAGGGCTCAAACTCACGAACTGTGAGATCATGACCTGAGCCGAAGTCAGACGTTTAACCGACTGAGCCACCCAGGCGTCCCCGCTGTATATCCTTGAGTAACCACCTAAGTGATAGTAAACAGAAGGCACACGTTCTGGGTCCGTGCATGTCTGAAAATTCTATCCTCATAGCTGCATCCTCATAATTAATCATCTGACTTAGTAAAAGAATTCTGAGTTATAAATTATTTATCCAGGGGCGCCTGGGTGGCTCAGTCTGTTGAGCATCTGACTTTGGCTCAGGTCATGATCTCATGCTTTGTGTATTTGAGCCCTACATCAGGCTCTGTGCTGACAGCTCGGAGCCTGGAGCCTGCTTCAGATTCTGTGTCTCCCTCTCTCTCTGCCCCTCCCCTGCTCCTGCTCTGTCTCTGTCTCTCAAAAATAAACATTAAAAAAAATTACTTGTCCAAAAAAATTATAAACACCGTCCCATTTTCATTTAGTACATAATATGGAGATGAGTAGCTACAGACTGCAGTTGAGAACCCAAAGTCTCAGTGAGAGGACATGTTGGAAGAAAGCTTTGTAAATTCTGTTCTTGCCTAAAAATATTCTCAGAGATACAAGGCCTCACGAAATTTGCCATACGAAGATACATGTTATAAACTTATTGGAGAAAAGTACTCAAACCAATTGAAAAACAAAGCTAAGAGATGATACAAGAGATCTAAAAACTAAAAGTGATCAGATACCTTGAAGTTTATACTGTTAAGGGAAAAAAAAGTTTGAGTCCTAGAGAAAATGAGAAAGTATGTATAATCCAAAACTAAAATTCTGGATCATCATCATGATGATGAAATATAATAAGAAAAAAAGGATAAATGAGTTGAGTTGAAATGTCACATCCCTATTAGAAACCAATAGAACAGGGGTGTCAGAGTGGCCCAGTCAGTTAAGTGTCTGCCTCTTGATTTCAGCTCAGGTCATGATCTCGCGGTTTGTGAGTTTAAGCCCCACATCAGGATCCGTGCTGACAGTGCGGAGCCTACTTGGCGTTCTCTCTCTGCCCCTCCCCTGCTCTCTCTCTCTCTCTCAAAAGAAATAAATAAACTTAAAAAGAAACCAACAGAACAGACATACAACAGAAAAAAAAACAAGCAATACAATCAATACCTTGAATTAACAGATATACTTACTGCAAAACCAGACATCCAGCTAAGAATACACACTTACAGGGGTGCCTGGGTGGCTCAGTCAGTTTAGCATATGACTTAAACTCAGATCATGATCTCGCAGTTCATGAGTTGAGCCCCGTGTTGGGCTCTGTCCTGACAGCTCAGAGCCTGGAGCCTGCTTTGGATTCTGTGTCTCCATCTCTCTCTGCCCCTCCCCTGCTCATGCTCTGTCTCTGTCTCTCTCTCTCTCCTCTTTCTCAAAAATAAATAAATATTAAAATAAATAAAATTTAAAAAGGAAAAAATTTTAAAGTCATAAGTATAAAAATAAGATATAACTAAATGAAAACACAAATACTAAATTTGTGGGATCGAGGTTTAGTTCTTTAAGATAAATTTACAGCTGAAATAAGAAATTTTAAAATAAATGGATTAACTATCCAATTCAAAAAACTTAGAAAAAGAGCAAAAGAACAAACCAAAACAAACAAGAAAAAAGAAAAATTTTAAATAACAGAAAACAAATGAAATCAAGAACTGAAAAATCACTTAAAGATTACTAAAAACCAAAAGCTTTTAAAACACTAACCTGGGCCTCTGGCATAACTGATCAAGGAGAGAAAAAACAATTCAGAATAGAAAAAGAATAACAAGACTACAGAGATTAAAATTAAAATGAGTATCATGAACTGCAGAATAAAAACTTCTTAAGAAATCATTAATCAAATGAATATATTTCTACACAATATAAAATTCCAAAATTGGTATGAAAGGAAACACAGAACTTGAGTTAAACCATAACAATTAAAGATAGTGAATTAATAAATAAAGACCTCCCATCTTCTACTCCCAAACCCAGGCCCAGATGGCTTTACAGGTGAGATCAACCAAACTTTCAAACTTCCAAGAGAAAAACAATAAACTTACAGTGGAAAACCTGGCAAACACAACCTTAACCAAGTGATTAAAATTGACATTACAAATAATAGGACAAATCAACATCCTTTGCCTTCTAATACAATACACTGAAAAGAACATAATATCACTTCTGTGGTATTCCTCCCAAAAATAGACAACCTGTATCTAATTATGAAGAAGCAAATAAAGTGAGGGACACCCTACACAATAAAATGCCTGTATTCTTTTAAAATGTGAATGTCATGAGGCAAAAAGACTAAGGAACCAAGGTGCCTGGGTAGCTCCGTCGGTTAAGCGTCTGACTCAGCTCAGGTCATGATCTCACAGTTCTTGAGTTGAAGCCCTGCATCGGGGTCACACTGACAGTGTGGAGCCTGTGTGGGATTCTCTCTCCCTCTCTCTCTGCCCTTCCCCTGCTCGTGTGTGCTCACAAAATAAATAAACTTAAAAAAAAAAAAAAAGACTGAGGAAACTTTTGAGATTAATTTTCTGATTTTTCATAATTATACTACAGTAATGTAAAAAAATGTCCTGTTTTTTAGGCAATATACTCTGAAGTATTTAGGAGTTAGAGAAAAAAAAAAAAAGAGAGACGCCTGGCTGGCTCTCAGAAGAGCATGCGACTCTTGATCTTGGGGGTCATGAGTTTGAGCCCCATTTTGGATACAGAGATTACTAAGAAAATAAACTTTAAATAAATTAAGTAAGATAATATATCAATGAAGTTTCAAAGACTCTCCTGACAAATTATTATGAAGGAAAAATTAGTAACTTAATAGTAGAGAAACCTAGCTGACAATCACATTAACCAATTTACAATTCAGAAGAAAAAAAGGATATATGTAAACATGTACATAAATCTAGAGAAAGGGGTGTGTGTAGAGAATATTAACAAATGAATGTGAGTGATAAAATAAATGGGGCAAATGTGAGCTAAGTGGGTAATGGTTATATAGGTTTTTTGTACTATTCTGCAACCTTTCTGTTTGCATTAAAATAAAAAGGTTAAAAAAATTTTTATATAAAGAAAAATGGTATCAATGAAATGCACATTAGTACACTAAGAAAAAAGAAAACCTTTAAAAAGGAAAAATCGAAGTATGTACAAACCATGGTAAGCTATTAGATAGAGATAATGTAGTCATGTAAAAAAATCATATGCATAATGACTGATAACCGAAAAGTATCTGCACTTACATAAACAATCTTATTTGGATATTAATAAGCTATTTTTATTCATTCTTTTAAATATTTATTTGCCACTTTGAGTTAAGTAGTTGTATTGGTTATGTACAGATACAATCTACCCCAAAATTCAGCAGCTGTTAAAAAAAAAAGTATTTTTTAACTCAATAACTAGAAGTTAGGAATCTGGGCAATGACTTTGCTAGGTGCTCTACGTGTCTTTCATAGGCTGTAATAATTTCAAAGTTCAATAGAGGAAATGGAAGATCCACTTCCAAGCTTAGTCAAGTTGCTGCTGGCAGTATTCAGTTTGTATGTCGACCACAAGGCAGCTGACATGTCACCTCATTTGCATCAGAGTGAACAAAGTAAATAGCAAGAGAAGCCAGTCTTTTGGAACATAACCTTTCAAGCAGACTTAAGCCCACTGTCTTGCTATTTGTTGTCTGTCTGGCTTATCTTATTCCTTAACCTACCTTAAAACACAAAAAGCAGATTAAAAGAACAGGAAAAGGAACAAGAAAAAGATATACCAAATACTAATCACAAGAACAATGGAATGACTACCTTGATATCAGACAAAATAGATTTTAGGGCAGAATTATTACTAAAAATAAAGATGTATATTCCAATAAAAGTCAGTTCACCAAAAACTGAACATTCCTAAATATGACTGCATCTAGTAACTGAGACTCAAAAATATAAATCAAAAACTGACACAACTACAAAGAAATAAACAATCTGTAATTATAAACAGAAATTTTTTTAAAGACAGAAATTTCAGTATTCTCTCCTCTTTCAGTAATTAACAGAACAAAAAGAACGAAAATCAGAAAGTATATCAGAAGACTTGAATTTTCTCTCTTCCTTCCCTCCTTTCAAGTTTATTTTGAGAAAGAGGGAAAGAACACACACAATCAGAAAGGGAGGGGAAAAGAGAGAAGAAGAATCCCAAGCAGGCTCCAGGCTGACAGCGCAGAGCCCAACACAGGGCTTGATCCCATGAAACATGAGACCATGATCTGAGTCAAAACCAAGAGTCAGACTTTTGACCAAGTGAACCTTCCAGGTGCCATCTTTTTTTTTTTTTTTTTAAAGTAATCAAATCTCAATACCCAACATGGGGCTCAAACTCACAAGATCAAGAGTCAGATGCTCTACCAACGGAGCCAACCAGGTACCCCAGAAGACTTGAATTATCAACCAGCTTATGTTACTAACATTTAAAAGGCAATACACTCAACAAAAGTAAACTATACATTCTTTTCAAGTGTTTATAGACCATTCATACAAACCATATACTTGACATTAAAACAAATTTCAGTAGGGTCACCTGGGTGGCTCAGTCAGTTGAGTGACTGACTCTTGATTTTGGCTCAGGTCATAATCCCAGGGTCATGGGATCGAGCCCACATTGGGCTCCACACTGAGCTTGAAGCCTGTTTAAAATTCTCATTCTCTCTCTGTCCCTCTACCCCTCTCCCCTGCTAAAGCTCTGTCTCTCTAAAAATGAAAAATTAAAAGAAAAATTTCAGAAAACAAAGAGACTAAAATGATTCAAAGTACCATTAAAAAAAAAAAACCCAGTGACATGAAGATACCTGGAAAAACCCAAAATATTTAGAAATTAAACCACACACTTAGAAATAATCATGGGTCACAGGAGAAATCACAATAGAAAATAATTTAAATTGATTTAAAATAAAATCCCAGTATATCAAAATCTGTAGAATACAGCTAAAGAAATTTAAAATCTGAATTAACACGGGATCTATTTTTAAAAACTGAATTCATAATTAAAAACCTTCCCACATAAAAATATGCACCCACAAATAGTGATACTGAATTTCAACATTTAAGGAAGAAATAATATTAATCTTATACAAACTCTTCTTAAAAAAAGGGAATACTTTCCAACTCGTGTCAGTTTTGATCATCTGCTATTTTCCATTTTTCAAGGAATTGGTACATTTCACTTACTACTTATTATCTCCTTCTACTTTCTTGTGGTTTTATTTACTCTCAATAAAAATGAAAACAGAACAAATCAAACTTTGGGATTTGGCTAAAGCTATGCTAAGAGGAAGATTTATAGCATTAAAATGATTACATTTGAAGTATCTCAAGTGAAAATACCAAGTGTTGTTGAGAATTTGTAGTAACAGTAACTTTCAAACACTGCCATTAGTAATCTGGAACTATCTAATAAAGCTGAACATGTGCATTATCCCTACACCATCCTGCAATTTCTCTTCTGGAGTAGTAAGCAAATTTCTAAGATGGTCTATACTGCCTAGTATTCACACCTAGGTGTAAACTCCCCTGCTTAGCTACACTGTAGGCTACACCTAGTGACCTGCCTCTATGAACAGAATACTATAGCAGAAGTGATAGACTGCTCCCTTCCAGATTAGGTTCCAAAAGACTACTTCTGCTTACCTCTTACTCTGTCTCTTGGTTACTTGGGAGAACCAAGTTGCTGAGACAAGCTGCACTATGGAGACTCACATGGCCAGAAACTGAGGGTAGCCTTTACCCAACAGCAAATGTGGAAGTGAGGCTCTCAGGTCAACAGCCCAGGAGGAACTGACTCCTGCTAATTGTGTGTGTGAGCTTGGAAGCAGATTCTTTCCCAGAAGATGACAGTGGCATCTACCAATACCTTGATAGTAGTCTAGTATAAGAGCCCCAAAGTTAGAGCACCCAGCTAAGTCATGCCTAGATTCCTGACCCACAGAAAATGTTAAGAGAATAAATCTTAAAAATAAAGAGTAAAAGTGATGAAATAGATTAAGTCAACCAAGAGAAAATAAATGAAACCAAAATTGCCTTTTGAAAAGAATCATTAATACTGGAAACCTCCAGCTATACCAATCAGCAAAAGAAACAAAACAAAAAAACAAAAAATGGATTACCAATATCAGAACTGAAAAGATGGAAATCATTACAGATCCTAGAGATTAACAAGATAATAAGGAAATATGAACAATTTTAGGCCAATCTTTTCAAAAATTTTAGCTCCAATGTGACAAATTCCTTGAAAGATCCAAATATAACACCCATTCATGTGAACAAAAAAAAAACAACAAACAATGAATAGAAAGATATTTTTTCAACATGAGAAAGGCATCTAAGAAAAACCTACAGGTAACAAAGACAGACTGCTAACCTTTATGAGCAGAATGTTGTCACCTCTACTTAGCATTATATTAGAGGTCTTAATTTTGGATTAAGGCAAGAAAAAAAAACCCATCCAGATTGGAAATTAAAAAATAAAACTCTACTCACAGATGACATGATCATGTACATAAAAAAATCCTAAGCAATTAAAAAAATACAGCAACAGTAATGTCATAAGTTACAAAGTAAATGTGCAAAGAAGTATTTCTATATAGTGACAAGAAAATACAATTTACCATACTTAAAAAATGAGATACATTTAAAACACACATATAAACTTGTACACTAAACACTATAAAACAGCACTAAAAGAAATTATAGAATACTTAAAAAATTGAGATACTCTATTCCACAGGTTAACAAGACTCAGTACGGCTGAAACATTACTGTTTCCCTAACTGATCTATATAGTCCATGCAATCCCAGTAATCCCAGCTTCTAAATAGATTCTAAAGCAGATTGTAAAATTTTTAAGGAAAGTACATATGACTTAGTATAGCTAAAACAATACTGATAAAGAAGAACAAAGTCGAGCAGACCTAACACTACTTGATTTTAAGACTATAAATCTACTGTTACCAAGACAGAGTGATATTAACACAATAAACAAACAGATAATGTATAAGAATTCAGTGTGTAGAAATAGACACACTCACAAATGGTGAACTAATTTTCAAATAATGGTACCAATACAATTCATCATGGAAAGGAAAATCTTTTCATCAAAAGGTGCCGCGAATTCAGTATATAACCATATGGAAACAAGTGAATCTCCATTTCTACCACATACCATACACAAAAACAAATCTGAGATTCATTTAAGACCTAACCTTTCTTAAAAGTTCAGAGTACAGGCCTAAAGCAAATAAATAGAATATCTTATATCCTTGGGATAAGCAGACTTCTTAGACAAGACATAGAAAGCCATAACCAAAAAAGGGAAAAGAAATTTATCGAAATTAAATTTTATTTATCAAGTCACCATTAAAAAATAAACAGGCAAGCCACAGGCTAGGAGAAAATATTCACAATACATATATCTGAAAAAGGACTTATATCTAGAATATACAGAAAATCCTTATCACCCTATTTCAAAAAGAGTTCAAATAAAGAAAAAAGTATTGAAGATCTTGGGAAAAAAATGGGGGGGGGGAATACCTTCCATATAGAGAAATACAGATAAGAATTACAGGTTTCTTTCTCATCAGAAACTCTGCAAGCATTAAGAACATAGAATGATGAAGCACCTGGATAGCAACAGTCAGTTAAGATTCCGACTCTTGGTTTTGTCTCAGGTCATGATCTCACTGTTTCATGGGTTCAAGCCCTGCATCGGGCTCTGGGCTAGCAATGCAGAGCCTGCTTGGGATTCTATCTCCCTCTCTACCCCTCCCCCACTCTCTCTAAACATAAATAAACTTAAAAAATAAAAAAAAAAAACAAGTAGAATGAAATATTTAAAGTATTAAGGGAGGAAAAAACTCTGTAATTTAGAATTCCATATGAAAAGCATCATTCAAAAATAAAGGAGAAATAAGGGTGCCTGGGTGGCTCAGTCAGTTAAGCATCCAACTCTTGGTTTCCGCTCGGGTCATGATCTCACAGCTTCATGGGTTCTAGCCACATTGGGCTCTGCACTTGGGATTCTCTCTCTTCCCCTCTGCCCCTCCCCCACTCATGCTGTCTCTGTCTCAAAATAAATAAATAAAAACCTAAAAAAAAAAACCAAAAGAGAAATAGTTTCTCAGACAAAAACCAAGAAGAGAATTGTCAATAGACCACTCTGCAATAAACCTTAAAAGAAGTTCTTTGGAGAGAAGGAAAATTATATACATCAGAAACTCTGATCCACATAAGGAAGACTGTAGGAGAGAAAATAAATGAAGGTAAAATGAAATATTTTATACATTTTATTCATAATTGATCTAAAAGAGAACTGTTAATATGATGTCATAGTAACAGTACATTGATTACCGAATATGGTTAAGTGCAATGAAAGATACCAATGTCAGGAGGGACAGGAAGGAGCGAGCAAATGAGAATGCTGTCACAAGGTAACTACACACTACCCAAGAAGCAGTGTACTGTTATTTGAAGATGAACTTATAAGAGTTGTAAAAACGTACACTGCACTCAACCACTAAAAAATGTTTTAAATAAGTATAATTAATATGCTGAGAGGAAAACGAAAGCATACAAATTCTTCAATTAAAACCAGAGAATGCGGGGCTCCTGGGTGGCTCGGGTGGGCTTTCAGCTTCAGCTGAGGTCATGATTTCATGATTCGTGGGTTCAAGCCCCACGTCAGGCTCTTTGCTGACAGTGTGGAGCCTGGAGCCTGCTTCAGATTTTGTCTCCCTCTCTCTCTCTCTCTCTCTCTCTGACCCTCCCCCGTTTGCGCACGTTCTCTCTCTCTCTCAAAAATTATAAATAAACATTTTAAAAAACTTAAAAAATAACCCAGAGAATGTAAAAAATGAGAGGAAGAAAATAAAAACAAAGAAGTCAATGAATAGTGTTAAAAAGAAAACCACAGGGGGGCACCTGAGTGGCTCCGTGGATTAAATGTCCCACTCTTGATTTTGGCTCAGGTCATGATTTCACAGTTCCTAAGTTTGAGTCCCGCATGGGGCTCTGCATTGACAGCACACAGCTGGCTTGGGGTTCTCTCTCTTCCTCTCTCTTTCAAAATAAATAAATAAACTGCATATTAGGAAGGAAGGAAGGAAAAAAGAAAAGAAAGGAAAAGAAAACTGCAGGCCCCCAACTGGCATCACTTAAGACAAATCACCAAATCTGGACTTAATACCTCACCTACTAGCAGTTTCAACCTCCCCCAGAATTGCAGTCTTAATCAGTCGGTCAGGAATTATCTGATCAGCATCAATGAGGTCATCTGTCACAGGGCCCTCCCAATCCCCCAAAGGAAGATGAAGTTATCTACGTAGTAAGACCTCTGTAACAGAAGGTGATCTTGCCTGAACAATCCTGTCTTTTGCTAATAACTTGCCCCACCTTCCTTCCTATAAAAACCTATGTTGTACAACACCTTGAACTCCTCTCTACTTAGTTGGGATGCTGTCTAATTTTATGAATCCCTTAGTAAATCCAATTAGATCTCCAAATTTACTTCGTTGATTTTGTTTTTTAACAAAAGAAAACAGTTATGAACAAGATAGATGTTAATCCAACTAAATCATCCCTTAATGTGTGCATGGTCTATATATATCAATTAAAAGACAGACCGTCAGAGTGGATTAAAAAAAGACCTTACAGGGGCACCTGGGTGGCTCGGTCAGGTAAGCATCTGACTTCGGCTCAGGTCAGTATCTCACAGTCTGGAAGCGGGGACCCCTGCGTCCGGCTCTGCACTGACAGCATGGAGGCTGCTTGGGATTCTCTCTCTCCCTCTCTCTTTCAAAATAAATAAATAAACTGCTGCCTGTGCTCTCTTTCTCTCTCAAAATAAATAAACTTAAAAAAATAATATAAGTAAATACATACTAGGACGGGCATCTGGGTGGCTTAGTCGGTTAAGGGTCAGACTCTTGGATACCCTCAGGTCATGCTCTCACAGTATGAGCTGACAGTGTGAAGACTGCTTGGGATTCTCTCTCTCTCTCTCTCTCTCTCTCTCTCTCAAAATAAATAAATAAACTTAAAAAATAAAAATAAATTAAGAAATAGGTAAGCCAATAAACATTCAGAAAGATAAGTGAATGACTAATAAATACATGAAGGGTAGAAAAGCATGAAAAGGTAAGCACCACCATCAGTCATGAGGTCAATGCAAACTAAAACTATAATGACGGTATAACAGAACTGTTAGCCGTTCTGGTTATACCCACTGGAATGGATAAGTGAAGACGGGCAATAATGAGTATACTCAAGGATGCAGGCAACCTAAACTCCCTAATACAAAGCTAGTCTGAGTATAAAGTGGTACAACATTTAACAAAATAGTTTCACAGTTTCTTACAAATTTAAACATACACGTATCTTATTCCTACATATGGTGTAGAATGAAACATACATCTACCCAAAGACATACACAAATGCTTAAAGCAGTTTTATTCACAACAGTCCAAATCTGGAAAGAACCCAAATGTCTATCAACATGAGAATAGATTTTTAAATATAATAATACATTCACAGAATGGAATACTCTCAGAAATAAAAAAATAACGAACTACCAATACATGCAGCATGGTTGAATCTAAAAATCATTTCGCTGAGTAAAAGAAGCCAGACATCGAAGAGCTTATACTGTATATTTGACGTATAAATATTTTATTCCATTTATATGAAGTTCAGAAACAGGAAAATTTAATCTATGATGATAGAAATCAGAACAGTTGCCTAAACTGACTCTGAAAAAAGGCAACAAAGAACATTTTGGAATGATGTTCTATGGCCTTGACTGGGGAGCAGGAAACATAGGTGGATACATTTCTCAGAATTTATTGCACTGTACGCTTGAGAACTGTGCATTTCACTCTATGCAAATTACAGCCGGATTTAATTAAAAAAAATAAAAAATCCGGTAAAGGCCTTCTTTATTTTGTATGGCTCAAGCATTGCAGCAAGGAAGCTTTCTCTGAAAAGGGACAGAAAGTAAATATTTTAAGCTTCATGGTCATATGATCTCTGCTACAACCATTCAACTCTATCCTTCTATCATGAAAGTCACCAGACAATAGCATGGCTGTGTTCCAACAAAACTATTTACAAAACAGGTGGCAAGCTGGATATGGTCCACAGGCTGTACTTTGCTAAGCTCTGGTCAAGCAAACAAAAAACTGATCTTCAAAATTTATTTAAATATGCTACATTTTTCTTTCCTTTACACTAACAGGCATGTAAATTATCAGAAGCCAATTCTTTCCTAAACATTGAGTTTTTCTATTTGCATCTAATAAAGTAAAATAGTTGGACAATGGGGCGCCTGGGGTGGCTCAGTCAGTTAAGCATCTGACTCTTGATTTTGGCTCAGGGTTCGTGATTTTGAGCCCTACGTCAGGCTCTAAACTGGCAGTGCAGCATCTGTTTGGGATTCTCTCTCCCTCTCCCTCAAAAATAAATAAATAAACTTTAGTAAAATAAAATAAAATAGGAAGACAACCCAGAAAACATATGGAAAATCATCATTTAAAAAATCATTTGTGGGGTGCCTGGGTAGCTCAGTCGCTTAAGCGCCTGACTTTTGCTCAGGTTATGATCTGGCAGTCCGTGAGTTCAAGTCCCACATAGAGCTCTGTGCTGACAGTTCAGAGCCTGGAGCCTGCTTTGGATTCTGGGTCTCCCTCCCTCTCTGCCCTTCCTCAGTGCATGCACGTTCTCTCGCGCTCTCTCTCAAAAATATTTAAAAAATTTTTTAATCAATCATTTGTTTTAATAGCTACTAGAGTATTTTGAAAACATAACTACAAATATGGGAAATATTTGAGTTTCAGATAAACCAGCTAGTAAACAAAGTATAAGCTGGAAATTTTTTTTAAGTTTATTTATCTTGAGAGAGACAGAAAGGGGGGAAAAGTAGGGAGAAAGATCGAAAGAGAATTCCAAGCAGGCTCTGGACTGTCAGCAAGGAGCCCGACATGGGGTTCAAACTCACACATTGTGAGATCATGACCTATAAGCTGGAAATTTTAAATACACTTATGTGCACACATAAAAGCTTTGTTACCCACAATGCTGACAGTTTGATTTATCTGTATAATAGAGTTTTTTTTTAAGTTTTATTTATGTAAGTAATCTCTGCACCCAATGTGAGGCTCAAACTCATGATCCTGAGATTGAGAGTCACATGCTCTTCCAATTGGGCCAATCAGGCACCCCAGTATAATAAAGTTCTTGAAACTTGTCCATTATCACTCATAATCACCTAGTTGGATCTTCATTCAAAAGAATTTAAAATAAAGGATAATATTGTTTCTTTTTTTTTTTTTTAACGTTTATTTTGAGAGAGAGAGAGAGAGAGAGAGAGAAAACAGAGAGAGAGTGTGTGTACATGCGAGCGAGCAGGGGCTGGGCAGAGAGAGAGAATCCCCAGCAGGCTCTGCAGTATCAGCACAGAGCCCAACCAGGGGCTGGATCTCACAACCCTGAGATTATGACCTGAGCCGAAATGCAGAGTTGGGTGCTTAAATGATTGAGCCACTTAGGCACCCCTGCTTTTTTCTAAAAGCATATTAAAACATGAAATAACATGAGACAATAAAACAAATACTTCACAAGAAGTACGCAAAACTAATTTTCCTGCCTAATTTAGGCAAGGCTCAAAAATTAATACCCTGTATCCAGGGCATACATCCAGGGTATACAACTACATAAGTAAATCTCAAACATGGTATGGCCCTAAACCGCCTGAAAATGTTTATCTAACTTCAAGAAAATTCCAATCTAAAAAATGAATTTAATTCTTTCTCACCACAGTATATACCTAGTTGAAGAAACAACAACAAAATTAGAAGGCTTGGGTTCCATTTTAAGTCTGTCACCAAACTAGCTGTCTATTTCGCAATCATTTGCTTATCAAATATTTTTTGAGAGCTTATTATGTGTCTGACATTGAAAACACAGTAGTGTAGAAAATATCAAAACTCTCTGCCTTCATGACATATCATAATTACTTCATCTCTAAAAACAATTCCATTTTGTTTCTCTAAAATAAAGGATTTTATATTGAGTATTTTTAATTCTTTAAAAATGAAATCCGTATTATTTTTCTGAATCTGGGAAAGCAACTTATGGAGCATAACCTGAAATCCACTCTTACCAGTGGCTGAAACTATTTGTAGTATCATATTTGGATAGCAAACAGAGGAAGGTAAGAAACTGACATTCTTTTTTATGTTTTTTTTTTTTTATTTATTTTTGAGACAGAGAGAGACAGCACGAACAGGGGAGGGTCAGAGAGAGAGGGAGATACAGAATCCGAAGCAGGCTCCAGGCTCTGAGTTAGCTGTCAGCACAGAGCCCGACGCGGGGCTCGAACCCACGAACTGTGAGATCATGACCTGAACAGAAGCCGGACACTCAACCAACTGAGCCACCCAGGCGCCCCAGAAACTGACATTCTTAAAGGATTATTTAAATTTGCTAATTTTGGTTTATACAATCTAGACAAATTATGAGCCTTATTAGCCTATTACCTGGTAACTAAATTCCTTGGATGGCACCCAAGAAAGAAGCAGAACAATCTTAGGAGAAATCCTCCATATAATGAGTAATTTTACAGACATTTCCAATATGTAAGTCTATAAAAATATAGATTGCCTAGTGAAACAACTAAATCAGCCCATCGTTTCTTCAGAGTAGGATTTGATCTTTGTTTCCAAAGTGCTTGCTACCGAAGAGGTAGTCAAAAATCAAAATCATGTATTCAATCCAGTTGCTCTCCCCAATCTTTTTCTTTCATTAATCATCAAGATATATTTTTCCCCACAATAAAACAGGCATAACAGTCCCTCAAGCATAATTTCTCAATTTCAAAATGGTAAGTTTTTTAAATGTCTCACTTATTCATTTTTGCCAGATAAACTAGTTATCATGAATTACATTTCGGATAAGACCAAAACCCCATTCACTTTAAATATCCTTTCCCTCACAGGGACCTACAGAGACATCAAAAGTGATCCTAGATATGAGCCTGCAGTTTCTAATCTCTGTGTCATTCTCTTTAGTGTCCTTCCTAAATAGAGAAAATGACTTGAGAATCTGCAGGGAGAAAAAAAGAAGAAAAGCATATCTAAGAGGTTCCTCCATTTATTTTTAATTTACAAAATATGTTTAAAGTTTGCCAAAGCAAACTCCACCAACTTCAAAAGACAATGTAAGCAGTAATTCCCAATTATGTTAATCTCAGAATCCTACTGTTAGTTTCATATGTTATTTGCTTTATTTATGTTTTTAAAGTTTATTCATTTATTTTGAGACAGAACGCAGGAAAGGAGCCGAGAGAGAAGAGGGAGACAGAGCCCCAAGCAATCTCCATGCTGTCAGCACTGAGCCTGACATGAGGCTTGATCTCATGAACCAGGAGATCACGCATGACCTGAGCTGAAATCAAGAGTCAGATGCTTAAAAGACTGATCCACCTAGGCGCCCTATGCTTATTTTTTAAGGTGTTTCAAGAATATGAGCACCACCATCACACTGAATAACTGCAAATGTGTACGTGGTGAAATTGCTAGCAAGAAGAGACGATGAAATGAAGGAGGATAGAAAGTGATGAAATAACTTTACATAAAATACATATACTATAAAAATCAATTATTTATTTCTGTTTTCTACAGTAATCCAAACTATTAAGTGGCCTCTAGATTTAGATTCTCAACTCAGGTTTCTCAAATATCAAATTGCTAAAGGAACCCTTAAAACATCCATTTATATTTAAAAACCTCATATTGATGAACATGGTTTACTTGATTTATATTTTAGAATTCAATAAACCAGAAGACTGATAAAACTGGTGTGACATTACTTAGAAGAATTATTACTATAAAATACTAATTATATAATTATACAGCTCTCCCGCTGCTCACCTTCTAGACAGAACCCTTATTACCGGCAGCTAGTTATATGATGGGGGGGAGGGGAGGTCCGACTTTAGAACCAGGAAAACACGGGTTTAAACTCTGGTGCACCACACCTTGAATCTATTTGACATCTCTAAAATGGGAATTTATTAATACCTACCTTGAAGGACTGTTTTTAATTAGTGAAATAACAGGTAAAGCAGCTGGCACATAGTAGGAAGTGAAGAAACCTTAGCTGCTATTATTACTGTATTTCTCAGAAGCACATCCAAGAGAAGATATAAGAAAGAACATGACAGGGAAATACAGCCTAGGTTACATTTAACTGCTAAGCCAAAACAAAACAGAATCAAACAAATACACACACTCACTCTGATAGTTCAAGTAAAACTTTGGGCTAAACTTTTTGTTCACATTTTAGATATACAAAATAATATTGTAGTACCTCTTTATAAATATATGAAATTCAAAATCAGCTACAAATCCAGTTATTTTGGAGCTAAATAAAAATGAAAGATTATTATCACACAGTAAAACAGGTAATTTTATGAACAGGTGAGATGATTTCACCACTGGGGAAAAAATGCCGAAACTAAGATTTAAAAAAGCTTATGAAAGGATAGTAAAAGAGTCCTACCTTTAAACCGACTGCTATAAGATCTGTAACAACACTGTATGGAAAAAGTAAAAAGAGAAAATGGAAAACAAAGTTAGAGAACAAGTTTTTAAAAGACAGAGATAATAAGATTAAAGAAAAAAAGGAAAAGCATTATAATAATAAAAATTAATAAAAATAAGAATGTGATGAGTTGTGAAATGTTAATACAAAGAAAAGTGATGGGCCAGTCTAGCAACAGCACAGAGTAAAAGCAAAGCTTCAACCACAATGTAAGAAACAAATAGATCAAATTCTTTTAGTATTTATTAAAGTATAACTGTTTCAATAAAATGAATAAGTATGTGTTTATCCATTTACCTCTATTTAACAGATCCAAATCAAAACTTAAAATCACCAAAATTCATTCTTTTAAATCACTGGTCTGAATTATCATGTTTAAAATTCTAAATGAAATAAAACCAGTGAGTGGCTTTTACAGAAATAGAAGGTTTCTTGCAAATTTGCATCTACCACGCAGAACAGCTCACCAAAATGCAGCTAAGATAGTCTCTCAGAACTAAAATAAATGCAAACATCAAATTTCAGACATGAAAAATTTCAAAGATCTGCTTTTAAAAAAAAATTCTACCACATCAAAACTGTGTTTAAGTACAAATTATCTCAGGAGGAAATGAACACATACACACACACAAAAGACAGTTGGAATTTGAGGAAGAACTAGAAAGATATATAGACTGGTGGTTTGTTGTTTCTTTTTTAACTATCCGAAATAATGAAAAAAGACCTTTTTCAGGCTGTGGGAAAATGCAGAAAGTTAATTAGCCTTCAGAAGCAAAAATTCACTGTGTTCAAAACCACATCCCTTAATCCCAAGGTGTAAAAACCCTATAAAGTTCTCCCAAGCAAAATTCCATCTCTTCTAATCCCCGAGAAACTATATTCAATTACAATTTACCTCCATAGCTCCTAAAGCTCTAACTAAATTCTATATATTATTACGAACCTTTACTACCATTACTTAATAAAGTAAACAAATTTATGAATCTGGATTGTTCAATGATGCATATTTAATGGTTTTAAAAAACAACCATTGTAGATTTAAAATTTTTCCTTAGACTTGTGAAACTTGAAATTTATTTGTCTGAAATTTAAATGTGTCAAATAACTGTGCATAAAAATTAAGACTGTATCGGTCCTGAACTTACCTTCCAGGATCTTACTGCCTCACAAATTTCAACCAATAAACAACTCATTCTTAGCTTTAATAATGCATAAAGCGTGAAGAGTTATTAAACTGTCCAAAAGAGTAAGTCTGCACTTCTCAGTTACCCAAGAGATTGACAGCCAAAATGCAGAACTGGAGTCCTCTTTATC
This sequence comes from Cryptoprocta ferox, assembly GCA_028646485.1. Lineage (NCBI taxonomy): Eukaryota > Metazoa > Chordata > Mammalia > Carnivora > Eupleridae > Cryptoprocta > Cryptoprocta ferox. Next base: position 20,627,456 of record CM053568.1, on the reverse strand, counting down.
ATCACTATAAATTTTCCAATACCAAAAGCTAGCCTGCTTCTACAGCTCAAGTCAAACCATCTAACGGACAACACGCTACACACAGTGAGACACCAATTTCACAACCTCCCTAAACTGAAATACTGTCATAATTACACAAATAATTAAAACAGCAAAACTCTGCACTCATATAAAGTGTAATTGAATAAGGTGATGCGAAGTGAGTTTTCGACAATATTCTCAGAAAAGTTTCAATTAAACAATAAAAATAGCTACAATTAAATTAAAACAAAATAAAGAATATCACAACCATGAATGAAATCTGAAATGGCACTTGGTCTAAAGTCTGTAGCAGTTCGCAATTAGCATTCAAATGAGTGAATCCAAATATCCCATACACTTCATACTGCTAAAGTACATAAATGAAGTCTAACAAGGCAAAAATTGTTGGAAGATTCCATTGTCTTTACACAGCATGGCAACAATCATCAACTAATGGTGACAGGCACAAGGCTTTTACTGTTTAAGCAAGTTTCATATATTCTACAACCAAGGGGTTTGCAGATACCTTGTCTTCAAAAGCAAGTAAAAGGCCAAACAAAAACTTCAAATACATAATGGGAATAGGCAGAGGATTTGCAAGCTCTAACAGAGCTGGAGATATTTTAAAAATCTTGATGTACCTATGCTACAATAATTAATCTACGAAGATCCTAATCCAGTCGTCTCCTTAAACATGAAATTATTGGTCAGGTCCCACGCCAAATCCTTGGGTTGTCAGACAAATATTTACATCGGCGATTCCAAATCTTTTTATTTTAGTCACGGACCTCAACTTTTAAAGAGCTCCCCGAAAACTGCAGAAATTCACCGAGTTTCTTTTAGGGGGTCGTGGGGGAGGGCGTCCATGGTCACCAAATCCAGACGCCCGGTATACAGATTTCGCTGGCACAGCTCACAGCCCAAGTCCGGAGACCTCCGCAGGTCAGCCAGCACGCCGACACCCCGCGGGGGGCCCTGGCTTCGGGAGCAGGTCGCCGCCCAGACGTGCACCGACGCGTGCACTCGCCGTCCGCCTCTCCGCGGCCACTCGCCTCCCCGCCAGGGGAAGCTCGGGCGCTCGCCCCACCTCACCGGTAAACAGCAACTCCCCAAGCCGGAGGACGCCCGCCCCGAGCGCCGCCTCCGCCTCCCCCAGCGCCGCGCACCATTTTCTGAGAGGAAGTGTTGGCAGGCCAGGCAGGGCTCCCCGGACTCTGCGCGCGGAGGGCGGACCCCGGCACCCGGCGGCTGCACCCGGCTTTCCTCCGCTTCCGGGTGTGAGGATGGGAAGGGGCGGACATTACGGGGGCGCCCCGCGGGGGAAGGAGAGGCGGCGGCTGACCGCCCCTCCGCGATTCGGGCCGCGCGGAAGCCCCGCCGTCGGGCTCGGCCGGGGCAGCTCCTCCGGTCGCCGACGCCGCGCCCGGCTCCCCGGCCGCAGCGCGTCCGGCCGAGAGCCGAAGGGAAGCGGGGCAAGCTCAGCCGACGCGCCGCCGAGTACTTACCCATCCATGGCCCGGACCGAGGAGCGCACGGTGCGGGGACTGACGGGCTCACCGCGAGCGGAGGGCGGAGGCGGCGGCAGCTGGGCGGCTCCGGGGACTGGCAAGCGGCGCCTCTCCGGAGCCCCGCCGGGTGGGAGGTGGAAGGAGAGTGGGAAACAGGGGCGGAGACCAGGGACGCTCCCGCCACCGCCGCGCCCCCGCCTTCCCCACCCCGCAAGCGCGTCCCCGCCTCGCCTCGTCCCGCCCCTTAGCGTCAACGCCCTCCCTCCACCCCGCCCCCAGCCGGCCCCCGGCTCGGCTCCAGGGCGCCCTCTTCCTGCCATCGCCCTTGGACTCCGCCTCCTGGCCTCTCATCCTAGCGCGCGCCTCGCCCCTGCCTCCCTCCTGCGTTCACGGGAGCGCGCTCCTTGTGCTTCCCGCTTCGCAGCCCCGCCCGCCCACCCGCGGGCTCTGCCGGCCTTCCGGCTGCCCTTCCCTGGGCCGCCTGGCTCCGACTCTGCAGTCTACGGGCGGAAGAGCGTTGGAGACCCGACTCCGGAGTGTGGGTAGGAGTGTCCCCAGGACCCCAGAACCGCGGCAGAATTGCCCCTGGTGGGCGAGGCTGGCGGTGGCTCGACCCCAAGTGCTGAGACCAGGCGCGGGCAGTGGTCTTCCGAAGCCCCGGGCCCTGCAAGCCACGGAAGCCCGGGTTCGGGACCCGGGCCGGCGGGAACTCCAGTGCGGGACCAGCCGGTCGTCCGCCGGATCCTGTGAGTGGTTCTTTGGGACTCCCAGTGGCCCGATACATGTGGTTGAGATTAAAATGAATGAGGTGAAAGAGACTGCCCGGAACTTAAGAACCTCTCAACTGTGTACAGTTTTTGAGTGCTATTCGACCCGACAGTCTGGGTTTGGATTTATACGAAACATTCGTTGCACAATACGGAGTGGCCACTATATTGCCAGCATTTTAGAGAGGTTTTCATATCCCTTCATGTAAAGAAACAAATCCTGTGACCGAGCGATTATTCCCTTTTTTTTCCCCCCACGTGAAAATGTAGATACTAATAGAGTGATTTGCGCATAATTTCACAGCCACTAAATCTCTTTCCTCTCCTCTGGGCAAAATTTTGTATCTTAACTAGTGACACCTCGTTCGTTTTCCCTTTTCTGTGCTATATTGTTCTGAAATTCAATGGTTTTTCAATTCATAGTTCATCAAAACATGAGCCACGAAAGGCTGTCCTTGACCAAATTGTTAACCTGACCAGGAAGAGAGGGGCTGCTCCCCCCTCAGCCTCCTCATTTGAAAAGCAAGTAACAAGACGCTAAATCACCGGCTATCTTTGCTAGTATCCTGCTTTTAAATAAGGTGCTACTAAAACGACTTAAACTGTCGATTCATCCATCATTAAGTCATTATTTATTGAGTGTTTACTATGTGCCAAGCACTTCAGGGATAACCAAGAAAATCAGATTCCACCTTCATGGTTGAATGGATTCCTCGATCATTTTATTATTTATTGGCAGAAAACAATTTTCAGATACCTCCGGGAGTCTATTTTTGAAGAACTGTATCTAACTTCAATCCCTCTTTCCAAAAGATAAAATATATTTTGTTTTGTATGTTAAATACAAGGATTAAGTTGCAGTTGTAAACATTGCCACCCTACATTGCCAGACAGATGTTAAAAATTCAGCAAGACAAGCTATTTTTTTAATGTTTTTATTTTGAGAGAGAGAGTAAGAGAGAGAGGGAGCACAACAGGGGAGGGGCTGAAAGAGGGAGAGAGAGAGAGAGAGAGAGAGAGAGAGAGAGAATTTCAAGCAGGCTCCCCACTCAGCATAGAGCCAAAGTGGGGCTGAATCCCAGGACCCTGGGATCATGACCCGAGCCAAAATCAAGAGTTGGATGCTGAAAAGACTGTGGGCTACCCAGGCGTCCCTACTTAATTAGTTTTAATACTGCATAGTAGGTCATAATTTCATGTACCATAATTTAACCTCCTTTCCAAATAGTGGAAATTTATAGTTTCTAATTATTCAAATTAACAATATTGCAAAGAACATAATATATTATGAGCATCTATGCACACTTGACTATTTCTGAGGAATAGGTTCCTAGAAATAGAATTGCAGAACAAAGGGGTATAAGCATTTTCAAGTTTGATAAATATTGCCAAAATGATTCCAAAGAGGCTGTTCTGATTTACATTTTCTTTATTTAAAAAACGAAGAGTTGTCAAAAACAAAACAACAAAAACAAAAAGTTGTCTTTCTCTTAGCTCCATGGCTTAAGATGACTGACAGATTTCAGTATTAAAAAATAAATGTGAAATCGATCTGAAACAAATTGTCCCTATTACTAACAATAGTTCTGGAAAGTCTCCAATGTAAAGATAGTGTGCCTGACTAAAATGAACAAAACTGACATTTCCTAAATACTTAACATCCCATTTTACAACAGAAGCACGGATAGAAAGAAACAGCTCACAACAGAAAGCAAGGTAAACTGTTCTATTTTTCTTGCCTCTTGGTCATGAGTTCAAAAGACTTCTTACTGATTGAGCACCCAGGGTTTGTGAGTGCCTCTGATTCAAAAGAGTAGACAGAATAGAAGTTAGGTCTTCTAGGACCACTTTTAGAATCTTAGCTATTCCCATAGTCCAAATGGCATGGGGAAACCATGGCCTTCTATAATCTCAGCAAAAGTTTCTGAGGTTCCGGAATGATCAGGCCTCATCCACATGACCTAGCTGATCATGAGAACTTTATGTCCTGTAGAGTGGCTTTTTGATGGTGAAGAGAATATTGTGTTCTCTGTTTGCTCTATACTTCTGAAAAGTAAGACAGTTTTAATAATTTATAAATTTTCTAAGATTTCTTTCTTTTTGTTTTTGTTCTAATTTGTCTCAGAAATTCCCCTGGGGGGGAAAATAAGAAATTACCCTGAAATGCCTTCACTGAGAAGAGACCCCCCCTGCCCCCAACACGGACGCACGCACACACACACATACACACACATCTATATCCACTATATCCACTATTATTATGTTTGGACAAAATACAACTTTTGAACATTTGCCTTAAGGCATTCCATTATGCAGTGATAGTTAACCTTTAACATTAACCTATTCATGTTTACAGGTAAGACTTCTTTTTTTATGATTAATTTTTTTAGAATTTTTTTTATGTTTATTATTGAGACAGAAACAGCATAAGTGGGGGAGGGGCAGAGAGAGAGGGAGACACAGAATCCCAAGCAGGCTCCAGGCTCTGAGCTGTCAGCACAGAGCCTGACACAGGGCTCGAACCCACAAACCGTGAGATCATGACCTGAGCCAAAGTTGGACGCTTAACTGACTGAGCCACCTAGGTGCCTCAGACTTCTTAAGACATACAAGTAATAGATGCTGGTATAGGTCAGAAATAAGATCAGCCTTTAGGTGAATCTGGAAGGAGCACATTTTAGTATTTTATCCCATGACAAATACAAAATATAATCATTAATATGTATTCCTTAAAATAGAAACTGTACTGAGTAAAAAAGCTAACTCTAAACGTTACCTGTTATATGATTCCATTCATATATAATATTTTCAAAATGAAAAAATTATAAAAATGGAGAAGAAATTAGTGGTTTCCAGGGGTTAGGACCAGGGTGGGAGGGTATGGAAAGACAAGGGGACAGATGGGACTATAATGGAGTCACAGGGGATGTTTGTGGTGATGGGACAGTTCTGTATCTTGATTATGGGACTGGTTATACAAGTTACATGTGATGAAATTACATAGAACTTTAGACACATGCAAGTGCATATAAAACTGACAAAATCTGAATAATAAGATTTGTGGATTGTATCAATATCAATTTCCTGGTTTTGTTATAATTAAGATGTTACCATTGGGAGAAACTGGGTAGAGATTACACAGGACCTCTTTGCACTGCTTTTTAAACTTCATATGAATCTATAATTATTTCAAACGAAAAGAAATTTTGAGGAGTGTTCCCTTCAAACTTGTTATTTGTTCAATAGCTAAGAGATAATAAACTTAAAAGGCTTAAGAAAAGTATGTGGGAGTATAATTCACATTTTTCAGGCTATATCACCTTGGTAGTCAGTCAAACAGGGTTGTAATAGCTAGCACACACTGAGTCTCACAGACTGCCCAATCTGTTGAATTGTGAACCTTGCTTTAAAGGCCTTCCCAACTATCAGGAGGAAGCTTGGAAGTGTCTCCTACTGACCTCTCTACCACCATGAGTCGTGTCTACTTTCTTCAACCTGTGCCTGGCCTCGACATAATCATCTGCAGATGAAGCACCTCACATGACCAATTCCTGGTTCAGAGATCTTCAATGTTTGCATGGAAGGTTCTGTCTCCTATCACCATCCTATAGTAGGAGCTACCAGCCCATATCAGAGTTGCATTAGATTTTCCGGAGCACTTTTTTGAAACGGGGAGAATTCCTTTCCCCTTTTTGTCATAACTATATCATGTAGGTCCCTCAGAATTTTTAATGAAACATTTTTATTCACAGAAATCTTTTAGGATTTAGGCATGAATTTGTGGGGACTAGGCCAGAGAACCAACTGTTCCAAGTGTCATCATGCCCCTAGACACTGACGTTTTATCCTTAAAACTGGTTCACATCACTCTCTACCCTGAAGGTGGGTTCTTAATCTGGGAAATTCCTTGGCCCCATGTTAGAAGTAGACCTCTTGGAAGTGAAGGTTGGCACACCTCTTCAGATATGCTTAAATATGTTTGTTCCTGTTTGATTTCAGGCTGATACTCCTACTCTCACAAAGTGAATTCCATTAACTAATTATCAAAGAAGTAACAAAAGGACACTATTTAAGTAAAGGAATACCCCTGCCTACACAATCAAATGACCAATAGTGTATAATGGTTAAGGATGTGATCTAGAACCAGACTACCTGGAGTCTTAAATCTTCTTGAAGTCTGTAGCTTTGCATTGCACTGGCCCAGCTCTTCATGGAGCCAAATTTCCCAGCCATTGCCATCCACTGTGGAATGCCCCAGGAGGAGAGGCTTTCTCAGTACTAGAATTTAATAAATTTTTTTTACTATTTAAAAAAAAATTTTTAATGTTTGTTTTTGAGAGAGAATGGGGAAGGGGCAGAGACTGAGGGAGACACAGAATCCTTAGCGGGCTGCAGGCTTTGAGCTGTCAGCACAGAGCCCATGTGGGGCTCGAACTCACTGCAAGATCAGAGCTGAAGTAGGACGCCCAAACGACCGAGCCACCCAGGCGCCCTAGTTTAAAGATTGTCAGTGATGAATTCTTGTGGCTACCAACCTATTTGGCTGAGGCATGTACATTGCGCTATTGAACATTGCCTTTAACAACAACATGCCTGAGGGGTGCCTGGGTGGCTTGGTTAAGCTTCTAACCCGTTGATTTCGGCTCAGGTCATGATCTCAGCTTGTGGGATTGAGTCCTGCATTGGGCTCCGTGCTGAGCACGGAGCTGGCTTGGGATTCTCTCCCTCTCTCTGCCCCTCCTCCTTCTTAAAATAAATAAATAAACATTAAAAAAAAAAACATGCCTAAGGATTCCAACATCTGCCTGCGTTGTGTGGTCAGAGCAGGCCAGTCTGGCACCATGGGCATGGCCATCGCACATGTATCAGATGTCGGATGAGAATGATGCCAAGATCCTCAAGGATGTGCAGGATCATTTTGAGGTCAATATTAATAAGCTGCCTGAAGAGACAGACATTTCATCATACCTCGAAAAGACACAGTAGAGGACTCCCCCACCTATTCTGGAATGTGTCAATCTGTCCCTCTTCAGGAGACAACACCAGGTGTGGGGGCGAAGGAGACACTGCTAGCCACCCCCAATCCTGCCCCCATGGCTTCCCCCTTTTCTGTTATTAGCACGACTCCTAAACTTTCATTTCCTGATTTTCTGTTAAGTTTTTAACAGTTTATAGACCAGCACTTGCTAAAAGAGTAAACTGGGACAAGTTTCTTAACCTCTCTGTGCTTCAGCTTCTTGAACTGTAAAGAGGGGATAATAATAGTACTTATAGCTTTAGGAGAAGGTTCAAATTAATACATGAAAAGTATCTAGGATGATGTTTATCATATGGTAAGTGCTCAAAGTTTATAGTTGTTAATAATTATTACTTTGACTACTATTATGAACTTACAAAGCAACAGAATTCCTTGAGTCATTTATTTATCATTTTTATCATTTGATGTGGACAGTGGAATGATGTTGGTCTCTAAACTGTTAACGAGTTCCTAACAAGAAAAGAATGGAGTAAGAAAAAGTGGAAACTCATAGCAATTGAACAATATTATTTCTATTGAATCTAATAATAAAAGAATTGGATTAATATTCTGCATTTGTTTTTCAATTTCTAGTTATTTTTATTGTATTCTTACAAAAGTATTACTCAGGGGGCACCTGGGTGGCTCAGTTGGTTAAGCCGCCCAACTTCAGCTTGGGTCATGATCTTGTGATTCGTGGGTTTGAGCCCCGAGTTGGGCTCTGTGCTGACAGCTCAGAGCCTGGAGCCTACTTTGAATTCTGTGTCTCCCTCTTTCTCTGTCCCTCCTCCGCTCACTTTCTGTCTGTCTCTCTCCCTCGAAAATAAACCGGAAAAAATTTAAAGAAAAAAAGGCAGTATTCCACAAAGGATTGGAAATTTTTGAAAAAAATGGCCCTTCACAATTTGAGAAGCACTAGTCTACTATTTCTCAATATATGGATCCCCTTTTTTAAAAATTTTTTTTTATTTTTTTATTTTTTTAAACTTTATAGTTTACTGTCAGGTTGGTTTCCATATGGATCCCCTTTTTAAAAAAATTTCTACTTTTGGGGCACCTGAGTGGTTCAGTCAGTTAAGCATCTGACTTCAGCTCAGGTCATGATCTCACAGTTCATGAGCTCAAGCCCTGCATCAGGTGAGCCCCTGCTTTGGGTAAGCATGAGCCCTGCTTCAGGTGAACACGAACCCTGCTTTGGGTGAGCTCTGCTTTCCTCTCTCTCTCTTTCTCTCTCTCTCTCTCTCAGTCTTTCCCTATCCCCCTCTTCCCCTCCTGGGATTCTCTCTCTCTGCCCCTTGCTCACTTGCACCCTCTCTCTCTCTTAAAAAAAAAAGATTTTCAAATTTTGGGGTATCTATAGGGCTCTGCACTGACAGTGTGGAGCCTGCTTGGGATTCTTTGTCTCTGTCTCTCTCTTCCAAGATAAATAAAATAAAATATAAAATTTTTTTCAACTTTTTATTTTAGAAGTAATATGTGAATATGTTCTCTATTTGAGTGTTGTTTTATTTTTTATCTTTTACTATGTAAAATTTCAAACATACAAATAAATGGGGGCGCCTGGGTAGCTCCATTGGTTGTGTCTGACTGCAGCTCAGGTCATGATGTCACGGTTTGCAGGTTTGAGCCCCTCATTGGGCTCTGTGCTGACAGCTCAGAGCCTGGAGCCTGCTGTGGCTTCTGTCTGTGTTGCCCTCTCTCTCTGCCCTTACCTCGCTTGTGCTCTCTCAAAATAAATAAATAAATGCTAAAAACAAACAAATAAATAAATGGAAATAGTTTAATGACCCTCAACTACCCATCACTGGTAACTTTAAATCATTGATAAATTATCAGTATAGAGGGGCACCTGGGTGGCTCAGTTGGTTAAGCATCCAACTCTTGATTTTGGCTCAGGTCATGATCTCACTGTGAGTTTGAGCCCGCATTGGGCTCTGCCCTGTTAATGCAGAGTCTGCTTGGGATTCTCTCTCCCTATCTCTCTGCCCCTCCCTGACTCTCTCTCTCTCTCTCTCTCTCTCTCTCTCTCTCAAAACAAATAAACTTAAAAAAAATTATCAGTGTAGATCAGTAATTCTCAAACTTCAACATACATCAAAATCACCAGGAGGGCCGGTTAAACAGAAATTGATTGTTTCTGATTTAGAGATGCATTTCTAACAGATTCCCATGTGATGCTGCTGATTCCCAGTGATGCTGTCCAGTAACTTTTTTTTTTTCTAACCTGAGCTCACAGAATACTTTTGCAGGTTTACCTTTATTCCATCTACTTCTTGAGAACTAATAACGGATTCTTGCCTTTGTCCCCTCTTCATATTCTTGCTTGTTTTCCCTTTTTCTCATGAGCAACCTAAGTAAGTGTCAATGAGGTTTTCTTTCACTTGTTTTCTGTTATAGGTGATACTCAAAATAGTAACTGGTACTAAATGGGCACCACCCAATCAAAATAGGTGTCCTTAAACAAGTAAGGCCAAACCTTTGTACATTAGCTGAATACTTTGGTGGCTATAACTTCACCATAGCGGGCTATGTCACAATGACTCAATTGTATCATATGCCTTTCTGTATACCTTCATTTTAGCATGACATGATATCATTTGTCCTCTATCTGAATCAAATTCATCCTTACATACCAAGCCTCTCTATCCTTTTCTCACTAGCCCAAGACAATTAAAGTGACACTAATGGGTGAGAAAGCAAATGTAAATACAAATGTAGACACTAAATGTACATGATAGCACTTTGTTCTAAGATGGTTATCTACATGATCTAGAATATAATTATATCACATTTTAGATCTGTAAGCACAAATGTGAAAAATCACAACTTTTTTACGAAAAGAACCCCTCAGACTTCCATGAATGTATTCACAGGCTCATTTAAGAAACATTGGCATGCGGGCACTTGGGTGGTTCAGTCATTTTGCACACCTGACTTTGGCTCAGGTCATGATCTCACAGTTCGTGGGTTCAAGCCCCACATCGGCCTTTGCACTGACAGTGGGGAGCCTGCTTCAGATTTGCTGTCTCCCTCTCTCTGCCCCCCACTGCTCATTCTCTCTTTCTCAAAAGTAAACATTAAAAAGAAAGAAACAAACAAACAAACAAACACTGGCCTGAAGCAGTCTATCAAACTTGACTCATTCCAATACCAGTTCCATGATTCTTTCTCAATCCATGAACCATCTTTACTTTTTGTTTACTTAACATTTTTCTTTAAAACACCTCACTTTTTTACTTAATTTTTAAAAGGAAATTTTCTATCACTGTCGTAAATTGAAAACCAGTATCACTTGCCATAAGAGCTATCATACCAAAAAAATAGATACATTGAAAACAGAAAATGTTATTAATTTCTAGCCAGATACTACTATTTGGCTCTTACCCAAAGACCTATCTCTCTTATGGTGAAGAGATTACCAAGTGTTGGTATAAATGATATACTAGCATCAAAAGGGAAGTGTTCTTCTATTTACAGCTTTCTAAAAATTTCATCAGGTAGATACTCATTTTAATATATCAAGTATTTTGGCATTTGAGATTATCTTGATGGCCAGTATATGATCATGAGATTATCATATAGTTTTTCTCCTTTTTTCTTTTAAAAATTTTCTTAACATTTATTTTTGAAAGACACAGATACATAAAGCATGAGCAGGGGAGGGGCAGAGAGAGACAGAATGCAAAGTCAGGCTCCAGGCTCCAAGCTGTCAGCACAGAGCCCAACTCAGGGCTTAAGCCCACAACCATGAGATCATGACCTGAGCCAAAGTCGGAGGCTTAACTGACTGAGTCACCCAGGAGCCCCACTCCTTTTTTCTTTCCTTTTTTTTTAAAAAAATTTTTCATGTCTATCTTTTTTGAAGGAGAGAGAGAGAGAGAGAGAGAGAGAGACAGAGCATGAGCGGGGGAGGGGCAGAGAGAGAGGGAGACACAGACTCTCAAGCAGGCTTCAGGGTCTGAGCTGTCAGCACAGCCTGATATGGGGCTCGAACTCAGGAGCTGTGAGATCATGACCTGAGCCGAAGTCAGACACTTAACCGACTGAGCCACCCAAGCGCCCTCCTTTTTTCTTTTAATGTAGAAAATTATTGTCATAGATTTTCTCATGTCAATACATTCTTGCATTCATAGAATAAAATGTACTTTGTCAAGGTATGCATTTTTAATACATTAGTACATATGTTAATATATTTATTACAGTTTTAATATCTCTATTAATGAGATTGCTTTAGAGTTTTTGTGGTCTGTACAGTTTTAGTATCAGAATTATGGCAACTTCCTCTGGTAAATTAGAAGATCTAGTTTTAGTTCCACTAGTGATTATCTTTAAACTTTAAATAATATACTTAAATCATCAACCTCAGAAGCAAAAATGTATTTATTGATTCCACTCTAAGAAACGAACAAATTACCCCTCACACTCTGTCATGACTCTCTTTCTTTATAGGCAGTTTGTCAGAGTATTATTTTTACATTATGTAAATTTTCTGTTAAGAATTATAACCATCATGTTAAATTCTGTAAATATTCACATCTAAGTGAATTAATGCTCATTGACAGTGTTTTTTTAAATTAATCTTTCAGTCAGCAGAATTATATCTTCAACAATTTATTTTTTTTAAGTTTATTTGAGAGAGAGAGAGCATGAACTAGGGAGGGGCAGAGAGAGGGAGAGAGAGAATCCCAAGCAGGCTTCACACTGTCAACGCAGAGCCCAATGTGAATGCAGAGCTAGAACCCACCAACCATGAGGTCATGACTTGAACCGAAGTCAGATGCCTAACTGACTGAGCAACCCAAGCGCCCCACAACAAATTTTTTAGAAGGCATCATGGGTTATCTGTTTCCTGAGTCCTTATGATTTATTAGTTTTCTACATTAAAACTTTAGTGGATGAGAACTATTGAGTCACCCTCCTCTCCCAGAAAATCCTGCAGCTATATCCCTACTCTCTTCTAGCATTTAAAACTATGATGAAAGGGGCACCTGTGTGGCTCAGTTGGTTAAGTGTGACTTCTGCCTAGGTCATGATCCCACAGTTCAGGAGTTCAAGCCCTGCACTCTCATTGCGGAGCTCTCTCCCTCTCTCCTCCCCCCCCCCCAATAAATAAATAAACTTTAAAAAATAAATCAAAGATCAATAAAACTAAAAAAGAAAAACCATGGTGAAAAAGATTCAAGCTAGTCTTTTCCTTCTAGAATATTTAAGATTCCATTTATTTATTCATTTATTCATTTATTTTGAGATTGAGAGAGCTTGAGTGGAGGAGAGGGGCAGAGGGGGAGAGAGAGAATCTTAAGCAGGCCCCACGCTCAGCACAGAGCCCAACATAGGGCTGGATCCCACGACCTGGGTATCGTGACCGGACCTGAAATCAGGAGTCAGGCCTTCAACCAACTGAGCCACTCAGGCACCCCTAAGATTTTATTTTTAAGTAATCTCTATAGGCACTGTGGGACTCCAACCCACAAGCCCAAAATCAAGGGTTGCATGCTCCACCAACTGAGCCAGCTAGGTCCCCCCGCAAGCCGGTCTTTTCCTATGAACTATTTCTTTGGGCGGATGTGTAAAGAAACCTTCCTTCATCTTTGAAATTCAATAATTATTTAGAATATGCCTTATTTTGAATATATTAATTTTTCTAGAAACAATCTTATAGACAACTTTCTTATTATATAACCATTTTTTTTTTCCTGTTTGTTGTGGTTTTTACTTATCGGTTTGCAGGTATTGTCACCGAACTCATATGAGTTTGCTCCTTGGTGAGTCACAGATGGAAACGACACCAGGGGATGTAGTTGTCACACACAGGAAACTTTACTTGCAGTAAATAAGGAGATCACAGGGAGTAACTTCCAAAGCTGTGACTCCTCCAGGAAGGGTGAATGGGTTCCTTTTAATTAGGGTTAGAATGAGTATTTACATAGGGGAGCCTTGTCACCGTATGTAGAGGCGGGCATAAGGTGGCGTATGTGCCTTATGGAAACATGCCTAAACATGTATGTTATGTAAATGAAACATGTGCTCCTCTGCGCAGAGATTTGAGCATTATAATGAGGTAAAGATGTCTGTCAGTCACTCCATGGGTCACTCCCTGGTCCATCTGCATAGGCATGAGTCTGGAATTAAGTTCAAACTGGTCTGGGTGGTCTGGGCCTGCCAGAATTCCTTGTCAGCACAGTTGTTATTGCTTGAGGGGTAGTTTGGCTTTCCCTCAGGAGATACTCTATCCCTCGGCTCTTTGGCCTGAGTTAAGAGATGAGCTGTAAAGAAGAGTTTAAAGAAAAATGTGGGACGAAGGTCAGTGGCTACAAGCAGATGAGCAGTAAAGGCTAGGTGTTGGTCTCTAGCTGGTGACAGTATTCTTGGTAATATCTGCCGTAGGGATCTTCTCCCAGAACGTATCTTCTCTCTTCATTTTTTTTTTATGGTGTTTCTTTTTTTTTTAAAGATTTATTTATTTAAGTAATCGCTACACCCAATGTGAGTGGGACTTGAACTCATAACCCTGAGATCAAGAGTTGCATGCTATTCTGACTGAGCCAGCCAGATGCCCCTTAATGGTGTCTTTTTGTTTTTTATTTTAACATTTTATTCATTTTTTTAAAATTTTTTAATGTGTATTTATTATTGATACAGAGAGAAACAAAGCATGAGTGAGGGAGGGGCAGAGAGAGAGAGAGAGGGAGACACAGTATCTGAAACAGGCTCCAGGCTCTGAGCTGCCTGCACAGAGCCCGATGCGGGGCTCAAACCCACAAACCGTGAGATCATGACCTGAGCCGAAGTCAGACGCTTAACCAACCGAGCCACCCAGGCGCCCCAATTTTATTCATTTTGGGGAGACACAGGGAGACAAGGCATGAGCAGAGAAAGGGCAGAGAAAGAGGGAGACACAGAATCTGAAGTAGCTCCAGGCTCCAACCTGTCAGCACAGAGCCCAATATGAGGCTCAAACCCATGAACCACAAGATCATGACCTGAGCCAAAGTCCAACACTTAACCAACTGAGTGACCCAGGTGCCCCAGTGGTGTCTTTTGATGAACTTAAACTCTTAAATTTAACAAAGGAAAATTTAACAACCTTTTTTTGTTTATGATTTGGGCCTTTAGTGTAAGTTTCTATTCAGTATTACACCGTAGTTCCTACGCAGTAAAAACAAGAAACGGAAACAAAAGATACGGACATTGGACAGGAGAAAATAAATGGCCATTTCTGCAGTTGAGATAATTATGTAGAAAGTCTAAAAGTATGTTAAATTAAAATTAATGAGACAGTTTAATAAGGAGTCTCAGTATAAGATAAAAATATAAAAGTCAATTGCATTTGGATATACCACCTTTATCAACAGTTAGAAAATATTTAAAAATGGGGCACCTGGCTGGCACAGTTGGAAGAATGTGCAACTCTTGATCTCGGGGTTATGAGCTCAAGCACCGTGTTGCATGAAGAGATAACTTTAAAAAATAAAAATAAAAATGGCAATTCAATTGCCATAGAACTATAGAACTTAAAATGGTAAAAATGACAAATTTTATGTTATGTATATTTTACCACCAAAAAAAGGAAAAAAGATGCCATTAAATTTTTTAAATAATAAAAAGTAAGATACTGAGGAATATGTTTAACCAAATATTTGTACTACCTTATGGAAAAGAAGATGAAACTGTATTAGGAAAGACCCAGTTTACTTAAGTGATATGCCTTGTTTATCAAGACAGAAGGCAGTAAATTGTAAAGATATAATTTCCAAAAAGGATCTACAGATTTAAATAAAAATCTCAAAAGATTTTCCCAGGAATTTGATGAAATGATTACTAGAATAGCCAAGATAATCTTGAGGGATAACAACAGAAGAGGACTTGCCCTGGTAAGTATTAATACATATATTATAAAATTAAATAGGGCACCTTGGAGTACCTGGGTGGCTCAGTCAGTTGAGTGTCCGACTTCAGCTCAGGTCATGATCTCAACATTCGTGGGTTCAGGCCCCACATTGGGCTTTGCACTGACAGTGCAGAGCCTGCTTGAGATTCTCTGTCTCCCTCTCTCTACCCCTCTCAAAATTAAATAAATGTTAAAAAATTTTTAAAAATTAAATAATGCAGAAAAATGTATTGCCATAAGGATAGGCAAGTTGTCTAATGGAACAGATCTGACCACATATGAAAACTTGATGTAGGACACAGAAAATATTTAGATCAAGTGGGGTTGGGAGAAATGGAAAGTCGATCCCTAGCTCATTCCAAATACAGTTATCAACCTCATGCTCACATACAATGAGCAGCTCCAGATGACTAAAAATTGAAAGGCAAAACTTTTAAGCTTCTAGAAAAACATTTAGGAGACGATCTTTATGATAGAAAAAGGAGTTCTTACAAATAATTTCAATCTTTTTAAACATATATTCATTTTTGAGAGACAGAGAAAGACAGAGAGTGAGCAGGGAAGGGACAGAGAGAGAGGGAGACACAGAATCTGAAGCAGGCTCCAGGCTCTGAGCTGTCAGCATAGAGCCCAATGTGGGGCTCAAACCCATGAACCGCGAGATCATGACCTGAGCTGAAGTTGGACTCTTAACTGACTGAGCCACCCAGGCACCATTGGATTAGATAATTCTTGCAGGAGGGAAGTGGACTGTCTTGTGTATTGTGGAATAGTTCAGCAACCAACTCGAACTCTATTCACTAGATGCCAGTACCACTCCCCTTCCAAATGTGACAATAAAAAATGTCTGCAGACCTACACAAATGTCTCCTGGTTAGCAAAATCCATTGAGAACCACTGCCTTGGAGATTTCCCTTATTTTCTTCTAAATTCAATCATTAAAAATGATGTGTTTTTTTAAAAAAAATTAAGTAGGGGCGCCCAAGTGGCTCAGTTGGTTGAGCAACCAACTTTGGCTAAGGTCATGATCTTACAGCTTGTCAGTTCAAGCCCTGAGTCAGGTTCTGTGCTGACAGCTCAGAGCCTGGAGCCTGCTTGGGATTCTGTGTCTCCCTCTCTCTCTCTCTCTCTCTCAAAAATAAAATATTTAAAAAAAAAAAAGTAAAAAGATTTTAAAATCTTAAAAGACTACATAATTTTTTAATAATTTTTTTTAATGTTTATTTATTTTTGAGAGACAGAGAGAAGCAGGAGAAGAGCAGAGAGAGAAGGAGACATAGAAACTGAAGCAGGCCCCAGGCTCTGAGCTGTCAGCACAGAGCCTGACACAGGGCTCGAACTCATGAACTGAGATATCATGACCTGAGCTGAAGTCAGCCGCTTAACCAACTGAGCTACCCAGTTGGTATTGACTTTGATCACGTAATTAAGATCATGTTTGTTAGCTTTCTTCACTGTAGAGTCATTTCCCCCCACCTCCCTTTCCTATTGTACTCTTTGGGAGATGTCACTGTGTACAGCCCATACTTAGGGAATGAGGAGTTACTCTCTACCCTCTTGAGGGGGCAGTATTTACATAAATTATTTGGAATACTTCTATACAGGAAATTTGTTATTTCTTCCCATTTATTTATTCAATCAGTATGGACTGAAGATACTTATTTTATACTTTGGTTACAATCTAATACCACTTTATTTTGTTCCCCAAATTGTTCCAGCTTTGTCCATTGGGACATCTTTCAGTTGACTTCTATGCTCTTTTGAATACTTCCTACAATGTGAGGTATTGTTTGTCTTGTTTTCATTTTTCAGAACGTCCTAACTTTCATCCACTACAAGATGTTCCAGGCCCATTTTGTGTATATTCTGCTCTAGTTCTAGAATTGGTCATTTCATTTTTTTAAAGAACTTTCTTTAATTTTAAGTTTATTCATTTTTTTTGAGAGAGAGAGAGAGAGAAAGAGAGCGCCCCCGCATGTGTGTGCACGCACTTTGGGGAGAGGCAGAGAGAGAGAGAATCCTAGACAGGCTCCCCACGGTCAGTGCAGAGCCCAATGTAGGGCTCGAACCCATGAACTATGAGAACTATGAGATCATGACCTGAGCTGAAGTCAGATGCCCAACCAACTGAGCCACCCAGGTGCCCCTAGATTTGGTCATTTATCCAAGAGAGCCCTGATTCTTTTTATTGGAGTATAGTATTAGAAATCAGGGGCAGCTGGGTGGTTCAGTGGGTAAGCATCGATGTCAGCTCACGTCATGATCTCATGGCTTGCAAGTTCAAGCCCCGAGTTGGGCTCTGTGCTGACTGCTCAGAGCCTGGAGCCTGCTTCAGATTCTGTCTCCCTCTCTCTCTCTGCCTCTCCCCTGCTTGCACTCTGTCTCTGTCTCAGATATATATAAACATTAAAAAAAAAATCAAATCTAAGGGGCACCTGGCTGGCTCAGTTGGAAGAGCATTTTGACTCTGACGTTATGGTTATAAGTTTGACCCCCATGTTGGGTGTAGAGATTACTTAAAAATAAATATTTTTTTAAAAAAAGAAATCAAATCTGAATAGAGGTATGCTCATTTCTACTGGAATTAAGATTGATTTTTTTTAGTTTGAAAGTTTCAATCTAGCTTGTTACAGGATTTTAATCTTATAGTCGGTGTTTATTTTACTCTGCTCAGTTTACTTTGATCAACAGTTGCAGATCTGTCTTGCAGGTCACTGTTAACCTTTCAGCTGCCCCTCACTTCCCAGTTTCACTTATAAGTCAAGAAACTGAGTTCTGGAAAATCACAATGTGTGTTACATTGTCTCTTCCTCAGTTCTACCTTCCATACCATCTGAGAATGGATGCCAAGGTGGTCTTAATTTTTCCATGGTTTGGCCAGGTCCCCAGTCCTTATTTCTTCAAGTTTCAGATTACTGTTGGACCTTTAGGACCATCTCATTTACTTTCTAAAAAAGGCAGTGAGTTACTGTTTAGAGGAAATGCTTACCAAATCTCACCACCTTCCTTAATTGGGTACAAATTGGAAGTATTCTTCATAGTCTGTGGTTGGATTATGTCAGTTCCCTAGTTTTATTATTGAAATTTTCTTCTCTGGTTTTAGGTCATTTCTGTTCATTTTCCCAGACTTCCATCTTCCCTTGAAGTTATGTAACCATTAATAACTTTCATTATGGGGCACCTGGGTAGCTCAGTCAGTTGAGCATCCAACTCTTGATCTCTAGGTCATGGGTTCAGGACCCACCTACTTAAAAAAATGTGTATATATTTACATTCTTCTCAAGCAGCCACTTCCACTCTTCTTTCCACCAGCCCTTAACAGGATTCTCTCTTACTTTCTCTATCCCTAACTAACATGTGATTCATCTCAGTCTTTTCAAAGTAGGGGAGGTGGAAAGAAATATCAGAGAGGCACCTGGGTGGCTCAGTTGGTTGAGTGTCCGACTTTGGCTCAGGTCACTATCTCAGGGTTGGTGAGTTCGAGCTCTTCATCGGGCTTGCTGTTGTCAGCACAGAACCCGCTTTGGATCTTCTGTCTCCCTCTCTCTGCCTCTCCCCCTCTTGTGCTCTCTCTCTCCCTCCCTCCCTCAAAAATAAATAATATATAAAAAAAGAAATAGCTGTGGGTAGGGTAGCAAAGGAAAAGGGGCAACTCCCTTTTTTTTCCTTCTTACAACTCTTCCTCCCTGAATTAAAGTTCGTCTACTATACTCTATAGTTTAGTATACTATAGTTAGTCTAGCATATTATATACTACTATACTATAGTTGATTTGCTTTTCCTGCCTTTGTATTTCACTTGTTTATAGATATATGAAGTTGATACATATTACAGATGCCTATAATATTGTAAAATTTCTTATATGGGACAAAATAGTCCATTCTTATGTATCTGAGAACATATCATCAATAGGAAATATAAATTTTATTTTGCAACTAGAACAAGCCCTTTACTCTGGCCACTAATTGAAACCTTTTCTAAAATTTTTGACATAACTGTTTAACAAGGAGCCAAATAGATTGGTTAGAGTACATCTGTTTTCTTTTTCCTCATTTTGCCTTTTGTTGAAATATTAGCCTGTGCAAAAAGGAGATCACAGTCTACAGGGTCAGTGGAAATGTTCCTGGGATGCCAGACAACTGGATGGAGCTGTTGTTCTCCCTCCCCAATATGTT
This sequence comes from Cryptoprocta ferox, assembly GCA_028646485.1. Taxonomy (NCBI): domain Eukaryota; kingdom Metazoa; phylum Chordata; class Mammalia; order Carnivora; family Eupleridae; genus Cryptoprocta; species Cryptoprocta ferox. Next base: position 20,608,077 of record CM053568.1, on the reverse strand, counting down.
TCTAAAAAATGTTTAACTGCAAATAATCCCACAGGGGACCAGGCAAATGTTCAACCTTGAACAGGCAAACAAGCAAAAGGTCAGTAGCAGAAATACAAAAGAACAATCTGGAACACTTCTCTATGAAAATATGTTTTTTATGTAACTGGAGAAGCAAATCTCCCCACCCTCTCCCCCATCCATGGAGGTGGAGGATGACTTCTATCAGAGGATAATAAGTCTTGATATAGTTTCTCTTTCTCCTGGAGCAGTGGGAGTATGAGACCCTAATCAAGAACTTAATTTAGTAGAGGGAGGTAGTAGGATGACACCAACACAAATTTAATTTGGCGGTAATTCCAAAGCTCAATCTTTGTGTAGTAAAGTAGTGGCCATTAAGAGATAGATGGCTCCATTATGGGCCTGATTCTTAAGTTAACTTTGAATGGTTTGTTCTTGTTGTTTTAATGACTGTTAGGCACAGTTTGAAAGCTAGAAGATAAAAAAAGAATTGACATTATTCTGCAAAATAAAATAGTATCATTATAGTGAGCAGGGATGAAGCTCTGTTGTTTATATAAGAGTCAGTGTTTCTTAGCTTGGAAAGAATACATATTCTCACAGTAGAGTATTGTGTCATAGAATTAATGCCTGACTTTGGGAGATGTGGGTGTATTTGACAAATAGTTTTTTACTGGACACCAGGAAGAATTAGGTGGAAATATATACAAGGGAACTGTACTCGGGCTCCCCAGACCCAACCCGGACTCTCTTGGTAAAGTCATATTCTATACAGAATTAATAATTCAGACTTGGGAAAATGTGTGGCCTGGGAAAGGGGGATGGGTCATGATGTGAGATGAATTCCTGTGCGTAGGGCATGGTATCTCCTAAAAGGAGATGGAGCTATTAAAAGCAATTTTGGAGAAGGAAATTTGAACAGTATTGTTGCTCTTAGGGAGAAAAGCAGATCTGAAGACAAGGAGCAAAGGTAGGGGGGATGCTTAAGAGGGAACCCCCGCAATGGTTTATATACTTTTGATACTTTTGTCTTGAGACTGAGTATCACTTAAGACTTGGATCCAGAAGCATATAACAAAAAACAAAAAAGTAACAGTGGCTTAAACTAAAGCCTAGCAGTAGTACTTTCAGGGCTATTGTGGCATTCCATGTTCATCAGAGACCCAGTCTCCCTTTTGTTTTAGTATATGAACATATGGTTTTCATTCTTAAGAACACAAAATGGGAGAAAGCTCTTTATTTTTATTATTTTTAAAGGAATTTTTGTTTTTTTTTAAGTTTATTTATTTTGAGAGAGAGAGAGAGAGAAAGCGTACACACGTGCAGGCAAGTGAGGGAGGGACAGAGAGAGACAGGGAGAAAGAAAACCCAAGCATAGGATCTCAAGATCATGACTTGATCATGAGCTGAGCTGACAGAGGTTTAGCCCCTGAGCCACCCAGGTGCCCCTAGAAGCTCTTTAAAGAAGCTTTCCCAGAATTCATTGCAATCTCTTCCACTTCCATAATTTGGTAATATGGCCATGCCTCGTTACAAGGCAGGTTGAGAGATGCAGGTTTTTTTCTGGGCATGTTGACACCTCCGATAAAAGATACTGTTGGGCGCCTGGGTGGCTCAGACGGTTGAGCGATGGACTTCAGCTCAGGTCGTGACCTTACGGATACTGAGTTTGAGCCCCCATCCAGGTGACTGCTTTGTGTGCAGCCCAGTTGGGATCCTCTGTCTCCCTCTCTCCCCGCCCCTCCCCCACTTGCTCGTGTGTGTGTGTGTGTGTGTGTGTGTGTGTCAAAAATAAATACTGTTGGTAAAAAGAAGTGGAGAATGCATAGTAGGTAGGCAAACATCAGTCTCCGACATAGCAATTATCACATAAAGCATAAAGTTAATTGCCTTATATATAATTACATTAATATGATATCACTATATTAATATGACATATTAATATAATAAAATTCCCTCATGTAAACCTCAACACTTTGGCTAAGAGTTGTGCGGGGATGGTGTAGTAAATAAGCCAACAAGCAAAAAAGTGAAATAAGGCATGATCCATACACCCACATACCTAGTCCATTACTTGCACTCATGTAAGCAGCACTTGTCTACTGAGGGAATTGTTTCTTGGAATTCTAGGAGATGGCAGCTCCAAAGTGAGGAAAACCCATTGCGTACCTTGGAGCAGTGAGAATATCAGTAGGCTAGGTGGGAAACTCAGGAGGGCACTGAGATGACTGCCCCGCAACCTAACCTTTCTTTTGTGAATATTATAGGGGAAAGTTCACCTTTGAAGGAGCCACAGGGGAAGACTAGTGCTCCCCATGATTGCAACCCAGAAGCTGCTGTTCTAAGCATCACATCCAGAAATAACATCTAGAAGAAGCAACCTATTTTGTTGTCTTTCTTAAAGTAAGAAAACCTTTCCCAGCAGACCTCACATTTGCCAGAACCAGATAACATGCCCACTTCTAAACAAGGCATAGGCGAGGGCCATGGGATTACATTGACTAAGGTCAGTGACTCTCAATCTTGGCTGCATAACAGAAGCACTTGAGGGGCTTTAAAAAATACCACCTGAGTGAAGGGTGCCTGGGCAGCTCAGTTGGTTGAGCTTCTGACTTTGGTTCAGGTTACAATCTCACGGCTTGGCTTGTGGGTTCAAGCTCTGAATCAGGCTCTGTGCTGACAGCTCAGAGCCTAGATCCTGCTTCAGATTCTGTGCCTCTCTCTCTCTCTGCACTCCCCTCATACTCTCTCTCTCTAAAATAAAAAAAATAAACATTAAAAAAATGCCACCTGTGTGTACTCCATGTCAACTTAATTAGAATCTCTGGCAGTAAGACCAAGACAGAATTTTTTAAAGACCCCAAGTGATTTCAATTTGCAAACATAGTTAAGAACTACCAGCCTACGCCTTCTGGTGCCCCAACCAACAGCATTAGCGTTACCTGGACACTTACTGGAACCACAAATTCTTCAAACGCCACTGTTTAGACTTAGTTAATCAGAAACTCTGGGTCAGGTTCATTAACCTGCATTTTACAAACCTCTTTAGGTGATTCTGGTGCACATTAAAGTTTGAGAACCACTGACCTAGACTAATCAGGACTGAAAAACAATTTTTTTAATGCTTTAAAATTTATTTTTGTTAGAGAGAGAGGCAGAGAGAAGGAGTGACAGAATCCCACGCAGCCTCAGTGCTGTTGGCGCAGAGCCTGATGTGGGGCTGGAACTCACGAACTGTGAGAGCATGACCTGAGCTGAGATCAAGAGTCAGACATTCGACTGACTGTACCACCAAGGGGCCCCTAATCAGGATTTTATTCCAAACTGTAGTTATGGTTACCTTTTTAAAGCATGGATGAACATAATTAGCAAGGATCAGGAGTTGAAAAAGCATGGGCAAAGAATAATGTCAGCTGTAAGCATTTGCTTTCACTTAAAAAAAAAACTTTGTAGTTTTTTACATAATTTTTTCATGTTTATTTTTTTGAAAGAGAAAGGAGGCTGGGAGGGGCAGAGAGAGAGAGGGAGACAGAGGATCTGACGTGGGCTCTGTGCTGACACCAGAGAGCCCGATGCAAGGCTTGAACTTATGAACTGAGATCATGACCTGAGCCAAAGTCAGATGCTCAGTGGACTTAATGGTGCCCTCAGAGCATTCTAGTTTGAATTAATTTCAAGCTTACAGGAAAGTTGTAATAGAAAAAGGAACTCTCATATCTTTACTCAAAATCACCGATTTTTAACATTTTCCTACATTTGTTTTGGCATACCCTCTCTCTCTCCACACTGTGTACACACACACACACACACACACACACACACACACGTAGGTTAATGTTAATTTCCTTTTATTCCTTAATACTTCATACTAAGAACACAGACATTCTCCTAACATAACCCCAGTACAGTTTTCAGATTCAGGAAATTTATCATTGACACAATCATCTGTAGTACATATTCTAATTTGTTGATTGTGCTATAGCAATTTTTTTCATATAGAGTCCAGTCTAAGACCATGTGTTGGATTTAGTTGTAATGACATTTTAGTCTTTGTAAATATCTATTAACAGCTCTTCAGCCTCTCATTTTTCTATTACATTGACATTTTTGACTTCTCATTTATCTCTGTGATGATGTAAACAATAAGGGTTAACTTTGCTCTCTACGGGATATTCAGCAATTTCTGGAGTGTCAAAACTAGAAGGGCTGGGATGGTGATGTTGGTTGCACAACAATGTGAATGTAGTTAAGGCTACTGAACTGTACACTTAAAAATGGTTAACATGGGGGGCACCTGGGTGGCTCAGTCGGTTGAGAGTACAACTCTTTTTTAAAAATTTTTTTTATGTTTTATTTACGTTAGAGAGAGAGAGAGAGAGGGAGAGAGGGAGACAGAGCATGAGAGGAGGAGGGGCTGTGAGAGAAGGCGAGACACAGAATGTGAAGCAGGCTCCAGGCTCTGAACTGTCAGCACAGAGCCTGATGTGGGGCTTGAACTCACAAGCAGTGAGATCATGACCTGAGCCAAAGTCGGACACTCAACCGAGCCACCCAGGCGCCCCCCAACTCTTGATTTGAGCTCAGGTCATGATCTCACAGTACCTGAGTTCAAACCCCATGTTGGGCTCTGTACTGGCAGATCAGAGCCTGCTTGGGATTGTCTTTATCTGTCTCTCAAAAATAAATAAATTATTAAAAATTATTTTAAAAATGGTTAACATGGGGATCCCTGGGTGGCTCAGTTGGTTGAGAGTCCGACTCTTGATCTTGGCTCAGGTCATGATCTCACGGTTCGTGAGTTGGAGCCTCAAATCAGGCTCTGTACTAATAGCGTGGAGCTTGCTTGGAATTTTCTCTCCTTCTCTTCCTGCCCCTACCCCACTCGTGCTCTCTCTCTCTTTCTCAAAATAAATAAATAAACTTAAAAAAATGTTTTTAAATGGTTAACATGGTAAATTTTATATTATATATCTAAATATACATACATGGGAGTGGGGGCTATAGCATCTAAAGGTACAGGCCAGGAATGCTGCTAAACATACTGAATACACGTGACAGACTCCTAGAACAAAGGATTATCCAACTCAAAAGGTCAGTAGCAGGAAGGTTGAGAAATACTGGTCTATTTTTTTTTTTAGATTTTTTTAACGTTTTTTAATTTATTTTTGAGAGACAGAGCATGAGCAGGAGAAGGGCAGAGAGAGAAGGAAACACAGAATCCGAATCAGGCTCCAGGCTCTGAAATACTGGAAATAGTGGTCTAAGTTATGGTTGACCCTTGAACAAAGCAAAGGTTAAAGGCAATGATGCCCACAGAGTCAAAAATCCATGTATAAGTTTTGACTCCTCCAAAACATAACTAATAGCCCCCTGTTGACCAGAAGCCTTACCAATAACATCAATAGTCCATTAACATGTATTTTGTATTCTATGTATTATATACTATATTTTTACAATAAAGTCAAAGAAAATGTTATTAAGAAAATCACAGGAAGAGAAAATATAGTACTGTACTGTATTTATTGAAAAAAATTTATGCTTTTATTGCAAGACTTTATAACAGAGACAATGTTGAGACAAAATGTCCATCACAAATGAGAATGGTAAAATTAATTTCAGCATATTCATATAAAAGAAAACTATGTACCTGTTTTTAAAAAGTCAAACTTTTAGTTGTAAGCTTGGAAAGATGTCTATGATATATTAAGTAAAACAAAAACAGGTTCCAAAACAATATAGTATAATTTCCCCTATGATTTACAAATGATAGAAACCTATATAAAAATTTCAAAGTCTTAAAGGAAACATGCCAAACTATTAACGATTATCTCTGAAAGAAGGTATTCAAGGGAAATTTTCATTTTCACTTTCTCTAGGTTGTTGTAGTCATTATCAGAAAGATAAAGACATTAAAATACAGCATTGAGGTTAATATCCAACAGTTACTAATAAAATAGTGACTAGTAATCATTCTTTGAGCAACATAAGTTACCGCTACTGGTCCCGTGGGGAAGATTTGGTACATTATCAGAAGAGCTGCCATACCCTCAAAATCCCAGGGACTTCCCTCATTTAACCTGGACCAGGCTGAGCTATCTTGTGGGTGAAGGAAATGGAAAGTGTCAAGAGCCCTGACTCTTTCAAAGCCACTGAAAGCATCTGCATTGTGTTGTTGGCCTCTGACCATTAATCAGTAATTTTATATTTGACTGGAGAAGTCTAAAATATCTGAAAAGGCAAGTTGAGAAATCACAATGGTAAATTATAACACACTGAAGCAGTGTTTTCCAAACAGTAGGTTATGATCCATTAACGGGTCATCAAAATAATTTAGTAGGTTATGATCAGCTTAATATGATAGAATGTAATAGATTCAATAAAATAGAAAATTGTGTGTACTGGATCTGGATGAAAAATATCTTTATGTGGATGTGGCCAACAAACATGAATGTTACTGCATTACACACTTAAAAATATATATTCTTAGGCAACACAGGGTTAGAAGAGTCCTTATTCGATTAAGATTAAAGTTGTTCTCAGTGTCATGTCTTTTAATATTTCAATTTAAGCATGCATTTTCAGTTTCCCATGTGTTTGAAAATTATTTTTTAATGTTGGTAAAAGTAATTAGTAATTAATTTAAATAATAATATGAGATGAATTAGAATATCACATCCTGTTTTTTAATGATACAAAGTATTTTCTTTAAGGAATTTAAAGTTTATACATCCTATTTTCCCTTTATGGGAACCCTGTAGAGCACTTTATGCTATTTTTGCCTTAATCCAAATCAGATTCTCTTATACCCCAATACTGTTAATAAATTAACATTTTGTTTTATAGAATTTTGAAGTTTAAAATAATAGTGCCATCTGGTGGTTCTTTTGAACATGTTTACATTTCTCTTTGGGTATAAATCTAAAAGTGGAATTGCTCTTTCATTTATTTATTTAATTAATTTTTGAGAGAGAGAGAGAGAGAGAGAGAGAGCACGAGCAAGGGAGGGGCAGAGAGAGGGAGCCAGACAAAATCCCAAGCAGACTCCACGCTGTCAGTGGAGAGCCCTATGTGGGGTTCAAACTCATGAACCCTGAGATCATGACTTGAGCCGAAACCAAGAGTCAGATACTTAACCCACTGAGCCACCCAGGCCCCACTGAGCCACCCAGGCGCCCAGAAAGTGGAATTGTTCTTTTTCATATGGATATCCAATAGGCGGTAACTTTAACTTTTAAGGAGCTGCAAAACAGTTTCCCAAAGTGGTTTGTGCCTTTTCACATTCCCACCATGTATGACAGTTCCATTTTCCTTTTTGTTTATTTTGAGTGAGAGAGAGAGAGAGAGAGAGAGAGAGAAAGCGCTCGTGGTGCGGGGGGGGGAGGTGGCAGAGGAAGAAGTGGGGAGAGAGAGAATTCCAAGCAGGCTCTGCCCTATCAGTGCAGACCTGAGCTGAAGTCAGATGCTTAGCCAGCCGAGCCACCCAGGTGCCCAGACAGTTCCATTTTCTCCAAATCCTGGCTAACATTGTTATTTTCCACATTTTCTGTTATAGCTATCCTAGTGTATGTAAAGGGGAATTTCATTGTAGTTTTGATTTGCATTTACCTAATAACTATTGTTGTTGGGCATCTTTTCATATGCTTGCTGACCACATGCATATTTTCTTTGGAGAAATGTCTATTCAGATTCTTTGTTCACTTTTCAGGTGTGTTGTTTATCTTTTTGTTGCTGAGTTGTAAGAGTTCCTTATATATTCTGGATACCAGACCTTATTGGATATATGCTTCGCAAATATTTCTCCCATTATGCAGGTTGTCTTTTCATTCCCTTGAGTGGAGTAAGCTTTTCATCTAACAGTCCCTATCAACACTCTTTTCGAAACACCCAATATTTACAATAGTCTAAAGAACACATTGGCTACTCTTCATTCCTCCCACATAGGCAGACCTTGTGTTTTTTTGTCCTGCTGCATCTCGACAGTGACCAGGATGCACAAGATGCTAATATTTGTTGAATAAAGAAATTCTTCTGGAGTCTCTAAGGACAATATCATAGATCGGCAATTTAAATGCCTACTGGAGGCAGGGAAGAGATATACATGAATAGAACCATTTAGGGTTTGCAGTAAATGGGAGAGTACATACCCCATCTCCAAGCTAGTTTAACTAGTCCTCATATAACCACCTCATTGCGCTGTTGTACCGATTCAAAATACCATTTCTTCATGTCTCCCTAAAAATATGCTGCTCTTTAGTCTATTAGGGTAGCTGACTAATGTCCAAAGATACTACCAAAAGCAATAGTACAGTGCACTTGCTGTGATGAGCACTGGGTATTGTATGGAAGTGGTGAATTACTATACCGTACACTTGAAACTAATATCACACACACTGTATTTTAACAGGAATTTAAATAAAAACTTAAGGAAAAAAAAGCAATACGAGATCCCAGAATTCACCTTCTTCCAGCTCTGAGTTTTGGAGTTTCTTCTCGGAGAGCAGAGCTTAATTATGCATTCTTCCTCGAAGACTACTGCAAAGAGTTCTGATCCAGAAGCTGCTGCTCATCACAGGGCTGTGTACAGCCGGGTGAGGTCGGCCGGCATTAGTCCAGATTCCACGGAAGAGTCGAAATGCGACGCTGGCCGGCTTCTGGCAGAAAAGTACCTGCCCAGGAAAACTGGTTCCTACTAGGGAATATTCGATGGAGCGCGTGCAGCTGGGCAGGCTCCCAGGTTTGGGTCCTGGAGGGAAAAGCTAAGCACTCGCAGGTCTGAGTCTGCAGAGCAAAAGCCGCACCTAGCCCTCAAGGTCCCTAGTGCAAGACTCAAAACGGCCACCCCACCGGCCGAGGAACGAAGCGCTGCGCCTAGGAGGCTTTCACAGAGCCGGAAAAAGGGTGCGTAGCGGCTGACGCCCCTCCCCCCTTCTACGCTGGACGCGGGCGGGAGACCGATTGTCATCGCAGAGCCCCGCAAGTGGGGTGGGGTGGAGTTGCCTTTGCCAACGCTGGCGCAGAGAGCTGGTTTCCAGGCGCCAGGCCAAGGAAGGAGGAAAGGAAACCAAGCTCCCGGAGGCCCACTGCGTGCGCAGGCGCACTCAGAGATCTGCCGGTACTCCGGAGCGTCCATTCCTCGCAGGCCGTGGGGCGGGGCCTCGGGGGACTGGCGTAAATGAGCAGGGAAGGACCGCCTCTCCGGGTCTGACCGCTGCTGTTGCTGTCGCCGCTGCCGCTGCCACCACTTCTGCCCTAGGAAAGTCATGTTACCCAACACCGGGTAAGGGGATGGGGGCGCCGCTAGGAGACGCGGCCGGGCCAAGTGCGCGGCTAGGCGGGGCTGGAGTGGATGGCTCGGCGGTCGCGGCCCCCGGGGTGGGAGGGCGCGCCTTGGAGTGCTGGTCTGCGCTGGACGCAGTGTTCTTGGAATCTGCGGTGACGCGTGAAACTAACCCAGAGTTGGGTACTTCGGGGTGTCAGCCACGTGCAAATCTCTCCCACAGATAAAGGATCCAGAGTGGGTTACCCCACTACTCGCAGGGCGGGCTGTACCCTGGGTTTCCGTGTGGCTTGAAGTCTTGCAATTTCTAGGTGAAAGGTCTCTGGAACGCTGCACCGCTAACGATTCTCAACTTTTAACGAACGCTCAATTCTGGAATAATGAAATAATGGGGTGTTTAAAAAGTGATTTCCAAGTTAGTAACAAATTAAACTAAAAGTATGGGCGTCTTTTTGGCGGGGGCAATTCACTTAAGTTTTTTAAAAATTGTGGTAAAATACACATAACATCTACCATCTTAACCATTTTTTTAAAAATGGTTGTTTTTGAGAGAGAAAACGCAAATTGGGGGGAGGGGCAGAGAGAGAGGGAAACAATGTGAAGCAGGCTCCAGGCTCTGAGGTGTCCGCACAAAGCCCGAGGTGGGGTTGGGTCTCACAAACTGTGAGATCACCACCTGAGCTGAAGTCGGAAGCTTAATGGACTGAGCCACCCAGCCACAGTTTTAGTGTGCAGTAGTGTTAAGTAGATTCAAATTATCTGCAACCAACCTCCAGAACTTTTTCAACTTGCAAAAGAACTCTATACCCATTAAATAACTCCTTCTTTCCCTCCAGCCCCTAACAACCACCATTCTATTGTCTGTTTTGTAAAGTGTAGGTGTCTTGGGCTCAGTGATGTGTCTATTTTGTAATTTGCTTGAAACATACAGGCACATGGTCAAAAGACTTAAACAGCTCTAAGGGTTAAGGTAAAAAGTGTGTTTTCTCATCCTTAACATTCAGTCCCCCAGTTACTCTGGTTTGTTTCCAGAGATAGACTATGCATTTATAAACATTTGCCCCGCGCGCGCACACACACACACCACTTTTAAAAATAGTAACAAACTCTCTTCTGGGCCTTGCCATTTTTACATAATATGTCTTGGGACACACATTTTAGGAATGTATATGTAGATTTTTTCTTTTAGTAGTTACATGGTATTCTATTGATGTACCATAATTTATTTAACCAGTCCCCTGTCATTGGATACCAGATCATGTCTAGATTTTTGTTACTGCATGTTTGCTGCAGTGATTATATCCTGCATAGGACATTTGGCAGTATCTGGGAACATTTTCTTGTCATAATTGTGTATGTGTGGGGATGCATGCTGTTGCATCTTTAGAGTCCTGGAATGCTCATAAGTATCCTGCACTGCATAGGATAGCCCTTTACAACAAAGACTTACCTTGTCCAAAATGTCGGCAGTGCAGATTGAGAAATTCTGGTTTAAAGCCACCTGTTCTTTTCTTTGCCTGGCTTACACAGTTAGGTTTTTTTGTTTTGTTTTGTTCTGGTTTTTTGTTTGTTTGTTTGTTTTAGTTTTTATTTATTTTCTTAGTAATCTCTACAGCCAACACAGGGCTGGAGCTCACCATCCCAAGAATGAAAGTTGCAGGCTCTTCCGACTAACCCAGCGAGGCTCTCCCACAGTTAGGTTTTTGATTGATCTCTGAGAGTGCTGTTTGAAAACAGATGGTTGTTTATCATATGTCGTACAAATATTCTTGGGTTTTTTTCCACCGTGTCTTGATTTTGATTATACTATTTGTTTATCATGAAGAAACATGTTTTTATTGAGTTAATTTTTTAAGGCTTTGTGGTTTTGTGACAAACCTGTAAGGCCATCTTAAGCTAGGATTTTCTTTTGAATTGGTAAGTATTCTAGTATTTTTATTATTTTTATTACTTTTGTTTTTACTCAGATTTTTCATCCACCTGAGGTGAAATACTATTTTGCTTACTATTTTGACATAGGAAGTGAGTTAGAAAGCGCACTTCATTGCTGTACAGTTGTATTAGTGCCATTGATTGACTAGTTAATTTTTCTTTTCATTAGAAATTCCACCTCTATCATATATTGAATTCTTATATGCATAGGGTCTGTTTCTGGATTTTCTATTTTATTACCTTTGTGTGTCTCTTCATGCACCAGTACCAAACTATTTTAATTACTCTAGTTTTATAAAATGTTTAAATATTTGGGAAGGCTAGTGTCTTGCCTCATTTGGATTTTTTTTTTTCAGATTTTCCTGGTTATTCTTGGATGTTTATTCTTCTAAATGAACTTTAGAGTAACTTGTATAGTTTTTTTTTAATTTTATTGTTTTTCTTTTTAAAAATTGTTAACAAAAATTTCATCACATTGACTGATTTCCAGGTACCAGAGAAGTTTGGTAAATTGTGGTGTAGATTAATTCTACATTAGCAAGTTTTAGTCATCCACAAATTTAGATTCAGTGTGAGGAAAAAATGTCCTTTGTCCTACTGGGAATCAGCCCAGCTAGACCAAAGGCAAAGGGCTGGAGCTTTTAAAGCACTAGTTAAGACATTTTCATCTTAATACTTACATTAAAAAAATTATTTTTAATAGTCTGTGTAGGGGCACCTGGGTGGCTCAGTTGGTTAAGCGTCTGACTCTTGATTTCGGCTCAGATCATAATCTCAGGTTTGTGAGTTTGAGCCCCGAGCCCTGCTTCTTTGGGGTCCTTGCTGAGAGTGCAGAGCCTGCTTGGCATTCTGTCCCTAGCCCTCACTCTCTCTGCCCATCCCCAACTAGCATGCACACTCTCTCTCAAAAAAAAAAAAAAAAAAAAAAAAGTCTATGTATATACTACCTTTTGTATAAAAAAAGGAAAATTACACATACACGTGATATGTTTTTATACATACATGTGTGTAGTTGCATATTTTTGAAAAAAGAACTGCAAGGATAAGCCAGAAGTCATGGAAGCTGGTTACCTACAGGTAAGAGACTCGAGTGTACATATTTATAAGGTTGTAACTTATAAACCATGTCTGTGTTTTACAACATCCTTCACTAAAGATGAGGGAAAATAAAATGGAATGCAAACATTAACAAAGGAACTTAACTGTAGATCAAATTTATCCCAAATATACACAGAAAAAGAAATAAATAATTTTTAACATAGTAATTTGTATACCTTGTGAGGGATTTGGTCTAATGAGAGAAAGAAATATAAAGAAAACTTGAACTTAGTAGATTTACTATTGGCAGAGAGAAATATTAGTGCAATAATTCAAATACTGTTGTACCTTATAGTATATACCTTCCTCTAGTTGGTCTGCTTTCTTAAGAGAAGAACAGATGAAGATCCTTACTCTCGCCCTTTGCCTTGGGCAAGAGAGTGTTACTGGGTTTTTTTTTTTTCATATCCTCTAAGCTGGCTCCTGGCGCTCTTGTCCTTTTTCTTGTAGAAAACCATACCTGTGTCAGCATCCCATCCTTGTCTCCCAAAACTGTCAAGGTCTGGGACTTCTTTTTTCTTTAAAATAATTTTTTTTAAGTTTGTTTATTTTGAGAGACAGAGAGAACATGAGCAAGGGAGAGGCAGAGAGAGAGAAAGAGAGAGAATCCCAAGCAGGCTCCACAGGATCAACGCAGAGCCCGACCGACGTGGGCCTAGAACCCACGAAACTGTGAGATTATGACCTGAGCTGAAATCAAGAGTTGGACACTTAACTGACTGAGCCACCGAGGCGCCCCAAGGTCTGGGATTTCTATTTATCACATTTAATGTATAAATTTTTTAATTAAAACATTTTTTTAATGTTTATTTTTGAGAGAGAGAGAGAGAGAGAGAATGAGTGGGGGAGGCTCAGAGAGAGAGGGAGACACAGAATCTGAAACAGGCTCCAGGCTCCTCACTGTCAGCACAGAGCCCCATGTAGGGCTTGAACCGGCGAACTGTGAGGTCATGACCTGAGCTAAAGTCGGACACTTAACCGACTGAGCCATCCAGGTGCACCTAATGTTTTTTTTTAATTTATTATTTTGAGAAAGAGGGAGAGCGTGTGAGCAAGGGAGGAACAGAGGGAGAAGAGGACACAGGATCCAAAGCAGGCTCTGCGCTGACAGAAGAGAGCCCGATGTGGGGTTCGAATTCATGCATGGTGAGATCATGACCGGAGCCAAAGTCAGATGCTTACCCAGCTGAGCCACCCAGATGCCACTTAATGTAGAAATTTTAATGTGTAAATAACTTAAAATGTCTAAATAAAATTTTACCACTCCCTCAAACACTGTAAAGATCTATAAAAGTTAAACTCTAATCACTCTGTTTTAAACTTATGTTATTGTAACAATACACTTTAATTCTTTTAACTGTAAAAATAGTATTTATGTTATGACTTATTATTACAAATACGTTAATCAGTTTCTGTACTTACCAGTATTTTTGTGGGGTGTTTTGTGTTTTTTTTGTTTTAGTGTTTTTTGTTTTAATGTTCTTGCACTTCAGACCTTCTATCTGGGAACATTTCTTCTAATAAATAAGGCTCAGTCGTTTAAGTGTCCGACTTTGGGTCAGGTCATGATCTCGCGGTTCGTGGGTTCAAGCCCCGTGTCAGACTCTGTGCTGACAGCGTGGAACCTGCTTGGATCCTCTGTCTCCCTTTATCTCTGCCCCCTCCTCTGCTTGCATGCACGCTCTCCCTCTCCTCAAAAATGAGTAAGCATTAAAAAAATAATAATGCATGAAAAAGAAATAAAAATTTCTTTGGATTAGAGTGAAAGAAACAATGCTCTCATTATTTGCAGTTGATATTATATAGAAAACCAAAATAATATGTAACTGAATTGTTAGATTTAATAAGAGTTTTAACAATTTTCAGGATACAAGTCAGTGAAGAAAATCATATATCTACATATAAGAAAAACTGCAAGAAATACAGTATAATAGTAGTAAAAATCAGAAGTCTGAAATCCAAAATGTGGGCTATATACCCCAAGACAAATAATCTATATTCTTGAGCAAATAAATGGCATGAAGAAAATGGAAGGGAAGCTGTTACAGATTAAAAAAGACTTATAAGATCTAGCAACTAAATGCAATATGAGGTCCTTACAGGATCCTGGTTTTATCAAACCAACTGTAAAAAAGACAGTTTTGAGATAGTTACGACTTTGAAAATGGATAGGTAGTAGATGATGTTGAGAAATTACTGTTAATTTTCTTAGTTGTAATAATGTGGGCGCCTGGGTGGCTCAGTCAGTCAGTTAAGTGACTCTTGATTTCAGCTGCATTGGGCTCCACACTGGGTATGGAACCTGCTTAAGATTCTCTTCCAAGGGGCACCTGAGTGGCTCAGTCAGTTAAGCGTCCACCTTCAGCTCAGGTCATGATCTCCCAGTTCGTGGGTTCAAGCCCCATGTCTGGATCTGTGCTGACAGCTCAGAGCCTGGCGCTTGCTTTGGATTCTGTGTCTCCTTCTCTCTCTGCCCCTCCCCCACTTGTGTTCTATCTCTCTCAAAACAATAAACATTAAAAAAAAAAAAAAAAAGATTCTTCCTCTCCCCCTTTCCCTAACATGTGAGTGCATGCGCTCTCTCTCTCTCTCTCTCAAAATAAATACATAAATAAATAAATAAATAAACATTTACTTAGTTGTAATGATGATATTATGTAAAAAGAGGTGCATAATGAAGCATTTAGAGGTGAAATTATATGACCTCTGAGATTTGCTTCCTGATAATCACTTTCAAATTTTGATAATTGTTGCATGATTAAACATGAGATCTTACACTATTTTCTTTAGGACTTATTTGAAAATTTCATAATAAAAATTTTATAGTGGTCTTTAAGTGTTTTTGCCTGGATTATTAGTTGCTAGAGAAAGAATAGTAATTAGCAGTGGAAATATCTGGTAACACAATGATTGGATGACCAAAATTAACATTACCAGTAAATGTAGATAAGCATTGTGTGAAATAGAGAGTAATATCATGTTCATTGATTGGAGCACTCAAGGTCATCTAGTTCTTCCCAATTGAATTATAGATTCAGTAAAATTACTATCAAAATCCCAACTGATTTGCTTATACAGTTAGATAAGCTGATTCTAAAACAGTATGTAGAAAAAGCAAAGATCCAAGCATAGCCAGGAAACTCTTGAGGAAGAACACACCGAAAATATTTGCCTTATCAGTTATCAAGACTGATAAAGCTATTACAATTAAGACAGTGCAGTCAGGGGGCGCCAGGGTGGCTCAGTCGGTTAGGCGTCCGACTTTGGCTCAGGTCATGATCTCACAGTTCGTGAGTTCGAGCCTCACGTCTGGCTCTGTGCCGACAGCTCCAGAGTCTGGAGCTTGCTTCGGATTCTCTTTCTGTCTCTCTCTTTCTCTCTCTCAAAAGTAAATAAAACATAAAAAAAAAAAAAAAAGACAGTGCAGTCAGGGCACCTGGGTCTCTCAGTCTATTGTGTCTGACTCCTGGTTGCAGCTCAGCTCATGATCTCACAGTTTGTGAGATGGAGCCCTGAGTCTGGCTCCATACTGATAATGGGAAGCCAGCTTGGGAGTCTTTCTCTCTGCCCCTCCCCTGCTCATGCTTTCCCTCCCTGCCTCTCTTTCTCTCTCAAACATTTAAAAACAAAATAAAACACTGGGAAGGGGGTGCCTGGGTGGCTCAGTCAGTTGATTGTCTGGTTCTTGATTTCAGCTTGAGCCATGATCTCACGGTCCTGAGATCAAGTCCTGCATAAAGGTCTGCACTGGGCATGGAGCATGGTTGGGATTCTCTCTCTCTCTTTCTCTCTGCCCCTCCCCTGCTTGTGTGCTCTCTCACAAAAATAAATAAGCATTTAAAAACAACAACAGCAACAATAATGAATACATAAAAAATAAAACAACAACAACACTGAGAGAAAGGTGCCTGGTGGCTCAGTTGGTTGAGCATTTGACTCTTGATTTTGGCTCAGATCATGATCCCAGGGCCTGGGATCAAGCGCTGTATTGGGCACCATTCTTAGATTAAGTGGAGCCCACCTCAAAGTCTCTCTCTTTCCCTCTGCCCTTCCTTCCCACTCACATGTTCTCTCTCTTTCTCTAAAATTAAATCAATCAATAAAAAAACAACACTGAGATACCATTTCATATCTACCAAATTGGCAAAAATTTTCAATGTCTGACATTGAGGCTTGGGGAGATATGGAGCTATGGGAACTTTCATGTATTGCTGCTAGAAGGACTGTTAACCACTTTGGAAAGAGGTTTAGCATTATTTGGGAAAGTTGAACTTCAGTGTGAATTTCAGTTACATATTGCTATATAACCAGTGACTCTAAAATGTAATGGTTTAAAACAACAGTGATTTTTTTTTTTTAATCCAGAGTTCCTGAGTTAACTGGGTTCTTCTGCTCTACATAGTAATGTTGAGGTCATTTATATGGTTGTATTTAGCTGAGTCCTTGGTTGGGCCTGAAACATCCTAGATGGCCTCTCACCCTCCAGGATTTGGCCTGTCATCATTTGGTAATCTGTCCTTTGCATCATGGCGTCTGGATACCAAGAGGGAGACGTGGAAGCTGCCAGCCGTCTTACAGAGTGGGGTTGGGAATCTCAGAATATTACTTCCATCACATTCTATCATATTCTGTTGCTCAGAAAAAGTCGTAAAGTTAATCTAGACTCAAAGGGTGGGAAAAAATACATTCCTCTTCTTTTTTTTTTTTTTAAAGGTTATTTTGAGAGACAGAGGACAAACGGGGAAGGACAGAGAGACAGAGGGAGAGAGTCCCAAGCAGGCTCTGTACTGTCAGTGTGGAGCCTGATTTGAGCCTCAAACCCACAAACAGTAAGATTGTAACCTGAGCCAAAGTCAGACGCTTAAGTGACTGAGGCACCCTGGCGCCCTTGTATTCCTCCTCTTGATGGAAGGAATGCCAAAGGATTTGTGGCCATGTTTAATCTATAAAAGTATCTTATAATCCAGCAGTTCCACCAGTAGATACATGCCTAGAGAAATTCTTGCATATATGACTGAAAAAGTGAATAAGAATATTTTTGGCAATAGTGTTAGTAATAGAGAAAAAAAAAACTAAAAACCATCCCCCAAATCTATAAATAGTAGAACAAGTAAATTTATAGTATGTTTATATGTAGATATTATGTATTAATTACAATAAATTTAGCTGTCTGCACTAACATGGGTACATCTCTACAGAGTGTTTTGTGAAAGAAGCAAACATAGAATAACTTACTGTATGAATCCGTTATATAAAGTTCAAATTTAGGCAAAAATTAAAGAGTGTATTGTTTAGACATTGGTTAGGCAAGGTCTCTCTCTCTCTCTTTTTTTTTAAGTTTACTTATATTTGAGAGAGAGAGAAAGAGAGAAAGAGAATGAGTAGGAGAGGGGCAGAGAGAGAATTCCAAGCAGGCCCTGTGCTGACAGGACTCAAACCCACAAACTGTGAGATGACCTGAGTTGAAAGCAAGAGTCGGACGCTTAACCAACTGAGCCACCCAGGGGCCTAAGCTCTTATTTATTTTATTTATTTATTTTTGTTTATTTCTTTTTTAAATAATTTATTATTTTTTTTTAAATTTACATCCAAGTTAGTTAGCATATGGTGCAACAATGATTTCAGGAGTAGATTCCTAAATGCCCCTTACCCATTTAGCCCATCCCCCTTCCCCAACCCCTCCAATTACCCTCTGTTTGTTCTCCATATTTAAGAGTCTCTTATGTTGTCTCCCTCCCTGTTTTTATATTATTTTTGCTTCCTTTCCTTTATGTTCATCTGTTTTGTATCCTTAAGTCCTCATATGAGTGAAGTCATATATTTGTCTTTCTCTGACAAATTTTGCTTAGCATAATACCCTCTAGTTCCATTCACATAGTTGCATAAATTTATTTCTTTTGAGAGAAGAGAGAGAGAGCTGGGGAAGACAGAGAGGGAGAGAGAACCCCAAACAGGCCCTGTGCAGTCAGCACTGAGCCCAATGTGGGGCTTGAACCCATGAACCATGAGATCGTGACCTGAGCGGAAACCAAGAATTGGATGCTTAACCAACTGAGCCACCCAAGCACTTTGCTCTTTTTTTTTTTTCAAGTAATCTCTATGCCCAATGTGATGCTCAAATTCCTGACCCCAAGATCAAGAGTTGCATGCTCTATTGACTGAGCCAGCCAGGCGCCCCAGGAAAGCTTTTTCTATAAAGGGCCAGAGTGTAAATATTTTAGGCTTCATGGGCAAGAGGCAAAATTGGAGGTAGTATGGAGGCATGAGATGGATATATGACATTATATATATGTGTAAGTGTATATGTATATCTGAGATGTATGCATAACGAGAGAAAACCAATTTCCACAATATTTTTTATTAGTGAAATTCAAAATAAGCACAATTTTTTGGCAATACAGTGAGAAGAATGAAATTCTTTTGGGGGGAAGAGCAGGGGCTATTAGTTTCCTAGGGCTGCTGTAACAAAGAAAGTCATCACAAATTGAGTGGATGCAAATGAATTAATACTCTCACAGTTTGGGAGGCTAGGTTTCCCAAGTCAGGGCACCAGCAGGGCTGTTCTCCCTCTGACATTCTGGTTAGAATTCTTCCTTGCCACTTCTACAGTGTGACAAGCAGCAATCATTCTTAGCTTGCATCAGTGTCATCACTGCCTCTATCATCACACGGTATTCTGGTATATCGGTCTTTGCATAGTCTTCTTTCCTCATTTCCAGTCATATTAGATTAAGGGCCCATCCTACGCCAATATGACCTCATCTTTTTTTTTTTTTTTAAGTTTATTTATTTTGAGAGAGAACCAGTGGGGAAGGAGCAGAGAGAGAGGGACAGAGGATACAAAGCAGGCTCTGCTGACAGCGGAGATCCTGATGCGGGGCTCGAACCCACGAACCATGAGATCATGACCTGAGCCAAGACGCTCAACCGACTGAGCCACTTACGTGCTCCCAATATGACCTCATCTTAACTAATTACATCTGCAGCAGTCCTGTTTCCAAATAAGTTCACATTCTGGGGTACTAGAGGTTAGGACTCTAATATACCCTTTTGGTAAAGTTCAATCCACAACAGGGAGGTAATGTTTGGCTTCATTGAGGTTCAAAGTTAGTGTTTCCTATCATCAAACTGGTCATAAATGTTCATTTGTAAAAACTGTTTTTAGCTTTAGGACTATACACAAACAGATGGAGGCTCAGATTTGGCCCATGGCTTAGACACATGTATGTCAGTATTAGAGATCATAAAAAACAGGGGAATAAGTAATCCTTTGTAAAGTAGTTGTTACTTTGTGGGGTGGGAGAGGAAGGAGGAGGATAGAATTAGAGGAATAGACTGATGACTTCTGGAGTATTGGTAATATTCTATTTCTCTTTCTTGCAATTCTATTATTTAGTTTTTTGTATACATTGGTTTATGTGCTTTTTGCGTGTTTGCTGTATTTCACTAAAAATAGTCACCATCTCTCTGTCTCTTCCCCTCTTCTCCACCCCCCTTCTTTCTTACCAAACTGATTATTCCTCATATTAAAATTCTTCCCATGTTTATCTCTGATCTTTTCTGGAGTGTATTCCTACAGATATTGGCAGGAACCTTATGTTGTTTTTTGTTAACAAACCTGCTAATCCGTTATCCGTCTCAGGATACTGTCTTCTTTTCTCCTTGTCATTGTCATTTCTGCTGTATTCTCTTCATCCTTCTCCTTAGACAAGCTTTTTTTATATGCATTTAGAAAATAAATGGGAAAGTGGGTTTTCCTGCCTATTAACTGACTTTATTTTATTTTATTTTATTTTATTTATTAATCTTTTCAGAGAGAGAGAGAGTAAGTGGGCGAAAGGGGCAGAGGACAAGAGAGAGAATCTTAAGCAAGCTCCATGCTCAGCATGGAGGCGAACGTGGGGCTTGATCCCACGACCCATGGATCATGACTTGAGCTGAAATCAGGAGTCAGACACTCAACAGACTGAGCTACCTAGGCACACTACCTGACTTTATTTTAGATGTTTCCTTCCCACCTAACAACTAAGTAAATAGTAAGTTTAAAATTAAGACAGATGGGGGTGCCTGGGGGGCTCAATCAGTTAAGTGTCCGACTCTTGATTTTGGCTCAGGTCACCTCTTACTCCCTCTGGCTCTCTGCCCCTCCTCCACTCGTGCTCACGTGCGCCCACGCTCTCTCAAAATAAATAAATAAACTTAAAAAACAAGGCAAAACCAACATCGATGCATTGCCGTGATTAACTCTAGATCAATTCTTGCTATTCAGATATTATTTTCCCTTATCTCATTCTTCTCTCTCCCCTTCGCTGGACTGGGCACTCTGGTCATTGGTTTGCTTAAACAGTCACATTTAATCCATTCTCTTGATGCATATTCTACACCTCCGTCGCTACCTTCCTTTCTCTCTCTCTCTGGAATAATCAGACTATACAGTTTCTTTGGGCAACATTATCTTTGTTTTTTTCTCCTTTGCCTCCTACCATATTCTCCTCTTTCTCTCTCTGAATTAAGCCTTTTAGTCTCTCTGCCTGGTCAATGGTCAATTTCGCTTCCTCCCCATCCCTGTCACTTCTCTCTTTGTATATGCTCTTTCATCAGGACTGCCTCCACCCTGCTCTTTATTTGTAGCTGGGATTTCTGGTTTTATGCTTTTAGACTGTCCTTTGTCTTTTGTTGTTTGTGTCCCCCCCTTTTTTTTTCTTTCCCTTTTGGTTTGCTTGCTTGTTTGATTTGTCTGTGCGTTTGCATGCTTTTGTTCCCTGTGTGTTTGTCTGTTTTCCTTTTCAGGGCTACCTCACGAAACAAGCTAAAGTACACATGGTGGGAGAGTCCCAAATATCACTACGAATAGGGAAATAAAATAACCAAAGACACAACAAGAGAGACCAAGGGACACCATTAAAAGAACACCTCATGAACGGACAGGCCCTGGACAGTCAATGAGCCTCCTTTAATATAGCAATACCCACAGGTGCAGAGTGCATAACAAGCTTTTAAAACTGACAAGAAACAAAAAGCTAGCCAAAATGACCAAACGGAAGAACTCTCCTCTAAAGAAATTCCAGGAAGAAGTCATAGCCACAAAATTGCTCAAAACAGATATAAACAACATAACTGAGCAAGAATTTAGAACAATTGTCATAAAAAAAAAGTTAAGGCAGATGGATGTAAAGATGAATGGGCACAGAGAACTTCCCTCAGTACAGTTGGGTCAGAGAATGTTTCCATCAGTACCCTGAGCTCTTTGCCAGTCTTCTAGGTTTGTTTAACAACTTTATTAAGATGTGATTCCCATACCACACAATTCATCCTCTTAAAGTATACAGTTTGGTGGCTTTTAGTAAATTACCAGACTTGTGCAACCAACACCACAATTTTTAAAACCTTTTTATCATCTTCAGAAGAGACTCCACACCCCTCAGCTGTCAACTCCAACCACTCGTGCCCCCAGGCTTAGGCAACCACTATCCTCATGTCTCAATAGATTTGCCTGTTCTGTACATTTCATATAAATGGAGTCATACAATGTGTGGTCCTTTGTGACTAGCTTCTTTCACTTAGCATAATATTCTCAAGGTTCACCCCTGTAGCACAGATGAGTACTTCCTTTTTACTGTTGAATGTATTCCACTGTATGGATATGCTGCAATTTATTTATCCATTCATCAGTTGATGCATATTTACATTGTTTCCACTCTGGCTACTAGGAGCAATGATGAGCATCCATTATACAATTATTTGTTTTCAGATAATTTCTTTTTTTTAATGTTTATTTATTTTGAGAGAGGGAGAGAGCATGAGTAGGAGATTGGCAGAGAGAGAGGGAGAGAGAGAGATGCTGTCAGTGCAGAGCCTGAGTTGGGGCTTAAGTCACAAATGAGATCATGACCTGAGCCAAAATTTAAGAGTTGGATGCTTAACCCATACATCCCCAGATACTTTGAGTATGTATTCATTGTAGAAAATTTGAAAAATCCTGAAGAATATAAAGAATATGTAAAATTTATTTGTAATACCACCACTCAAAAATAAGCGTTGATAACACTTTTTCTGTGGGGAAAAAATACATGTCTATATAGTTTATTAATTCCTTATTTCTTGTTAAGATTTACTTATATCTGAGCAGATTTTGTTTGTCAAATCCTATCAAGACTGGCCAACAGCAGCTGTAATAATTTGTAAATCATTGCGCAATGGCAATATCACAAATTATTAACTATCAGGGAGGGAAGGAGGAAGGTTTAGAGAAAGTTTCAGAAGGAGAAACATACATACTGTGAAATATGCAGAAGTTCTTGTTACTAATAAGTAAAACATTGAAGCTCTTATAAGGTCATATTTGTTCTGTTGTAGGAAGCTGGCAGGATGTACACTTTTTATCACAGGTGCAAGCCGTGGCATTGGCAAAGCTATTGCATTGAAAGCAGCAAAGGATGGAGCAAACATTGTCATTGCTGCGAAGACCACCCAAGCACACCCCAAACTTCCAGGCACAATCTATACTGCTGCTGAAGAAAGTGAGTGAATGTGACCTTGCCATTTCATAAAATGTCCTAACCATGGTTTCAATACAGAGGGAATTTACTGGAGAGTTTAATTATAGCTATTTGAAAGCTACCCTAAAAGTAATTTTATCTGGTTAAAGAAGTATTTTGTCAGCTGAGGGCGGTGATTCAGGAACTGTTTTTTTCCCAGCACTTTTGAGTGATATGAGAGACTCCCATTAAAAAAATCATGTCTCTTGACGGCAGTGGTTCTTGGATCCGCACAGAAAATGGGGGAGTGGAAATGGAGGTGGATGATGTGAACATTTGGAGAAAGCTCTCCATGTTATTTAGTCTCTGTGCCACTTGAAAGTCATTATCTTAATACTTTCAGTTCACAATTATTAAGTGCTTACATTCAAGGCATTGTGCTAGGCACAGTACCAGGAGGGAGGGCTTAAAATTCAACTTCGGTTAATATTGCTAATTAACAGCATTGTGGTTACATTAGGGGAACACATATGAGTGAAATGATGCCTGGGATTTGTTTTAAATAAACACCAGCCAAAAACAAAACAGGATCAGGGGTGGAAAAATTAAACAAATCAGACACCTGGCAAAGCATTAATAATCATTGAAGATAAATGATAGATTCATGGTAGTTTATTATACTATTCTTTATATTTTTGTATATTATTGTGAGATTTTTCATAATAAAGGTTTTTTTATTTACCTTCTCTTTTTTTTAATAGAATTTTTTTTTACTTGCCCTTTAAAAAAATTTTTTTTTAATGTTTTTTATTTATTTTTGAGAGACAGAGAGAGACAGCGTGAGCAGGGAAGGGTTAGAGAGAGAGGGAGACACAGAATCTGAAGAAGGCCCCAGGCTGTGAGCCAGCTGTCAGCACAAAGCCTGACGTGGGGCTCGAACCCATGAACCGTGAGATGATGACCTGAGCCGAAGCTGGACGCTCAACCAACTGAGCCACCCAGGCTTCCCCCCCTTTTATTTTTTAAAGAGAGAGAGAGAGAAATAGCTCGAAACTGGAGGGGAGGGGACAGAGAGAGAAGGAGAGAGAAAAACCAACGCAGGCTCCCCACTGCCAGTGCAGAGCCCTACGCGGGCTCCAGCTCAGGAACTGTGAGTTCATGACCTGAGCCGAAATCAAGAGGCAGACGCTTAACCGACTGAGCCACCCAGGTGTCCCCCCCCCTTTTTTTTTTTTTTATAAAGTTGGCCTTTCTAATCTGTGGCTGGATATGGGTTAGTCTGTCCAACTGTAGGGTGGAGTCACTAGTAGTTATAAGACATAGTTATTTATATTGATTTTCTGAAAATAGGGTACTTATTTCTTTTGATTCATATCAGAATGAAAAGTGTAGTATTTGAATGCCTCAATGCTTTTTTTTTGTTTATCCTTTGTAGTTGAAGCAGTGGGAGGAAAGGCCTTGGCATGTGCTGTTGATGTGAGAGATGAACAGCAAATCAGTAATGCCGTGGAGAAAGCAGTGGAGCGATTTGGAGGTAGTGCCTTAATTCTGAAATAATTATTGAATATTGTAACTATAATTGAAATTAAAAAAAAATTTTTTTTAATTTTCTAAGTCATTGAAGTATTACCAGGTAGAAGTATTTGCTTATGTAGAAATGCAGCTTAAAACTATCTGATGACTTTTTTATTGTTAGACATCATTTTGAATAATATAACAAATCTGCCATTCAGTATAAAGTTAGGCCCTTGACAGTAACATATGTCTAACCAATGAGTTCCCCAGACCCCATCCTCTTGCTTCTCCTCAATTAATGTAGCCCATCATTTGATAACTTTTTGATATTTATTGGATAAAGCATAGATAACTTACTGACATTCAAGATATTTCACATTCTGATTTCCATAGACTTTTTTTGGTTCCATTTTTTTTTATACCCCTATGTAAATGCTTTACTCCTACCCAGACAGTTTACTTCCATATCCTTGCCTTCTGATTTTGTCTCTTTTTCTCTTCCCTTTCCTGGGGCTTCTCTAGCGCCTACCTCTCCATCTCCAATCCTGCCTGAAATGCTCCCTTCTCTATCTTTTAAAATCCCACCTTTCTGTGGTTAAATCTTATCTTCTTCATGAACATGCCAACTAATCAGAAGTATATTTTTCTTTCTCTGAATTCCTAAATCATTCCTTTGATCCTTATCTTGTACTGCTTTAGATCTTGGTGCATTTTTTTTTCTTCTCAATTAGTTCATAAGCTCCTAGAAGGCAGATGTTGGGGGTCTTGATGGTATTATAGCAAGGCACCTAGCCATGTCCAAATCCTGCCCCAACCATTACCACTCTTCCCCGTGCCCCGCCATAGTATTCCAGAGACTGTATGTACATGTGAAAGATATTGACCAGTGGGAAACAAGGTAATATTTTATTGTTAGCACGGCTTGTGCTTATAACCTTCAGTGCAAAGCACTGTTACAAAGGACTGGAACACAGAGCTTTGGCTCAAGTGGGGCCTCTATCTTTAAATCCAAAGTCTTACCCCTACCTGGCAAAGTAATGTCAGTGCCTATGTGAAAAGAACAAAGAGAATGCAAGATTTTTGTTTGTTTGTTTGTTTGTTTTTCCTCATACTGATAGGGCCACAAACATGGAAGAGAAAGGAGAGCAAGCCACATTCATGTCCAGGACCTTTTATCTAAAATAACTTCACCTGCTAGTAAAAGTAGCCAATTAGTGCCAGTCAGCTTTAACATTCATTTAACATTCATTTTTAGGGAAGAATTAAGGGAGAAAGTAGATGGGGGTAGACAGGAGCTTTTCCTTTCCCTATATTCTTTTTTTTAATGTATGTATGTCTTTATTTTATTATTATTATTTTAAACGTGTATTTTTGAGAGAGAGACAGAGTGTGAGCAGGGGAGGAACAGAAAGAGTGAGGGAAACACAGAATCCAAAGCAGACTCCAGGCTCTGAGCTGTCAGCACAAAGCCTGATGGAGGGCTCGAACCCACAAACGGTGAGATTATGACCTGAGCCGAAGTTGGACGCTTAATCATCTGAGCCACCCAGGCGCCCCAATGTAGGTATGTATTTAGAGTACACACGTGTGTGTGAGTGGAAGAGGAGGAAAGAGAGAGGGAGAGAGAATCCCAAGCAGGCTCCACAGTGTCAGCGCAAGGCCCAACATTCGTGGGGCTTGATTTCATGAACCACGAGATCATGACTGGAGCTGAGATCAAGTCGCTTAACTGACTGAGCCACCCAGGTGCCCCTCCCATATTCATTCAGTGTTAGTTTTTTCTGTTGATCCATTGTGTGTGTCAACCGAGGGTGAGTTTATCCTTCCCAGAGAATGAGATCATCAGAATATCAGAGAGGGCTGCCACCACCTTTGTCTAAGCCCTTTCTGTCTTTATTTCTTTCATTGTCCTGGAAAATGTCAGCAGTTCAGCTCTTGTGAGTATGGTCCCAAGAAACCTCTGGATTGGATCAAGACAGGATGTTAGTTAAAGGTACTTAAAAGCCATACTGTACAGGCCTAGAATTCACCCTGTTTGACTTCCATCTTGAATTCTAGCTGTGCGATCTATCCTGGTTCACCAGAAAGACTTATGCATTATATAGTACATGACACGTAGCACATTAATATATGCCTGACTGTCAAAATGGGATGCACCTCCACTGGGCAGTATTGGGTTCCTACAGAGAAATTGAATTCTCACAAATTAATTTCTTCTTATTACCACAGAGAAATTAAGCACCCAAACTGAAATTTCTTGAAATAGTTAACCAGAAATCTCTCCGATTTTCCTACTCTGTTTTGTCCCAGCCAAAGAGTTTTCACTCAGAAACATGGATGGTCTGGATTTCTTATTTAGCCATTATAGATTGTCTTCCATTGGTTCTGGGATCATTCCTTCAGCATCTTCAATGCTGGATTAATCCCATTCTGCCAATCATGTGATCTTTTCCAGAACATAGGAAATGGAAGGAGCAAAATGAAATCTTGGTCTTCTTTTTTAGATGCCAGTTGATCCATACTATTGTTCTGGCATTTGTATCCCAGAACTTAAACTCAGCTGGTAGAAATTTTCACTTAAGAGGATATGTTTTCCATACCTTTGAGGGGGGAAAAAAAAATCTCCCGATATATTTTGCTACTTTTTATTGAGAGAGGCATCTGAAACACTTTTATCTTCTTGATAAATTTACAAATTGGCAGTGGAATTATCTCTGTTTTGAAGCCTTAAGTTTTCCTTCCTTCCTCCTTAGTATCCACTTTGATGTATTTCAATTTTTTTGCTTTCCTTTTAACCATCAACTTCTGCTTTCCTAGCATAACAATGCACAATTAAGAGGGAGCCCTGTTGGGGCGCCTGGGTGGCTCAGTCAGTTAAACATCTGACTTCAGTTCATGTCATGATCTCGGGTGAGCTCAAGCCCTATATCAGGTGAACACAAGCCCCACTTTTCTGTTTCTCTCTGCTCCTCATGGGATTCTCTCCCCACCCACCCCCCTGCTTCTCACTCACTTGTGTCCTCTTTCTCTCTAAAAAAGGGAACTCGGTTCCACCACTCAGCTGCTGTCTCATAATTATGGTGGATGCCACATTTATAAGAGATGATTCCTAAGATGTTCCTTTTTTTTACCCCCTTCTGTATTCTTTTTTCACAAAGATCCCAAGCCTTTATTTTTTGTTTGGTTTAAGTTGCATACTGTGGTTGCTACTGTTGTGGCCTTTTAGAATTCTGTCAGCCTGTGAATTCTGCCTGTTGGGAGGACTTTACCTTTTCCTGATACTTCTCTGTGCTGGAGAGTTGTCTTTAACAAAGTCCTGAGCAGTTGATAATGCTTTCAAACCTGTGCCCTCAGGGTTCTCTACCACAGGGTGCTCCCTAACTCCTTCCCTTCCCTCACCTTAAGAGTTGTCCAAGCCTCAAGTAAATTATGCTATTTCATAAACCACAGAAACATTCTTTCCTGCTAATTTTTTTTATGCAGCTGGCATATATATGCTGTTTGTATGTTATTTTTCACTGTTGTTCCCTAACCCATTTTAATTTGGGCCTTTGGAATTTAGAAATTTTAACCTACATCTTAATTGGAACCATTTTTTTTTTCTTTAGCATTGACAAGTCAAATACAGCGTACCACATCAGTATATTTTCATTCCTTATCTCCTTTCTTTCCTTTTGGGCCCAGATGTTTGTTCTGCTAACATACTTGTCACTTGTCAGATAGTGAGAGAGATGAAGTCAGTAAAGTCTGGATTTGCTTAAGCAATCTATTGACTGGATCAACCCCCGCTAGCTTCGTCTTTCTGAAGAGGGTAATTCTAACGCAGGTGGTTTACACGTCCATCAGTCCAGCGTCTCACTCAGACGTACACTCAATTTGCTTTGTTCCCACCTGGCTTCTTTAGTGAGTATCCTCTTTCTTGTCTCTTAGGGCCTAGCAGAGTGCCTTATATAGAGTAGCCACTCCATGATTATCTTTGAGTGATATGGTTGAGTAGCTCATAGCTTTGTAGAATGAGAAGAATATCCTATATTTAAAAATTCTTTTCACAAGGGAGCGCCTGGGTGGCTCAGTCAGTTAAGCATCTGTCGGCTCATGTCATGATCTCATGGTCCATGAGTTCAAGCCCTGCGTCGGGCTCTGCTCTGACAGCTCAGAGCCTGGAGCCTGCTTTGGATTCTGTGTCTCCCTCTCTCTCTGCCCCTCCCCTGCTTGTGCTCTGTCTCTCTGTCTCACTCTCAAAAATAAACATTAAAAAAGAAATTAAGGGGTGCCTGGGTGGCTCAGTCAGTTAAGTATTCGACTTTAGCTCAGGTCATGATCTCCTGGTTTGTGGGTTTGAGCCCCATGTTGGACTCTGTGCTGACAGCTCAGAGCCTGGAGCCTACTTCAGATTCTGTGTTTCCCTCTCTCACTGCCCCTCCCCGGCTGGCACTGTCTCTCTCTGTCTCTCTGTCTCTCTCTTTCTCTCAAGAAATAAATAAAACATTCATAAAAAAAAGTAAAAAAACTTTTTTTCATATGTTCAGTCCTTGTGAAGGCAACCATCGTTATGTTCCTTCTAGAAAGTTGGTAGTCACAGGGCCTGGAACTTGTCTCAGGTATCCAGGTGATTAACTTGAGTTTGAGTTTTTTTTATAACGAAGCTATAAAATGTAATATAGTTGAGTCTAAAGTTATTCTGGGACACATTTTAAGAAAACATTAGCAACACAAACTGTATATAAAAGAATACAGAAATTGGGGAATGAGGATGTGATTAAATTTTATAGTGTTACTATATATGAAGAAAGGGTGCTTATGACAAAAATGTTTTAGTGCGTTTAATAGCCTTACATAAACCATTATCCACATATTGTGAGAAAGGAGCATAGGAAAGTTAATAGGATAGCAAATAGTATTTATTGCAACAGTATAACCCGAGCAGTAGAAGTTATGATATTCTATTTGATGGAATATTAAGTGCCCTTTAAAAAGAACTATGAATCATGTAGAAACAGAAGTGGTTAAGGTACTTTTGTATTTTACCATTTTCATTTAACATTATTTAACTAAAACTTGTAACTAAACTTGTAAATAAAATATGTTACATATAGAGGGATTGGACAGAATATACATAAATAATTGTTATTATAAATTACTTCTATTTTGTGTATGAGTTACTAAAAAACATTTGATATACTTTGATGTTTTGCCTAGGTCTTTTTTCTTTTCCCAGTTTTCAAGACCAGGAAGGACCACTTTTATTTAAGTGAGGGTCTTAGAGAAGAGGGAGGTCAGTGAGCTTGGAAGGAGGGCAGGCCTTGGAAAGATGCTAGAGAGAAGGGAAAACTTTAAGGACGTTAACCTAAGGTTCTTGGAGACAAGGAGGGAAGACCAGGAGGTAAGAGAACAAATAAGAATGGAAGCTACAAACCACTGAGGACTAAGCCTTCTTGTAGTTTCACACGAAGCTCTGGCGATTGGCTGTCTCCATTGTGCCGGTAAAAGAAAATACATGGGTGTTTTAACACAGCTGTTGAATCTTGCATTGGTGTATTATCTAAGAGAAGTATTTGTGAACCAACTTAGGGTTCAACTATATAGAGTAAATGTTATTTCTTTTCATTACAAAGTTTAAATTACATTAATAGGAAGTTGATTATTTAAAAACAGGAATTGATATTTTGGTGAATAATGCCAGTGCCATTAGCTTGACCAACACATTGGAAACGCCTACGAAGAGAGTGGATTTGATGATGAATGTCAACACCAGAGGCACCTATCTGACGTAAGTTAGAGTTGTTGGGGAGAACATTGTAATGTTTTCTGAGAACTAATTGTTTGTAAACAGATTTTAACCAGATCAGCAATACAACTTAAAACCTAGTCATGTGTTATAATGGCTTAAAAGTGCTTCAAGTTGGTAGACAGTATTTTAAACAGTTTTGTTCAGAGCTCATTTTCTCTGTGAATTCAATAAAGTCTAAAGTATAGCCCAAGCATTTTCAAATGTTTGCATGAATAAATATATATATGCATACCAAGTCTTCTGATTATTCAAGTCAGCAATTGTCTTTCCTTCCTCTGAAAAACACTGTTTTAGTTACATAAGTAAGAGAAAGTTCATTAAGAATGACATTTTTTCATTTTTATTAAGTTTTTAATTTTAATTCCAATATAGTTAACATACAGCGTTATATTAGTTTCAGGTGTCTGTGAATCACATTTTAATGTAACAAAAGGCTAATGCTATCTTGGGGATTATCAGGAGCAATACAAAATACAGAATGAAAGCAAATGTAGTTGTGGTCTGTTCTGGATGGGTCAGACAGCCCACTCTTGTTTGTTCCTTTTTCGTCTGTTTATTTACCCTCAGGTTTTACCTTTTTTTTTTTTCATGTGGACATAAGGATAGATCAGTATAGAACTTGTTGGTCTGCCTCAGATATATCTTAAATGTAGCTGCCTTACATGTATACACAAAATAGGTTTTAGGACCTTGGGCTTTGGCATTAGACTCCTTTGAGTAGGATTCAAGTCCTACCTCCCACCCTATCTCATAACTTTGTGCAAATAACTTAACCTCTTACAGATTCTGTTTCCTCGTTTGTAAGACGGGCATGATAAAGTGTGTCCCAGGATTCGTCGTGAGGATTAAATGTAAAGTTTGTTATTAGTCTTGAACTTTTCTTTCAGATGTGTTTTGTTGGGTCTGCAAAACTGGGCCCTGACCATGTTAAAAAGTTTGTTTTTACTAGCTACTTTTCTAGTTCAGAATTTTATTAGTTGCCTATATGAGAAAGATCAGATTTACACAAAGATCCAGATTTCTGGCTTTTTCTTGCAACATTGGAAAATGTGGCCACAGCCTATCCATGTGGCAACCGTTAGCCGCAATAGCTGAGCGGCAGAGTGCCAGCTGCCTCATTAGATGGCATGAGCTCTGCTGTCTTTTGGATGCTGAGGACAGGCTAAAAGTTTGCCATTTTTATTGTTGTGCTTGCCCTGCTGTTTTTCTTAAAGAGGGAAATAAAATATTTCTCATACCCATGTGTCTGTCTAAAGTGGGAAAATAAGACCTATGCCAAGAGGACCATATGTTCAAGTAAAATGCGTTAGAGCTTACTACTTTGTAGATGTGGGGCATATTTCTGTAAATTCAGTATGCAAGATATTATCTCTCTTGAATGGTAAGCATAGTGAATCATCGTAGTGAGAACTATGGCAAACATATAGAAAAGATTGTGGTGAAAAACTTAATGAACTAGAAAAAGGACTAACACTTCAATAGGATTTGTGTTTCTTTTCAGCTAAAATAAGCATTGCTGCTCTGTGATGCAGTCATATGTTACATGGAGAAATTATCTGGGCATCAAAATCTTTTACAGATGGTAACTTTGTGAAAGAATTTTGATTAAATATAAACATTCATTTAAAAAGCATTTAGAAATATAATCTAACCAGGAATACTGTTGCTCAACATGTTGAATTAAGGCTTAGGACACAATTTGTGAAAAGTTAAATCATTTGTGGCAGTTTTCAGTTGTAGATGATGAAGCCACATATATAAATACTCCACTCACCAAATTTTATTTAAGGTGTCAAGAGAATTTTGAGGTGATTAAAATTTTTTTAGACTGGTACCCATGACATGAGCATGGAAATGACTTGTTAAGTGTTGAGAAACATCTTAGGAAGTTTAATGTAGATTTGTCAACATTTTAGTAACCATAACTATAGATAGTGCTATTGTGATGGTCATTGTTAACTTTAAGCCTTAACGATCAGTGTTAATTTTTAACTTACTAAACTAATGTAGAAATGTTTCACAGAGATGCAGAAAATAATTTTGTTCATTAGGAATTGCTTTTGCTAAAAAGTTAAAAATGGACTATGTTACAAGTTTTAGGAACCACATACACTTCCATAGTTTCAACCACACAGTTAGATGCTTTGCTTTACTCCTGTGAACCACGAACATGATCGTCTGCTCCGTGATGAGATTATGTGGCCATGGTGTATTGTTGAAGAGATTTTGGTTTTAATTTGAAAGAAATCAATCCTTTTTTTCTTTAAACATTTTTAAATGTTTATTTATTTTTGAGAGACAGAGTGTGAGCAGGGGAGGAGCAGAGAGAGAGGGAGACACAGAATCAGAAACAGGCTCCAGGCTCCGAGCTGTCCGCACAGAGGCTGACGCAGGGTTCAAACCCATGAACCGTGAGATCATGTCGTGAGCCTCCCAGGTGCCCTTGAAATCAACTTTTTACCACCCATGATAAAATTCCCAATTCAATTCCTATAGAAAGATTGGATCAAAGACAGCTTTTTCAGTTGACATTATGACTTATGTAAACACAAATGTTTGAGTCTCATCGATCGTTCCTTGTGAAATTATGTCTTTGGAAAACTCATTTGGCAAGAACAGCCTGGCGCCTTTTCTTATACCATTGTCATTTTCTAAACATGAAAATGATGGCCTAAACTACATTCTTGCAATTGTGGATTTGAAGGTTCAGTTCAAAAGAAAACAAAAAAACCTTGATTTCAAATTATAAGATAGTGAACTAACCTTGTTCAGCTACCTTTTCCAAATTTTTTTTAATGTTTATTTTTGAGAGACAGAGAGACAGAGCATGAGCAGGGGAGAGGTAGAGGGAGACAGAGGCACAGAATCTGAAGCAGGCTGCAGGCTCCAAGCTGCCAGCACAGAGCCTGATACAGAGGCCCGAACCCACGAACCGTGAGATCATGACCCGATCTAAGTCAGACGCTTAACTGACTGAGCCACTCAGGTGCCCTCAGCTATCTTTTTCAGTGAATACTTCTGGTGTAGTTGAAGAACTACAAATGGAACATACAAGTCGTACGGCACTAAGGTACTCAAAACTAAATATGAGTACATTGGAATAGCAGATCTACAAATATCTCAGGAAAAGATACCCTAAAATATAAACCCTTTTTTAACAAAGGGTTATTCTATTCATTGTTGAAAGATTCTATTCATTGTTGAAAGTTCCTCCATTTAGAAGCAGCTGTTTTTTAATTTTATTTTTAAATTTTTATTTTTGTTTTAAGTAGGCTCCATGCCCAGCATGGGGCTTGAACTCACAACCCTGAGCTCAAGAGTCACATGCTCTACTGACTGAATCAGCCAGATGCCCCTGGAACAGCTATTTTTAAAATAAAACTAAATATTTTTCCCAGTTAAAGACATATTGCAATGCCGAATGAAAGACCAGACATTGACCTTTGGACCAGATAAAAGGTGTCAGGTTTTTGGCCCTCTGTGAAAGGTGAAAAAGAGAAATTTGATAATGAAACATTTCCATTTTATTTTTGTTTTATTTTTTATTTAGTGACACCCATTTATTCATGGAGTGAAGGTATAGATTGTTTTCTCAGGCAAGCCTGAGAATCATCGTCAGGGAGTTGAGTGGGGGCAAGGCCCGAAGACCTGACCTGTTGGGAGGTCTCAGCAAGGATTTAAGGGTGTTTCCTGATCCTTGGCACGCAGGACCCTGTGGTCTATGACGTGTTTTAAGGGTTTAGAGAAACAGGGTTGGAAGGCAGAGATGGGGTGGAAGGCAGACCCTTAGTTTGTATTTTTAAGCTTCAATTAAATATTCAACCTCCGGTGTTAACATGTGTTGGTATCATGTTAACTGCTTGTAGAAATTCAGTAATAAAGTTTAATTGTAGTATTTCTGAACAGTTGATTTTTCCTGGACCCAGCTCCCTTTATTCATTTACTCATACCCTGTAGGCATTTGAGCTCATAACCCTAATTAGGTAAGATAATTCATGTAGGAGTAGTAAGTGCAGTGGCTACCACACAGTAAGTTTTCGGTAAGCTTAACTACTTTATTAAGCTGAAATATTAGTATCTAAGCGTGGCACTAATAGTTTTTAGTACGTAAGATAGGGCATATTACTGTTAAAAATGCAGCTGATTTAGGATTAGTAATGCTAAGGGCCAGGTAGGCAAAGTTGCAGGTGGAAAGGTTTTGTCTAATAGATCAAAGGAGCAACTCTTGTTTATAATGCAAATTAAATAAGCTCTTTACTTTTTGAGTGTATAATGTGTTCATGGTCTCATTGCCTAGAATAAATTGGTGTTTTTTCCTCTTGAGATTTTGAGGTGCATCTTTGCTGTTTTAATGAATATCAGCTGTAATATTGTTTGCCCCTCCCCAGCTCACCCCTGCAAAAGTGAAGCACCTTTGGAAAGGAAAAACAATGTGTATTAAAAAACCCTTTGGTGATATTGATTATATTTGGTTTCTAAGCTTGAAAAGATGTTGCAGATGGTAATAAGAATGTTGTACATGTTCATAAAAAAACTAACAAGAGAAGAATGAACTAGTTCAAAATCCTAGAAATTGTTGAATGTGGTTAAAACTAAAAACTATATAGTTATTAGTCTACAGTATGTTGTAGCTTAATAAATTTAAAATATTGGACCTTTTTGAACAAGTTTTTAAAAACATGTAAAAACTAAATATTGCTCCCAAAGATATACTACACTGCATATTGGTGCAAATTAAATTTGGGAAGGTATCGGGAGCCTTGTTATTAAACTACAGTTCCAGTGTAGCAGAAATACCACACCTACTAAGATGAAATAAGTTAGCATATGTAGTACTCATAATAGCAGTTGTTTGTTTCGTAGTTAGTATATGTACTGTTTTAAGTATCTCATATTTATCGTCTCGTTTTAATCCTTTGGTCAGTCTTAGATGGTAGTAGGTATTACCAATATTAACAAATGAACTGAGAGTTAGAATATATTTTGCCTAAGATCACACAATGAAGGGGCAGAAGGAGGATTTGAACCCAGGTTTGCCTGACTTGAGCACCATGCTCTTTACGACAGTGCTGCCTATGCTGGCTGGCAAGTACATTAACTTACTGAAAATTGTGCGTGTGCATGTGTTGGGGAGGGAGAATTGGAAGGATTTGGTTGAGGATAGCCTCAGTTGGATATAAGGCTAATGTATCAAGGATTTGATTATTTTCATCAAGCAGATCGTGTTGTTAGGCTACTAAGCAAAGCTTCAAAGATTGAAAATTACTGCTTTTCCTGTCTTAGTTCTAGAAAAGTGAAAGCAAACAAAAAATACACTACAGATTACTGAGCAAGTTTAGTTGCTTTGTAGAAGTAGTTTAAAATATAATTTTAGGAGCGCCTGGGTAGCTCAGTTGGTTAAGCGTCCAACTTCAGCTCAGGTCATGATCTCGCATGGGTTCAAGCCCCACGTCCGGCTCTGTGTTGACAGCTCAGAGCCTGGAGCCTGCTTCCAATCCTGTGTTTCCCTCTCTCTCTGCCCTTCCTCCGCTCGTGTTCTGTCTTCTCTTTCTCTCTCAAGAATAAATTAATATTTTAAAAAATGTTAAATATATATAATTTTTAAAAGTGGGGATGTTGTTAAAAAGCTATTGATTTGTGTTTTCTTTTGCTTTCAGATCTAAAGCATGTATTCCTTATTTGAAAAAGAGTAAAATTGCCCATATCCTCAATCTCAGTCCACCACTGAACCTAAATCCATTGTGGTTCAAACAGCACTGTGGTAGGTGGTTGGTTGAGGGGATGGTTTGTTTGGTTAATTTGCTTTGTTTTAAATCAGTGTATCTACGATGTGATCAAAATTGGTACATAGCATTCAACATTAAAATTTCTATGCAGAATCAGTAGCACTTTGGAAAGTAGATTCTTCATCTTTTATCTGTAATTTAAAACGTTGAGGTATAGTTTACATTCAATAAAATACACAGATCTTAATGGCTCAGTTTGATGAGTTTTGACAAATGTATACACCTGTATAAGCAATAGCCAAATCAGGATATGGAGTTCCATCATTCCAGAAAGCTCCCTGTAGTCTCAATTGGTGTGTTTTATTGTATATAACTTATTCAATGAAATTGGCTAAAAATTATGAAATACTTTCACTTTCACAGCAAATTAATGATTTGAAGTGGGTATGGTAACTTACAAGATTTATGTCTCTTTTAATATAGTTGCATCAGATACTTAGTCCTTTTTTGTATATAATTTACTAAAATTTGGATAGGCTATTTTTAAAATATTTTTATTATTTTTGTTAATGTTTATTTTTTTGAGAGAGAGAGAGACAGAGCACGAGTGGGGGAGGGGCAGAGAGAGAAGGAGACACAGAATCCAAAGCAGACTCTAGGCTCTGAGTTGTCAGCACAGAGCCCGATGAGGGGCTCGAACTCACGAACCATGAGATCTGACCTGAGCCAAAGTCGGATGCTTAACCTACTGAGCCACCGAGGCGCCCTGGACAGGCTATTGAAATAGAAACTCCCAGCAAAACTGAAAAGAAGTTCTGTTTTAATTAACTAGATTAAACAAATTTGCAACTTTTTGTTCTTGTTTTACTGGCAGTATAGCCATAGAAAGAAATTGGTTATTCATACTCACAAATTAGTCTCTTAATTAAATCCTGTTCTTTGTGGTTTCTTTCAGCTTATACCATCGCTAAGTATGGTATGTCTATGTGTGTGCTTGGAATGGCAGAAGAATTTAAGGGTGAAATTGCAGTCAATGCATTATGGCCTAAAACAGGTATGTACTTAAAAAAAAATCCATTTATTGGATTTTCATTTATCGTCCTTGACACTTTTGAGATGCATCTTGGGTGGGTAGGTTGAGGTGTCAAACAAGTTTAACTGTCACCTTCTACCTTTGACTTGGACTACTTGACTGACTTTAAAGCCAGTTGCTATGCTAGAAACATTGAACATTGGGACTCTTGAAGAGTCCCATTAAAAGGAGGGGCACCTGGATGGCTCAGTCGGTTGAGTGTCCAACTCTTGATTTTGGCTCAGGTCATGATCCCAAGGTCATGGCTCAATCAGTAGAGCACATGACTCTTGATTTCAGGGTTCTAAGTTCAAGACCCACGTTAGTCACAGAGTTTACTTAAAAAAAAAAAAAAAAACTTTGATTAAATAAATACAACAACTACTTAAGAGATTGAATTATAGCATAAAAATGCTTTCTGGATCTACACAGAGATTGTGTTTTGACTTAAAAAAAATAGTAGTTGAAGGATTGGGTGGTCATTGTTTTTTTTTTTTTTTTCCTTCTATTTTTCCTCTTTATTAAATCTTCTGGATTCAAACTAAAGCTTTTATTTATTTTTTTTAACTTTATAGTTTATTGTCAGGTTGGTTTCCATATAACACCCAGTGTTCTTCCCCACAAGTGACCTCCACCAAGACCATCACCCCCCCATTACCTTTTCCCCTTCCCCTTCCCCCCTCAGTTTGTTTTCAGTATTCAAGAGTCTCTCGTGTTTTGTCTCTCCCTAACTCTTTTCCTCCTTCCCCTCCCCATGGTCCTCTGTTGGGTTTCTCCTGTTAGACCTATGAGTGCAAACAT
>CM053568.1:20438201-20569887 GCA_028646485.1 Cryptoprocta ferox | reverse complement strand
CATCGTTTCATGTGTTTGTTGGCCATCTGGATTGGGTGGTCATTGTTAAGACCTGAATAAGTAGCTTGGACGTTGAAGTGCAAGAGATATCTCAAAATGTAGAGCAAAAACACCCTGAAGAAAAAGAAAAGAGATTCATGGGACTTCCCATGTAAATATCAAGAGCCCCTAAAGGAGAAAACAAATAGAGGAAAAAAGTAATTGAATTAAAAATAGGAAATGGGTGCCTGGCTGGCTCAGTCAGAAGAACATCTAACTCTTGATCGCAGGGTCATGAGTTCTAGCCCCATGTTGGGTGTAGAGATTAAATAAATAATACAATAAATAAAAATAAAAATAGAAAACAATTCCCTTGAGTCAAAGACTTAAGTGTGTCAGTTGAAAGGTTTACCAAGTAGGAGGCTGAACTTATCGGGGAGTGGTGCAGGGGGTGAAGACATCTGGGAGAATCTCAGAATTTCAAGTATAAAAAGAAAATCTTGCAAGCTGTCAGGCAGAATATGTTACTTGCAAAGGAAAAAGATTGCAGACTCTTTATCATCAATACCGGAAACTAGAAGGCAGTGGAATAACATCATAGATTACTGATAGGAAGGGACCTAGTCAAGATAACATTTATTGACAAGGGGAAGATATGGGAGCATGCAAGGATATCACATTTGAGAAAAATCTTCTAGAAGTGCTCTTAACCAAATAGCAAATCAGTCACAGTCAAGACTTTTCAAGATAGAGGGAAATGGAGAGGAGAGGAAGTAATGGCAAGCAAAAAGCCCTGTAATGCATATGGTTAAATGTAAATGAGATGTGATAGAATGACTAAGAATATGAAATATAAGGTATCAAATAAGAACCCTTGGTATAGAAGATGTGCATAAGAGAAGACTTTAAGATTATTCTCTAGGCAAAAGCACTAAACTCTCTTTCTAAAACTTAGCAGTTTGGAAAGGGTGAACTATGGAAGTAATTGAATTCTGAAGGGCTATGAGAAGATTGGGGAAGGAAAAGTATTCTAATAGTCTCATCTTGGGGCAGCCACAATACTAGATGGTATGTTTTTTAAAAATTATATTTTCTGTTTGGGGCTAGGATATCGAAATACTTTTAGATATTAAAGTTACAGACAACTACCTACCTTTTATTTTAATTAATTTTTTTTTAATTCCAGTACAGTTAACATAGTTATGTTAGTTTCAGGTGTATAATATAGTGATTCAACAATTCCATACATTACTCAGTGTTTATCACCATAAATGTACTCTTAATCCCCTTCACCTGTTTCACCTATTCCCCACCCACCCCAACAGTTCTCCATAGTTAAGAGTCTGTTTCTTGGTTTGTCTTTTTTTTTTTCTCCTTTGCTCATTTGTTTTTGTTTCTTAAATTCCACATATGAGTGAGATCCTATGGTATTTGTCTTTCTCTGATCTTATTTCACTTTAGCTTTATATTCTCCAGCTCTATCCATGTGTCTCAAATACTCTCTGCAGTTGGTTTATTCAGATCAGGATATAAACAAGTTTCACATAGGGGCGCCCAGGTGGCTCAGTCAGTTGAGTGTCCTACTTTTCTTTCTTTCTTTTTTAATATTCATTTATTTTTGAGAGAGAGAAAGAGACAGAGAGAGAGAGAGAGACAGAGCACGAGTTGGGGAGAGGCAGAGAGAGAGGGAGACACAGAATCCAAAGCAGGCTCCAGGCTGTCAGCACAGAGCCCGATGCAGGGCTCAAACTCACAGACCGCGAGACCGTGACCTGAACTGAAGTTGGATGCTTAACCCACTGAGCCACCCAGGTGCCCTGAGTGTCTGACTCTTAATGTCAGCTCAGATAATGATCCCAGGATTGTGGGATCAAGCCCTGTGTCAGGCTATGCACTGAGCATGGGGCCTGTTTAAAACTTTTTCTCTTTCCCTCTCTCCCTATTCCCCTCTCTCCCTCTCTCTCTCTCTCTTTTTGCCCCTCTTGCACTTTCTCTCTTAAAAAAAAAAAAAAAAGGCTTGACACATTACATTTGTGTGATGTTTTTCATTTATAGTAGTTACACTTAATTTTTTTTTCCTTGCCACTGATTTCTTGAAAAAAATAGGTCATTTATACAATTTACAAAATTCTGGATTTTCCTGATTCTTCCCATTGTGTTTTTAAAAATTGTTTTAATTTATTTTTGAGAGGTGCCTGAGTGGCTCGGTTAAGCATCCAACTTCGGCTCAAGTCATGATCTCATGGTTCGTGGGTTCAAGCCCGGCATCGGGCTCTGTGCTGACAGCTAGCTCAGAGCCTGGAGCCTGTCTTCGGATTCTGTGTCTCCCTCTCTCTCTGACCCTCCCCTGCTCATGCTGTCTCTCTCTCTCAAAAATAAATAATAAAAAAAATTAAAAAACATTAAAAAATTTATTTTTGAGAGCGAGAACACATGCGAGCCCATGAGCCAGGGAGGGGTAGATGGCGGTGGGGGGCGGACAGAGGATCCCAAGCAGACTTTGCGCTGACAGCACAGAGTCCAGTGCGGGGCCTAAACTCACACTATGAGATCATGACCTGAGATCGACATTCAGCAGACCGAGCCACCTAGGTCCCCTCCCATTGTGTCTTTTAACATGTTTCTTTATTCTCTAAGGACCTTTATATTGTTTATTCCTGTTCTTCTAAAATTATTTTGTGTATTCATTTATTGCTCAACAGATATCTGTTGAACAGTTAACAATGTGGCAGGCATTGTGCCAGGGTACTGTGGCTACTTCTTTGACCTTTGACCTAATAAATAGATGACTAGTTTGGTTAAGAGTTGCCCATAAAAATCACATTTAATCCAGCATTTTTGCAAAGTATTATAGCCCTAGCAGTACTTTTGAACTGAATTTCCACATGTAACCGTGTGAAACATACTCAGAGTTCTAGCTTAGGGACAATTAAAAGATTTCTTTTTATCTTTGTTCCCATCTGCCGAGTGAAGGGATTTCTTGAGCTCCAAGAAGTAGTGAAAGGGCCAATGGCCTGTGGTGTTGAAGCTTAGGAAATGGGGCTGTAGATGAGAATGTATAGAGTGTGAGGGAGTGTTGCTGATACAACTTTTAGGAAAATTTAGCTGTTGCAAGCACCTCTATAGTCACCGCCTGGCTTTTCTTCTGAGGGCTCCAAGAATCAGTTCTTAAAAATACCTTCTGCTGTTTGACCAAGATTCCTTTCTTCCCTGGCCTGCTGTGGGATTGGAACCGTGTTTCATTGCTTCTTAATTTCCCTGATGTTTCTGAAGCAGATACAGTTCTTTTAAGATTTTTCTGGAGAGCGATACTCTTTGCAGTGGGGTAAAAGGTGAGAGTGAAAGAGTGTTTCTATAGTATTTTTCAAACTGCGTGTCAGGACTCATTGGTGAATCATGAAATCAATTTCGTGGCTTATAAAATTGAGTTAGAAGATAGCAGCCAGAATTTTGTTGTTTTGTTTCTAATGGAATAAAATAGAAAATATTGCAGGTAGTCAGTACTATGTCATGTTTGAATGAATGTATATGTGTATTTGTGAGTGTGTGTGTATGTATGTATTATGTATTCTTAGTCATGTTGGTAAAAAGTGTTACTTATTGTGGATCACAGTCAAAAACTTTAAAAACTCACACTTTACGGTGCCTTTCTTTTTCACTTTCTTTTCCTTCTCTCATCCTTTCTCAGCCTCCCCCCACTTCAGTCATTGTTGTTATTGGTAGATAGTGAGGGTCAGGCAGTTAATTAGGAAGCGGTCTCTCTGATAACAAAGTCCTAACATAGTATTTTCCCTTTTTTTACCTCTATTATGTTACTTGTCTTTTTCTATTCATTCATCATTCAAGCATTTGTATGTACCAGGCTCAATTCTCTGCACTATTTATTCATTATGCATCCAAAGATGATTTAGTAAGTGTCCACCTGTGTATAAAGCATTAAGGGGAACTAGGATGCATGTGATGCAGGCCTTACTCTCGGAGTTTACCATTTAGGGTACCATCGTCTGCACTTTGTCCTTCCCTCCTTCCCTCCACTCCCCTCACCTTTAAGTCTTTGGGATCCTGGGGTAACAAAGTTAGAAAAAGCCTGGTCTGACTCGAAGAATTTTAGATTTTATTCATACAACAGATAATTATTGGACACCTGTTATGTGCCAAGCTCTGTCTGAGTTAAGATACATCAGAGAACAAAACAGACAAGGAGCTCTGTCCTTTTGGAACTTACAGTTTTAATTGGGAGAGATACACTAGACAATTAACATAAAGAATAGTCAAGGATGTAGCATGCTAGAAGGTGAGAATGCTATGGAAAAAAATAGAACAAAGTAAGGGGGATTGGGAGTCTCAGATGTTGGGAGGGCAGATTACAATTTTAAATAGAGTAAAAGGGTTTGTCCTTTTTGAGAAGGTGACGTTTGGGCATAGACTTGAGGAGGGTGTTGGAGTTAGCCTCAGGAACGTGTTAGCTATGGGGTATCTGAGAGAAACATTGAAGGCAGAGGAAATAGCCAGGGGAAAGGTCCTAAGAGGTGAGCATGCTTGGCGTGGTGAAAAAGCAGGGAGAAGGCCAGTGTGGCTGGAGTGAGGGGAGAGCAGTAGAAAATGAGATGATGCCCATAAGGAAATGGGGATCAGATGCTTAGGTCCTTGCCAAGACTTGGCTTTTTCTCTGAGTTTGAAATGGGCAGCTTTTTCAGGGCTTTGAGCAGAGGAGGGACCTGATCAGACCTGAATTTTTTAAAGGATGTAAAGATAGATTCTTGGGTAAAGGGAGAGACAGGGAGACCAGTTCAGAGACTGCTGCAGTTACCAAGGTATACATGTTGGTAGCTGTGACCGGGGTGATAGCAGTAAAGGTGGTGGAGAGTGGTCACATCCTGCTGTATTTTGAAGGTGGAACCAACAGACAGGGAAAGCTGCAGACGGAGCAGATTAGGGAGCGAGGTTAGGAATTCATCTGGGGGCATTGTGCTCGTGCATCCACGCAGAGACGGTCGGTAGATGGTCGGATTTGTAAGTGTGGGTGTCAGGAGAGAGGTCCAGGTTGGAGACAGTAATTTGTAGGTTATCAAATGTAGCTGCTACATAAGAAGAGAAAGGACCATTGGCCATTGCAGCATTCAGAGCTTGGGAAGGAGAAGAACCATATAGGAGAGTAAGATAGGAAGAAAATAAAGAGTGTGATACCCTGAAAGCCAGTTGAAGAAAGTGTTTCAAGGAAGAAGGGAAAGATTCATTATGTCAGATGCTGCTGGTAGTTGTTATAAGATGGGGACCGACTGCTGGATTTCGTAGTCCGTACGTCTCCTTCATATCACTTACAGCGTTTGTAATTAAACTTTTAATTTTATTTTAAAAATAATTTTTAATGTTTTATTTATTTATTTTTGAGAGAGAGGGAGAGCACAAGCAGGGGAGGGGCAGAGACAGAAAGAGGGAAACACAGAATCCAAAGCAGGCTCCAGACTCTGAGCTGTCAGCACAGAGCCCGACATGGGGTTTGAACTCACAAACTGCAAGATCCTGACCTGAGCCGAAGTCTGACAGTTAATCAACTGAGCCACCCAGGCGCCCCTAAACTCTTGATTTTATGACTTAGTTGTTTAATGTCTTTCTTGCTAGAATGAAAGTTTCTAGAAAGTAGAGACAGTATCTGCTTTGTTCATTTTATTGAACAAAGTTAATGTTTGTTATGTTAGGGGCGCCTGGGTGTCTGACTGCGGCTCAGGTCATGATCTCGTGGTTCGTGGGTTTGAGCCCCGTGTCAGGCTCTGTGCTGACAGCTCAGAGCCTGGATCCTGCTTTGGATTCTGTGTCTCCCTCTCTCTCTGCCCCTCCTCCTCTCACGCTCTGTCTCTGTCTCTCAAAAAAATAAACATTAAAAGAAAATTTATTGTAGCTATGGTAGACATTCAGGAAATATTTGATGAATTAGTGAATGTACAGTATGGTTACCTTCTGCTGAGCTCCAAAATAGATGTTCTGAACAGAATACTACATCACAGAGAATGTGGAAGACACCACCAGGACTGGCAGGAGAAATCAGCTCACTGCCAACATCTTTGCTTTAGTCTGAGATGTTCATTTTAGAAGTTTTACTAGACAACTTGGAACCATTGGTATTATTTTTTGGCCTAGACTTGATGGCATAGTATATTGAATTTACAGTCATGTTCCTTGTGATGCCTGGCATGATGGAATTATGTACAGGATACTTTTGAAAGAGAGCAGGAGGGCCATGTAGCTCATGTTTAAAGGTCAGGAAAAGAGCTTTTCTAATAGAGGTAAACAAAATAGGACCTCAAGGCGATATGGGAATTAGCAAGAAGGAAAACTGGGCAAGGCATTCCTAGCAGAGGGAACAACAGAGGCCACGGTATGGGAAAATACTACATGTTTGGTGGAACTTTAAAGGAATTTGATAATGGTGTATGTATGATACTCTATGAGC
The DNA here is from genome assembly GCA_028646485.1 of Cryptoprocta ferox. Classification (NCBI taxonomy): domain Eukaryota; kingdom Metazoa; phylum Chordata; class Mammalia; order Carnivora; family Eupleridae; genus Cryptoprocta; species Cryptoprocta ferox. The sequence continues at coordinate 20,563,457 of CM053568.1, read as the reverse complement.
TTTTTATTTCCCACTGGACTTGGGAAATTGTCTTGATTGTTGGGTAGGTGTGAGGTTGTGGGGGGAGGGGGGTTGAGCTAAGCCCCGGGTCTTGATTGCCAAGTTTAGGGGCTTGAATTCTAACTTGATATTCAGTAGAGAGTCACTTTAGAATTTGAGAAGCAGGAGAGCAGAGGAAAAGTAGGAGCAGTGGAGTGATGTGGTTGCTGATGAGGTTTAAGAAGTTTAATTTGGCATCTGAATGTAGGATGGCTTGTGAGATTATGGAGAGAGGAGGCTGGAAAGCTAGCTGGGATGTTGCATTATTCATAACTGAGGCAAGGAAAATGGATTCGAGAGGGTGTCCAGGCTCCTGGCTGTTTGTGAGGCCTCTATTTCAAAAACATGTTTTCTCTTCCTAGACTGTGTAGAGTGGCTCTCTATGCTTGCTGGAACTAGAAGTAATCTCCCAACGTTACTCCCTAGAAGGAAAAGGAGATTTATGGGACTTAATGGAATGGATACGGTGTAACATATATTGTCTACAATCCAAACAGTGACCAGGCCCGCTCTTTGTCCTCTCTGGCTCAGTGTTCTTTCTCTACACCGGTTACCATCCCCCTTCTGGGTTTAGAACTTTTCACTCCACTGAATTCAGCACATCCAGACAAGGAAGGGATCCGAGAACAGGCCTGAGTAGTTGAACAACATGAGGATCTCAAGCCCCAACTAGGTCACCTTCAGAAATATGTTTGTCTTTTTACAAGACTTAGTTTCTGTTGAAATGGAGGGTGGGAAAGGCAGGAGGGAAAAGGGCAGCTGTTCAAAATGCCTGCTCCCTCTGGCTGGTCAGAACGAGTGTGGTGGAAGAGGGAGGTCCACTTTGGGATTGATTTTATGTGGGCGGGGTGAGGAGTGTGGGCATCCAGCCACTGATCTTGGTACCGGCAGCCGAGTGGAAGGTAACAGATGTATCACAGAACAGCTGCAGTCCTCTGTCACCTGGGCCACGCTACATACAGGCGTGGGAACTCCGCTAACCATGGAGGTCAGGGTCATAAAGTGGCAGCTGTCCTCTCTGGTGCTAGAAACCAAAACTAGTTTCCCTGTTTTTTAAGGGGCTTGCTTACCAACTTGTTTAAATAGCAGTTTATATATATTTCATTGATTCTGAGATACCCATGTTTTCACATTTTTACATCTATGATATCAGGCTGCTCTTACTATTAATGATGTATCATAGTTTATTGGCAGGTGGTTTTTTTTTCTTCATGGTACACTTTATAATCAGTGAGTACACAAAGAATATTTGTGTGTGTGTTTGGGGCCTGACATGTGTTACAGAGGTGAGACAAGCTTTCTTTCCAGAGAAGGAGTCAAAGACAATGCTGATATTTTAAGTCTGATATGTACTCTGTATATTTATGTGAAAGGAAATCTTTGATTGATATGAAGACTCTTGTTACTGTGTGTTTTGAGTGGAGCATCAATTGGAAGCTATTAGACATTTTTTAAATTATTCCTTAATAATAAGTTTTAGGCTCGCCTTTAGGATTCTTGTAATCCAAGGCATATAAGCTTTCATCCTTTTTTTCTTTCCTAGGAATCATCAGTGAATTTCATTTGTTGTATCCTATTGTTAACCTGTTTCTGTGGTCAGTTTTATGACCTATTAGGTTAGCCTATGAGATTGCAAAACCTTTGTTGAGAATAACGCTGGCGGGGCGCCCGGGTGGCTCAGTCGGTTAAGCATCCGACTTCGACTCAGGTCATGATCTCACGGTTTGTGGGTTCAAGCCCTGCGTCGGGCTCAGAGCCTGGAGCCTGGTTCAGATTCTGTGTCTCCCTCTCTCTCTGCCCTTCCCCACTCGTGCTCTGTCTCTGTCTCAAAAAATAAATAAACTGTTAAAAAATTTTTAAAAAAGAATAACGCTGGCTTAATTCCTGATTGTGAGCATCTGTGCCTTTCTATCTTCCTTAGAAAGATTATTGGAGTAAAGAAAGTTTCTTGGGGAAATCATTCATTGTCCTTATGTCGTGTGTGTGAGTCTATATATATGAACACATATAACACATGTGTATATCCATGACATACTCTTAATTTAAGGTTTTTAAGAATTCTTATACCATTCATATAGTCTACATTGAGACTAGAGTGTATATATATACATATAGTCTTAAGGTGCATTGTATTGAAAAACTATTGTTTATTTTTACATTATCTCTGCACCCAAAATAAGGCTCGAACTCATGACCTAGAGATCAAAAGTTGTGTGGTCTCTCAGTAGAGCCTGCCAGGCAACCCTATGTTAAAATATTTTTAAAAAATTCTGTAGTTTGGGGCATTTGGGTGGCTCAGTCGGTTGAGCATCTGACTCTTGATTTCAGCTCAGGTCATGATCCCAGGGTCGTGGGATTGAGCCTCGCATCAGGCTCTGCACTGAGCATGGAGCATGGTTGGGATTCTCTCTCTCTCTCTCTCTCTCTCTCTCTCTCTCTGTCACTCTTTCACTCTCTCACTCTCTCAGAAGCAGGGGTGTATTCTGGAACATATGTGCTGTCCTAGAAGCAGGGGTGTATGCTGGAACGTATGTGCTGTCCTAGAAGCAGGGGTGTATGCTAGAATGTAATCACCATGAAGGTAGGAACTTTTGTCTATTTTATCAATGCATTTGTCCCCAGTCCCTATAATAATGCCTGACTTATTGCTCAATAACTATATGTTGAATGAATGTAAAGGGGTCAGTGGCTATAAAAAGCTACAAACTTTTTATCTTGTGGACTGAGTTATATAAGCTATTCCAGTATGTAATGACTTAAAATGATGGTTTAGCAATGGTATGGAGAGAATTTACTAGAAACCCTGAAACCTAAAGTACATTTAAACAAATTGACTTTCATTGCTTTAAATATACGCTAAAATAATGTAAGTAAATTGAGATGAGTTACTGTTCACAATTTTGACAATGTATAATTAATAGTGTACTATTAATGGTAGAGTTTGAAGTTACTTCATAAAAAACATAGAATTTAAAAATTATATACAGCTACAATAGTAAAAATTATATGCAAATATTTAGTTTTTTAATGTTTGTTTATTTTTGAGAGAGGGAGAGAGAGCACAAGTAGGGGAGGTACAGAGAGAGAGAAGGAGACACAGAAACTGAAGCAGGCTCCAGGCCCTGAACTGTCAGTACAGTTCGGGGCTTGAACCCACAAACCATGAGATCGCGACCTGAGCCAAAGTCTGACACTCAACCTCCTGAGCCACCGAGGCGCCCCTGTATGCAAATATTAATAGTAATTATTTCTGGGTAGGGGAATTATAGATAATTTTTAAAGTCTTCCTTTTGCTTCTCTTTATTTTCTAGTACTTCCTATGGAAGTATCTAAACTTAAAAGGGACCACCAAGCATCCAACTAGTATTTATTGAGTGCTTATGATGCGTTTGTCATTGTTTTAGCCACGAGGAATACCTTGATGAATGACCGAAACAAAATCTCTGTATTTTAATAGGTGGGTGAGATAATAAATTTAGGAAAGGAGCTTCGTATTATAGAGACAGGAAACTGAGGCCCAGAGATCTTACAGTGACTTGCCAAAAATCATGACACAGTTGGCATAAAAATCCCACTCACCTAACTTACTGCTCAGTGCTTTTTCTGTTATACCTTCCTTGCTTTCTCAGCTTTCAAGAATCCTATGCATACTCTTGAGCATTCTAAATCAGAAGTCCAATTGAATTTTGCTGAGTCTCAGGGACTCATTTTATTGTATGAGGCAGCGTTGTGAAGAGTAAGGAACTTGTGTTTTCTACCCAGTTATGTCAGTAGAACATTTGGCAAATCCCATAAGCTCTCTGGACCTTATTTTCATCACCTGAGAAGCAAAGTGATCAGCTATCTTGTTTGTTACTTCCACAGCCCCATTATTTGATTTGGAGTTCTCTGTGTATCTCTCTCTCCGCAGCCATCCACACCGCTGCTATGGACATGCTGGGAGGATCCGGTATTGAAAGGCAGTGTAGGAAAGTTGATATCATTGCAGATGCTGCCTATTCCATTTTTAAAAAGCCAAAAAGTTTTACGGGAAACTTTATTATTGATGAAAACATCTTAAGAGAAGAAGGAATAAAAAATTTTGACGTCTATGCAATTAAACCAGGTAATGCTTACAGTTTTTAAAAATAGTGATGCATTTTTCTACATTTCGTGCGAGGAACACACCTCTGTTTTGTGTGCATGTTTGTGTTACTACAAAATTAATAGGTTCTTTTAAAAGCCGTCCTTTTGATGAAGGGGAAGACCATACCAACACAACTTAAAAAAGAGAGAAAGGAAAAATAGAAGTGAGTTGAGGGCTTTTTAAGTGAGGTACAGATATGGAAGGCATAGCAGCTATTAGCCATTTCCCAATCTTGAAAGAAACCAAAAATGAAAATTGGTTTTTAAAGTTGGTCTTAAAATCACAGAGTAAAGACTTTATTCACAGATGTGGAAACAGATGATGCAGGAGTGAGTTTTTTACAAAACCTTTTTAAGAATATGGACTCTTGGGGCACCTTGGGTGGCTCAGTCGGTTAAGTGTCGGACTTGATTTTGGCTGAGGTCATGATCTCACAGTTAGTGGGATTGAGCCCCATGTCAGGCTCTGTGCTGAAAACATGGAACCTGCTTGGGATTCTCTCTCTCTCCCTCTCTCTACCCTTCCCCTGTTCTCTCTCTCAAATACTTAAAAAAAAAGTATGGACTCTTTCCAAATGTTTGTCTCTCTCTCTCTCTCTCTCCCGTTTTTAATTTAGAGAGAGAGGAAGAGAGAATCCCAAGCAGGCTTTGCACTGCCAGCACGGACAAGGGGCTCAAACCCATAAACCGTGAGATCATGACCTGAGCAAGTCAGCTGCTTAATCAGCTGAGCTCCTAGACGCCCCCAAATGTTTGTCTCAGTTTAGTGCAGTTTCGAGTAACTTACTGATGGATGGTAAAGATGAGTGAGCACAATCTGTCTTCGTACAAGGGTATGATCTGAGAAGTTCTCAAGGCCTCCTTGTTCAAAGATCATTCTTCGGAAATTGTAGATGCTGGTGGTGATAATGCATTCTTACTTTATGTATAAAATATTATATATATATGTTTTTTAATGTTTTATTTACCTTTAAGAGTGAGATTGTAAGTTCTCAGAGAGAACTGAGGGACAGAGAGAGGGGAACAAAAGATCTGAAGTGGGCTGTGCACTAAGAGCTGCAAGCCCTTTGTGGGGCTTGAACTCACAAATTCTGAGATCATGACCTGAGCTGATGTTGAATGTTCAACCAACTGAGCCACCCAGGTGCCCCTAAAACATAATATATATTAAATAATAGACAATATAGGGGCACCTGGGTGGCTCAGTCGGTTAAGCAGCTGACTTCGGCTCAGGCCATGATCTTGCGGTTTGTGAGTTTGAGCCCCATGTCGGGCTTCGTGTTCACAGCTCAGAGCCTGGAGCCTGCTTCAGATTCTGTGTCTCCCTCTCTCTGCCCTTCCTCCGTGTGTGCTCTGTCTCTCAAAATTGAATAAACGTTAAAAAAAATTTAAATAATAGACAATATAGCTGTGAGAGTTATATTTACTTGTACTAAAGTGTATTTTAAATATTATTCATTAGGTTGAACTTCCATGTCATCTCTGTCTCTTCAGTTTGAACTGAATTAAATAACTTTACGGTTTAACAAAGCTGTTTTTTTAAGTTTATTTTTAATTTTTAAAAACAATTTTTTTAATGTTTGTTTGTTTTTGAGAGAGACAGAGAACACAAGCGTGGGAGAGGCATGGAGGGGCGGGGGACAGAGAATCCCAAGTGGGCTCTGCACTGGCAGCAGAGAGCCCAATGTGGGGCTCAGACTCACGATCCGCAAGATCATGACCTGAACCGAGGTCTGACACTTAACCAACTAAGCCACCCAGGGGTCCCTATTTATTTATTTTGCGAGAGTACACGTGAGCAGCAGAGGGGCAGAGAGGGAAAGACTCCCGAGCAGACCCCACGCTGTCAGTACAAAGCCCAAGGTGGGGCTCAATCTCATGAGATCATGACCTGGGCCAAAATCAAGAGTTGATCACTTAACTGACTAAGCCACCCAGGTGCCCCTAGAAGGCAGTTTTATATACATGATCTATTTAACCTTCACAGCAATCCTGTGAGGGAAGCAGTCTTGTTTAGGGAATAAAAGCATGGTTGGAGAAGACAACCCAAGTTCAGATTCCAGTTCAGCTGCTCACTAGCTGTGTGACTTTAGGCATATCACCCACTTTCTCTGAGCTTCACTTATTTTACCTTATTGGTAAAATTAGAGGAATAATAGCTTCCATATAGGATTTTTGTAAGAACGAAATGCAATAAATTGTATACTGTGCGTGGCACAGTGCCTGACATATGATACAGTTGCAGTATTTAGTAGTTAATATTTACACTAGAAAAACAGGCTTAAAGAGCTTAGTCTTTGCCTAAGAGCAGTTAGCTAATAAGTGGCAGAACCTGAACCAGAGCCAGGTCTCCTGGGTCCTGGTACAATGTAATTAACACTTTAGGTTTTAAAGGCACAGTGTCCTTGTGCTCAAAAAAATTTTCTTTTCTTTTAAAAAAAAATGTTTTTTTTTTGGTTTATTTATTTTTGAGACAGCGAGAGACAGAGCATGAGTGGGGAAGGGGCAGAGAGAGAGGGAGACACAGAATCTGAAACAGGCTCCAGGCTTTGAGCAGCCAGCACAGAACCCGATGCGGGGCTCGAACCCATGAACCGGGAGATCATGACCTGAGCCAAAGTCGGAGACTTAACCAACTGAGCCACCCAGGTGCTCCCCCCAAAATTTTTTTAATGTACTCTTTTTTTTAATGTTTATTTATTTTTGAGAGAGAGAGACTGTGAGCAGGGGAAGGGGCAGAGAGAGGAAGACACAATCTGACGCAGGCTCTAGGCTCTGAGCAGTCAGCACAAAGTGGGGCTCGAACCCATGAACCAGGAGATCATGACCTGAGCCGAAGTCGGATGCTTAACCAACTGAGCCACCCAGGTGCTCCGATTGTGCACAAAATTTTAAATTTGATTTAAGATTAAAAATTCTATCAAGTGGGGCACCTGGGTAGCTCAGTCGGTTAAGCATCTGACTTCAGCTCAGGTCATGATCTCATGATTTGTGAGTTCAAGCCCCACATTGGGCTCTTTGCTGTCAGCACAAAGCCCACTTTGGATTCTCTGTCCCCCTCTCTCTCTGTCCCTACCCAGCTCACACTCTCTCTCTCAAAAATAAAAAGCATTTAAAAAAATCCTATCGAGTGTTGAGAACTTAAGATGACTACGTACTATGATAAGTGTTAGGATATAATAAAGACCCGTGCATTCTTGACCTCCAGTTTTCTTAATCTTCTGAGGGGGAGAGACAGACAGAGACAGAGATGGGAAACAAGTTCTTCTTAATGAGGAACCCCCTTTTCTCAGGGGGCCAGGTAAGAAACGAGTCCTGAGTACTTTGGAGGGATATAGGAAAGCAGGGTTGCGTGGATAGATGAGAGGGTGCAGAGCCTCCTGACAGGGCAGCTGGGAGCTTAACAGGTGACTCTTTGGTTGGATCTTAGAGAAGAAATTTGCCATTGGGAAGGAGGACCACTGGGTTACGGGAAAAGTATTTTAGCTTCATCAAGGTCAAGTAGTTTGACAGTTCTCATGGAAGTCTTCCATTGCACGAGAATGATTATTACAATAAAAACAGATATAATGTTCATTGAACAGGTGTTAAAAGTCTTAATATATTTAAGTTGTTTTAGTAACCCGATTATTTTTGGGGTCATTTTTCAGGCCATCCTTTGTTACCAGATTTCTTCTTAGATGAACACCCAGATACAATTGTCAAGAAAGTGGAATCACGTGGTAAGATGTAGACCATATTTTATGTAGGAAAATAAAGGCACTAACTTACATATTTCTTTCAGAATATAAAATTGGACATTGCTGCCTTCTGCTTTTGATACGTTTTGTAATTTAAACTAGACAAGTAATATGTGATCTTAGTAATTCAAGCAAAGAAGGTTGTCTTTTCCTTCCACCAGTAAGAAGTTCTTAATATATGCTTTTCATTTGACTTAAAAAAAAAAGTCTAAAAAGAAAACAAACTCTTTTTTAAGGTTATTTCTTTTCCTTGGCACTGTGTTTAGGTATTTCATGTTGATGTGTTATTTTATTTTGAGGAAAAATGTGTCACATCAAAGTATACCTAACAGCATTCTCAGAGTTTGTGCTGTGTGACTGCTTTATTGGAGACATTCACTTCAAAGGAGGTTTTGGTTTTACTTTATTTTGTTTTTACAATTCAGAAACAATAGCCCCCTTTAATTGGTCCAGAGTTTACATTTTAGTTTTTGTGTTCTGGCATTGTGCCACTAGCTTACTGAAAGATTTCAGAAGAAACACTGTTTAACAAATACCCATGAGAAGAATTTGTCTCATGGTTTATTAACAAGAATGGCTGTGCTTCTCTTGGACCCTTACCTTATTTTATTTCACAGACCATGTGGATCTCCTAAGTGATCACAGATTCTTTAGATGGCTGCTAGCAAATTTAAGAACAAATTTCCTCTATACGTTTATAGCAAATTTATAGAACCTTATACCGCAGTGCATTCTAGTGCCACCTTTTTTCTGGCTCAATCTTTTTTATCTTTATCTTTTCTTTGTCTAAATTTTTGGAGATAATTTTAAAAATTACTTAAGTAATAAAAATGGCAACTTCCATTTGTACCATAGAAAACTTGAAAAATAGAGCTTATCAAAGTCTAAAAGAGTGTAGGCTTAAGGTCAGGCAAGACCAAAATCCTGATTTTTGTGCAGCACCCTGACATTGGATCTGAGCTCATTTAAATTCCAAATTTAAATACTAAGAACCACTTATCGATCATGTATATTCATTTTGTTTTTCAGCACATATTTATCGGGCACCACTGTGTATCAAACACTATGCCAACTACTTTGCATGCATTGTCACAGTTAACACGAGGCTGCAAGACAAGCATTATTATCTTCATTTTACATCTGAGATCATGCAGGTGGCAGAGCCAGGATTTAAATTTAAATTTGTATTTCTCTCAATTCCACGCCCAGAACTTTAACCAGTAAATTTAAATTGCCTTTCTAATTCCTGAATAGTTAGTCCTTTAAATTAGCATATTTCACCCCCAGTAATCCAGTTTATTAATTTATAATGAGGAGTTGCCATCTCATGGACTAAGCATATAGTTGCTATGATCAGCCGATTCTCTCCCTTGGGTCCTAATTACATAGGGAGCAGAATCATGTTGAGAAGGTGTTTCATGACCATGGAGTCAGAACAGGAGAGGTTAGATAAGTAAAATGTAAAATTAATGTTTATTGGCATCAGATTTCGATAGGAGTGATTTTGCCTACGGGATCAGAATGTGTCACGTGCTTTGACTATAATCCATATATCCATCTCCACATGAGAGATGCCCTTAGCCTTGAGGTCACAATACTCAAATTCCTTTGGCTAAAGCTTTTCTTCCCCATATGCTGCTGGAGAGAGGGTTTGCTTCTGTAGCTCTTCCCCCCCCGCTTCTTCCTTGTTCAGTCTACTGCAGTTGTACTCGACATTTTCTGTAGGCACCTTAATATATTCATACAGTCCAGTATATCTGGTCTAGGATCTAACATCTGTCTCAGGTGACTGGTTAGTCCATATCCACATCCCCTGTATAGTTTCTCTCTCAGAGGTCGGTGTGTATCCCTCATTTCCCAAGAGGGAGTGACTTACCTTTCTATTAACATTTGATTGTACCTTTTCTGGTTATTTGTGCTATATATATTATTTGTTTTATATAATGTATTTGTAATTATGAAGTATGTTGTAGATTATGTACATAATTTTAAGTTAGTGTTTTTTCTCATATTAAAAACAGTACTGTCGTTTCATTGATCTCCCTTCTCCCATTGCAACACAGGGAGCCCACAGTCTTTATTGTTTGTTTTGTTCAGTTTAATTTTGTTGGTTTTTTTTTTCTTTAGTTACAGTTTTTATTGCTTCTGTTCCAGTTGCTCTGGATTCTCTTCAGAAACACTTGTTCTTAGCCTGGCTGTCCTTTTGCTTTCCCCTGTAGTTATCACCATCTTTTATTATTTCTATCTTACTGTTCTTTCCTTCTGCATTCTGGGAGACCTGTTCAAGTTTGTAGTGTAAGTTAGTCATTAGACTTTTGATGGGGCACCTGGTTGGCTTAGTTGGTAGAGCGTGTGACTCTTGATCTTGGGGTTGGAGTTCAAGTACCACATTGGGCATGGAGCCTACCTAAAAAGAAAAAGACTTTTGGGGCACTTGGGTAGCTTAGTCCATTAAGCGTCCAACTCGATATCAGCTTAGGTGATGATCTCACAGTTGTGAGATGGAGCCCTGCACTGGGCTCTGGGCTGACAGCGAGGAGCTCGCTTGGGACTCTGTCTGCCTCTCTTTCTTGCATGCACGCTTTCTTGCATGCACGCTCGCTTGCTCTCAAAATAAACAAACAAACATTAAAAAAAAAAAGTCTTTTGACATGTTCATCTCTGTTTCCTATGGCCTATAATGTTTAATTTTGTTATTGTTTGTTTTGTTTCTCTTGTTATTCCATTGTCTTTTCATCCCAGCCAATTGTATATGACTTTGTGCCCCTGTTTCATATAGTTTTCATGTGGAGGAATTCTTGTGGGTTTCATAGTAAATTATTTTTAGAGGTAGATTTTTTTCTCTTCAGAATAATTTTCCATTACCCTCGTGGTACCTTGTTTTTCATAGGCATCAGGTTATTTTCCCCCCTATTAATTTATCTTCATAATAGGCGATATCTTTAGACCTAGTGGAATTAAATGACAGGGATGTGTAGATTTCTTTTGGCTTCATTCCCTGTCCATCGGGAATTCCTTTCTCAGAGCTATAGTTTCTGTTGTGGTACTTGTTAGGCACATAGCTAGTGCCTGTGTGCAAGGCTGACGTGGGAACTTCTTTTACCTCCTACTGTCCCCTGCATTCCCTGCTCCCAAGGTTCTTCCCCATTTTTATCAGTATTGCTTTGGGACACGTACTTCCCAGGATGCCCCACTACCAGGGCTCCCCCTACTGTCTACTCCTCTGATATTTGGGAGCTACGAGCTTTGAAATTGGATTTGAAACATGGAAGCATTCTTAAAAGGCAGCATTGTAGAACAGAGGGACGGATCCTACTCTTCCAGTTGAAACAAGCCCAGAGTCTGATTCGGTGGTTTAAAAATGTGAAAAACCTGTCTTCTCTGTTTATGTTAGCAGAGCTGTTCTTTCTATGAGATCTTTCATGAGACAAAGCACCAGTAGTCGTGTGTTTCTTAGGCTGACTCCATCTACCTTAGAGTTACTGAACGTTTCTTCCTAGATTCTGACAGTTGATTGTGAGTCTAGATGATGTTTAGTATTTTTTTACACGTTTATATTTATGTAAGTGTGATGTTAGGAGAGCGTATGATGGGGGCTGCTAGTCATTATCTTTTTTTTTTTAAAGATTTTATTTTTAAAGTAATCCCCACACCCAGCATGGGGTTGAATTCACAACCCTGAGACCAAGAGTTAGTTGCCTGCCCCACCAACTGAGCCAGCCAGACACCTCTCTTTTTTTTTTTAAGTTACCAAAACGTTCTTTCTCATGAAAGCTTACATAGTTAGAGTCCACTGAGTGTACCTTTCAAATATATTGCTGCTGATTTATTTTTTGTCTCCTGAAGTTTTATTCTCTTGTGCAACGTCAACGTGCCATGTCTAAATATTCCAGGTGATAAATTATTCAGTTTACCACTTGGCAGATGTCTTTTGGGGCTACACCAAAGGTTTTGCCGCCATCTCCTTGGCACCACAGGTTTCTGGGGGACTTGTTATATCTTCTTTCTTGACCTAGGTGATGATGACACAGTATAGCCACTTACTGATAACTTTTAAAAAATTGTTGAAGTATAGTTGACACAGAATATTACATTTGTTTCGTAGTGATTCCACAGCTCTGTACTTACGCTGTGCTCACAAGTGTAGCTACCATCTGTCACCACACAACGTTACTACAATACCACTGACTGTATTCCCTATGCCGTACCTTTTATCCCCACGACTTTTTATTCCATAACTGAAAGCATATACCTCTTACTCCCCTTTGCTCCTTTTTACCCATCCCCCCAACCCCTCTGATAACTTTTTGAGCTGTATACTTATGGTCATCGTTCATGCATGTTATCGATGAATAAAAAGCAAGGGCACGGCAGTCGGAGGTGTTTGCTGTGGGCGTAGGCAATAAAGAGGTGCATTATCTGTAATGCATTTAAAAATAATAAGAAACTAAAAGTATTTTTTAAAAGTGTGTATCTTCTTTGCTCCATTGGATCCTGAGGATTTTGTCTTTAATATCTGTTTGGATTTTAACTTGTAAAGAAGAAAAGGATTTTCTTGTTTGTTTGGGTGTTTTGGTGTCTGGAATCATTATAGTGGAAGGTAATTTATATCCAGCAAATTTGGGATACTTTTACATTGCTTCTGTTGTACCATGGAGTTATCTTTGTGCTGTCGATTAGATTTCATTTAATAACCTTCAGTGAGTTACATGGCTAGGTATAATTTGAGTCAGGGAGTAAATGGAGAGTTAATTTTTAGCCTAGAGCACAGATTGGCCTTGGAGTTAATTTAATTAGTGATTTGTTCTCACCTGTTTCTGGGGGCAACTGCTAAACTGCCCACAAGTGATTCCAGGAGGAAAAATAAAGGAATAGAGGTTGGTATTGGGGGACAGCTTTACGCTATGGCAATTGAACAGTCCTATGGACTGCACATCTCCTGGCCGTTATATGCTGAATGGTTATGGCCAATGGGTTACATGGGTACAAGTTTAAAAACACTGTGACCGGGGCGCCTGGGTGGCTCAGTCGGTTAAGCATCCGGCTTTGGCTCAGATCATGATCTCACAGTTTGCGGGTTTGAGCCCCGTGTCGGGCTCTGTGCTGACAGCTAGCTCAGAGCCTGGAGCCTGCTTCAGATTCTGTATCTCCCTCTCTCTCTCTTACCCTCCCCTGCTCATGCTGTCTCCCTCTTTCAAAAATAAATTAAAAAAAAAACAAAAAAAATTTTTAAATAAATAAAATAAAATAAAATAAAATGAAAACACTGTGACCTCCATTCCCCTGGCCTTATGTTTCTAGCCAGGGGGGGCTTTCATGAGGCTTACAGTCTGACCTCCATTTTCATCCAGTGCGAAGGACCAGTCTGATGAAATTGAAAGAGGAACTAACTTTGTGTGGTTTAGATCCTTGTGAGGCTTATTTCTTTCTGAGCAGGTTGTCCCTGGTTTTCACATGATCTATACTTTGAGAGCCATATCTAAGCCCTGATGGGAGGAGGCAGGTTCAATCCAGGGATGAAGGAACTAAGTTAAATTTAGAGGCAAAGTTATTAGGAAGTTCACTTGGCTGTTGATTCAAGCTACTATCTCCAATTCAGCTCTGCTGTTTACACGGTTGATGTTCTCATCTCCGTGGTTCTGATTCTAGTGTCTTCTTTTCTCATTTGGTTTTAGAACCCTGAGAGGATGATAAAGGAGTGATTATTATTCCTAAAACTCCCAAAAGTTTGTTCAGGTCCCTTAAAAAAAAAAAAAAAAAAGAGCCACTATAGTTTAGTAGTGGTTTTTTTTTTTTAACCTAATCTGAGAGTCAGCCTTTAAGTTGGAGAGTATAAACCACTTACATTTATAATCATAACTGATATGTTTGGATAGTATTCCATCAGGTTGACTTACGCTTCTTTGTCACCAGATATATTTAAGGTCATCTTGGTCAAACAGGTCTAATTGGTGGCAAGTCTGTTCTGCTAATTAATTAATTCTTTGTGGGGACTTACACTGCCTAGGCTCTAAAGCCATTTGTATCAATAATGTTTTACAGGTGCTGTTCCGGAACTGAAAGAAGAGAAGCCACAGCCACCACCAAAACCACGTTCTGGAGCTGTGGAAGAAACATTTAGAATTGTTAAGGACTCTCTCACTGATGACGTTGTTAAAGCCACTCAAGCAATCTATCAGTTTGAACTCTCGGGTAAAAATTATATCTAGTAATTTGGTGCTTTGGTGAAACAAAGTAGGATAGTTTCCTTGGAAGAAGAAAATCAGCCTCCAGTAGTAATCACCTTGATAGTTGGCTGTATCCAGAACCCTTAACCCTAGAATGTAGACAGTCAAGAATAGCGGGGCTCCTGGGTGGCTCAGTTGGTTAAGCGTCTGACTTCAGCAAATTGTGAGTTCGAGCCCTGCATCAGGCTCTGTGCTGACAGCTCCGAGCCTGGAGCCTCCTTCAGATTCTGTGTCTCCCTCTCTCTCTGCCCCTCCCCAATTGCACTCTGTCTCTCTCTCTCTCAAAAATAAATAAACATAAAAAAAAAAAGGAATGGCAAATAACTACTGATTTGTATTTTTAAGTTGAGATCAGGGCATATGGATACATGTAAAACAAAATCTCATTACATATACTTTCAGTGTTTTTTTTTTAATTAAAAAAATTTTTTTTAATGTTTTTATTTATTTTTGAGAGAGAGAGAGACGGCGTGAGCAGGGGAGGGTCAGAGAGGGAGGGAGACACAGAATCCGAAGACAGGCTCCAGGCTTTGAGCTAGCTGTCAGCACAGAGCCCGATGCAGGGCTCAAACCCACGAACCGTGAGATCATGACCTGAACCGAAGCCAGACGCTCAATCGACTGAGTCACCCAGGCACCCCTACTTTCAGTGTTAAATACATTTTTGACTTATGTAATTGAGAGAAAATCTTGTTTAGGAGGGCATGTGGGTTATGACAGGCAGTGTAATACAATAATTTATCATTAGCCATGGTACCTTACCATTTTTATCTTTGAAACTATTCGGGTCAGTCTGCATGTAGTCAGCTTTTTCAAACCTCTCAGTATTTTTCTTCTCAACATAGTATTAACACATATTTATGATAGTTTTGAGAACTAGCTACTTCAGTCCCATTGAATGCAGACTTTGACATTATCAGTTCTTTTATCCTTTACCTCCCCTGTTTTATCTCTTCTTTCTTTTTACTCCTCAGAACCCAGGGCCCATTGATTCAGTCACTCTCTTGGATGTATCCTAAGTTTCCTGAACTTCTTATGCTTATGTCACAATCTGTCAAAAGCCTAATTCTGGGTGAATCACGCCATGCAGGTGCTCCACAGTTGCACTCGGGCTGCTAATTCCTCCTGGAAAAATGGAAAAAAAACCGTCACACGACCCAGTGGATCTGAACTAGTAGAAATTCATCACTGGGGCGCCTGGGTGGCTCAGTCAGTTAAGTGTCTGACTCTTGATTTCAGCTCAGGTCATGATGTCATGGTTCGTGACATAGAGCCCCACATCAGGCTCTGCACTGTCAGAGCTTGGGATTCTCTCTTTCCCTCTCTCTGTGCCCCTCCCCTACATGTGTGGGCTTTCTATCTCTCCCTCAAAATAAATAAATAAACATATAAAAAAAGTTCTTTTAAAAAAAATTCATCATTGCCCTTCTTCAACTGGGGTCTAAGCAGCACCTCAGGATTCTGTTTCTGTGGTTAAGTTCACTGCCTCATTTTTCACAGTAATTATTTTATTATTATTTTATTTTTTTCTAGCTTCTTTTATATATATATATATATATATATGTAATTTATTGTCAAATTGGCTAACATACAGTATATACAATGTGCTCTTGATTTTGGGGCTAGATTCCTGTGCTTCATCGCTTACGTACAACACCCAGTGCTCGTCCCAACAAGTGCCCTCCTCATTGTCCATCACCCATTTTCCCCTCTGCCCTGCTCCCCCACCATCAACCCTCACTTTGTTCTCTGTATTTAAGAGTCTCTTATGGTTTGCCTCCTCCCTCTCTGTAACTATTTTTTTCCCCTTCCCTTCCCCCATGGTCTTCTGTTAAGTTTCTCAAGTTCCACATATGAATGAAAACATGGTATCGGTCTTTCTTTGGCTGACTTACTTCACTTAGCATAATACCTTCCAGTTCCATCCATGTTGCTGCAAATGGCAGGATTTCATTCTTTCTCATTGCCAAGTAGCATTCCACTGTATATATAAACCACATCTTCTTTATCCATTCTTCAGTTAATGGACATTTAGGCTCTTTCCATAATTTGGCTATTGTTGAAAGCGCTACAGTTATTATTTTAAACCTTCTCAGTGTTCCACAAATCTCCCATCGCTCCCTTCACCACTTCCCTGCCAGTGTCAGCGGATAATCCGACCTCCTCTTTCACAGAGATAATAGAAACTTGCAGACAAATTGCTTCAGCTTTCTGCCATCTGATTATCAAATCAGCCGTTATGAGCATTATTCTTACTTCCTTCCCAGTAAAACAGAGTTCAGCTCTACATTCATGCATCTCAAGCTTTAACGTTCATACTGATCACCTGGGATCATGCTAACATGTGGAATCTGATTCAGCATGTCTCTAGCAGAGCCTGAATTCTGCATTTCTTTTCTTCTTTTTTTAAATTTTTATTCTTGAGAGAGAGAGAGAGCGCTCGAGAGAGAGTGCGCACACTAGCGGGGGAGGGGCAGAGAGAGGAGGGAGATGCAGAATCTGAAGCAGCCTCAAGCTCCGAGCTGTCAGCACAGAGCCTGACACAGGGCTCAAACCCATGAACTGTGAGATCATGACCTGAACTGAAGTCAAATGCTCAACTGACTGAGCCATCCAGGTGCCCTGGAAATCTGCATTTCTGATAGTACTGCAGTCCACAGATTGCACTTTTTTTTTAATGTTTTATTATTTATTTTTGAGGGTGCGGGGGGGAGAGAGAGAGAATTAGTGGGGGACAGGCAGAGAGAGAGGGAGACACAGAATCTGAAGCAGGATCCAGCACAGAGCCCGACACGGGGCTCGAACCCATGGACCACGAGATCATGACCTGAGCTGAAGTTGGACGCTTAACCAACTGAGCCAAGTAGGCACCCCCACAGATCGCACTTTGAGTAGCAAAGCTGTAGATCCCATGTCCTATGGCCTCTTTAGGGACATTGTGCTGGTAATTATGCCCTCTCTCTGGCCAGCTCATCGTACAGCCTACTCTGGTGGTATTTTAACATTCCAAAGTCCATAGTGTCTTCAAATCAAAACACAACCCCCCAACCCCACTTCTGCCTCTACCATTCTTCTCCCTTTTAAGAGCCAAACTTATTTCCACGTGCAGTTCACTCTGCTCTGGTGTATTTCTCCATTCCACTGAATTTGCTGTCATCAAGGTCCTTGGTGACCTCTGTATCATCAGTGGGCCTTTGTCATTCTTACCTTGTCACCACTCTACAGCATTTGAAGCTGTTGACCGCTCTTTCCTTCTGGAAATGCTCCCTTCCTTGGCTTCGCTGACAGCCCCTCTCCTCGCTTCCCTCCTCGTCTATAATCATCCTTGTTAGTTACAGACTTGCCCTGGGAATCCTCACTCACTCACTCAAATGGCTTCAATGACCATAGAAAATGATTACTTACATGTCTGTATTTCTAGCCTAGGCAGACTTTATTTGACATTTTCCCTTGACTGTCTCAAAAATGCCTCAGCAATCTGAAAATGCCTAAAACAGCACATCATTCCCAACACCTGCTACAGACACTACCTATTCAATATGCTTTTCTTCAGTAGTCGTCTCTCAGTAAAAAATACACCAGTTTTACCCAGTTTCCTGAGCCAAAAATTAGCAAATCATTTTTATGCACTCTCCATACATTTTCCTCATCATATTCATTTACCCAGTCTTGTGTTTCTTCTTTGAAATTCTCTCTCAAATAAGCCTACTTTCACATATTCCCACTGCTACAGTCCTGATCCAGGCACACATCCTCAAGTTCCCAGACTACCCCAACACCATCCTAACTTGCCTTTTGCATCCTCTTCATCCCTCTCCAATATATTCTCTGCACAGCTATTAGAGTGATCTATTGAAAACACCAGCCTTCTGCCATTCTCCTTCCACAGCCTATCCCTTTGGAATGAAGTCAGTGAATCTTTTTTTTTAATCTTTTTTTTGTATATTTATTTTTGAGACAGAGAAGGACAGAGCACAAGTTGGGGAGGGGCAGAGAGAGAGGGAGACACAGATTCTGAAACAGGCTCCACGCTCTGAGCTGCCAGTACAGAACCCAATGTGGGGCTCGAACCCATGGACCACAAGATCATGACTTGAGCCGAAGTTGGACACTTAGCCGAATGAGCCACCCAGGCGCCCCTCAGTGAATCTTTTACATGGCTCACTACCCCCTGCATCTGACTGCTTCATGAGCTTATCTGATGCCACTCTTTATTCTCTTTATACTTTAATCCCAGTATCTCTTTTCAGTTCCCCATCCAGCTAATTCTTACCTGACTCTTATTTATTTATTTTAAAATGTTTTCATATTTATTTTGAGAGAGAGAGCGAGCGAGAGAGAGAGAGAGCGCACACAAGCAGGGGGAGGGGCGGAGAGAGAGGGAGAGAAAGAATCCCAATCAGGCTCCACGTTCAGCATGGAGCCCAATGCAGGGCTCAGTCCCACAAACTGTGAGATCATGACCTGAGTCAAAATCAAGAGCTGGACGCTTAACTGACTGAGTCACCTAGGCGCCCCCTTACCTGACTTTTAAATCTCACCTTCCACTGGGCTTGCCTGACTCCGCATTAGCCTCCCACTACATCTTGTGTAAGAACCACGTTACTGCAGAGTCTTCAGGGCCTAGCCTAGTGCCTGGCACGTGAATGCTTAATGAATGTTTGCTGAATTTGATAGAGGCCTGAGGGTTTTAACCTCAAAAAGAGCATTTATTCTAACTGTAGCAGTTATTAAGTTTAAGAAGAACAGGGCTACATTGCCATTAATTTCTTTATCTTTATATTTTATGTAGGTGAAGATGGTGGAACGTGGTTTCTTGACCTTAAAAGCAAAGGTGGGAACGTTGGCTATGGAGAGCCCTCTGGTCAGGCAGATGTGGTGATGAGTTTGTCTACTGATGATTTTGTAAAAATGTTTTCAGGTGAGTTTTCAGTTTTATGGATTTACTGAGTGTTTAAGGAAAATTTAGTTCTAACTTGATTCCTTTCCAAATTCAAGCCTTGTTTTGTAGCAGTAGACTCTTAGCGGCTATTGATGTTGAAGAGCACATAGTCTTCGGAAGGTGGTTCGTACTGTTGGGTACCTGCTCTTACTGTTAACCTCTACTGCCCCTTCTACTTCATCCAACAAGTGGGAAGTAGAAGTCAGAATTTCCCTTTTGCATGACTGAGAAGCCCAAAGATAATATGAGGGACAGAGAGGTAATTTAAAAGGACTCGTAGGTGGGCTTTATTTCTACTAGTTGGACTAAGATACACTTTCCAAGAACACCTGGGACATGGGAGGTGCTGCACTCAGCCGCGGCCCATTTGCTGGGAGTAAGGTCATGTTTCAATCTTGCCGGGACTGTAATAGGAAACAATGGCTCCCCCCCATGGCCCTGTGAGCCTGCTTTCTGTGGCATCCCTACCCAGGAGAACCTTTTCCGTAGTTTTCTACTCTGCCAATACACCTCTTAACTGTGGCAGAAAACTTTAAGGCTAATTTTTTCAATTTTCTACTCTTAGAATGCGACTCCAAATGGTAATTATCACGTATTTTCCAGAAACAACACTTTATTTAAAAAAAAATTTTTAATGTTTTTTATTTATTTTTTGAGAGAGAGACAGACAGACAGAAAGTGTGAGCAGGGGAGGGACAGAGAGAGGGAGAGACAGAATCCGAAGACAGGCTCCCCGGTCTGAGCTAGCCATCAGCACAGAGCCCGATGCGGGGCTCGAACCCGAACCGAGCCGCAAGATCATGCCTTGAGCTGAAGTCAGACACTCAACCGACTGAGCCATCCAGGTGCCTCCAGAAACAACACTTTAAACCATTACAACATTCCAATAAAAAAGATTCACTTAACGATCTATAAATGTTATTTATTCTTTGTTCTGTTTTAATCTTCATAAACTGAAGATCACAGTGCATACTCTGTGCCTTGTAAGTCTTGCATTCCATCTCCAATCCAGGGTGCTAATGGCCTACATACTTTATGAGCCAATCTGTGTGTGTTGCTAATGATTGAGGTCCCTTCAACTTTTCCTTTTTTTAATGGTAGTAGTAAATATCCATGGTACCAAAATCAGAAAATACACTTAAGAAAAAGCAAAATAAAAATACTTCTTTATCACACTACTAAGAAATTACCATCAGTTGATTTTGATTTAGAGTCATATATATTTCTGTGAATGTGTATAAATACACACATGTGGGGCCCCTGGGTGGCTCAGTCCTTTAAGCATTTGACTTTGGCTTAGATCATGATCTCAGGGTTCGTGGGTTTAAGCCCCACATCGGGCTCTGTGTTGACAGGTCAGAGCCTGGAACTGGCTTCACATTCTGTGTCTTCCTCTCTCTGCCCTTCACCTGCTATGCACTCGCTCACTCTCGCTCTCTCAAAAATATACATTTTTTAAAAATGTGTTTTTCAAAAATAAAAAATAAACAAATATACACACGTGCTTATAAAAACAGGTTTATAGCAATACTACTGTTTGGTAATCTTTTTCACTAATATGTTATAATATCTTACAGTGTTAATGAATAGTTATCTCTTCAATCATTTTTTTTCTTTTTAAATTTTTAAAAAATATTTGTTTATTTTTGAGAGAGAGAAGAGTGCGAGCAGGGGAGGGGCAGAGAGAGAGGGAGATACAGAATCTGAAGCAGGTTCCAGGGTCTGAGCTGTCAGCACAGAGCCTACCGTGGGGCTTGAACTCGCGAGCTGTGAGATCATGACATGAGCCAAAATCGGATGCTTAACCAACTGAGCCACCCAGGTGCCCCTCTTTAGTCATTTTCAATAGCGTCTTTAGTGTTTTAGTATTCCAACAGCTATTTCTTTATAAAACAGCTATTTCTTTATAAAACTTAAAGTGCTTTGTGCATTCCAGATGCTCAATAAGTGTTGGGAAATTCGTACTTTATAAATAAGTAATATTTTGAACTTAAAGATCATTTAAAAATTTACTGTCAATTTCTAAACCGAAATAACAAGAATTATAGCTAATATGATTTGTATGGTTAATATAAAGTGAGCAATACTCCAAAAACTGCTTTGAGATAAAATATTTTCTCCATTTTTACAAAATGGAGACTGAGGCATCGATGAATTAAATAATAAACCCAAAGTCACATAGTGAGGAAATGTTGAAGCCAGAATTTGAATCCAGCTAAATCTTAAGCTCATGCTCTTTTAATCATTATGCTACTCTGCCCTCCAAAGGTGAAAGAGTCAAGCTACTTCTTTAATTTACATTTTATTTATGTATCATAAACCTGTAATAATGTGCTTTCCATTTATCTTTCTGTGAATGTGTCCTTGGATTGAGTAGGGAAGATCAGTCAGATAAATAAAAAAAAGTATTCTTACAAGGTTTCTTTTATAGCAACAGTGAGTTTGTTTCTGCTTCTTATGTCCTTTTATTCCTACTCTTTATCCCATCTGCTTTCCTTTGGGCACAGTTTAGACCTTATATCTTTCATTTTTTAAGTTTATTTATTTATTTTGAGGGAGAGAAAGGGAGAGAACCAACAAGGGGGCAGAGAGAGAGAGAGGGAGGGAGACAGGATCCGAAGTGGGCTCTGTGCTGACAGCAGAGAGCTGGATGAAGGGCTTGATGAACCGTGAGATCATGACCTGAGCTGAAGTAGGACGCTTAACCAGCTTAATCAACTGAGCCACCCAGGAGCCCCAGACCTCATATCTTAATATGGTTTCTGTTTTTAAGAAATCATAGCCATTCCCGACCTAATTTATATAGTGGATACATTATGAATATAAAAACTTTAAGCAACTAGTGATCAACTAATCAAAATCTCTCCTTTTGGCCAGTAGAGGCCACTGTATGGTAAAACATTATAATAGAAAGGAAATTGTACAAGATTACCTGATTAATATATTGGGAAGAGAGATTCTATGTAGGATATTGTGCTTACTACCAATTTTTTAAGTTATTTTTATGAACAGTATTATTGAGATGTAATTTATATATCATAAAATCACCCAGTATGAGTATAGTATGTGATTTTTAGTAGATTCATAGAGTTGTACAACCGTCACTAACAATTCAGTTTCAGAACATTTTCATCACCCCAGAAAATTCTCTCATATGTCTCTTTGTAGTCAGTCCCCATTTTTACCCCCAGCTAGCCAACCACTGATTTGCTTTTTGTCTCTACAGATTTGCTGTTTCTGGATATTTCATGTAAATGAAATCAAACAGTATATAGCCTTTTGTATCTGGCTTATGTCACTTACCATAAGGCTTTTGAGATTCATCCATTCATGTCGTAGCATTTATCAATAGTGCAGTTACTTCTTATTGCTGAATAGTATTCTGTTGTATGGATATACTACGTATTATTTATCCACTCACCAGCTGGTGGATATTTGGGTTACTTCAGGTTTTTGGCTTTTGTGAATAATGCTGCTCCAAATATTGTCACACATGTATTTGGGTGGATATATATTTTCATTTCTCTTAGATAGATTCCTAAAAGTGGAACTGCTGGGTCATATGGTAAGTTTCTGTATATAAAACTTTTTTAAAAACTACCAGACCATTTGCTAAAGTAGCTGCACCAATTTTACATTCTCATTAGCAATGTATGAAAGCTCCAGTTTTTCCAAATCCTCACCGATACTTAATAGTGGTTTTTTTTTTCTTTTACAGCTTTATTGAGGTATACTTGATAAAGACTATTTATTTAAGGTATAAAACAGGAATATTTGATATACATATATATACATATATCTATATATATATATATATACATACACACACATACATTGTTAAGTTACTACAATCAAGCTAATAACACACTCATCATCTTACATGGTTACCTTCCTTGTGTAGTGAGAACACTTAAGATCTACCCTTAGTGGGGTGCCTGGGTGGCTTAGTTGGTTAAGTTGATCTTAGCTCAGGTCTTGATCTCAGGGTCATGACTTCAAGCCCTGCGTTGGGCTCACACTGGGTGTGAAGCATACTTAAAAAAAAAAAAATCTACTCTTAGCAAATTTCACATATATAATACAATATTAACTGTAGTCATCATGCTATACATTAGATTCCTGGGAATTATTCATCTTGTAACTGAAAGTTTGTACTCTTTGACCAATATCTCCCTATTTCTCTTACTCCCAACCCTTGGCAACCACCATTTTACTCTCTGCTTCTGGATTCCACATATAAGTAAGATCACTATTTGTCTTTTCTGCTTGTAGGTTTATCTATGTTGTTACATATGGCAGTGTCTTTGATACTATAGCCATTCTAGTAAGTGTGTGGTATCTCATTGTGACTTTAATTTGTATGTCCTTAATGTTGAGCATCTTTCCATGTGCTTAATAGCTATATACATTTGATGAACTGTTCAAAACTTTTGCTCATCTTTAAATTGACTTACCTTTTTATTATTAGATTTTGAAGATTTTTTTGTAAATTCTAGATGCATGTGATTTGCCAGTATTTTCTCTCAGTCTTTAAGTTATCTTTTCATTTTCTTAATGGTGTCTTTTGAATTACAAAAGTTTGTTAGTTTTGATAAAGTCTAATCCATCATTTCTTTCTTTTATGGCTCATGCTTTTCCCCCAAAGTATTTCATTCTTCTTTATGCTGTTGCGAATGGAATTATTGTCTTTAATTTTATTTTTGAATGATCTGTTCCTAGTATACTTAAATATAATTAATTTTTGTGTATTAATTTTATATCCCGTGAAAAACCAGTACGCCATTTGGCCCTGGGATTTTTTGTGGGAAAATTTTAAATTATTAGTTCAGTTTATTGTTATATATAACAATAGCTTTCTTTTAAACAGCTTTATTGAGGGATAATTCACGTACCATACAATTCATCCATTTAAAGTGTAGAGTTAAATAGTTTTTAGCATAGTCACGAATATTTGCTACCATCACCACAGTTACTTTCAGAACTTTTTCATCACCTCAAAAAAAACCCCATCCACATTAGCTGTTAACTCCATACCCCCTACCTTCTACCTACCTTCAGTCCTAAGCAACCACTAGTCTACTTTTTGTGTCTATGGCTTTCTAATCTAAATTTTCATATGAACAGAATAGTATAACATGTGATTTCTTTGTGACTGGCTTCTTTGAGCATGTTTTTTCTTTTAGCATGTATTCAAGTATAATTTTTAAAAATTTTTTTAATGTTTATTTTTGAGAGCAAAAGAGCAAGAGAGAGAGAGAGAGAGAGAGAGAGATTCCCAGTGAGGGAGGGGCAGAGAGAGAGGGAGACACAGAATCTGAAGCAGGCTCCAGGCTCCAAGCTGTCAGTACAGAGCCTGCCATGGGGCTCGAATTCACTGACTGTGAGATCATGACCTGAGCCAAAGTCGGACGCTTAACGAACTGAGCCACCTAGGTGTCCCTCACATTTCATTTTTGATGTAGCATGTATCAGTACTTGCTCTTGTTTTTAATGGAGATGAAATTCATTTGATGTACAGTTAACCATTTTAAAGTGTACAATTCAGTGGCATTTAATTTAGTGAATACACAATGCTGTGCAATCAGTACTCCCCTTTAGTTTCAAAGCTTATTCGTCATCCATACCATTTAAGTAACACTTCAAACCGGTCTTCCCCATCCCCTGGCAACTACTAGTATGCTTTCTCTCTTGCTCTCTATGGTTTGCCTATTCTGGGTAGTTCATATAAATGGGATCATGCAACAGGTAACCTTTGTGTGTTGCTTCTTTTACTTAGCATAATGTTTTCAGGGTTCATCTGAGTTGTAGCTTATATCAATACTTCATTGCTTTTTATGACTGAATAGTATTCCATCATAGAGATATGCCGTAACTAGTTTATGCTTTCACTGTTAACAGACATTTGGATTGTTTCCACTGTTTGGCTGTTATGAGTAATACTGCTATGAACATGTGTGTCCAAGTTTCTGAGTGGACTTTTATTTTCATGTCTCTTGTGTTGCTGGGTCTTGTGGTAATTCTATGTTTAACTCTCTGAAGAACTGCCAAACTGTTTTCCACAGCAGCTGTACCATTTACATTTCTACTAGCCGTAGTATGAAGTCTTGTATTTCTTTGCATTCTTGCCCTTACCAGCCCTTGTTATTTTTTGTTTTTGTTTTAATAGCCATCCTGGTAGGTGTGAAGTGATATACCACATTGTGGTTTTGAATTGCAGTTTCCTAATGACTAATGACGTTCAGCATTTTTTCACGTGCTTATTGGTTATATGTTCATCTTCCTTGAAGAAATGTCTGTTCAGGTCCTTTCCACATTTTAAGTGGGTTGTCTTTTTTTTTTAATTGTGGTTTTTATTATTATTATTTTATCCATCCTAGAGAGAGAACACAAGTGGGGGAGAGGGGCAGAGACAGAGAGAGAGAGAGAGAGAGGGAGAATCTTAAACAGACTCCATGTTGAGCACGGAGCCTGATGTGGGACTCGATCCCATGATCCTGGGATCATGACCTGGGCTGAAATCAAGAGTCAGACATTCAACCCACTGAGCCACCCAGGCACCCCCCCCTTTTTTTTTAACTGTGTTTTAAGGATTCTTTATATATTCCATGGGTGCCTGGGTGGCTCATTCGGTTCAGCATCTGACTCTTGATTTTGGCTCAGATCATCATCTCACGGTTTGTGAGTTTGAGCCCCGCATTAGACTCTGCACTGACAGCATGAAGTCTGCTTGGGATTCTCTGTCTCTCTCTCTCCCCACTGCTCAAGTGCACTCTCTCTCTATCTCTCTCAAAATAAATAAACATTTAAAAAAGCAACAACAAAAAAAAACCTTCTCTATTAAAAATAAGAATTCTGTATACATTCCATATATAAAGAAGATATTGCTTATAAAATATATTATTTGCAGATATGTTCTCTCAATTTTGGGGGGATTATCTTTTCACTTTTTTTTTTTAATGTTTGTTTTTGAGAGAGAAACAGAGTGAGGGTGGGGGAGGGGCAGAGAAAGGGAGACACAGAATCCAAAGCAGGCTCCAGGCTCTATAAACTGTCAGCCTAGAGCCTGATGTGGGGCTTGAACTCACGAATTGTGAGATCATGAACTGAGCTGAGGTCGGACACTTAACTGATTGAGCCACCCAGGCACCCCTATCTTTTCACTTTTTTGATGATACAGTTTGAAACACAAAAGGTGTTTTTTTTTTAATTTTTTTTTTTACATTTACTTATTTTTGAGAGAGAGAGAGACAGAGCGTGAACAGGGGAGGGACAGAGAGAGAAAGAGACACAGAATCCGAAGCAGGCTCCAGGCTCTGAGCTAGGGGTCAGATGCGGGGCTTGAACCCATGAACCGTGAGATCATGACCTGAGCCGAAGTCAGACGCTCAACCAACTGAGCCACCCAGGTGCCCTAAACACAAAAGTTTTAAATTTTGATCAAATCAAATTTATCTGTATGTTTTATTTCTTTCGTTGCTTGTGCTTTTGTTGTCATGTCTAAGAATCTTTGTCAAACCTAAGTTTTAAAGATTTACTCCTATGTGGGTTTTTTTTTAGTGTATTTATTTATTTTAATGCTTTTTTATTTTTGAGAGAGAGAGTGTGAGCAGAGGAGGGGCTGAGAGAGGGAGACAGAGAATCCCAAGCAGGTTCCATGCTGTCTGCACAGAGCCTGACACAGGGCACTGAACTTAAAAACTGTGAGATTATGACTTGAGCCGAAACCATGCGTTACCCGCTTAAATGCCTGAGCCACCCAAGCATCCCTGAGGGTTTTTAGATTTAGCTCTCACATTTAAGCCTCCAATCCATTTTTTTAATGTTTTATTTATTTTCAAGAGAGAGAGAGAGATAGCACATGAGCAGGGGAGGGAGGGGCAGAGAGACAGGGAGACACCGAATCCGAAGCAGGTTCCATGCTGTCAGTACAGATTGTGACCTGAGCTGAAGTTGGACGCTTAATCAACTGAGCCACTTAGGCTCCCCCAAGGCCTCCAAATCCATTTCGAGTTAATATTTATATAATGGTGTGAAGTAGGAGTCCAACTTCATTTGTTTGCATGTGGATATCCAGTTACCCCAGCACCATTTGTTAAGTAGATTATTCTTTTCCCACTGAATGGTCTTGGCAACCTTGTCAAAGATTAGTTGACCATAAATGTATGGGTTTGTTAAACCCGTAAATATATAGGTAAAATTAATATAGAATTACCATACGGGGCGCCTGGGTGGCTTAGTGGGTCGAGCGTCTGACTTCAGCTCAGGCCATGATCTCGCACTTTGTGGGTTCGAGCCCCGCGTCGGGCTCTGTGCTGACAGCTGGGAGCCTGGAGCCTGTCTTCAGATTCTGTGTGTCTCCCTCTCTCTCTGCCCCTCCCGTGCTCATGCTCTGTCTCTCTCTCTCTCAAAAGTAAACATTAAAAAAATATTTAAGAATTACAGTACGACCCAGCATTTCCATGCCTATATTCAAAAGAAAATACTCAAATACGTGTATACACATGTTCACATCAGCTCTATACACAGTAGCCAAAAGCTGGAAACAGCCCAGATGTCCATTAACAGATGAATGGATAAGTAAATTTGTGAGTGTGTGTATACTGAAATATTATTCAGCCATAAAAAGAAATGAAGTACTGATTCATTGTCGAATGTGGATGAACCTTGAAAACTTAAATAAGTGAAAGAAGCCAGACACAAAAGATCACGTATTATACCAATCCTTTTATATAATACACGAGAGTAGGTAAATCCATAGAGACAGAAAGCTAGTTGGTGGTTGCCAGGGCCTCGAAGGAAGGGAAACTGTGAATGCGTAGTGGATACAAGGTTTCCTTTCCGGGTGATGGAAATGTTTTGGAACTAGATAGAGGTGGTGGTTGTACAACACTGCGACTGTACTTAAATGCTACTGAACTGTTCACTTTATTTTTTTCTTTTTTTAATTCAAATTGTAGTTAAACGTACAGGGCAATATTGGTTTCAGGAGTAGAATTCAGTGATTCATCATTTACATAAAACACCCAGTGTGTTCATCGCAAGTGCCCTCCCTAGCACCCATCACCTATCTGGCCCATCTCCCACCCACCTCCCTTGAATTGGTCACTTTAAAGGGGTTAATTTTCAGGCCCTTTGGTGGCTCGGTTAAGCGTCTGACTTCAGCTCAAGTCATTGTCTCGCAGTCCATGAATTCAAGCCCCGCATTGGGCTCTGTGCTGACAGCTCGGAGCCTAGAGCCTGCTCCGGACTCTGTATCCCCCTCTCTCTCTGCCTCTCCTCCACTCACATTCTGTCTCTCTCTCTCTCTCAAATATAAATATTTAAAAAATTTTAAAAGAGAATAAAAGGGTTAATTTTATATCCTGTGAATTTCACCTCAGTTTTTAAAAGTATATGTATATTTTTTTAATTAAAAAATCTTTAATTAACATGGGGCTTGAACTCATGACCCTAAAATCGAAAAGTTGCATGCTCCACCAGCTGAGCCAGCCAGGTACCCCAAAGTGTATGTGTGTGTGTGTTTATTTTTGAGAGAGAGACAGAGCACATGAGAGTGGGAGCGAGGCAGAGAGACAGGGAGATGGAGGATCCAAAGCAGGCTCCTTGCTGACAGCAGCAAGCCAGACATGCGGTTTTGCCTAGGAACCTTGATATCATGACCTGAGCTGAAGTTAGACGCTTAACTGACCGAGCCACCCAGGCGCCCCCAAGTATATATTTTGGCCTTTCCCCCTTCTCCACAGAGGTGATCTCCTTCAGGTCTTTTTGGTATTTCTTTCATTATTTAACCCCACATTTTCCCAATATGATCACATTTCTCAATGTTAGATGTATACTTACACTGTTTTGTTTAGATTCAATAAAGCCTGGCAGGTGAGATTTAAGTTCTCTTTATAGCACCTTGATTTTGCGTTACTTCCCCCTCTCCCAGCCTCCCAATATAATTATATCACCATTTTTGCTTAAATCAATACTCTGTTTAAATAATTACGATTCTGGTGTAGCTTGCTGCTGAGTCAGATAGTATAGTATTATTATGTTTCCTCTCAGAACTTTTCTTTTTCCTGGACATAAATAATTTCCCTATTTCTCCCCATTAGAATAGGTGTAAAGAAACTAAGCAAAATCTTCCTATACTCTCTTCCCACAACCTTTTGATACACTTTTCCATTGTGCCAGTTGTGTCAGATTACCTGTCAGTCTACTTTTTTCCCGGAGCCCTTTGTCTCGTTATAATAGACAGATAGGCTCATTAAGCCTGCTTAGCAGCTGTGGTCCTAGAAATGTTTAACTCTCTCCTGTACCGTTTAGTTTCTTAAATTCCAGTCATTGTTTCTTCTTCTCTTACTGCCCCCTTCCTACTCACTCAATCCCATTCCATTCCCCTTCTTCTGAGGCTTCTCTCCCTCTCATTTTCCTCTCCTACCCCTTTAAATTGCTTCCTCTTTTTTTTTCCTCTTTCCTGTGCTTCATTCTTCCCCTTTCTCTAGCATTCTGTTCTTGATGCATTGCTGTTATATCTTCTCTTAACAATAAGGACGTGAACTATGGAATTTATTTTTCATTTACTTTGTTTTAGTTTCCTTCAGTGCCTGCATTTGTTTCCTCCAGATGGCTTTTATCTGTTTTTGTTGTCTCCATTTGATGTCCATTCACCTTTTTTTATTTAAATTTTTATTTATTTTTGAGAGAGAGAGAGAGAGTGTGTGAATGGGGAGAGTCAGAGAGAGACACACACAGAATCCAAAGCAGGCTTCAGGCTCTGAGCTGTCAGCCCAGAGCCCAATGCAAGGCTCAAACTTAGGAACCGTAAGATCATGACCTGAACTGAAGTCAGACACCCAACCAACTGAGCCACCCAGGTGCCCCCCCCCTTTATTTAATTTTTAATGATGTCCATTCATGTTTATAGGCAAGGCTCCATAAAACTGGTTCAAAGCTGCGTGTGTGTGAGTAGGGCTTGAGGACTGGTAGGTTCCACTGGAGGGTGGCAGAACAGGGAGCCAGTTTTTTAGCTGAAGGACACCTAGATGTCAGTGATTCTAGGTTTCTTCTGTTCCTTTAAAGAACAAAGATCAGGGCGCCTCAGTGGCTCAGTTGGTTTAGTGTCTGACTTCAGACTCAGGTCATGATCTCACAGTTTGTGAGTTTGAGCCCCACATCAGGCTCTCTGCTGTCAGCACAGAGCCTGCTTCAGATCCTCTGTCCCCCTCCCTCTCCCCTTACCCTGCTTGCACTCTTTCTCTCAAAAATAAATAAACATTAAAAAAAAAAAAAAGAACAAAGGTCTTCCAGTATCTTCAATGTGAATCAAAATTATCCATTTATTTATTTGTAAATTTTGGTATTTTAACATCACATTTCCATGGAATGGTACACAGCTGAGTTTATTCATTAAAGTAAAAGAATTAGACTTGATTCTTTCTGTCCCTAAGCAATCTATAATGCTTTGTTACAGCCCCTACATAGAATAATTTAAAGCTGTTTCTGTATGCCTGGGTGGCTCAGTCAGTCAAACATCTGACTCTTGATTTTGGCTCAGGTCATGATCCCAGGGTTGTGGGATTGAGGCCCTCATCAGGCTCTGTACTGAGCATGGAGCCTGCTTAAGATTCATTCTCTCTCTCTCTCTCTCTTTCTCTTTCTCTCCCTCCCCCCCCCCGACACTCTTCTCAGCTTGCGTGTCCGTGCTCTCTCTAAAATAGATGTTTTTTAATTTTTAAAAAGAATAACTTAAAGGTATTTAATATCTCAATATATGAATACATTAACCCACACATTTTTTTCTACAAAGATCCTGTCTGTGTGTGGCCCAGTAGAAGTTCATTAATGTACCAGACTATATATTTTGCCTGCTGGAGATGTGATCTATATATAAATTAGCATAATATGGCTCAGAAAACTATAAACGAAAATCAGAAACACCTGGCTTTGAATTGCAACATTGTTATATACAAGCTGTGTGACATTGGGCAAGTCAAAGTCCTCTCGGAGCCTCAGTTTCCTCATTAATTCCATTATGTGCCAGACCTTGTACTAGCACTGGAATAAGAGTAGCAAATAAAAAGTTTCCTTCCTCTGTGGAGCTTCTGTTTATTTTATGTTGTTATTAACTGCCAATTCCATTTTAATACTCAGGTTTTACATTCTGGCATTTCTGTGGTTAAAATACTGCTAACGTAATTGTTATCCCTACCCAAATTTTTAATGATAATTTTTTAAGAATATTATATGCATTTATAGCATTTGATTTTTTTCATCTAAACCTGAAATGCCAAAGTTTAATCAACTGTAATAGATTGGAAAATTAACTAAAATAGATAGTATTTGTTTACTGTAATTCATCTGAGGGTGATGTACCTTTAATGTACTGTAACTGGTATATAAATGTTGCATCTTCAGCTTTTTGATATAATCTTTTGCTGATTGTTGTTTTTACGTTATCTCTCATATTATAATATATTTTTATCTAAGCCTAGGAATTGGGGTTCCCAAGATACTGATAAAAAAAATTATGGAGTAGAAATTTGTGTGCTTCAGAGGTTTATAGAACTCAAGGAGATTCTTTTTATAATGCGTGTTCTTGAAGTGGTATATCCCTAAGGACACTAATGGATGCTTTTCCTTCTCTCATTTTCTCATTTTAGGGAAACTAAAACCAACAATGGCATTCATGTCAGGGAAATTGAAGATTAAAGGAAACATGGCCCTAGCAATCAAATTGGAGAAGTTAATGAATCAGATGAATGCCAGGCTGTGAAGGAAAAGGGGAAAACAATTGTTGACTGCTAAGCTTAAAAAGTAAAAGGGCTCAACAGTTAAAAATTGGTTTGTTTTCTTCTCTATCGGATTTTCTTCTCTATAGTGTTATAAGGATATGTATGTTTGTTCTGGAAAAAATAGAATTTCTGTATCTATAAGAGTTGAAATTGTAATTAAAACAGCTAGCTAACAAGTTTCATTACATGGAATTCTAAGACAGTCTGCCTTTTGTATTTTGTGAATTTTGCCCTCTGAGCTCTATATTTCATTCACCATTTTCTAGGAAAGGTATTATGAGCAACTGATCAGGTCCCAGCAGTAAAATTAGTGCTTTTCAATGCTTCTTCCCATATAAAAGGAGACTAATCTCTTCTCAATTTTTCAGATTTGGATTGTATACTAATGAAATCTTAATGATATTTTAGATTTTCCTATACTTGTTTTAAAGAAGATCATCTACAGTGCATTTTCACAGAAAACACATGAACTACTTAATGATACTGTTTGTGAAGACTAATGAAACAAAAAGTTTTTCATTTTAACTAGATTTCCAGGTATGTTACCTATAGTAAAATATTATTAATATAATTCAAGTAATTATAGTATGTATTTTATTTTTAAAGTATGTAAAAATATCCTAAAATGAAAAAATTTCTCCTCAGAAGTATGCATTTGGTGATAGCATTTTACAGTGAGAACATTAGGGGTGCCTTGCTGGCTCAATCGGAGGAGCATAGGACTCTTGATCTTGAGGTCATGAGTTCAGACTCTACATTGGGGATACAAATTACTTAAAAATAAATAAATAAAAGCTTTTAAAATGAGAACATTAGAATAGGTGGTTGTTAAGGGCTGAACTGCATGCTCCAAACTCATTTGTTGAAGTCCTAACCCTAATACCTCAGAATGTGGACTGTACTTGGAAATAAGGCCTTTAAAGAAGTGATTAAGTTAGAATGAGACTTTTAGGGTGGGCTTTCATTCAGTCTGACTGGGTTCCTTATAAGAAGAGGAAATTTGGAGACAAAAGACCGGGGATGTACACACAAAGTAATTACCATGTGAGGACCAGCGAGAAGGCAGTCATCTGTAAACCAAGGAAAGACGCCTCAGAAGATGCCATTCTACCAGAGAGACTCCTGTTCTCCAGAACTGTAAGATTTCTGTTGGTTTAGCCATCCAGTCTGTGGTATTTTGTTATGGTAACCCTAGCAAACTAATACAATGATTTGTTTCTCTTCTTTTAATAAAGATTAAAAAAAAAAGCCCTTTCCTTTCATTTTAATATATTAAAAATTATTGCATAAAGATGCCCGGGTGGCTCAGTCGGTTAAGTATCTGATTCTTGGTCTCGGCTCAGGTCATGATCTCATGGTTTGTAAGTTCGAGCCCCACATCAGGCTCTGCACTGACAGCACAGAACCTGCTTGGGATTCTCTCTCTCTCCCTCCCTCTCTTTCTCTCCCCCATTTGGGCTCACACTCTCTCAAAATAAATACACTTAAAAAAATACTTGCTCATGTAATTCTTTTATTTCTCATTTTCTATTCTCTAATATTACTGAGCTTAATTCTGACATCCCATAGAATCATAATATTAAAAGCATTTAATCTGTATTGTGCAAATGAGGAAACCAGATCAGAGATGGGAATAGACTAACCCAAAGCCAAAATTAACAATCCCTATCCAACAAAAACCTCCCAGGATATTATCGTTGAATAGAACCTGAACACTTTACCTCCTCCTTCAGGAAGCCCAGATGGGTTGCCTTTGGGGTGGCAGCCTCACAGCTCCCTTTACATCTGCCAATCATTTCTAGCTATATGAAGATCCTGGTCAGATGTTGCCAGTAGGCTTGTTTTCTGCTGAAGTTTATTAATTTTTTATGTTTATTTTGAGGGAGAAAGAGACAGAATATGATTGGGGAGGAGCAGAGAGAGAGGGAGACACAGAATCCGAAGCAGGTCCAGGCTTTGAGCTGTCAGCACAGAGGACTCACGAACCTCGAGATCATGACCTGAGCTGAAGTCGGATGCCTAACCGACTGAGCCACTCAGGCGCCCCTCTCCTGAAGTTTATTGAAGACTTCTCTTTTCTCTGCATTCTCCAAATTGTCTCAAAGCTTTGGGAAAATAAAAAGAAAATCTTGTGAGACAAGAATTCTGGGTTCTGATCACTCAAACATGAACTTGCTTACTTGAGGCTTTGGGACACTGGGAAAAAGTATTTTCACAAGGGCCCTGGTATTTACATCTCTAATTGAGGAAGTTGGATTAGGTCATCTGCACCCCCTTTGTGCTCATTATCACTAAGAAGTTCTGAGCCACCTGCAGTATTGTATCAGAAATAGGCCACACCTAGATTCCTGAAGCCTTCTTTTGGCACATCCACCAGATACCTTGATGAATTCACATGTTACCTTTTCTTGGATCTTGCCTATTAGCTGCATTGAAGTTGTAGAACCTCCCAGAAGTTTTGAATGGCCATGTTGTGTGTTGTCCAGCAACCAGTTGAACTTAAAAGGTATGAAGTGAAATCAAGGTCACCGGGCTTGTTAGTGATTGAATGAAGTTATTTAGACATTTTGAAGATGGTTTGTTGCTAGTAATCCTATATTTCAACAAATCCTCTTATAAAGAGCCTTTTAATAAGCCTTTTAAGTAGAAGGAAAAAATGTCTTTTTTCCTCTGCCTATCAAGTTCTCAGTTGGAGCCTTGTAAATTAGATTAACAAAAGATAGCTTAACAGGAGAAAAAGAAATAGAAGTGTATTAACATGTGCATTACAAATATACATGGTAGTATTCAGACATGAGTAACTTAGAGGTGGTTAGAACTTGAGCTAATATAACATCTTAAGAAAATACATTTTTAGAGAAATAATACAAAATAAAATGAGTTTCTAGAGTGGCAAATTGTGCAAAAGAAAATACATGGTAGCAAGTTTAGTTTTATAAGAAGCTGCCAAGAGGTGCCTGGGTGGCATCTGACTTTTGATTTTGGCTCAGGTAATGATCTCACGATGGTTTGGGCTCTGAGCTAACAGTACAGAGCCTGCTTGGGATTCTCTCCCTCTCTCGCTCTCAAAAAATACATAAATAACCTTCAAAAAAATACTTTAAAAAAAAAAGAAAGAACAGAAACTGCCAAACTGTCTTCCAACGTGGCTGTATCATTTTGCATTCCCACTGGAAATGAATTAGTGTTCCTGTTTTCCACCTCCTCTTCAGTATTTGGTATGGTCAGTGTTGTGGATTTTGGCCATTCTAACAGGTGTGTAATGGTATTTCATTTTAGTTTGCAATGCTGAACATCTTTTCATATGCTTACTTGTCTCTGTATCTTCTTTAGTAAGGTGTCTATTAAGGTCTTTGGCCCATTTTTAAATCAAGTTGTTTTCTTATTGCAATTAAAGAGTACTTAGTGTATTTTGGAAAACAGTCCTTTATCAGATGTCTTTTGCAAATATTTTCTCCAATCTGTGATATGTTTTCTTATTCTTTGGACATTGCCTTTTGAAGAGCAGAAGTTTTTCATTTTAATGAAGTCCAGCTTATCAATCATTTCTTTCATGGATTGTGCCTTTGGTGTTGTATCTAAAAAGTCATTGCCATTCACAAGCCCATCTAGGTTTTCTCCTCTGTTATTTTCTAGGAGTTTCATAACTTTGCATTTTGCATTTAGGTCTGTGATCCATTTTGAGTTAATTTTTGTGAAAGGTATAAAGTCTTTGTTTATATTCATTTTATTTTGCATGTGGATATCCAGTTCCAGCACCATTTGTTGAAAAGATTGTCTTCTCCTTTGTCAAAGATCAGTTGACTGTATTTATGTGGGCTTATTTCTAGGCTCTCTTATTCTTTTCCACTGATGTATTTGTTTATTCTTTCACCAACACCACACTGTTTGGTTACTGTAGCTTTATAGTAAGTCTTGGAGTCAGGTAGTGAGACTCCTCCAACTTTGTTCTCCTTCAATATTGAGTTGGCTATTGTGGGTCTTTTGCTTCTCCATATAAATTTTGGAATCAGGATCACCTGGCTGGCTTAGTTGGTGGAACATGCCAGTCTTGATCTTGGGGTCAAGTTCGAGCCCCATATTTGGTGTAGAGCTTACTTAAAATAAAAGAAAAATTTTAAAAAAAAGCAAAAGTATTTCTCAATTTTAAAAAACACTTTAGAATCAATCTGTAGGGATGCTGGGTGGCTCAGTCAGTTAAGCTTCTGACTTCAGCTCAGGTCATGATCTCACAGTTCGTGGGTTAAAGCCCCACATCAGGTTCTGTGCTGAAAGCTGAGAGCCTGGAGCCTGCTTCAGATTCTGTGTCTCCCTCTCTTTCTCTGCCCTTCCTCCGCTCTCACTCTCTCAAAAATAAACACTAAAAAAAAAAACAAAAAAAACAAAAAAAAAACATAAAAGTATTTCTCAATTAAAACACTTTAGAATCAATTTGTTGATAGCCACAAAATTGCATCAAATCCATGTATTAGTTTGGGACAAACTAATGTCTTGACAATATTGAGTTTTCCTGTCCATGAATATGAAATAGCTTTTCATTTATTAAGTTGTTCTATGATATCTTTCATTAGAGTTTTATAGGTTTCCTCAGATAGACCTTGTTAGATTTTGTTAGAGTTGTACCAAACTATTTTGCAGGGTGCTAATATAAGTGGTAATGTGTTTTAAATTTCAAATTTCACTTCTTCATTAGTGTTATAGAGGAAAGTGATTGACTTTCATATATTAACTTTGTATTCTACAACCTTACTATAATCATTATTTCCAGGAGGGATTTTTTAGTCAATTTTTTCAGATTTTCTGCATAGACCATTATGACATCTGTGAACATAAATCATTTTTATTTCTTCCTTCTTAATCTGTATACCTTTTATTTCCTTTTTTGATGTTATTGCATTAGGTAGAACTTCCAGTATGATGTTGAAAAGCATTAATGGAATAGGGACATCCTTTTGCCTTGTTCATGATCTTAGAAAGTTTCTAGTTTCTCAAAGTTTCTAGTTTCTCACCATTTAAGTATAAGTTTTTTGTAGATATTCCTTATCAAGTTGAGGAAGTTCCCTCTGTTCCTAGTTTACTAAAAGATTTTATCATGAGTAGGCATTAGATTTTTGTCAAATGCTTTTTCTACATCTATTGATATGATCTTTAGCCTGTTGATGTGATAGATTACATTAATTGATTTTTGAATATTGAACCAGCCTTATATACCTGAGATAAATCCAACATGGTTGTTTTTATATAAATGTTCATGTCTCCCCCTTCCCCCATTTCATAAGCTGAAATCCTACCCCACAAGATGATGGTATTAGGAAGTTGGGCCTTTGGGGGGTGGGTGATTAGGTCATGAGGGTAAGGCCCTCATGATTGGGATTAGTGCCCTTATAAAATAGACCCAAGAGAGCTATAAAATAGTCCCTTCAACCATGTGAGGACATGGCAAGAAGATCCCATCTATGAACCAGAAATCGAACTATGCAAAATAAATTTTTAGTGTTTAAAAAGCTACCCAGTCTCTGGTACAGAGGATCCCTGACTTAATGATTGTTCAACTTACAATTTTTCAAGTTTATAATGGTGTGAAAGCAGTACACATTCAGTAGAAGCCACACTTTAACATTGGAATTTATTATTTTCCTGGGCTAGTGACACCTGGCATGATGCTGGGCAGTGGGCAGTGGCAGTTAGCTGCAGTTCCCAGTCAGCCACGCGATCTAAGTGTGAACAACCGATACACTTCACAACCACTCTTTTTCATTTTCAGTATAGTATTCAATAAACTGCATGAGATATTTAACACTTTATTATATGATAGGCTTTGTGCTAGATGATTTTGCCCAACTATAGGCTAATGTAAATGTTCTGAGCATGTTTAATGTAGGCTAGGTTAAGCTAGGATGTTTGGTAGGTTCTGTGTATTAAATGCATTTTTAACTTATGACATTTCAAATTTACAGTGGGTTTATTTGTACAACCCCGTGGTAAGTTGAGGAAGATCTATACTTTGTTTTGGCTGCCTGAACAGGCTATGGCAGTCATGGAACATAGTTCATTTTATATATTATCAGGTTCAATCTACTATTTTATTGAGGATTTTTGTATCCATGTTCATGTGATAGTGGTCTATAGTTTTCTTGTAATGTCTTTGTCTGGTTTTGGTATTAGGGTAATGGTAGCTTCATGGAATGAATTAGGAATGTTTTCTCTGTTTCTTTCTTCTGAAAGGGACTATAGAGTTGGCATAATGTCTTCATTAAATGTTTGTTAGATTTCACCAGTGAATACTTCTTGACTTGGTGGTTTATGTTTGGAAGGTTATTAATTACCATCTTGGTTTTTTCCCATCCATCCTGTATATCTTTGTTCTTCTAATGCTGGCTTTCTTCCATTTCATTATGTCTTCATGTAATGCAAGAATATCACAAGATACTTCCTTTACCCATTCGTATCCTTTGTATTATTTTTGTTTATATTTTATTTCCTGTATGTTAGAAGCTCCTCAATATATTGTTTACTAGTTCTGTTAAAGAGGTCAATTATCTTTTTAAAAATTAAAAAAATGAGAAATGTCTTTTAAACTTACCCATATGTTTACTATTTGCACTGTAAATATATATCCATCACCAACTATCCTAAAATAAACATATCCAAAAGTTTCCTTCTGCCCTTTTGTAGTCGTTTATGCTCATCTTCCACAACATTCCCAGCAACTATTGACCTTGCTTTTTATCACTGTAGATTCATTTGCATTTCCTTGGAATTTATATAAATGGAATTATACAATATATACTCTGTCATTCTGGCTTTCAATCTGCATTCTTATTTTGATATTTATTCATGTTGCTCCATATATCAATAGCTCATTCCTTTTTTGTTATTACTGAGTAGTTGTCCATTATATGGATATACAAATTTGTTTATCCATTCACCTGTTGACAAATATTCAGGTTGTTTCTAGCTTTTGGCTATTACAAATAAATGTGCTACATTTATGTACAAGCCCTTGTTTTCTCTTAGGTATGGAATGACTGGATCATATATGGTAGGTGTATATTTAACTTTAGAAATTGCCAGGGCTCATTTGCAACTATGTAGATGGAACTAGAGGGTATTATGCTAATGAAATTAGAGAAAGACAAATATCATATGACTTCACTCATATGAGGAATTTAAGATACAAAACAGATGAACATAAGGGAAGGGAAGCAAAAATAATATAAAAACAGGGAGGGGGACAAAACATAAGAGACTCTTAAATATAGAGAATAGAGGGTTGCCGGAGGGGTTGTGGGAGGGGGGATGGGCTAAATGGGTAAGGGGCATTAAGGAATCTACTCCTGAAATCATTGTTGCACTATATGCTAACTAACTTGGATGTAAGTTAAAAAATAATTATTTTTTATAATAATATATATAATATAAATAATAATTAATTAAGAAAAATTGTTGGGGCGCCTGGGTATCTCAGTAGGTATTCCGACTTCAGCTCAGGTCATGATCTCACGTGTTCGTGGTTTGAGCCCTGCATCGGGCTCTGTGCTGACAGCTTACAGCTTCCTGCTTGGATTCTGTGTCTCCCTCTCTCTCTCTGCCCCTCCCTCTCTGTCTGTCTCTCTCTCAAAATTAAACATTAAAGAATTAAAAAAAAGAAATTGCTAAATTTGTTTCCAAAGTTGTTGTACCATTAGCAGTGTATAGGGTTTCATTTCTCCATGTTCTCATCAATACTTGATATGTTCAGTCTTTTAAATTCTATCCATTCTAATATGTAGTGGTATCTCATTGTAGTTTAATTTTCATATCCCTGATGATGTTAAGCATCTTTTCATGTGCTTATTTGACATTTTATACCTTCTTGTTGAAGTGTCTGCTCAGACCTTTTGTCCATATCTTATTACATTGTTTTCTTATTGAATTATGGGAGCTCTTTATATAATCAAGATACAAGTAATTTTCAGATATTTGCAAATATTTACTCCCTTTCAATGGCTTGTTTTTTTCATTTTCTTACCAGTGATTTAAGAACAACATACATTTTTAATATTGATGTTTAATTTATCAATTAAAAATTTTTTAATGTTTTTTATTTATTTTTGAGAGACAGAAAGAGACAGCACAAGCAGGGGAGGGTCAGAGAGAGAGGGAGACACAGAATCTGAAGCAGGCTCCAGGCTCTGAGCTAGCCGTCAGCACAGAGCCCAATGCGGGGCTTGAACCCACGAACCATGAGATCATGACCTGAGCCAAAGCTGGACGCTTAACCGACTGAGCCACCCAGGCACCCTGTAATTTATCAATTGTTTTAATGGATCGTGATCATGTTTTGGTGTCATAATTAAGTCCTGGCTTAACTGAAAATTTCTTCTGGAAGTTTTAGGGTTTTATTTTAATTTTTTAATGTTTTTATTTATTTTTGAGAGAGAGAGAGAGAGAGACAGCGTGAGCAGGGGAGGGTCAGAGAGACAGGGAGACACAG
Source organism: Cryptoprocta ferox (assembly GCA_028646485.1). NCBI lineage: Eukaryota > Metazoa > Chordata > Mammalia > Carnivora > Eupleridae > Cryptoprocta > Cryptoprocta ferox. The sequence goes on along the minus strand of CM053568.1, from coordinate 20,523,129 downwards.
AATCCGAAGACAGGCTCCAGGCTCTGAGCTAGCTGTCAGCACAGACCCCGATGCGGGGCGAACCCATGAACCCTGAGATCATGACCTGAGCTGATGTCAGATGTTTAACCGACTGAGCCACCCAGGCGCCCCAGTTTTAGAGTTTTAAGTACTGCATTTGAGTCTATGATACATATCAAATTAATTTTTGTACATGTTGAAAGATGTAGACCAAATTTCATTTTTCTAAATAGGGATATTCAATTATTCCAGCATCATTTATTGAAAAGCAGATTTTAAAATAGGAGCGCCTGGGTGGCTCAGTCGGTTAAGCGTCCAACTTTGGCTCAGGTCATGATCTCCCGGTTTGTGGGTTCAATCGGGCTCTGTGCAGACAGCTAGCTCGGAGCCTGGAGTCTGTCTTCAGATTCTGTGTCTCCCTCTCTCTCTGACCCTCCCCTGCTCACGCTGTCTCTCTCTCTCCCTCTCTCTCAAAAATAAATAAAACATTAAAAATTAAAAAAATAGAAATAAAAATAGCCTAAGAGGAACTTCTGGTTTGATGAACACATGGAGAGTGACACACCTGGAGAGGGCATGGAAACCCCACACCCTTTCCCCATACCTTCCATATCTTCCATCTGGCTTTTCCTGAGTTATATTCTTTTATTATGTTAGTAATCTAGTAAAAATAAATTACTTAATTAAAAATAAAAAGAATCTAATAGAACTTTGAAATGTATAATATAACCTATTAAAACTTTGCAATAATGTAACTTGAGGGTTTCAATATTGTAGGGTTAATGCAAAACATTGTTTAAACTCACACAAAAAAGCACAGAAGTAATGTTAGTGAAACTTAAAAGTATACACAGTTGACCATATATTTATTCAAGAAAGGAACAAATCACTTACTACCTACTCCCTACCCTTCTAGGAGATAAGAACTTTAATTCTTCCCAGTTTGAGAATAGGTGCTGGGCAGAGGATGGGAGCCAGTATCAAGTGGTATTATATCTGAATTTGAATTATGTTAGGGTATTTTATAGCAGTTTACTAATTTTGATATTTGCTGTGTCCAATCTGCTGTTATCTATTGGATTCAGAATTTTAGTACAGTTTTTGGCTCTGGAATTTTTTTTGGTACTTACTACTTTTTTTAGTTTTTTTTTTTTTTTTTTGAGAGAGAGCAAGCAAGCAAGTGGGAGAGATTCGAAGAGGGGGACAGAGAATCCAAAGCAGGCTCTGCGCTGACAGAAGCAAGCCCGGTGTGGGGCTTGAACCCATGAATTATGAGATCATGACCTGAGTCAAAGCCGAATGCTCAACCAACTGAGCCACCCAGGCGCTCCACTTTTTTTTTTTTAAATGTTTATTATTTTAGAGAGCATCAGCAGGAGAAGGACAGAGAGAGAAGGAGACAGAGCATCCAAAGTGGGCTCTGCACTGACAGCAGCGAACCTGATGCGGGGCTTGAACTCATGAACCATGAGATCATGACCTAAGCCAAAGTCGGACGCTCAACCAACTGAGCCATCCAGGCACCCAGTACTTTGTTCTTATAACAGCTTTATTGGAATATAATTCACATACCATATAACTCACCCATTTAAAGTGCATAATCTAGTGTTTTTTCATATATTCAGAGTTGTGAAACCATCATCACTATCAAGTTTAGAAAAATTTTCATCACCCCAGAAAGAAACCTTTTATTTTTTAGCAGTTACCCCATTTTCCCCCCAAGGCCTCTCAGGCCTAGACAACCACTAATCTACGTTTTGTCTCCAGACTTGCCTATCTAGACATTTCATATAAATAGAAACATAGAATATTTGGTCTTTTGTGACTGGCTTTCTTCACACAGCATATTTTCAAGGTTGGTCCATGTTGTAGCATGTATAGTACTTCATTCCTTTTATTGGCTGAATGATATTCCATTGTATGAACACACTTTTTACTTATCCACATTCATCAGTTGATGAACATTTGGATTGTTTCTGCTTTTTGGTCATTATGAATAATATTGCTATAAACATTCATGTACAAGTTTTGTGTGGACATGTTTTCATTTCTCTTGGGCATATACCTAGGAGAAGAATTGCTGAGTCATATAGTAGCTTTGTTTAACCTTTTGAAGAAATGCCAGTCTGTTATCCAAAGCACCTGTACCATTTTAACAATATCACTAGCAGTGTATGAGGGTTTCAGTTTTCCACATCCTTGCTGACACTGTTATTGTCTATCTCTTTCATTATAACCATCTTGGTGTGTAGTGATATTGTGCTTCTGATTTGTGTCTCCCTGATGGCTCTATTTCATTCTTTTTTAAAGGTTCTAGCACTGTAGTGAAATTTTCCATTTTATTATTGATGTTATTGAACATATTAACCATAATTATTCTAAAAGTTGTATGTAATAACTACAGTATCTGACTCATGTGTACATCTAATTCTAAAGTCCTTTTTTTTTTTTTTTTTAAGAGAGAGAGAGCATGAGTGGGGAAGAGGGGCAGAGGGAGAGAGAGAGAGAATATCCCACGCAGGCTTCATACTCAGCGTGGAGCCTAATGTGGGGCTCGATCCCCTCATCCTAGGATCATGACCTGAGCTGAAATCAAGAGTTGGATGCTCAACTGACAGTTTTCAAGGTGCTCCTGTTTCTAAAGTCTTTTTTTCTTCTTGGCTTTTGTGCAGTTAGTTTTTTTCTTGGTGTATTTGGTAATTGTTTATAGAATGTTAGATATTGTATATGAATATTATTAAGATTCTTCAAAAAAATATTTATTTTTTTCGTGCAGGCAGATAGAACATGGAAAGATCATCTTGACCCACCTATTCATTTAAATAGTTCAGGTTGTTTCAGGCATTGTTAGCACTATTTCTGATATGATTTTACTCTTATGGTATAGTTCTTCAAGGGTCTCAACTGCAACTTTGGGGTTCACTAGGACCCTTCCTTTCTGTTTAGTTCTTTCTGGCACTATAAGGCAGCCAAGTGTTCCTGCTAAGAATTTTTTTTTTTTTTTGGCAGTTGGTTTCGTGGCTTCTTACCTGTTGTGTGTACAAAGCAAATGCTTTGAAGATAAATGGCATATAGAGTGATTGGCTCCTTTTGCCGTGATTGCCTTTTCTCTGGGATCTTGGCCTCTCAAGTCCTAGCCTCCTTGATAGACTTGACCTCCAAATTTTGTATCCATAGTCCAATCAGACTGTTGAAAATTCTAGGATGCTTCTCACTGGTTTCTATACTTCTAGACACAAATCCACAATGCCCTAAGAAGGAAAAGTGATTGAGAATATAGGATTCACTTCAATGTGTTTCCGTTCTTGCTGAGCTCTTGGATTCTCAAGCCTTGGTTGCCTAGGTTGCGCTATAGTAGCTTTAAAAACAGCCTTTGTTGTTGTTTTAATATTTTAAATACAGATTTTACAGTTCTTCGTAGAAGTAGTTTGTTCAACAAAGTACTCCACCATAGCTGGAAGCCTGCATCATTGAAGAAATTCATCATGATAGAAATACCCTTTAAATGGGACTGCATTTTTATTTATTTATTTATTTATTTATTTATTTAGAGATAGAGTGCAAGCAGGGGAGGGGCAGAGAGAGTGAGGGAGAGAGAGAATCCCAAGCAGGCTCCATGCTGTCAGCACAGAGCCCGATATGGGGCTCCAACTCACAAACCGTGAGATTATGTCCTCAGCCAAAATCTATGGGGCTCGAACTCACAAACCGTGAGATTATGTCCTGAGCCAAAATCAAGAGTTGGATGCTTAACCAACTGAGCCACCCAGGCACCCTAGAGATTGCATTTTAAAGAGTTATTTTTAGTAAAACAAAAACAAAAACATGTAATACAAAACATATCCTCTTAACCACTTTTAAGTATACAGTTCAGTAGTGTTAACTATATTCACATTGTGTGCCACAGATCTCTAGAACTTTTTCATTGTGCTAAACTGGAAATCTATTCTCATGGAACAACTCCCCATATTCCCTGCCTCCAGTCTCTGGCAACAGTCATAATACTGTACCTTGGTTCCATGATTTTGGCAACTCTAGGTGTTTCATATAAGTGGAATCATGCAGTATTCCAGTAGTCCTTTGGTGACTGGTTTACTTCACTCATCAGAATATCCTCAAGGTTCATTCCTGTTGTAACATTTGACAGGATTTCTTTCCTTAAGTCTGAATAATATTCTATTGCATGCATATGCCACATTTTGTTTGTTTATTCATCCATCTATGGACATTTGGGCAACTTCCACCTCTTGCATTTTGAATATGTTGCAGTGACCATGGGCATGCAAATAACTCTTCAAGTTTCTGCTTTAATTCCTTGATAAATACCCAGAGGTGGAATTTCTGGGTCATAATTTTATTTTTTTTAGGAACTTCCATACTGTTTTCTACAGTGGTTGCACCATGTACATTTCTATCAGCCGTGCACAGTGTTCCAATTTCTCCACAGGATTACATATTTGAAATACGTTGCAATTAACTGTTTTTTTGTCTGTTTTTTGGACAGACATTATTTTTTGTCAAAAATGTTTACATGGAATTTTTTTTTAATTCAGCCTATGCCAGGAGGAGTTGTTGATGTTGACAGAGCAAGGTGTTAAGAATCCTTTCTTCTTTGTTCAGAAATTAGTCTCTTTCTCTGCCTCATATTCTTCTCTCCACATAGCTAATCAGATATGCTTTAAATGTTATTTATTACCACTATTATTATTTTGGAGATACTTAACGCCATAAGTGGAAAGGGAGTTAAGAGCATGGAATCTGGTGCCAAACCACCTGTGATGAATCTGGGTTCCTCCAGCTACCATCTGATCCTGTCCAGATGTCTTAATTTCTCTGTGCCTCAGTTTCCTCATCCATAAATTGGTAAAGCTAACAACACCCACTGCATAGAGTTCTTAGGATTAAATAAATTAATATTCTCTAAGCAGTTAATGTTAACCCCGGTCGCATATTAAGTGCTGTAAAAGTGTGTGCTAGGTAAAAGGTGGAAGGCGCCAGGCTTACCTCTTTTGTACCAAGCTGTCTAGGTGATGTTACTGGATGCCTCCCTGGTCTTAGTGTGTTTTAGGTGTTATTAAACTGACCCTCTCTTTCTATGGGATGGATGCGAGTGTGGTAGTTGGATTGGGAACTTCTACTGAGCAGTGGGGACTGTGGGTTAGATGTGTCAGTAGGAGGTGGTGTTCCTGGACATGCCTGAGTGTGGAGGTGACTCCGTGCGTTAAAACAGGTGTTACACACCAGACGAACGGAGCAGGTTCTTGCAAAGTCTGCTCCCTGCGTTTAGGTGGGGCTGTACGGAGCTCCAAGGGGCAGTGGGGACGGCAGGACGGGGTGCTGCCCACTTCACAACGTATCGGGGATCGTGGGTTCCACACCTGTCTAGATGCAGAGACCCGAGCTCCTGCGTGCCGGTGTGTGGTAGGAGGGTCGGTCCACACCTCCTCCGGGCAGCGACGACCGCAAGCTCGGAGCGCTTCGTAGGAGGTGTCGTTACACACTTCCTGTGGGTCTCGCGGACCACGGAGCGTTTCCGGTGCCGGCTGGAGCCCGGGGTCCGAGCCCCCGCCCCGTTCGCCGGCCCCGCCCCGCCCGTGCCCCGCCCCCAGCCCGCCGCGCTCCGAGCCGGGCGCGCGGAGCCCGGGGCGCACGGAGCGGCGCGCGCCGGTCGGCAGAGCCAGGCTGGCGCCCCCGCCCCCCCGCTCCGCGCCTCCGTCCGCCGCCCGCCCGGCGCCTTCCCCGCTCTTCTTGCAGCCGTTCCCCGGCCCTCCGGCCGCTTTCCCTCCCTCCCCTCGGTCCCGCCCCGTCCAGCCCGGGCTGCCCGGCTCCCGCAGGCCCCCCCGCCGCCCGCGTTCCTATGGACAGACGCACAGACACCTGCAGGTGGGTGAGAGCCCGCGCGCGGGGCGGGGACGAGCGCGCCGACGCTGCGACCTGGGCCGGGGAGCCCCTTTGTGTGGGGGCGGCCGCGCTGGGGTCCGCGCTGCCTCCCCTTCGGCCGCCAAGCAGTGACCCTGCTGAACCCTCTTTTGTCTCCTCTGGCGGGGGGTGGGGGGATGGCGGGGTGGGAAGGCCGAGAGTCAGAGCAGCGACCCGGGCGGCCGGCCATCGCCGGCGACGGGGTTGGGGGCGCGACGGGTGAGACCCCAGGCGGCCGAGCGGGCTCCGGGAGCGAGCGACGGCGGCCGCGGCTCCGGTCAGCCTTCGCGGGGCCGGCCCGGCGCCCAGCATCTCCTGTCGCCGCCGCGGGCGCGCTGCGTGGGTCTGGCTCGCCTGCTCCTGCTCTTGGGTCTGTTTGGAGGTGGGAAGGAGGGCGGGAAGGAGAAAGAAAAGATCTGCCCTCTTAGTTTCCAAGTGTTGAGATGGTTGTGGAGAGAGGGAGAGAGGTGGTTCGGGTCTTTGCCTGACTTGTTTCCCTCGCGAGAGGCACGCTGAGGTGCGTGTGGGGCGTGTGTGGAGGAACGTGCATCGCTTCGGTCCCTTATTTATTGTTTCTAACGGAGGAGGGCTTTCTCCGAAGGGCTCTTCCGCCCCCCTCCCCCATCCGAGGCTGCGCACAGTGATTTGTGTTTGTTATCAAATACATCGACGAATGTATTCCCCTGGGTGCAAGGAGGCTGGGCTGACCAGAATCAAACCCAAATCGGAGACTGTTTCTGGTTTTCAGGTGGCTCCTCTTGTGTTTTTTAAGATTAGGGAGAGACTTTCAGGCAAATCAAAGATGAACGTGGCTTTGATTTTTTGCGATTTTGGGGATATATATCCATATTTTAAAGTTTGATGGTAAAGTTTTGCAATTTCCCAGACTCCTTAGGATTAGCGTGACAGAATCTTCTACCTATTAAGTAAATAGTTAACAGGCGACTCAGGTAGTGACCGCTTCCACGGTGGAGGTTAAATTGGAGTGCAGTAAACCTAGTTTTCCGTTCAGGCTAAAACCTTTATTTTTGCTGGCTTAAAATATGAGGTCTTCCACAGGGCATGGGGAGAGCATGAATGTTAGAATTGATTTCTCTCCCTGTGATTGTGCTTTCCCTCTTTTATTCTGTGTTTTTATGTATTCTCTCTAAATAAGACCTAACGATTGGGTTGTACTGGTGGATATAATTTTTTGAAAAGTTCCGTGGGTGATATTTCTGGTTTATGTTATTTATCTGAGTTTCTTATGAAGAGTTGATATGTATTTGTAGATACTCAAATTATTAGTGAAGTTGAATAAGTACCCAGAAACTTAATTTTACACATTCAGATTTTTGATGTGCAGGTACAGATTTATATCTTTATATTAATCTCAATTTAGTAACTGCTGGAGACTTTTTTTTTCTTTTTTTGCCTGTTGTTTGAGAATCCATATTGACAAATTTAAATCTGACTTATCAAGGAGATTAAAAAAATAGTTTTGGGTACACTCAATTATATGTACAGCTATATGTAGAAAACAGGCTTTCTTAAACATGTGAACTTAAAGGAAAAACATTGTGGTGGAAAAATACTTATTTAAATTTTCATCAAGTAAGATGTAGAAAGCACTGTGCTTCTACAGAAGCAGTGTGCTTTTATCAGAAAGCAGTGTACAGTTTTAATGCAGTTTTAATTAGGCAAACTGATTTTTGTCCTTATAAAGAGGAGACCGTTTTAGTATGCCGAAAAGAGTGATCTTTTTCTAGGAGAAAAATTTATCCTAGATTCTTGCTCTAGTTACATTAACAGATTAATATTATTGCATGCCTAATTTTATGTATACCTGGAGTGTACATTTTTGTACATTTAAAACCTAGAAGAGGCTACTTCTAACATTTGTCTCACCAGCCCCTTTGAGTTGATCAAATTTTATTCCTGCTTGGACTTCCTGTCTAGATTAGCTAACCCAAATTAGGCTGCATAGAGCTCAGTTCAAGGCACTAGTAAGCCCTTGAGCAGGGTTCTTCTTTTTCAATAAGGATGGCCCAAAGAGCATAGGTATTGAAATTTGTTCAGGCTTTATTAGGAATGGTGGGATGGAATTCGAAAACACTCCCAGAGTTTCAGCTATTAGATTACACACTCTTTATCAGCACTTAGAAGTTTTTAAAAAGATAAGCTAACAACTTGAATTGCTTGTTTATATATTTATTTATAGGACTGGCAATTGGAGGGATGAGGTTTAACAAAGAGTCACTGTGTAAATTAAACATGAAGAGAGTGTGGCCTGTGTTGAGAATTGCTTGGCAACTTGTAGTTATGCCTAACAGTTTTCTGGGATTGGCAGTGTAGTGTCTTTACGTGGGCTGGCTAAAAGATAACACCTAGGTTTTTTTTTTTTGCTTTGTTTTTATTTTTGGCTCTGATATGTGGATATTAATTTTTCGGTTTTTGTATAATTAACTGTAACATTTTAGCGTAATAAGCAGCAGTCCAGAGAATCTTACATATTTTCAGCTGATTTCTCTTCTGGTATGTCCGTGTTTAGGAAGGCATATAAATCATTTTTCAGTTTTCATGGTTGAAATTTTTTTTCTGCTACTAATGTTACTTCCAGAAATTTTGAATTTTTATGTAAAGTTGCGTTTTAAATATAGCTGAGCAATATAAACTGACATTTACCAGTTTCTTTTTTTTTTTTTTTTTTTAAACAACACTAAGCTGTCCAGTTAAATTTGATAGGCTTGAAAATCCATAGACTTTTCCTGCTTGTTAGTTACCAGTGTGTTACCGTTAAAGGAAACTCAAAATGGCCACTTGGATTACCTGGAACCCTCAAAGGACTAGTATTATCATTAGTAATAACCAAATGGAAAGCTGAAAAGTAGCAGTTTTATTCTTTATAATAGATCTGTGACTTTCAAATCCTTCTTTTTCATGAAGTTTTTTGTAGCCCAGTGTGGAAGCAGGTCTGACTGTTAGAAGTGTGGACAGTGACCTCTCATTCCAGCCTTTTATTGTCTCGCATTGTTTAAGAACAGCACAAATTCATGCTGCTCTTGGAAAATGCGGAATTCATTCTTGGATTAATATTCTGCTACCAGATGTACGAGGCTGGCTCTGAAGAAGCTTTTTCTCTTAAATACTGTCAAAAATAGAGAAGCTGAAGATTGGAGAGAAGCCATTTATTTTGAACAGTTTATTTTCTGACAGTTTGTGTTTGTAAAGAAACCTGCTCATAATATTTACTTAAGAGATCTACATAGTTGCCCGAAGAAGCCCCACAGGTTTCTTTTTTTCCTTTAAAAAAGTTTCCATAGAGCTTAACTCTTATGTGATACTTCTTGACTTTGCTTCTGATTAGTTGATTTATGGACTTTATTTACCAGCATGATTGGAGAATTCTTTTGCTATACAGAAATTGCACTCTGCCTGTGCTCTGATCTGTTTCCTAGGTAACAAATGTACTGCATAGATTCCATAATGAGGACTGTGGTTGGCTAGTTACAGTGTAAATTCTGTTGTTTGGTAAAGCTTAGTCTCATTCAAATAAAGGTCAAGAAACCAAAAGTACTCAAGATGCAAATTTTTGGATTTTATTTTGTATCCAATGTCAACAAAGTTTAATATGCATTTCTGGAGAAAGGCAAATTATGCAGCAGTATTCAAGTGTATTTTGTAAAGTCTTAAAACACTTGGGGAGCTTTTTGACTATTCCATATTGGTAATACCAGTGACTCTAGTGACAAAATTCAAAACTTTATCACACTTTAATATAGAAAGCAAAGTGTTGTCTAGGATGTCTGTAATTCGTTCTTTTGTACTGAAAAAAGTAATACCATATATGTTGCTAAATTGTGCAACTTCATGTGAAATACAACATTTAAAAACTTTAGGAAGACATTAAAACATTTAAGAAACTTTTAAAAACATTAAAAGTCTTGTTGTAAAATGATGCATTTGACTCTAGCTATTTTCCCTCTGATCTGCCTGAACTTTGGCCCCCTCGGCACCTGAGAGCAAGTCTCTTTTAGGTAGCCATAAATTGGAAAATAGCTTTCCCCTCTACTCTACTGTCCTCTCAAAATCTATGGCCTCTGTAGCTTTAGATACAGGGCAAGAAATAATATAGGCACAAATATTGGTAATTATTACTTGTTTGTTAAAAAAAAACTTGAAATGAACCATAATTTCATTAATACTGAAAATATCTTTTCATTTGATGCCTGCAAATGTTTTTGTTGATCATCAGGGATTCTGTTAGTAAAAAAAATTTTTTTAAGTTATTTATTTATTTTGAGAGAGAGTGGGAGCAAGTGCAAGTGGGAGAGGGGCAAAGAGAGAGGGAGAGAGAGAATCCCAAGCAGGCTCTGTGCTGTCAGCATAGAGCCTGACGTGGGGCTTGATCCCATGAACGGTAAGACCTGAGCCAAAATCAAGAGCTGGCGCTTAACTGACTGAGCCACCCAGGTGCCCCTGAAATTTTTTTAAAGTTAATCTGAGGAGCAACTGGCTGGCTCAGTGGGTAGAGCATGCAGTTCTTGATGTTGGGGTCATGAGTTTGAGCCCCATATTGGTCTAGAGCTTACTTTAAAAAAAAAGTTAATTTGAAATCTAAAGAATTATCCAAAGTTGCTTCCATTACTTTCTCTTGCTGGCAGGATTGTTTCTGTATTATTTACTTACCTTTTTAGTTAATTCAGGAATAGGACATATCTTGTTTGGGTTTTCCTTCCTGGTTTTCCTCAGAACTGACGCTACTTGAAACTTTTCTGGGCTCTTCAAGTTGCAAATACCGTGTCCATTGAATGTTCACTATTTTAAAAACTTTTTTGGATTATTATTTTCTTTTTTTTTTTTTTTTACAATTTTTTAAAGTAGGCTCCACGCCCAATGCGGAGCTCAAACTCACAACCCCGAGATTAAGAGTCATGTGCTCCAGGGGTGCCTGGATGGCTCAGTTGATTGAGCGTCTGAGTCTTGGTTTCCTCTCAGGTCATGATCTCACGGGTTTATGGGTTTGTGGGTTTGAGCCCCACATCGGGCTCTGTGCTGACTTCGTGGAGCCTACTTGGGATTCTCTCTTTCAATCTCTCTATGCCCCTCTCCCTCTCATGCATGCTCCCTCTCTCTCTCTCTCTCTCTCTCTCTCTCTCTGAAAATAAATAAATAAACATTAAAAAAATTAAAAGTTTTTTATTGTTTATTTTTGAGAGAAAGAGAGACAGAACATGAGCAGGGAAGGAGCAGAGAGAGAGGGAGACACAGAATTCGAAGCAGGCTCCAGGCTCTGAGCTGTCAGCACAGAGCCTCACCTGGGGCTCAAACCCATGAACCGTGAGATCATGACCTGAGCTGAAGTCAGATGCTTAACCAACTGAGCCACCCAGGTGCCCCCCTCCAAAAAATAAAAATTTTTTAATCATTGCATTATTTAAGGCATAGTCACCACATATCAAAAGCTCTGCTTTTCTAAGACATCATACTTCTGGGACAGAGTTAACAGTATTTTTGAACTCCTGCCCAGCCAGAACTACATCTTCCCAGCCAGTATTAGTTAACAAGGGCTGCCATAACAAAGTATGACAGACTGGGTGGTTTAAACAACAACATTTTCTCATACTTCTGGAGGCCAGAAGTCCAGATCAAGATGTTGACAGAGTTGGGTTCTTCTAAGGACTCTCTCCTTGGCTTTTGATGGCAGTCTTCCTCAGATATTTTCACTATGTACCTGTCTGTGTTCCTATATCTTCTTCTTATAGGACATCAATCCATAACCTTAGGTCACCCAAATGACCTTAATTAATTACCCCTTTAAAGGCCCTGTCTCCAAATATTGTCTCATTTTGAAGTACTGAGTGTTAGGACTTAAGTGTATGAATTTGACAGGGGGGTGAACATTCAGCTCATAATACAACCCATTCCTCCACTCATTGTCTTTCATGCATAGATACTTCACTCCATATGTGTAATACAATCAAGCCCCTTGATTCCTGCTCCCCAAGATTTCTCAGTTCTGTTTGCCCCATACATATCACATAGTACTCTGTCACCTTTGTCTATCATTGGTCTTGGTTCTACAGTTAAATATATTCAATGCACAACACAAGTCCTTATGCTAAGGCTTCTGTAATCATCATTTGATACTTTAAAGCTCTTTGAATCTTCATGAATGCCTCATGTGAATAATGTGTCCTGTCTTTCTTGTTTAAAACTGTTTATTTGTGGCTTTTATATTTGAAGGTTGGTTTTGCTGAAAGTACTTGGCTCACATTTTCTTTCCTCAAGTTTCTTAAATACGTTAGTCTGTGGTAGGATTTGGCAGACCTTTTCTGTAAAAGGCCAAATGGTAGTTATTTTAGGCTTTGTGGAACATAGGTCACTGTCAAAATTATATAACTTTGCCACTGCAGTGCAAAAGCAGCCATATAGAGTATGTAAATGAACAAGCATGACTGTGTTTAGAGAAACTTTATTTATAGAACCTGACAGTAGGCTGGATTTGGTACACAAGCCATAGTTTGCTGAGCCCTATTCTGTTGTATTTTGGTAAAAAGTGTTGTTGTCAGAGTCTAATACCTGTGATTTTTTTTTTAAGTGACTTTATTTTTTTCTTAGTTGCCCAAAGGACTTTTAATCTGTAAAGACCAATATTTTTACTAGAATATGTATTTTTAAAGGTTTATTTATTTATTTTGAGAGAGAGAAAGAGAGAGAGAACACGCGCGCGCACAAGCAGGGGCAGAAAGAGGGAGAGAGAGAATCTCAGGCAGGCTTTGTGCTGTCAGCGCAGATCCTCATGACCTGAGCCAAAATCAAGAGTTGGACACTTAACCAGCTGAGCTACCCAGATGCCTCTAGAATATGTATTAAGTGTTGACTGTTCTCATAAATATTTTCATATTTTCATCAGTGATAGATTTTAGTTATTTAATGTTTCATTGATTACATTTTCTTTTTGAGGGCCTCCTGTTACATGTATGTTGGATCTTCATTGCTTGTCTTTTATATATACCTTTCCTCAAATTCTTTTTATCTTTTTAATTTTGATTTTTTTTGTATTTTTTCTTTTTATCCTTTATTAAGCAGTATCCCTGGTATCTGTCTGTTAAGACTAGTGTTCCTTCCAGTTTTGTCTTTCTTTCTGAATTTTTTTTCTTTCCTGTTCTGTCCAGATTTGTGTCATTTCTCTTTGTAAATGCTCTTCTTGACATTCTCTTTCTCTCTCTTTTTTTTTTTAGTTTTTCTATTTCTGATATATTCTTTATAGCTCCTGTCAGTTTCTTAGTTTCTTTTAATTCATATTTTTAAAAAAATTTTTTAATGTTTTTTATTTATTTTTGAGAGGCAGAGAGAGACAGCGTGAGCAGGGGAGGGTCAGAGAGAGAGGGAGACCCAGAATCTGAAGCAGGCTCCAGGCTCTGAGCTAGCTGTCAACACAGAGCCTGATGCGGGGCTCGAACCCACGAACCGTGAGATCATGACCTGAGCTGAAGCCGGACGCTCAACCGACTGAGCCACCCAGGCGCCCCTCTTTTAATTCATATTAAAATATTATGTTACAGTTCTCATCTGCTTTATGGGTATATTTTTCTGATGTGCCTTCATTGGCAAATGGTACATTATTTTGTTCTTTTTCGTCTTTTTCTCACAGTACTTCACATAGGATTAGATTACATTCTTTTCTCTTGTTCATGTATAAATTAGATGGATTCTCCTGTACTTTAGGGGAAGGTTTTTGTGATGGAAGTGGAGGTAGGCCAAGATAGTTTACAATTATTATTATTTTTAATTTTTAAATATTTTATTTATTTTAGAGAGAGAATGTGTGTGTCCACATGCGCGTGAGTGGGAGGGGGCAGAGAGAGAGAGAGGGAGTCAGAGGATCCAAAGTGGGCTCCACACTGACAGCAGAGCCTGATGCAGGTCTTGAACTCATGAACCGTGAGCTCATGACCTGAGCTAAAATCAGGAGTCCAGCCCTTAGCTGACTGAGCCACCCAGGTGCCCCTGAGTTTTACGTTTTATAGTTAAGTCTGGTCTGTTTTGTGTTAATTAACATTTTTTAAATGTGTATTTATTGTTTTTGAGAGAGAGACAGAACGTGATTGGGGGAGGAGCAGAGAGAGGAAGACACAGAATCCAAAGCAGGCACCAGGCTTCGAGCTGTTAGCACAGAGCCCGATGCGGGGCTCAAACCCCATGAACCATGAACCATGAGGCCATGACCTGAGCTGAAGTTGGACACTTAACCTACTGAGCCACCCAGGTGCCCCAGTGTTAGTTTTTATTTAAGGTGTGAAGTTTAGGTTGAGGTTCATTTTTTTGCCTATGAATGTCCAGTTGCTCCAGCACCATTTGTTGAGGAAGCTATTCTTCCTCCATTGAATTGCTTTTTCATCTTTGTGAAAAAGCAGTTGAGCATACGGATGGGTCTGTTTCTTGGTCTATCCCATCTGTTTTTGTGAATAGATTTGAGAAGAGTCCAGAACTAAGCCTTTGCTACTATTCAACTTACTTAGAACTCCTTGTTCGTTCTTTCTTATTTCCCCTCGTTCATTCTTAAGTATGATTTTTTTTACTATTATCTTGGAAAACTTTTTTTTCTGTTGATCAAAAGGTACAAATATTAGGTTAAAAAGGTTAGGATATGCAGTAATTTGATCAATATTTTTTTGAGTTTATTTGCTTTATAATATAGTGATAAGCTGGCATAGATTTGTTTCAGAGAATTCAATTCTTTTCTAAATTATTTGGATTGTTAACATTTTCATGACAGTTATGGCTCAATAATCATAAGTATACTTTGGCATCTTGAGAAAACGGAGCTCTGCATTAATGAGTTTTTTATAAGTAAAGTTTATCTCTTGGGCAAAACTTAAGATTTTAATTATTTTTAGGGAAAATGTTTCCCATATGTGGTTAAATTTAAATAAAAGGTGGCAATTTAGTTACTTATGGAAATCTGCCAAGAATCCTTTTCTGGCATCTGGATGAACACAAGCAGATAAAGAAATTTGTTTCTGTCCCCAGAAAAGTCTCCTCAGCTTTCTAGCTCTGAAGTGTTGCAACTTTAGAAAAGTTTCTTACAACAAATGTAAGGAAGATTCCATCCACCTAACTGACAAATCCATCAGATTCACGGATTTACCAAAACCTTGTTTAAACAGCCTTTGAATATATCTGTGAAATTTTGGCTGAAGGTATCCATTCTACCTCAGAGCAGCATTTTAAGGAATGTTCTGTTTTTGAAAGCAAAGATTTTATGATGGTGTAGTCTTTTTGTAAATGTTTTCTTTCTGAATGTATTAATGCAAATGTGTTATTCAATGAAAAGTATATATTTTTTTAAACTTTTTTTAAATGTTTATTTACTTTTGAGAGAGACTGAGTGGAAAAGTATATATTTTTATAAATAATATTTTACCTATGAATATATTTTGTTGAATGTATTTACTATTTGTGAAGGTATAGTCTTAATATGCAGCATTCATAAATTGTTTTTGGGTAAGACTGGTTTATTTCTGACAGACAAAAGTCTTACCACAAATTATATTTCCTGTATTTTAGCATTTCTTTAATGATATGTTTGTACACAGATAAGGTTTAAAACTCTATACGTTGGGGGTACCTGGGTGGTTGGCACCCAGTTAGTTAAGTGTCTGACTCTTGTTCTTGGCTCAGGTCCTGATGTCACAGTTTGTGAGTTTGAGCCCTGTGCCAGGCTCTGTGCTGACAGCATGGAGCCTGCTTGGGATTCTCTCTCTCCTTTCTCTGCCTCTCCGCCACCAGGCTCTTTCAAAATAAATAAATAAGCTTAAAAAAAATCTACACTTTCCATTAATAAAGTAATTTCCTCAAATGTTTAGGCTTTTTTAAAATATATATGTAGTTTCTGAGAGAGAGAGAGAGAGAGAGAGCGAGTGTGCGTGAGGCAGAGAGAGAGGGAGACACAGAATCTGAAGCAGGCTCCAGGCTCTGAGCTGTCAGCCCAGAGCCCGATGTGGGACTCAAACCCATGAAGCGTGAGATCATGACCTGAGCCGAAGTTGGATGCTTAACTGACTGAGCCATCCAGGTGCCCTAAGGTGTTATTTAATATTTTTATGTGCACACAGGAGTCTTCATAAGGAAAATTAAGACCTGAAGACATGGGTAGAACTGAGAGTTTATATAGGTTTTTTTGTTTGTTTGTTTTTGTTTTTAGTGTTTGTTTAGTTTTGAGAGAGAGAACACTGGCACATGCAAGCACAAGTATGTGCACACGGGGGAGCGGCAGAGAGAGAGGGAGACAAAATCCAAAGGGCTCGAACTGGTGAACTATGAGTTCGTGACCTGAGCTGAAGTTGGATGCTTAACCAACTGAGCCATCCAGGCACCTCAGAAAGTTTATATAGATTTTATACAAAGAATCAAATTTGAGGGGAAGTGACTAGGCAAAGGAGTTTAGTTAGAGGCCATAAGTTGTGAAACAGTGACTAGAAAATATATAAGAGAAACTAATGGAGATAAGGGTTATCTTAGTAGGTTTGTTTGTACAGGTCCATTTTGGCATCATCTCCAGTCTCTAGTGCTAAGAATGTTCTTCTCTTCCTAGTATATAAAGAGGGCATCTGTCTCATGGGAACTTTTATGACCTGCTTTTAGGTAGAAAGAGGGAGGTCAGAGAGACTTTCCTGAATTTGTTGTTTCTCAAGTGCTTTCAGCCCAAAATAATATGCCCAAGTGACATATTTTGGGGTGGCATGTTCTGAACCCCTTCAAAATATAATGTGTACCAGTAACGAACATATTGTGTATACAGTTGAATTTTAACAAATTGAATAAATGTAACTAACACTCATATCAGCACCCTAGAGGAGCCTTTCCCTTAGACTGCTTCCTGTATGTAACATAGTCTTTTTGAAGGAAGAGAAGTATCTTGACTGATTGCTGAGTCAGGGTGTATATGTTCAGCTTTAATAGATACTGCCAATTTTCCAAAGTAATTGTTATCAATTTATACTGCCATCAGCAGTGTGTTAGTGTCCCAGCGGCTCCACTTCTTCATGATTATCCTTTTGAAAAGCATTTTGACAGAATGTGTCAGGAGACATAAATATATCTATAGCCATTTATCTAGTAATTCTACTAATTGAAAAGATGGAAAAAGATACATGCACAAAAACATTCTGTGAAGCAGAGATCAAAGACCACAGGCTAAATCTGGCCAGCTGTAGCCCACATCCAGTTACAACCATTTGTTGTTTGTGGGCTACTTTTGTGCTATAATGAAAGAGTTTAGTTGCAGAAACCTTGCAAAACAAAATATTTACCATATGACCCTCTCCAGAAAAAGCTTGCTGACCCCTGCATTAGAGCATTATTTAGGGTAGTGAAAGATTAGCAATAACCACTATATCTATCAGTTGGGGAATTATAAGATAAATCCTGGTGTAATCACTTGATAGAGTAGGATATAGTCATTTAAAATGATGCTAGAGGGGCCCCTGGGTGGTTCAGTTGCTTAAGAGGCCAACTTTGGCTCAGGTCATGATCTCACAGTTTGTGGGTTCAAACCCCACATCAGGCTCCGTGCTCACAGCTCAGAGTCTGGAGCTGCTTTAGATTCTGTCTCCCTCTCTCTCTCTCTGCCCCTCCCCCACTCATGCTCTCTGTCTTTCTATCAAAAATGAATAAACATTAAAAACTTTTTTAAATAATAAAATGATAGAGATTATTCATCTAGCAAATATTTATTGGGCATGTGCTATGTGTTAGGTACTGTTCTTGGTGCTGGCATATCAGTGAAGACAAAAATTCCTGCCCTCATAGAACTTTAATTTCAGTGGAGGAGACGGAGAATAAACAAGTACCTAAAACAATATGTAAGATGTAAGTGCTAAGATGGAAAAAAAAAAAAAAGGGAAGGGAGAGATGAAATATTTTAGGGTGAGGGCTTGACATTTTAGATTGCCTTTTTTCCTCTGAGAAAATGGCTTTTGAGTAAGGACTTAAAATAAGTGAAAGGGCTTGACATAGGGAGTTGGAGGAAAAGCATTTGAGGCAGAGGGAAAAAGCAAGCATAAAGGAGCAAAGCTGGAAATGTGCTTGATGTGTTCTGGGAACAACAGTAACATGAAGGGCTGCAGTAGAATGAAGGAAGGGGATAGAGTAGCAAAGGATGAGGTTGGACCAGTAATGGGGCTGGGGGTGGCAGTGATGATGCATCATGGTCAACCTCGTATAATTTGGCTGTCTTTTATAATAAAATGCATACTTTGAAACTTGAAGGATTTTGCATACCCTAGCAGTCAGTTACTTTCAGTTGATTGTAGCCTGCCAGTGGACAGCACTGTCTTAAATCATCTAAGGAATTGCTGGTTTTTTTAAAGATTAGTTTTTCAGTGTTTGAACCAGAAGGAACTATGGAGACCCCTTTATTTTATGTTTTATGGGTAAGGAAATGATCTGGAAAAGTGAAGGAACTCGGGCTTTCAGTTTTTTTTTCATATGTGTTTGTATGTTCCATCACTATTTAATCTGAGGTTGTTCTGCACTTTAGTGATTTTTGTCATTAATAACTCACCTAATCTTTAACATGAAAAGAAAATCCTTTTTAAAATAATGAAATCTAAATCTGTGTTGTCCAAATTTTCTCAGTGCTAAAACCCCTGTAGCAAATAATGGTGTTAATAATGAATTCTTTTGGCTAGCACCCTGGTTAAGACCATGAATATAGAAGGACTCAGACTGCTTGAGTTAGTTTCTGGCTCTTATTAGTACTTAACCTCCCATTTATAAAATGACTTGGTACTAAGTATATACCTCATAGGGTTGTTGTGAGGATTAAATGAATTCATGTGGGTAAAATGCCAGGCAACTAGGCCAAATTATTATGGAGGCTTAAATATCAGGAAGGGAAAGTATGCCTAGATACCAGAGAAGTTTGACAATTACTTGAATTGTGTTATTGAAAGTTTGTATGTGTTTGTCTACTTTGACTTAATAGGTAACATGTAACAATTTATTAACATTTTAATTAACATCAGCTTAATTAGCACAGTGGCTTCAAATCATGTGCTGTATCAGTTATACTATAAACCCTTCACAGATGGTTATCAAATTTGGGGGGGGGGGAAGAATACTTATTTTAACTTCAGTAAGAGAAATACTGTGACTTAGGTGAGTGGCCTGAGTGGGTCATAGGATGAAACACAGGGTAGGGTGAATGGTAAAAGGCCACTGGCTGGCCTGAAAGCTACTGGCACCGTGTCCAGCCAGCTCTAGGGAAGATTGCTTGTTTACTGGAGCATGCAAGAACTTTGCTTTGTGCGTATATAGGTCAGGGCAGTGAAGAGCTGTGTATACACAGACACACACTGGTGAAAGGGAGTCAAGTAGAGAGTGATGAGGATGTGACCCTGCCCTTTGAAGCATGCCACCAAAATTCCAGTATTTGAGTGCCTCTAACCTCAGGCTGAGCACCAGTGAACTCACAGAATGAATATAGTTAAGAATTAACACTTTTTTTTAGTTTTTCTAGAAAATGGCTTTCAAAGTATACTTATAAAGCTTGTTAAAATTTGAAGTATGAAAAAAAAACCAGAATTTAACTTAGAGTACTTTGGCAATTTGTGGGGAAAAAAAAGTTAGATATATTTTTCTTAGTCGTATTTAATTTTGTGAAGGATGATTTTTATGTACATACTCTGTACGTAATATATTTTGTGTTTGTGACTATTTGGGGGTTGCTTAAAATTCTATTACTTTTTAGTGGGAAAAATTTGAAATCTTTTTGCAGTGTTGATTTTGTTTTCTTCAGGTGCTAAGTCTTTAGAAGTTTTACTTGGTTCAAGCTGCTGCTTTTTTGTTTTTAACATAGCTGGATAAATGCAGATGTAGTCAGCAGTGTTTCTGCCTTCCTTGCAGAATCATGGGTTATAACTTAGGGTTTCTGTGGGCACATTAATTCTGAATAGAACCTAGGGATTGTGCTTAACTAGACGTGTGATGGTTTTGGTAGTGAGCTCCTAACAGAACTGAGGTACTTACATGCTCAGTAGGACATTGCTATTCTAGCCGTTGTGGTATTTAATTGAACCTGAAGGTCCCTTGGAGCTTTCCTAGTCCATTATATTAAACTGAGAAAGTTTTTAAAAATGCAGTTCAGTATTTATGATTTAGTGAATAGTTAAGCTAAGGACTTTTAGAAGTATTTGGAGGTGGGAGGAAGGAAGCCATACATCTACAGAGACCTTCTTGACACATGAAATTGTGTCACTGAATTAGCCTTTCTTTCCCAGCCCTCTGCTGTTTCACCAGACTCTGATCCAGAGAGGTAGCACATGACTCACATTTCCCCTAACACTCTTGTTGTTGGGTTCGTTATTCTTTTCAGGGTTGGGTTGGTGTATCAAATGCACAGAATTAATCTGAATACTCAGGAAGGATGTATGGAATCTCTCTTTAGGTTTTAAGAAATGACTGTGATTGAATATTTTAGTTTGATTCTTTTGAGTAGGGCTTTTTGTTCTGTGTGATAAATATACTGCATTAGCAGCAGGGGAACTAAATTCCTATTGACTAGGATATCAGTCAAACTTTATGTTCCTGTAAGATCAAGTATGACTCTGAGATATTGTATATTTTAGCTTTACTTGGGAACTCTTAATCTTTTTGTGGGTCTTTAACCCCTTTGAGAACTGGATAAAAAATTTGGATTCTCATCTCAGAAAATGTACAGCTGCACAAAGAGCATACAATTTTGTATACATTTTAGGAAAAATTTGGGTCTTTCTGACACATTATGCTAACAACCTCTATTTTGTGTATTTACATTTTTAAAGCATATGACTTCCTTCTGTCTTCGTAAGAATGGAAACCTTAAAGGCTTGAGATAAGGACTAGAAGAGTGAACTTATGGACTTGAGGGAAAATTTACGTTTTTGAAGGAGAGGATACCATGATATTTTTCCATCAGAAATCCATTTAGACTGTTGTTTCTGATAAATGTACGAGTAGGGCATCTGGTTAAATCATTCTTCTGCACTGTAGGTTATGGAAAAACAGTGTCTCACTACTGGTACATTCACAAAAGCAGTCTAGGAAGGAAAAATTAAAAAGCTTAAATTCTCATTCTCAATTCTGTGGGAATAAAGAGGGTGAATTCATTATGTCAAGCATTACAAATAAGCATGTATTAAAGCAGCTACATATGATGATGGCACATTGTTGGAACACCCCATGAAAGATAATTTGCATGGAAGATGATTATTCAATAGGGCTTTAATTTACAAGAAACATTCCACAATTTAATTGAGCCCTTTTTGCACACACTGCTTCGCTTCAATAGATTGCATTTGCTCCCTGCATATGTACAATGCCATGAGGGTGGTTAAAATCAGATTCAGTCTAGCTGGAAGGTGAAACAACAGCTGAAAGTCATGTTATAAAAATATACATTATTAAACATTTGAGAATTGTTTTTGAAATCAGTTTTCTGTTGGCTGATTTGTACCATAAAGCTGATTGTCTAATTTTCTTTTTTCTAATAAGATTTGTATACGATTATTTGGCCCTGCTGGCCACTAGTTAAACTATATGGTTCAGTTTAAAATTTTTTCACTTTTATAGGCTAGTCACCTATATTGTACTTTTGCACAATGAGCATACATAGCCTGCATTTATAGTTATTATAGAAGGAAAATTATTTGGTGTAAAAAAGACACTAAAATAAACATTTCAACAAATAGCTGACTTATAATTAAAATGCCTAGAAAGATAATACAGTAGTTCTCCCTTATCCCATGGGGGGATACATTTCAAGTCTGCCATTGGATGCCTGAAATTGCAGATAGTATCAAACCATATATATATATGTGTATATATATATGTATATACATATACACACACACTATTTATTATAGATACATGCCTATTATAAAGTTCAGTGTGTGAATTAGACACAGTAAGAGATTGACAATAATAATAAAATAGGACAATGATAACAATATACTGTAATAAAAGTTATGTGAATGTGGTCTTTCTCAAAATATCTTATTGTGCTGTACTCACTGTTGAGATGATGCAACATGATAAAATGTCTAACTGATGAGGTGAAGTGGTGTGATGACACAGTGTTAGGCTGCTATTGACCTTCTGACACTGTCAGGAGGATCATCTACTTCAAGATCACAGTTGACTGTGGGTAACTGAAATCTTGGAAGGCAAAACCTCAGATAAGTGATAAAAAAAAAAAAGAAGTAATGTAGCTATGTCTAATGTCTTCTCTGTCTGTTAGAATAGTATATGGATAACTTTATCATAGAGAAGGGGTTTTGTGTGAGCCTGAACTGACGTCATCCTTGTAGATGTTCCATTTTTAAGCATTTAAAATAAGCATTGTTGGGGGAAGCTAGGCCCATTCTTAGTGGGGAAACACTAAAACCATGTGGACATGCTAAAGGTATGTCCACATGAGGAAAACACTGAAGGTTAAGTCAGGAGGAACAAGATAAGGATGTCTGTTATCACCATTGTTTTGGAGATCCTAGATAGGCAAGAAAAATGGATATAGATATTGGAAAGGAAACCATATAATTATCACCATTTGTAGGAGTAGTGATGAGATAGAGGAAAAGAATATTTTTGAGAATAAGATGAAAGTTTAAACTGGAGGGAAGAGACGTTGAAACATCTTCTGTCAGGTACCCTCCATGTTTGGTGAATAAAGGCTTTCTGCAGAAAGTGGTGGCAGGGGGCCAGGGGGCGCTGAGAGGGAAATTGAGCAACTAAGAAGAATGAGAAGAAAGAATTTATAGTAGCTGTGTTGAAACAGTATGTGGTGGGCCTCTAAGGGTTCAGCTGAGGGTGAATCGTATGAAGACGCTGTGGAGTCTGTCAACAAAGGTTGGTGCCTGTGAGTCAGGGTGATTTCTGAATTCTCCAAGCATAAGCAGTTGATTACCTGTGTGGGCAGCTTGATAACCACTTGAGGTGGTAAAGAAGTAGTTCATCTTCTTCCACCGAATTTTGCTCCTGAGATCTGATGTTTAACTCCATGAGACCCTGAAGTTGGAGATCCTATAGAATCAATGATAAGTAAGGTAAGGGATAAAGAAAGGATGAAATTATTTGGAGAAGAAGGCTGTGTTATTTATTTATTTTTTTTATAAAGCTGTTTTTATTTTTTGGTTATTTGAGAAAGTATCCACTTGTGTGAGTGGGAGAGGGACAGGGTGAGAGGGAGAGAGAGAATCTTAAGCAGGCTCCATGCCAACATGGAGCCCTACACGGGGCTAGATCTTACAAGTGTGAGATCATGACCTGAGCTGAAATCAAGAGTTGGATGCCTAACTGACTGAGCCACCCAGGAGCACCAGCCTATGTTATTTTTGTGGTGGGAAAATCTATTAGTAGAAGTCTCTGATTATGTACAAAAAGGTATAGATGGAAATTCTTATTTCCTAGGGTTATTGTGGAGATTAACTAGATTAGATGTGACAGTGGGTATAAACTCTTTCCTACAGTGCTCTGCATTATAGTAAGCTCTTAGTAGATACCTGCTTTAAAAACAAGAGAGAAAATCCTGTGCCCCATGAGCCCATTCTTTCCAGATATTTAAGCAATCTTGTCTCCCATACATTCTTTCAATATTCACCATCCTTAAACTTTTTCTTTGCACTGGTCCTAGCCCATGTTCCTTCATCCTTGCCTTTGCATACTGAGAGACCTGTGCTTGAGCCTGCCTACTACTTCTTGTTCCTATTTCCTTTCTTTCATAGCCAGATTCTTAAATAGATGGATTATAGTGCTATCTTTTCTCTTATCACTAACTCTCTTTAATCTCTGGGAATTTGGCTGTCTCTACCTCCCTTCCACTGAAAGTCTCCACAACTAATAGACAAATAAACACATGAGAAAATGATCAGGTGATGATAAGTGCTGTGGAGAAAAAGAATTCAAGATAGGGGGGTTCGGGAGTGCCAGACACATGTTGGGGTGGGGGTTTGTAAGGTGGTCTGGGAAGGTGTTTTTATTAAGAGGACACTAATGCAGATTTAAAGAAGCAAAGGAGCGAATCATACAGATATCTGGGGAGAAGATCATTCTGAGCAGTCAGTGCACAATCCCTGTAGTAGGGGCAAGGTTGATGCATTTGAGGAAGACAAGGAGGGTTTTGCAGATGGAACAGAGTGATGGAGAGGGGGATGATGTCAGAGAAGTAAGTAGATGGACATTGGGAGCATGTGGAAGTTATCTTCTGATTGCTTATGTTTCCTCAGTGAGAGTAAGGATGGAGCAGAAGGAATTGGAAATTTGAAGAGCTGTTCAAGTAGGACAGTAGTGAGAGAATGGGTTTGAGTAAAGTGTATCCTTGGGCCAGCAGCACCAATATCATCTAGGAATGTGTTAGAAATGTAAATTCTTGGGTCTCATCCCAGACCTACTGAATCAGAAACTCTGGAGGTGAGGACAGTCTGTGTTTTAACAAGCCTTCTGGGATATTATGCACAAAAAGTTTGAGAGCCATTGGAGTAAAGAGATAAGCACAAATTAGTAGGTAGCCTTGAGGCCCCGCTTGAGTTAAGTGATCTTAAGTTTAATGTGAAAATAGTCATTACGTTATATTGAAGAAAGAAAGGGATGAGGGAATTGAGTGTGTTAATAAGGTATTGTTTTAAGTGATAAACCACAAAATCTAAGCTGCATAAAGAAATAAGAGAGGATGGGGCGCCTGGGTGGTTCAGTCGGTTAAGCGTCTGACTTCGGCTCAGGTCATGATCTCACAGTTTGTGAGTTCAAGCCCCGCATTGGGCTCTGTGCTGACAGAGCCTGAAGCCTCCTTCAGATTCTGTGTCTCCCTCTCTGCCCCTCCCATGCTCATGCTCTGTCTCTCTCTGGCTTTCAATAATAAATAAAAATGTTAAAAAAAAATTTAAAAAAAGAAGTAAGTGAAGATGGATCATTGGGACAATGAAAACATGGTAGGATTGACTTTGAGTCCCAGTGGATCAAAGAATTGGTCAATGAAAGAAATTCTGATACAGATCTCTGATTAACTCCCAAATTACAAGTATTTTCCCTTCAGTCACGTGTCTTCAAAAACTTCCTGACTTTAGAATTGTTATGTCAGAACAAGTAATTTTGAGTCAAAAGTTTTGAGTTCAGGTCCTGCCTTTGTTATCTGGCCTTGGGTAAGTTGCTTAACTTTTCTGAATCAACTTTAATATTTGTACAATAGAACTAAAAGTACCTAATAGCTTAGTCTCATAGTTGTTCAGAATATGAAATGAGAGATAAGCGTATGAAAATGTTTTATAAAATCACATCTAATAATAAACTCCCATCTCCTAATAATAAAGCCATATCTCCTAATCATGATTCTCCACTGTTTTCCACACTGCCCTCCTCCTCTACTATATCCTGTATTTTGTTTATGTAGTACAAATGTCTTGCCTTATGTCTATTAAAAAGATAGAAATCTTGAAGAAAAGTAAGAAAAAAAGTATTGATGACTCTTACTACTTGCCTTGTAATAAAACATTGTCTTAAAAATACTTAAGACTTCTTCTTTTGGCCAAGGTAGAATAACTGGGAACAGATTTATCACCCCATCTGTATTATCAGTCAGGATTCTGCAGAGAAACAGAACCAATAGGATGTGTTTGTTTATATATTTATTATAAAGAATTGGGTCACTTAATTACAGAAGCTGAGAACTCCCACATTCTGCAGTCTGCAAGTTAGAGAGCCTATAGAGCCAATAGTGTAGTTCCGGTCCAAGTCTGAAGGCCTGAGAACCAGGAAAGCTGATGGTATACTTTCCAGTCTGAAAGCCTGAAGGCTGAAGATCCAAGAAGAGCCAATGGTTTTTTTTAGAGTCTGAATGCAGAAAAAGACTGATTACTCAGTTCATTTTTCAAACAGGAGGAGTTCCTTCTTAGCCTTTATGTTTTATTAAGGTCTTCAATTGATTGGATAAGGCCACTCACATTAAGGGGCGCAATCTGCTTTATGTAGTCTGCTGATTCAAATGTTAACCTCATCCAGAAACACCCTCACAGACTCACCCAACATAATGTTAATCAAATGTCTGGGTACCCTGTGACCTGTCAAGTTGACACGTAAAATTAACCATCACTCTATCTGAAACAACTAAGAAACCAGACAAAATGTATTAAACAGTGATTTTTAAAACATTGGATATCAGGCATTGAAGTACAAGTGATTTCTGAGAGATGAGAAACAAGTAAGATGAACCCCATGACTGCTTCAGCTTACTACCTGGAAAAGATTTCTAGGCCGTGGTGCAAGGAGGGGGAACTCAAGTGGAGACTGCCAGTTTTGCTGAGTTGGAAAGGTGGGGATGGAAGTCTGGGGAGGCCAATGTGACTAGAGTTCACAGAGTTCACAGGAAGAGATAAAACTATCTCTGTTTACAGATGACATAATCATATATATAGAAAATCCCAGGGAATTCAGTAGAGATAATAAATGATTTCATCAAAATTGCAAGGTACAAAATTCAGCACACACAACTCACTTGTATTTCTTTATTTTTAAAAATTTTTTTAACGTTATTCATTTTTGAGAGATGGAAAGAGAGAGTGTGTATGAGTTGGGGAGAGGGAGAGAGAGAGAGAGGGAGACACAGACTCTGAGGCAGGCTCCGGGCTCTGAGCTGTCAGCAAAGAGCCCGATGCGGGGCTCGAACTCACGAACCCTGAGATCATGACCTGAGCTGAAGTCAGACACCTAACCGACTGAGCCACCCAGGTGCCTCTGGTCACTTGTATTTCTATACATATGCAGGGAACAATCCGAAAAGGAAATTAAGACAACAATTCCATTTATAATAGCATCTAAGAATAAAATACTTGGGAATAAACTTAACCAAGGCAGTCAAATACTGGTACACTGAAAACTATAAAACAGTGCTGAGGGGTGCCTAGGTGGCTCAGTCGGTTAAGCGTCCAATTTCGGCTCAGGTCATGATCTCAGTTTGTGAGTTCGAGTCACACAGTTTGTGTGTTGGGCTCCTTGGTGACAGCTTGGAGCCTGGAGTCTGCTTCAGATTCTGTGTCTCCCTCTCTCTTTGACCCTTCCCCGCTCGCTCTCTCTCCCTCTCTCTCTCTGAAATTGTCTCTGTCTCTGAAATAAACAAACAAAAAAATTAAAAAACAGTGCTGAAAGAAATTAGAGGACCTAAGTAAATGGAAATATAGCCTGTGTTCATGGATAGGAGGACTTAATATTGTTAATATGTTTGAGCTACTCTTATCAAAATTCCAATAGCCTTTTTGACAGAAATTAAACAGCTGATACTTAAATTCATTTGGAATTGCAAAAGGTCTTGAATAGACAAAACAGTTTGAAAAAGAACCATTGGGAGGTGCCTGGGTGGCTCAGTTGGTTAAGCGCCTGACTTTGGCTCAGGTCATGGTCTCATGGTTTGTGAGTTTGCACCTTGCATCTGGCTCTGTGCTGACAGCTTGGAGCCTGGAACCTGCTTCGGATTCTGTGTTTCCCTTTCTCTCTGCCTTTCCCCTACTCACACTGCGCCTCTTTCTAAAAAATAAATAAGCATTAAAAAAATTTAAAAAAAACAATTGGAGGACTCATACTTCCTGATTTCAAAACTTACTGCAAAGCTATTATAATCAAAACAGTGTGGTATTGGCATAAGGATAGAACTAAAGACCAGTGAAATAGAACTGACAGTCTAGAAATATATCCTTATATTTGGGCCAGTTGATTTTTGACAAGGGTGCCAAGTCCATTCAATGGGAAAAGATGTCTCTTCAGCAGGTGGTGCTGGAACAGTTATATTTCCACACACAAAAGAATGAAGTTGGATCCCTACTTCATACCATAAGGTAAGGTATGGTAGGAAATTTAACTTAAATAGGAAATAGGAAAATTAACTTAAAATGAATCAACAAAAACGCCACGTAAGAACTAAAACCATAAAAATCTTAGAATAAAATAAATGACTGCTAAAGAAAGCAGAAGAACTATCATTCTTTGCTGTTTTTAGTTTATGATTTCTGTTGATTGCTCTATGAAACATCATGCGGCTTTTACTAATGTATGCTATTATTATACTAATGTGAGATTTTTTTTTAAGTTTATTTACTCTGAAAGAGACAGTGCACGCATGTGAGTGCATGCAGAGAGAGAGGGAGAGGGAGAATACTAAGCATGTTCTGTGCTGGCAGCATGGAGCCCAGTATGGGGCTCAAAACCCACAAACCATGAGATCATGACCTGAGCCAAAATTAAGAGTCAGACACCTAACCGACTGAGCCACCCAGGTGCCCTGCTAATGTGAGACTTAACACAAATGAGATACCCTTTATGATGTCTAAACTTGTGTGCATAGCATGTGTACTGTTCAGGATCCATTTGGACATTTCATGATCTAGTTTTTGTGTGTTGATTACTACCAGGACATCACGTGTTCTGGTGTTTAAATATAACTTCACAGTAGCAAAATCTTTATCAAATTCAAATACAGATGACTTTCAGACTTTTAGGAATTGGTTGTTTTAAATTATTCTTAAGACTTTTCTGAACAAAAGTTTGTCTCCCTCAGTACCTGGTACATAGGTACTCAGTAATTATTTACTGAGTGAGTAAATATTATGTAAAGTGTGATTATCATGAAAATTAATTCCAAATCCTTTCCTTCTTTGAGGCATTTCCAGCAGATACATACTATTTTTACAAGTCATTATGGTAAGAAATACTGGTGTACCTTTTTGGAGTTCAAAGACATTTTCATACCAACTTGTTTCTCATGAAACAATTTGATCCCATTGGATTATGTTCATATAATTGTTGCATTATTAAAGCATTTAATTTGTATTTTAGTAAGTGCTGGTATAAATACATTACCTTGTGTCTTGTTCCTAATTATATTACATTGCACATTGCAGGAAGTGGACGAGTATAATAGAAGAATGGTGTTTCAAGTTCCCTCAGTGATATGTCATAACTAAGATCAAGGAGTTCTTAAGTTTGCGTGTTTGGGAAAATGGCAAAATGAAAACAGTTTTTTGCCATTTACACTTGGATTGATTGAGTAGATTGGTTTGTAGAAAGAAAGCAAATTCAACTGCTTTTATATTTTTAAAACACAATAGAAAATAGAAAAGACAGGTAGATAAAATGCTATGTATTACTTACAAGGAAATTTAATTCAGTCTTCAGCAATGGCTTTGAGTTGTAGATAAAATAAGGCATGTGATATAGTCTCAGGTAACTAGAGACAGAATGAAACTGATATTTTGCATTAGTTGTGCATTATTTATCATGTCTGATAAAGCAACAGCATACGCCTGATGCTTTTTACCACCATCTACATGATGATACTCTGTACTCCGAGTGAGTGGGTCTATTAATCCTAGATTAACTTTTTTACAGTAAGTTGTGGACTTCCTTTGTAAATTAGCATCCATAAACTTAAAACCACAGTTAGGAGAATGATAGAGGATGCAGAAACAGTAATAAGAAAGAAAACTGAAGGAACAGAGAAATGAACAGGGTATTGAAACTGTGAGAAATATATTAATTTTCACTGTAACTGTTCATTATAAGTGATTCTAAAATAAGAAATCCAGATCATCAAGAAAATACTGAATACAAGTAAATGTTAATGTTTATTTTCCAATAAGAACAAAGTCAAACTATAAAGATTAAAAATGGTCATTAGAAACACTAAGGTCCTGAGGTTTTCTTCTAGGAATCCTTTCTAGACCATCTGTGGTTTGGATCAGACAAGCCTAAGTTGCTGGTTTTGTTTTGTTTTGTTTTTAACATTCTGCCCCTACCACCTAGTACTTGGAGTTGAGGTGTGCCCAATAAATGTCTACATTTGATCTTTTTTCCCCCCTCATGTTTTGACTTGCTTAAATTGCCATCTCTTCTTTTTTTTTTTTTTTGGTTTTCTTAATTTCTCCTTTACCTGTAAGCCCTTTATTCTAGTTTCTTTTATCATGTTTCAAGCTTGTTGAGTTTAACAGTTAACTTATTTTTCAATCTTGAAAATTTTTTTTCTAATAAAAGCACATAAAGCAATTCATCTTCCTTGGATTTCAGTGTGTGTTATTCTCCGTGTTTGTATTTCTGAATAGTGTATCTTATTTAAAGTAGTATTTTATTTTTTTTAATTTTTAAATGTTTATTTTTGAGAGAGAGAGAGAGACCGAGAGAGAAACCAAGTGCAAGTGGGGGAGGGGCAAAGAGAGAGGGAGACACAGAGTATCCAATGTAGGCTCCAGGCTCTGCTGTCAGCACAGAGCCCAATGCAAGGCTCGAATTCCCAAACTGTGAGATCATGACCTGAGTCAAAGTCGGGTGCTTAACTGACGGAGCCACTCAGGTGCCCCTAAAATAGTATTTTAAAAAGATTTCTTCTTGTTTTGATTATTATGCCAATTACCAGTTTTATTGCATTTTGGTCATAGAAATGACTTTGCATTTTAGAATTTTGAGATTTTCTTTTTGGCATGTTGCATGATAATTTTTGAGAAAGGTCTTATTGGCATTGGAAAATAATGTGTATTTTCTAGTTGAAAAAAATTATATCTATTCAGGTCTAACTGTGTTTTTCTGATTTTTTTTTTAAATGTCTGCTTGGAATCTTTGTTCATATTTTTCATATCACCAGAATATGTTCTTTATTCTTTTTTTCTTCCAGTAAAAGTGCATTGGGCTGATTGTGGCTTTAACGTCTGTGGCCTTAACCTAAATGAATATGCCTTTCTTTTTGTTCACATACTTGAATGATCATTGCTGGGCATAGAATTCTGGTTTTATTTTTTTTAATGTTTATTATTTTTGAGAGAGAGAGAGAGCGTGTGTGCGGGCAAGCAGGGGAGGGGCAAAGAGAGAGGGAGACAGAGGACTTAAAGTGTACTCTGTGCTGACAGCAGAGAGCCTAATGTGGGGCTCGAACTCACGAACTGTGAGATCATGACCTGAGCTGAAGTTGGTACTTAACTGACTGAGCCACCCAGGTGGCCCAGAATTCTGATTTTGAATAGTTTTTCCCCAAGAAGCTATAGACCATCTTTATTGTCCTCTAGTATTTCATGTTGTGGATAAGGTGTCTCATATTTTGATTTATTACTTTATCCCCAATACTACTTTCCAACCACAGCCACCCAAGTCTTAACCCTGTTCTATTTTATTTAGTAACTCTACCATTTCTAAATAGCTCTGGTCCTACTTTCATTTTGTCTGAGTCACATTTGATATCTATCTAGTCTCTGTTTTTCATACACCTATCTCAGTTCTTAATGCCTTTTGAAAGGCCAGGGTTCCCTCCTCTTTGGTTCCCTGCCACAGAAATGATAAGCTTGGCATGTGCAGTCATTCTCATTGCTTACTTTGACCTTGAACCCAGGCCCTTGTTGATCCAGTTGGGATTAGCTTCCTTATTTCCACTTGGCATATCTACTTTTCTGTGGCTTTGATCCTTGGGTATAAGCCAAAGAGCTTATCCTCCTTACCCAGCCCCTACTCTGAAGCTGGGCAAAATTAATGTACTGATTCAGAAGGACTTGTCTCAGCCTCTGGTGGGTCCTTGGAATAGCTGCGCAGGAACTTACTGTGTAGACCTAACATTAGTCATCTGTGTTTTGATCACATTAGATGGAATGGAAATTTGAATTCATGTGGCTCAGATTGCTTTTAGAGTTGAGTACATGGTAGGGGTATCCACAAGTTAACAGTTTTGGGTGGCCTGAATTAGCAAGATACAGGGCTGTGTGATGACAGCTGGGCCATAGGTTTTCTACCCATAGCATAGCCACCTACCATCAAAACCAGCCATCCTCACAGCCACCCATCAGAAACTGATACCTTTTTTGTACTTATGATTCCTAATTTGAGAAGTGACATAAGAATGAGACTCTAAGTCTGGAGGGTAGTCATGTAAGATGTTGAGACTTTTCAGATACATGCATAAGTAGATATGTTGATTTTAAAGAATCAACCAGTAGAAGTGTGATTTTAGAAGCTTGCTTTGGATTACATGAAATTTACACCATTTATCAGATTTAGTCTCTGGCCTGGAATTTCCTCACCTTGTTTTGTGCTTTTGAAAGTCCTGGGGAAGATAGTTTAGAATTTCTTAGTGAAATATTTTTTCTAAAGGCAATTAAAAGTGAGCCCTTACACAGATCTTTCTGGAAGGTGTATATGTGAGCGCATGCTCTAGTGTCATTTTAGCATAGGTTGTTCTATAACCTCTACACTTGTGTGGAACTGTAGTATTAACAGACAACTGATGGATCAGCTACAGAGGGCCAGAGTGCCAATTGGAGAGGGCAGGGGCACTGGCTGGCTGTAGAGTGTGCTCTGAAATGCCATAATTAATGAGTAGACGGGGTCAGTAAATCTGCAAATGAGCAGAGGTGAGGTCAGGGGATAGAGCTGAGCTGATTTGGATGAGGAGTGTAGTACTATAAAAAATAATAGCTACCATTTATTAAGGACAGACTATGTGAGCTAGGGCGAGTGCTGAATGTACAGCAAAACCTGAGAGGCAGTTGGCTGAACTGGACAGTGGCAGTCATGCAGAGAGAACTTTCTTAAATAACCTTTTTGCTGGATGTGATGTCAGTCTTTTACATATGTTATCTTGCTACAGCCGTACAACTAAGGTATTGTGACTGTTATTTCCATCTTACAAATGTAAAAATTGAGTCTCAGAGGTTACATAAATTGTTCAAAGTTGTACAGCTAGTAATTGCTGGAGCCAAGATTTGAGTCATGTCTGTCTGGTGCCAAACCTTGTGCATAGTGTATTGAACCACTGTGTTCAGCAGATAAGACCCATGAGGTGATACGTATCTGTAAATTTTCTTGAATTCTCCTATTAAAGAAAAAAGCTTAGAAGTTTGCCCAACTATGTCTTAACAGACAGATTTAACAGGAACTTTGACCTGACTGGAAATTTGCAAGTAGCTCTTTGGTTTAAGATTTGAGGATTGAATGAGAGGTAGTGTAGTAGGTTCATTCAGCATCCATCCAACGGTAAATCTCAATGTGTTGCCAGATGGTTGCACTGGAGCCCACGTCACACATATGATGCCATTTCAGGAGAGTTGGCTTCTTTCAAAGGCCAGTTGTTCCATGTTTACAGACTGCTAACAAATGGGATTAGGAAAGTAGTGTGGGTGGTTTAGCAGAACCATAGAAAACTCCATGTATATGACCTAAGTACGGTTAATGAAGTTAATATTTCTCTGTATATAAAAGAAATGCTAAAGCAGAACTTAAGATTGAGATATAGTGCTAAAGTTGACTCTGATTTAGATGGCTTTGCTTTTATTCTGGGACCTCATGTGTGAATAGGCGTAGGATTCATTATAGCTATAGCATGATTCCTTACCAACTCAAATGCATGAGACTTTCAATAAATCTTCATCTGTTTATGTAGGCAGTTGTATTCTTAGACGTCACTGTATACATCAAATAATGCCTCAAGTGGTGAGTGTGCCTAATATACAAACCCCATATAGGTTTAAGGCAGGAAACTTGAGTAAGATTTGGTAATTGAGGGAGCACCCCATCTTATTTCTCCTGGTGATTTCAGCTCTTTCTTCAGTGTTAATCGATCATTTCCCAACCATATTTCCATGTATCCAAAGTCAACACGATGCCACTGGTGGCACTGATAATTTGTGCTGAGGGATTAACATGGCTCTTGAAGGACAGAATTGTGCGTGGTGGAAATTTGAGGGGGGTGTATAAAATGTGGATGGATCCAAGATGCAACTAAAGATATGTGTTAACTCAGAAAACCAAAGCATGGGCAGTAGAACTGGACTCCAGGAATTCCCCCTTTTCTGTATGCTCACAACCACTTAAAATTCTTGGCTTTGTGTGCCTCATACGTGAAAGGGGTCCAGTTTAGCAACCAGTTGCAATTTGTGCTACACCTTGGAATATAAGGAAAGAGTGAAACGAGAGAACTGCTTTTTCCCGCTTTGTTGTGGTAAAATACATATAACATAAACCTTACCATCTTAATCATTTTTAAATATACTGTCAGTGGTATTAAGTACATTCATGTTGTTGTGCTATCATCACTGCTGTCTATTCCTCAGAGAGCTATAACATCTTATATGATGTTAAAAAAGTGAGAATCCTTAATTCATAAAGATGTGAAGGTAGCGTCCAAAAGAACTTTAGGCGGTGATGGAAATGTTTTCTTTCTACACTTCCCACTGTGATAGCATTAGCCACATGTGGCTGTTGAACACTTGGAATTTGGCTAGTAGGGAACTGAAATTTTAATTATATTTAATTTTATTTTATTTTTTAAGTTTAAAAAGCCACTGTAGAATAGAACTAGTAAGTCTTTAATGACTCTCTGCTGCCCTGGCATCTTGGGGTTGTTGCTGGATAGGGCTTTGATGCCCAAGAAGGAGTCAGAGTTTGCTATCTATGGTAAACTGGAATTGCATTTTCTCATAGAAATAATAATAAAATTTCTAGTTGGCTGTGGTATGCAGCAGTATTAGTTCTGTGTTTCTAGTTAGCAGAGGGGGTTAAATGAGATTTTTGTGGGTGGCCTGAGAACTTAATTATAATTTGTATAGCACTGCTTTTGTGGTAAAATCCTCATTTGTTTTCTAAACTAATTGATTTACCATTATTGGACCTCCATCTCCTTGTAGAGACTTGTCACATGTTATATTTCCCCAGAATCCCCTTCACAACAGATTATAGCACATTCTATGTAAGGCTCACTATATGTTGATTCTGTAACTGGTGTGCCAGAGATCCTTTTATCAATGAAGGTATTTGGGTATGTGTTCTATATACTGAATAATCAGAGAACATTTTACGGTGCTGGCTATGAGGTGACATTGACATATTTCCTTTTCTACTTTGCTGATTTCCCATCAGTCATCCCTTGCCCATCCTCTCAGGTTCATAAACACTAGAAATACATTCTCTCCTGAAATCCACAGCAGTTGACTTCCTATAAGCATACAAGTCTTGAGAAAATGAGCATATCCTGTGGTTTTCATTTATTCATAATGGTATGTTCCCAGTAATGGTGAAGTAGACTGATTCTGGGACCACCAGTGGTCTGTTCTTTGCCTGAATTATTTGGCTGTTCCTAATGATGCCATTACTCCTGCTTTATTGGTGTTTATTGTTGCAATTATTCATATATAAAAGTAATTTTGCCTAGTACATATTATATGAAGGAGAATTTATTACATATTTCTTTTTTATGTAATTTCCTAGTCCTCACAGAATTGCACAATTTTATTTCCTCTGAATGAAAAAAGCCACATTGTGTCCTTGATTGTTTTTGCTGTTTTGCAAACTTGCTACATTACATAACCAAAATAGGAACAAATAGACCCTAAAGTTACTGAGTCCAGATGAGCATAGAATAGAAGGAATAGGACAAAGGGATTCAGGAGCTATTATTAGGGACCTTGGGAGTGGGAGAAATTGGGAGGCTTCTTTTAAGTTTTTTATTCTGGTGTGTCCCCATCAGTGAATTCTCCTGGTGCTGTCCTAATCATGGGCTGTTAGTGGTCTTGGTGCCCATATTTATCTGAATTGTTCTACAGGGTTTAAAGAAAGGAATCCCATTTGTACATCTCTGGGAAGTGCTAAACAGGTTGAAGTTACTGCTGCTTTATATAAGGAAGCCTGTATAGTGTTTGTGGTGAACTCATTCAGGCACTAATATGTTTATGCACTTGTTTTTTTCATCTCAGCTTTTAAATAGTACTGTCTCAGAATTAAGACACTTTTCTACTTCAGCATCTGACACTTAAGTGTTCTCTCTGCCTGGATTTTTCCCCCCACTCCACTTTCTTTACATATCTTGCTCCTTCTATATCTCCATCCTCAGCTAAAAAATCACCTTTTCAGGGGCGCCTGGGTGGCTCAGTTGGTTGAACATCTTACTTTGCCTCAGCTCATGATCTCGTGGTTCACAAGTTCAAGCCCCGCATCAAGCTCTCTGCTGTCAGCACAGAGCCCACTTCAGATCCACTGAACCCCTTTCTCTCTGCCCCTTTCCTGTTCTCTCTTTCTCTCTCAAAAATAAATAAACATTAAAAAAAATCACTTTTTCAGAAAGGCCTTCTCTGACCATCCTCATTAGTTCTCTCCTATAATTGTCATAGCACTTTGTTTAAATTATTTTCAGCATTTATCACATCTGTGATTATTTAGCATGTCTCTCTCTTTTTTTTTTAATCATAAGTTCTCCCTCTGACTGACCTTCTGGTTTATATATTCACCTACCTGTTGGGTACTCATGTATTTATTTATTCTCATTTATTGAATGTCTGCTCTATTGTGTGTTGGATGCTGAGAGGACAGACAGTCCTGGCCTCTGCCCTATCCTTGTGGTTTTACAGATTATAAAGCAAATAATGGTAATCAAATACATTTGATCTTCATTATTTATGGACTAGAGAGTCCATTGTGAAACTACCTGTTCACTAAAATTAATTTGTAACTGCAAAATCCGTACTTGCAGTACTTTTGTAGTCATTCACAGACATGTACAGAGCAGTACAAAATTTGAATTGATGCACATGTTCCCAGCTGGGATTGAACCAGGCAGTGCTCTGCTTCTGTTTTAGCTCTCATACTATAAACACGTGTCCTTTTCATGCTCAATGTGATGCCACACTTTTTGTATTTTTTTGCTTTTTGATGGTGGTTTCAGTGTTTAAAATGACCGTCTAATGTAATGTTAATGTGCTTTCTAATGTTGCTGAACACAAGAAGGCTGTCATTTGTCTTATGGAGAAAGTACTTGTTAGGTAAGTTTTGTTCAGGCATGAGTTATAGGGCTGTTGGCCATGAGTTCACTGTTAATGAATCAACATATACAGTAATGAATAATTACTTGAATAATTAATGAATAGGTATCTTTAAACAAACACAAATGAAACAAGATTATTTGTTGCCAGTTGGCAAAAATTTAATGACCAATGGCTCAGAGGAACCTAACCCTACATTTCCGCAAGGAATTTCAGCATTTAGTATTTGTAGTGACTTTACAGAACATAGTTACTACAGATAACAAGAATCAGCTGTACTTGCAAAGTATCTTAAGTACAAAGAAAGAACAAATAGGATGTTATGATGGAGAATAACTAGCAATGGGTAAGACAGAGACTTCCCTTATTTGGGGCCTGTTGGGAAGTAACATTTAAGTTGATATCCATGGAACAAATAGGAAGAAGAATATTTCAGGCATAAATGGTGCTAGAACAGGAAGGAGCTTGATATTTTTAAGGAATTGAAAGAAAAGCATTGTAGCTGGAGGAAGGTAACACAGAATGAAGTTGGAGAAGAAAGCAAGAAGTTGATTATGATGCGTTTTGGAGAGCACACTAAGGAGTTTAGTTTTGGAATATGCAACGGAAAGACCTGTGGGAGGTTTTAAGAGGTGTGTGTGTGAGATGACCTGCTTTATCTTTTAGAAAATAATTCTGACTTGTGGGGGAATGGGTTGAACAGGGCAAAGGCTGAAGTGAAGAAGAGTTAAGAGCATGGTGATCCATATTTTAATAATTGCCAAATCTGCCTGTATTACCTCCTAAATCGTTCTCAGTTCTGTCCTCTCCTTACTGTTGCAGGTCACCATCCTTGACTGTCGTGCTCTCACAACTTCACACCAATCACTCTGCCTGTACCCACTCCACTGTGTCTCCCAAGAGATACGATCTCCTGAAGTCACCCCCCCCATCAACTCCCTAGACTTCTAAATAGTGTGACACCTCCTTGTCTTTCAGGCACCGTCTGTCACTGTGCTTTGCCTGTCATCTAGTGCCCCATAGACAGAAATGTTCTTTGTCTCTCCATGCATTAGTTGTTTTGGGCTTGCTTGATTTTCTTTGCCTGTGAATCCTTCACCACTTACCATCTCATGCAAGATGAGGTGCCTCTGGTGTGTACTTTGATGATAATACAAAGCAATTGTGAATTTCATGTTTTGTTTTTAAATCTCCAACATACCCTTTTGTGAATGGAATTATAGAAATAAAACTGGTGTCTTAAAACCTATATATACACTTACTCCTTTCAAAAGTGTTTATTGATTACCTAAATGTGTTCTAATAGCGGAGTACGGAGTAGTGAACAAAACAAAGTCTCTGTTGCTCTCTTGGATCTCAGATGTGTGTATGATCTATCAATAGCTATATATCCATTTCAAACATTATATGTATACTTTTAATTCTAAAATAGTTTTAGATTTACAGAAACCCTGTATTATTAACTTAACATTAGTATGGTAAATGTGTTGCAGCTAATTAATCGATATGGATACATTACTATTAACTAAAGTCCATAGTTTTTTCAGATTTCCTTTGTTTTCACCTAATGTCCTTTTTCTGTCCAGGATCCCGTCCATGATACTACATAACATTTAATCATCATGCCCTCTTAGGCTCCTCTGAGCTGTGGCAGTTTTCAGGCTTTACTTGTTTTGATGCCCATGGCAGTTTTAAAGAATATTGGTATATTCTGTAAAATGGAAATATCTCTCAATATGGGTTTGTTTGATATTTTTCTCATGATTAAGTGGGAATTATAGGTTCTTGGGAAGAAGATCACAGAGGTAAAGTGCCATTCTCATCGTATCAATGGTACATATTATCAACATGAATTATTGCTATTGATGCCTTGGTCACTTGACTGAGGTAATGTTTTTCAGGCTCTTGCACTGTAAAGTACTCCCCCCACTGCCACATATGTTACTTTTTGGAAGGAAGTTACTATGTGCACCCCACTTAAGTGATGGGGAGTTGTGCTTCGCCTTCTTGAGAAGGAATTCTTCTGTACAACAGATTTGTCTCTTCTCTCCCAGTTAAATAGTCAATCATTTATTTACTTTATACTCTGGTTTATAATCCAATACTACTTTATTGATTGCTCAAATTCTTCTAGTTTGGGCATTGGGAACTCTTTGAGTTGGCTCCTGTGTCCTTTTGGCATGCTCCCATTGGTTTGTTTTTTGAATGCTTCCTTATTTTCTAGTACTATAAGGATATTCAAGTATGTATTTTTGAAAATTTAAGTAATTTCCCCTCAGTGATTTTCTATAAAATTGTAAAATAATTTGATGTGCTTATATGAACTCAAGACTATCAAGTAGATAAATCTTCAATATTTATTGTTTCTGTTTTTTTTGTGTTGGTCTGTATAATTACTTTTAATAGGTAAAATATATGAGTATGAATTTTCTCAGAATATATTTCTCAGAATAAGTCTTGTGTAAATACTTCTTAGAATAATATTGTGACCAGTTTATACTTTTAAATTATCAGGTATAACTTCCTTTGCTAATCATGTTAGAGAATTTTTATATTTCTCTAGCTTTCAGGGATATTTACAGTTGCCAGTAGCTGAGCAGATATTGTACGGGAAGTGTTTCAGTGATTATATGTGCTGAGTAGTAAGATTGCTTAGTCTAAAAAAAGGACTTCATAATATTTGGCTTTTGGTTATAATTACCAGTCATGCTCGCCAGAAATTAAGTTTAGCTCTTAGAACCCTGAAATTCTTCATATGTTTATCTCTAACTAAATATTTCAGAGACTGTTATGAAACTGTCAGTAATTCCATTATATATTGTATATTCAGCTTATTCTTTGAGTTATAGCTGATAGAATAGCATATAGTAAGTGATTGTATAGCAACATGGGAAATGCTTAAGATAAATAGTAATAGTTTGATGATAACTTTGTTTAAAAGGAAACTAACTGATTATACATACAAACAAAAGACCATTTGGAAGATACCAAAATGTTAATAGTGAATGTCTTTATTAGGTGGTGTACCATGGCTTTTCTATTATTTTTCAATTTTAGAAAATGGTATGTGTTACTTATTGAGGCAATGAGGGAATTTTTTAAATTTAGGAAAAAGCATATTCTGCAAGGAATTTTATCAAGTGCTAATTTGTTTGTTCCATTTTAGATACTGAAAGTTAAAAAGCCTTTAAAAAAATATTCTGTAACTCAGGGTGGTTTTCTCCACTGGTGAACCAGTTCTTATTTTTATAATAACACTTTACAGTTTACAGGTTTTTAAGTACATCTTATTTCATTAAAAAAATCTGTATCAGATGGATTTTACTTCAATTATATGCAGAAATGAGCCACAGTATAAAGGTTAACACTCAGTGTTGATATATTGAAACCATGACTTCGTTAATGTCTGCTCAACTGGACAGATTTGGGAGACAGAGGGCCCTAAATGCTGCCCAGTGAAGCCTCTCAGCTTTGCTGTTGCCGCTGCCACTACCGCTGCCAGACAGACCACATTTTGAGGGACAGCCTCACATTCCTCTCATTGGAGACTGGTGGCCTCGATAGATACCTTGGGGAGCCTCTTTGTATTAAAAATACCTAACATTATTGAGCTGCTTTTAATTTTTTTTAGCTTCTGGTGGTGAAGAGGAGGTGAATTGAGGCTTGGAAGTTGCAGTCTTTTGTAGGCTGATATCTCTGGGTGGCCTCAGGATGGATCATAGATAGAAGATTATAGTTTATAAAAGATACGTTCCAGTCTTAAAAATTTTGCCAAATTTGCCACAATTAAAGGCAGATGCATTTTAAATCTTTTCTTTTTCCTTTTTTTGTGTGTATAAGGTAAATCATGCTTTTCTTTTTAACTTAATGTTTATAGATACATTCAAAGAGAATTTTTAATTTTTGTTCTTAAGCCAGAGGAAAATTCCTTTTTTTTTTTTCTTCCTAATATGACCCTGGTCTCTAATGGCCAGTGCTCAATCTCTCGTTCTTTCTGATGCTGGGAAATATAACAATATATATAAGAGAATAGGGACTGGAGTGGTCATTTCCTTGGTTGCCTCCTGGGGGACGGAGGAGGGTAGTCTGTTTTAAGATTCTAATATAACAGTGGTAATACTACCACAGCATTTGGTAGCTCAGCCCTGGAATTAGGACTGCAATATCAAAAACTGGGTTTGCGTTCTAGTAGCCTGGTTTCATGGTGTTAGTGGGATTAGTTATTCCCATCTGCCCATGTGGATGGTATAAGGTTGCCCTGTGCTTTGATAAGTAGAATGCCCATGAATTCTTCATAATAAGATTCATGTGTACACTAAAATGGTAAGAACTATGCAGAATAGTAGAACCTCTTTTCTTAATAATGGCCCTCAAAGTTGCTCTTTAGAAATCATTGCCACAAAATTTGGCTATTCACAAAACTGTTTAAATATTGAAAAATCACTGTGTATCATAAAAAAAAACCTACTGTTAACATTTGGTCATATTTGCTTTACCCATTTTAAAAAATATTTTATTTTTTAAAATGTTGATTTATTTATTTTGAGAGAGAGAGAGAGCAAGAGCATGAGCAGAGGAGGGGCAGAGAGAGAAGGAGAGAGAATCCCAAGCAGACTCCACACTGGGCCTAGAGCCAGACATGGGGCTTGATCTCATAACTACGAGATCACAACCGTGAGATCATGACCTGGGCTGATATCAAGAGTCAGTTGCTCAACTGACTGAACCACCAATCTGTTCACCCAATGTGGGGCTCGCATTTATAGTTCTGAGATCAGAAGTCACATGCTCTGCTGACTAAGCCAGCCAGGCACCCCTGCTTTACCCATATTTTTGTGAGTATACATATGTGTGTATGTGAAATCATGTATGTATACACATACACACTTTTTCTGAATCATTTGAAAGTAAGTTGCAGATATGACACATCATGGGTTTCTTTCTAAATGCAATTTGTCTAAATGGAACCTGTATTGCCTTGCTCCTACTTCCTTCCCCTCTAGTCACCCTTTCCCCACATTAGCATCCCCTATCTGGGTAACCCATACTGACACCATGTCCTTCCATATTTATTCAGGGTTCCTATAATTACATACATGCATATATTCATATATACAGTTTTGTCATTGTTTTACAAAAATGAAATCATGTGCACACTTTTCTGCATGTTACTTTCCTTACTCAGATACAGCATAGAGAATTCTTTTAAAGTCCATTGATGTAGCTGTAAACAATTTCTTATTTTTAATAAGAGTTGTATTTAAGATGTAGTTCACATACCGTAAATACACATGTTTAAACTGTACAATTCAATGTTTTTTAGTGTATTTACAGAATTGTGCAACCTGATCGCTCATGGTCAGTTTGAGAAAATTTTCAAAATCCTAAAAAGAAACCTAGTATCCATTAGCATTTACTCCCAAATCCTCCCCCGCCCCTGACCTTCTCCCAGTTCTAAGCAACCAGCGATCTACCTTCTGTCTCTAGAGATTTACCTGTTCTACCCATTTCATGTAAATGTGATGTGTGGGCCTTTATAAATTAATTATTTCACTTAGGATTCTGGTTTTTTTTTAATGTTTATTTATTTTTGAGAGAGGGAGAGACATAGCAGGGGAAGGGACAGAGAGAGAGGGAGACAAAATCTGAAGGAGGCTCCAGGCTCTGAACTGTCAGCACAGAGCCCAACGAGGGGCTAAAACCCATGAACTGCAAGATCATGACCTGACCCAAAGTCAGACTCTTTTTTTTTTAATGTTTATTTATTTTTGAGAGAGAGAGAGAGAGAGAGAGAGAGAGAGAGAGAGAGAATGTGAGTGGGGGAGGAGCAGACAGAGAGAGGGAGACACAGAATTCAAAGCAGGCTCCAGGCTCCGAGCTGTTAGCACGGAGTTTGACATGGGGCTGGAACTCAAGAACTGTGAGATCATGACCTGAGCCACAGTCGGACTCTTAACCAACTGAACCACCCAGACACCCCAGGATACTGTTTTTAGAATAATCAGGTATAAAGAAAAAATAATATTTAAAGGTTATATTCTAATGTTTTATGATATTAGTAATAATTGACTATGAGGGTTCTGTGGGTGATCACTTTATTAGTCTGTCAACTTTTATCTATGTTTGACAATAATAAGAAATTTAGAAAAAAAGCTCTACTAGAATGTTTTCTGTGATGACATTTTTGTAATATTCACATATTAAAATGTTAAAATCATGCTTAAAGAGAAATGCCTTAAACATCCCCAAATTATAAAATTATTTTTCTAGTTCTTTTGGGTTTTGTTTAGGGTTTGTGTTAAGTTAAATTTCTAAGCTAATTAGAATTTCATATTCTCTGTTTATTAATCCCACTAAAAAATTTATTATTCTTGGGGCTCCTGGGTGGCTTAGTCTGTTAAGCGTCTGACTGGCTCAGGTCATGATCTCGTGGTCCATGAGTTTGAGCCCTGTATTGGGCTCTGTGCTGACAGCTCAGAGTCTGGAGCCTGCTTCAGATTCTGTGTCCCGCCCCCTCTCTCTGCCCCTCCCCTGCTTGTGCTCTGTCTCTCTCTGTCTTTCAGAAATGAATAAATGTCAAAAATTTTTTTAATTTATTCTTTTTCTAGGTAAACTGGCATATGACATAGAAATAATGCTGGTTTTGTGATTCTTCTCCATTATTTTTGTCTATCATCTTGCCTTACTGCATAGACTAGCAGAGTTAGGACAGTTTTAAATGATAATAATGAGTGAGCATCCTTATTTTTAATTTTTAATGGCAATCTCTCATTCTAGTGTTAAGTTTTTATGTATTTCGATGAACACTATTTATTGGGTTCAGGATGTTTTCTTCTCATATTAAAAACAGTTAAGTGAAATAGTTATCAAACCAGAGAAGTAAATGATAAAAAATATGTGAGGGGCACCTGGGTGGCTCAGTCTGTTAAGTATCCGACTTCAGCTCAGGTCATGATCTTGTGGTTCGTGAGTTCGAGTCTCCTGTTGGGCTCTGTGCTGACAGCTCAGAGCCTGGAGCCTGCATTGGATTCTGTGTCTCCCTCTCTCTCTCTCTGCCCCTTCCTCGCTCGCACTCTCTCTCTCTCAAAAATAAACGAACATTAAAAAAAATACTGAAAAACAATTCTAAAGGTAGAATGGAAATGATACTGGAAGGTAGGTTGTAACAATCGGCTGATTATTGTATATATTCCATATCAATGAGTTTGAGTAAAATAAGAAAAACATAGATGTTACAGAGCCTGTGATAGCTGAGAAATACTGGGACACCACTGGCACATGTGCAGATGAGTTTCACAGGGTAAATCCTGAGGCTGATATGT
The DNA here is from genome assembly GCA_028646485.1 of Cryptoprocta ferox. Lineage (NCBI taxonomy): Eukaryota > Metazoa > Chordata > Mammalia > Carnivora > Eupleridae > Cryptoprocta > Cryptoprocta ferox. The sequence continues at coordinate 20,479,103 of CM053568.1, read as the reverse complement.
ACTTGGTTGGAGATAAAAACCCTTCTAGCAGGCAGGATGCCAGTTTACCAATAAAAACAAATATATTCTTAGCACTGTTCTAAGGAATGTTCATTTTGTCAAAGGTCAAAATTATCGGATGGGTCCGTTGCATTCTGAATATACTCTTCTTGAATATGTCCAATGAATATGATTATAGTCTTATGAATATATTCTTAATGAATCTATTGATATTGTTTTAAACTGAGCTCAAAATTTTTCAGTATAGGTTAAGAGTACAGGCCATGAATATGAATATATGCTGATGAAAATATGAATATAGTCTTAGTGAATATATTGATATTCATTAAATTTTAAACCAAGTTCAAAAATGCCCCAATATGGTCAAGCACATAGCTCATGAATGTGAATATAAACTATGAAATGTTCATGAATATATTGGTATTCATTAATTTTGAACTACATTAAAACATTTTCCCAGTAGGGCAGAGAAGAATATATTCATGAATATATTTATAAGGAGGATATATTCATGAATATAATCATAAAGAATATATTCACATCTATTGAATATATTCATGAAGAATATATTTATAAGAAAACTAAACCACTCTACAGCTCTTTGCTTTTTGCAAATTAAATAGTTCTTAAAATGCTATGAAGCAAATTCTAAAATTTCACTGAAATATTGAAAAAGTGAGAGTATAAATTTGATATATTCAGTGAATTGATCTATTTATGAATTGGCTGCTAGTGAATGGTTTTGGCAAATTAATTTAGAGTCCTCTGTTTCAACATGAGATGGACCATTATTTATTACAGCATCTATTCTGGGAAAACCAAGAGGAGAAAGAAAGGGTATTGAAAACAGCTGGGCTATCTGAGTACTCAGAGATTGATTGATGACACTAAAGAAATGATGGTATGTCTTACAAGGGAGGCCTTCAAATCCTACATAAACTCCAAGGAGCTGAGTACTCAGGTAAATGAGTTTAATATGCCAGGCAGTGAATGTGGCCAGACGCTGTTATTTAACTTTCTGTTTATTTCTCTTGGATTCACATTCATGAAACTGTACAGTTTAGTAATAAAGAAGGGGTTTTTAGGGTTGGACTACTTACAAGACTTTGAGTCTTTTTTTTTAATTGAAGTGTAATTTATATACAGTAAAATGCACACATCTTAAGTGTATAGAGTGATAAATTCTTACATATGTATACAACTACGTAAATACCGTCAACTAAAATATGAAACACTTCCTTCACCCTAGAAAGTTTCCTTGTGCCCCTTTCTAGTCGATTTTTACCGTGTACAGATAACCACTATGCTGACTCTTGTCATTATAGATTGTTTTGTCTGTCCTTAAAATTCATATACATGGGGGAGAAAATTCATATACATGGAATATACAGTAAGTATTCTGATGTGCCTTGCTTCTTTCACTGACCATATTTCTCAAGTTTATTCATTATAGTGATGTGTATCAGTAGTATATTTTATTGCTGCCCTTTGTATAAATATACAATAAATTTTCAACCCATTTTTTATTTGGGTCTGTTTCCAGTTTTGGACTGTTAGGAATAAGGCTACTAGTTGTATGCTTGTGCTTTTATACTCATTTCTCAACATCTTTTTTAATGAAAAGATGATCAATTATAGTGTATTAAAAACCTAGGAGGTATTAAATAGCATATCTACTCTGCTTTGAGACAAATATGCTGGTTAAAATGAAAGTTCAGGGGCACCTGGGTAGCCCAGTTGGTTGAGTGTCTGACTCTTGATCTCAGTTCAGGTTTTGATCTCAGGGTTGTGAATTAAAGCCACACGTTGGGCTCTGTGCTCGATGTGGAGCCTACTTAAAATAATAATAAAATGAAAGTTTTAGCAACAAAAATACAAAATAATTATGAATATAACCAAAGGACTGTCATCCTAATATTTATTAACAGATCTTAGTTTAGGTATGGACTAGAGAAGTTGGAATGGATTGTTTCAGAATGGGCTTTACAGGCCACTTAGGGGTCGGGATCTTTTTTTCCTAATGAAGTGCCAGATACTCTGTTGGGTGCTTTACCATACCTTCTCATTGAACATTCACAGTAAATTAACAAGTGGGTGCTGCTTACATTAGATTGCAAACACATCTAGGTTGTACCTGTCAGGCACAACTCTTTCTTTTGCTATAGGATAATTGTTTTCAAACCTGGAGCTCATGATACCCTGGAGTTTACTATTTTCTTTTGTTGAATTGGTAGTATTTAGGGGCTGAGGAGTTTAGCCTCATTACCATCTGCAAATTGAGAGAGCTTAAACTCAAAGTGGAGGGACACTGGCAATCACATAGCGTGCTTTTTGAGTTTCTTACTTCGTCTTCATGATTTGGTAGTTCCATAAAGGAATGCTGAGGCTTCAGACAGTTTGATACTTTGAAGTCTCATAAATCAAGCATTCTTCATGGCCTGTATTCACTCCAAGTCGATTGAAGTTCTGGATAGCTTGAACACTGTTCACCCAGAGGCTTCTTGCCAGCAACAACCTAAACTTCTCAACCCATTTAATTAAAAAAAAAAAAAAAACAAAACCCAACACATTATAGGCACATCTTTTGGAAAAACAGTATAATGAAAATCTCTTAACATTCCATGGGTATTCAGAAATAATCATCTATTTCACATACATATCTGAGTAAACAATTAACCATTAAATGTAAATAAATAGATGCTGAGTGGGCCTGATCTTGTGAATACCTTGGTTATATAATGTTTTGCATGTGATATTGTTTAATATTTGTACAAAGAATTCTGTAAAATATGTAACTCCTTTGGGGCACATGGGTAGCTCAGTCAGTTAAGTGTCTGACTCTTGGTTTTAGCTCAGGTCATGATCTCGCAGTTCGTAGGTTCCAGCCCCACATCAGACTCTATGCTGACAGTGCAGAGCCTGCTTGGGATTCTCTCTACCCCCCTCTTTCTGCCCCTCCCCTGCTCTTTCTGTCTCTCAAAATTAATGAACATTAAAAAAAAATCTTAAAATCCTTAACTCCTTTATTAACCACTAAACTGTGAGCTTCTTAAGATCAGTACCCATGTCTGATGTAGATTGGCTGTGCTATAGTATTTAGTATTTAGTACAATTTATTGTATGTAGAAGATACTTAATCATTATATTTAAAAAAGAGAGAGAGGGAGACACAGAATCTGAAGCGGGTTCTAGGCTCTAAGCTGTCAGCACAGAGACCAACGTGGGCTCACGAATCATGAGATCATGACCTGAGCCGACGTTGGATGCTTAACCAACTGCCCCTATATTTTAAATTAACAAAATATATGAGACATCAATGATAGAAATACCTTCTTATGGATGATTGTCATAATATATGTAAGAGATGTCAGCTGAAATACCAAGTCATTGAAACATAGATTTTCCTACAGTATATACATTTTCCCTGTGTGTTTGTGTTGCTGTTTTGCCCATTAACTAGTTCAAGGAGGTAGGTGTGAACCTTTGTCTGTGTCTCTGTTGTCCTAATAAAAATGTCCTTTTTTCATATTGGTACCCAATCTTTTTGCACTAAGACCCTCCTTCCCTCAGTTCCATAGTATATTAGATTCATTTCTGAGCCCTTTTCTTATCAGTGTCCTTTTTTACTATAAAATGGAGGAAAGTATGTAGCAACTTGAAAAGTTTTTAAAATTTTATATACTGTTAGACTTGAAGTGAATGTCAGATCTGAGAGGGTCCTGAGAGATCAGTATTCAACCCCTTTATTTTACAAATGGAAGAACCTTAAGTTCTAATTACTTCTTCACTATAAGTCACCCTCCACTGTTTCATAATTGCTTAATTGTAAGCATTTTTAGCCAGACTTTAAACTCAGTGGGAATAGGGCTACATCTCTCTTATTTAATACTGTATCTCTGGCCTGAGGACAGTACTTGGAAGAGAATAAGGTGTTCAGTTATTGGTGTTGAATAAATAAATAAATGAATCAAGCTTGGTGAAGGAACTTGAAGCTCACAGCTGTTGAATCCCATTTCAGCACACTAAAAGTTGGACATTTGTGATCTCCACCATCCTAGAGAGTCAGGACTGGTGGAAATGATTAATTTCCTTAAGTACATGCCAAACTCTACAACTTACACATTTCCACACATTGGCTTTCAACATGCAGAAGACTTCTGTATAGAACAGCAGTTGACCAAAGAAACACCAGAGGATGTACTGCCTCATTTTTGCCATAATATATAAGCTCATGCTTGATCACATATAAACTCAGGAATGGCATATGTAGAAGGGACTATAACAAATACCATCTGTTTCAGTCCCCTGATTTCTCATTCCCAGTATAGTTCAGACTCTTTAGCATGGCCTTTATAACTCTGCTATCCCACCCTATTTTTCTTACCTCATATCCTGTTACTTTCTTTAACCCATTTTATTCTCAAGCAAATGAAAATATTTGCTATTTTCTATACACCCTGAGCTTCCCAATTTCTTGCCTTCCTTCAACATTGTTTTCTTCCTTTAATTCCCACATTACTCTATATATCCTGATCCTGTCCATTTGATCCACAAGTATTTATTGAGACCTCATGTGCCATGTGCTGGGTTAGGAGCTGAGAGTATAATGATTAATAAAATTATAAGCCTTATGCTCAAGAAGTTAACACCCTAGTGGAGGTGGGCATTTATGTAGGGTAACATAGTTCCCAGGGAAGCAAATGTAGTGACACCTAAGCGACTTTTGGGGGAAGTGTTGAAAAAATTACTAAATCAGTGGTTCTCAAACAGAGGTGAGGTAGAGGGAAGCATCTGACAATGTGTGGAGACATTTTTGGTTGTTACAGCTTGAGGGAGAAGAGTGCTACTGGCATCTGGTGGGTAGAGGCCAGGAATATTGCAAAATATGCTATGCACAAGACCATCCCCCAAAGAAAGATTTATCCAGCCCCAAATGCCAAGGGGTGAGAATCCCCTAAATCAAGTTGAAAAGATTGAATAGGAGGGTGTTTAGTCAAGTCCCCCCCCCCAAAAAAAAACAGTATTTGTAAAGATCTGGAGTTGAGATACCATAGTTTGGGGAACTAGAATGAGTTTATAAACATGGTTGGAGCTGAGATTTTGAATGGGAAGGAACTGAGTTTGAGAAGTAAGCTTCACTGGCAGGGTCTAGGTCAAGAGGCCTCAAAAGCCATGTTGAGAAGTTGGGATATCTTCTCTTTGGCTATTTGAAGCCTTTGATGAAGAGTGATATTACTGTAGGCAAAACTGTAAATCCACATTAATGTAAATGTAAAAGAGGTGAACAGTTTATATACTCTGATTCTTTGTAACTAGTAACAAATCGGAGTTCATCAGTAGACACCCATGGTAGGGCACTTTGGCTGAGAAAACCCGTTCTAGCAAGTCTGAACTCTTGCTGTTAAGGATCATTAATGAAGCTATGTAAAGCAGTTCCTTGTTAGCTGAGTATAACTGGCCCTGAAAGGGTATGTATGTGTGTGTGTATGTATGTATGTATGTATGTATGTATGTATGTATTTAAATTCAAGTTAGTTAACATACAGTGTAGTATTAGTTTCAGGAGTAGAGCCCAGTGATTCATCACTTCAATATGATACCCAGTGTTCATCCCATCAAGTGCCCTCCTTAATGCCCATCCCCCATTTAGCCCTTCCCCCCCACCCACCTCCCCTCCAGCAATCCTCAGTTCGTTCTTTGTATTTAAGAGTCTTTTATGGTTTGCCTCCCTCTCTGTTTTCATCTTATTTTTCCTTCTCTTCCCTTATGTTCATCTGTTGTGTTTCTTAAATTCCACATATGAGTGAAATCATATATTTGTCTTTCTCTGACTGGCTTATTTCGCTTAGCATAATCACTCTAGTTCCATCCACATTGTTGCAAATGGCAAGATTTCCCTTTTTTTTTTTTGATCACCAAGTTATAGTCCCTTCTGTGTGTGTGTGTGTGTGTGTGTGTGTGTATACACACATACAAGTCCCTTGTGTGTGTATATATATATATACACAACATACACACATAAATACAGGTCCCTGTGTATACACACACATACACACACAAGGGACTTGTATGTGTGTATACACACACACACACACACACACACACACACCACATCTTTATTCATTCATCAGTCGGTGGACATTTGGGCTTTCCATAATTTGGCTGCTGTTGATAGTGCTGCTACAAACATTGGGGTGCATGTGACCCTTTGAATCAGCATTTTTGTATCCTTTGAATAAATACCTAGTAGTGCAATTACTGGGTTGTAGGGTAGTTCTATTTTTAACTTATTGAGGGACCTCCATACCATTTTCCAGAGTGGCTGCACCAGTTTGCATTCCCACCAGTAGTGCCAAAGTGTTCCCCTTTCTCTGCATCTTCGCCAACATCTGTTGTTTACTGATTTGTTCATTTTACCCACTCTGAGTGGTGGAGGTGGTACCTCATTGTGGTTTTGATTTGTATTTCCCTGATGATGAGTGATGTTGAGCATCTTTTCATGTGTCTTAACTATGTGGGTGTCTTCTTTGGAAAAGTCTCTATTCATGTCTTCTGTGCATTTCTTCACTGGATTATTTGTTTTTTTCGGTGTTGAGTTTGATAAGTTCTTTATAGATTTTGGATACTAACCCTTTATCCAATATGTCATTTGCAAATATCTTCTCCCATTTCTTCAGATTCCTGTTAGTTCTGTTGATTGTTTCCTTGGCTGTGCTTTTTATCTTGATGAAGTCCCAGTAGTTAATTTTTGCTTTTATTTCTCTTGCCTCCAGAGACATGTCTAGTAAGAAGTTGCTGCGGCCAAGGTCAAAGTGGTTGCTACCTGTTTTCTCTTATAGGATTTTGATGGTTTCCTGTCTCACATGTAGGTCTTTCATCCACTTGGAGTTTATTTTTGTGTATGAAAGTGGTCCAGCTTCATTCTTCTTCTTGTGGCTGTCTAGTTTTCCCAGTACTATTTGCTGAAGAGACTTTTTTTCCATTGGATACTCTTTCCTGTTTTGTCAAGGATTAGTTGGCCATACATTTGTGGGTCCATTTCTGGGTTCTCTATTCTGTTCCATTGATCTGTGTGTCTATTTTAGTGCCAGTGCCATACTGTCTTGATGATTACAGCTTTGTCATACAGTTTACAGTCTGGAATTGTGGTGCTTCCAGCTTTGGTTTCCTTTTTCAGGATTGCTTTGGCTATTCAGTGTCATTTCTGGTTCCATACAAATTTTGTTTGTTCTAGCTCTGTGAAGAATGCTGGTATTGCTTATTTTTTAAGTTTATTCATTTTTGAGAGAGAGAGAGGAAGAGAGGGAGGGAAGGAGGACATGTGTGCATGTACACGAGCCGGTGAGGGGCAGAGAGAGAGGGAGACAAAAAATCCGAAGAGGGCTCTGAGCTGACAACAGACAGCTCGACCTGGGGCTCAAATTCACAAACCATGACATCATGACCTGAGCCAAAGTTGTACACTTAACTGACTGAGGCACCCAGGCGCCCCTGCTGGTATTATTTTGATAGGGATTGCGTTGAATGTGTAGACTGCTTTGAATAGTATAGACATTTTAACAGTATTTGTTCTTCCAATCCATGAGCATGGAATGTTTCTCCATTTCATTGTGTCTTCTTCAATTTCTTTCATAAGCTTTCTATAGTTTTTAGCACGCAGATCTTTTACCTCTTTGGTTAGACTTATGATTTTTGGTGCAATTGTAAATGGGATTGATTCCTTAATTTCTTCTCTTTCTGCTGCTTCATTATTGGTGTATAAAAATGCAACCAATTTCTGTACTTTGATTTTATATCCTGCTACCTTGCTGAATTCATGTATCAGTTCTAGTAGGTTTTTTTTGTGGGCTCTTTAGGGTGTTCCACGTAGAGTATTCTGTCACCTGCAAGGAGGGAAAGTTTGACTTCTTCTTACCAATTTGCATGTGAAGGCATTTAAAGTGAACCCACTTATAGTAGGGACAAAAATTTTATAGTAGCTAGTGAGGGGACTTGATTGGGGCTTTCTCTGTATTGGGAGTCCCCAAGACTATCCTAGGCATAATGTTTTGCTGGTGGAACTCACAGAACTCAGAAAGCTGTTACACAGTTACAGTTTATTACAGTGAAAGAAAATAGATTAAAACCAGCCAGGGGAGAAGGCATGTGGGTGAAATCCCGGAGAAACCAGGAATAAGATTTCAAGTATGCCTTCCCAGTGGAGCCACATAAAGACACACTAATTCTTCTAGCCACCTATGTGACAGAACATGTAAAATATTGCTAACCAGGGAAACTCAACCAAGCCATGGTGTTTAGGGTTTCTTTGATAGTCACACAAGCACTGCAGTCTACCTGGTCTCCAACCCTCAAGATCCCAAACTGATACAGTGTGGCTCAAGGCCTTAGACATACAAAAGTACCTTTAACAGGCAAGATAACCATGAATTTAGAGGTTATCTCTTAGGAGCTGGCCATGGAGAGTTCTCTTTTCTTTGAATATGCCGGGGTTGAGCTCCCCTAACCTACTGAATTAACCCTTTAGTGCATGGGCTTTTTCTTTTTTTAGGTTAGGGAAATGAAAAATTGTGGTAAAATATACGTAACCTAAAACATTACCATTTTAACCATTTTTAAGTGCACAGTTCAGTGTTGTTTAGTATATTCATATTGCAAATTATTGTACAGCCATCACAACTATCCATTCCAGAACTTTTTCATCATCTCAAATTGAAAACTTAATATACCTATTAAACAATAACTCTCCATCCCATTCTCCCCCACCCCCAGGATACTACTATGCAACTTTCTGTTTCTTTGAATTTGACTTCTCCAGATAACTCATGTAAGTGAAATCATACAGTATTCTTTTGTGTTTGGCTTATTTCACTTAACATAATGTCTTCAAGGTTCATACACATTGTAGCATATATTAGAATTTCATTTTTTTTTGACACTGATACTATGCAGGCTTCAACTTGAAAACATAAACTGAAATTTTTTGATAGATTTAAAAAAAAAATCTTATATTTAGGCACGCCTGGGTGCCTCAGTATGTTAAGTGTCTGACTTCGGCTCCGATCATGATCTCATGGTCCATGAGTTGAGCCCCGCGTCAGGCTCTGTACTGACAGCTCAGAGCCTGGAACCTGCTTCAGATTCTGTGTCCCCTTCTCTCTCTACCCCTCCCCTGGTCACGCTCTGCCTCTCTCTCAAAAATAAATAATAAACAAAATTTTTTAAATCTTATATTTAACAAAATTTATATAATTGATGCTCTGTGCTAATCTTTAGAATGAATAGGAAGAGGCTTGAGTGTTCATTTTGGGAATGTGGGGTTTTTGATGATATTAGAAAAGAGCAGAAATGTAGTATCCTTCACCAATTTCATTTCATTCAACCAGGTCAGGAAGAGGGATATTTTTGCAGAATTGTATTTTGGCTTCTTCAGTTTTCCTAAGGGCCTCTCTTAGTTCTTGGAGATTTAATCCATTCTTTTTTGAAGTATTTATTGTATCATCTTTGAAAATTCTCTACATTTGCTAACTGGTCTAAATCTGGCAGACATTAATTTGTTAAAATGGATTAGCTTTGATTATAGCGTTCTCTAGCATTTTTTGGCAATTTGTTCAAATCCTATGTTTTTGGAAAACTTTATAATTTCAGTTTACATTCATCCTCCTTTTATGTGGTTAGGTGTTTGCGGCATCCAAAAAATCAGAGAGTAATGTAAACAGGTTCCCAGAAATAGACACTAGTATTTGGGAGGAGGGGAGGAGAGGAGTTTGAGTCGAAACTGGTCAGCTCAATTGGTGAATGTTTTTGTGCATGACAGCTTTTGTTGTTCACAATGTCATGATTATAGGGTCATGGTTAATGAGCATTTGGTAGTGAGGACTCCTGTATTTTATCTGTGGGGAGTAGTGAGTGTTCATAATCTGTTAGAGAATTTAATTTAGTTCACTCCCTCATTTAGGGCCTGAAGTGACTGAATGTTCCTCACAGAAATCCCTGGAACGTGCTTCTTTAAGTTGTCACACTTTAAACTTTCCTAAAGTTTGGCAGACTGACAGAGGATTAAGGGTCTTTGGTTTTAAGCCTTTACAGTTCCCTTGTTTCTAATGGCTAGTCTGCTTATACTGTATTCAAAGTAATCCATCTTTAGTGTTTATGGGGCTTAATGTACATGCAAGTATAAAAATAGATGGCCAGCCTGTGGGACCCAAGCTTGTGTTAGTCAGGGTCATTACAAGAGGCAGTCAACCACTCTTAGCTTGAGAAGCTTAAAAATCAGTAATCAATGTATTTTCCCCCACATCCGCATGGAACAGTGATGTTCAGTGTTCAAATATGTTACAATACAGAAATGATTACCAAGAAATCATCAACATGGGATGAGTTTGGATTACGAATTTAATAACAAGGAAAATCCTCTGCTTTACTTTTCCAATACCTTTGTCAGGTACTCTGGGGGTTGTGGAGCAAAGGTTGGAGCTCTGAAAGTGAGAGGGAGGAGCTTATCAATCTTTAATAAATTCTTTGATAATTCTCAGGAACTTCATGTCAGGATAGGGCTTCTCTGCCATTTCTTTGGACCACTGCAGCACATCAGCCCTTTCTGATGAGGAAAGGGGAGGAGACCACACTGAGCCTCTTGTGGCCACAGGGTTCAGGAACATCACCCAAGAGGTGGTATAATGTGGTGGTTACTAGCACTGACTCGGGCAGACTGCAGACTATCTTGGTTTGAATTCTGACTCGTTGATTTACTAGGAACGTGACATTGGGTAAAGTTTCTTAAACTGTCTGAGTCCATTTTTTCATCTGTAAAGCGGAGATGATAATAGTATTTCCTTATAAAGGCCAATGCATTAATATATCTGATGTGCTTAGAGTAAAGCCTGGCACTACTAAGTGCTATGTCAGTGGTTGTTATTATTATCTTTACTGTTAACTTCATTTCTCAGGGTTTTTTCTCTGAAAAAATTTTTTCTAAATTTTTTAAAATTTATTTTTATTTTATTTTTTTTATTAAACAAATTTAAAGTTTATTTATTTTGAGGGGTGAGGAGCAGACAGGGGGAGAGAGAATCTCAAGCAGGCTCCACACATTCTCTCTGACATTTCTGAATAGGTCTAGTCTGTGCTTTATAAGACCTAGTGGTACCACTCATCACAGTAATGATAATCAGTACCATTTACTAGGTTTATTTGTTTGATTATTGGATTAATAACACTTTTACATAAGTGAGAATAAGAATCATATTTGCTTTTGCTCACATTGTTCACAAGGCCTGATAAATGTTCAATAGCTATTTACTGAATGAAACTGTTTTACAGTTATAAAATAACTCAGCAAGATGTCACCGTATCTCTAAAATTAGCAGAGACTTTTATTTTTATTTAAAAACACTTTTTAAATCATTTTTTAAAATTTATTTTTGAGAGCGAGCGAGCAGGGGAGGAGCAGAGAAAGAGGGATCCAGTGAGAGAGGGAGGCAGAGGATCCAAAGCAGGTTTTATGCTGACAGCAGCTAGCCTGATGTGGGGCTCAAACTCACTAACCATGAGATCATGACCTGAGCCAAACTCACATGCTTAACTGACTGAGCCACCCAGGCACCCCAAAGATTTTTAAAAGTAATGCTATCGTACCTAGGTGGAGAGCTAAGGAAATAGACACTGTGAAGCACTGCAGTTGGGAGCCGTCTGTCTGTGGTAGACCTTACCTTGAAGGCAGTTGATTAAAAGAACTAAAGAAGTCTCTGCTTTTGACTCTATGTATAGGCATAGAGGTATATGAAAGGGTTAATATAAAAAGATGGTCACTGTAGTACCTACAGTATTGAATAAATGGATTCAAACTAAGCAAAGTGTCTAAAAGTAAAGGCTTATTAGTTATAGTATATTCATCATTGAAAATCATGTTGAAACATGGTTCTCAAACGTAGATTCTCATATTGGCTTTAAGACAGTCACCAAACACTTGATAAAACCAGACTCTCAAACCCGGCCACTTGATCAGTGAATCAGAATCTCTAGAGTTGAGCTAAGAAACAGGCTCTACATTTTCTAACAGGAAATCTGGGTGATTTCAGTACACAGCTTGATTTGGGAACCACTATTGCAGTGGCTCTTTAGTTATGCATTGACTCTCAGTCAACTGAGTCAAAGGTTCTACTCATCTTTTAAAGCCAAATGAGAAGCACCTGGGTGGCTCATTCGGTTAAGCGTCCAACTTCAGCTCAGGTCATGCTCTCAGAGTTCAGGAGTTTGAGCCTTCCATTAGGCTCTGTGCTGACAGCTCAGAACCTGGAGCCTGCTTTGGATTCTGTGTCTCCCTCTCTGCCTTCCCCTCTCCCTCTTGTGCTCAGTCTCTCTCTTAAAAGTAGATAAACAAAAAAAATTTTTAAAGCCAAGTGAAATATCAACTGTATTAAAATCTGTGGGGATCCTCAAAACAAAAAAAAGATGACTTCAGAAGAAACGGAAAAAATCTGGAAGAAGGGAAGAAAAAGAGATCAGATTACCCAGAAATCTAATTAGTGCCAGGTATCGAATGCATGCTAAAGAAAAGTCATCTCCATCCCCTCCATCCCCCAAAATTAGTGGATGAGTTTCTCTGAAAAGAACAAAATATTCTCTCAAATATTGGAGCAGCAAGACTTGGTTTGGAGGTGGTACTGGTACAGAGCATCTATCTTAGAGCTCACCTCCAGATAGCATTTTGAGGGAATATTTCATTAAGAGTGAATGAACTCATTTATAGTTTGGTCACCATGGGCAGTCCTGAGATCCCATGAGCAGAGGCTGAGCAAGTAAGGAGTTAAGGAACAAATAAGACTGAGATATTGTACCACACCAAGTGTGCGTTCATCCTCTTCATAGGTACCTCTGGAGAGCCACGTGAACTTTGGAATACTCTATAACATCTCATATATCCCTTGAGAAGACCCAGGTTGCTCTTGGTTTCTGCCTTTGTACGTCTAAGGGAGACCCAGCTGTCAACTGTTCTGAGCTACCGTCTGCACCTAGGGTAGCATCTGCTGCCTTCAAAGCCAAGTAGCTTCTGGCTAAGTTCCTTGGAGTAGAGTGGGACACAGTTTTGAAAAGTTTACTTTGTTGTGTACACACATATACTCTTAATTCACAGACCTATGGCTTTTCTCTGATTTTGTTGTTATCTGGGTATTAAGTGAAGTCCCCTTCACTTAAACTTCTTTAGTGAGCGAGGCAAAAGATTGTAGTGGGCTTTCTGGGTCAATTTTCTTTCTTTTCTTTTTTTAATATTTTATTTTTCATTTTTTAAAATGTTTATTTATTTTGAGAGAGAGAGCAAGTACGCGTGGAGGAGTGGCAGAGGGAGAGAGAGAATTCTAAGCAGGCTCCATGGCGTCAGGACAGAGACTGATACAGGGTTCAATCCTATGAACTGTGAGATCATGACCTGAGCCAAAGTCAGACGCTCAACCAACTGAGCCACCCAGGCCGTCCCCAGCAATAGGGATTTTAAATGATGCACTATTAATTATAAAATAGATAAATAGGTCGGTAAATCAGAATATAAACTATAAAAATATATGGGAAAGTAGGACATATTTTTGTGTTTTTGCAAAGAGACTGTAATACTCCACCAGAACCATATCAATTTTTCAAATTCCTTTGCATTTTTGAGGGAAATAGTCTCATTCCCTCCTTGTATGTTTTCTAAGACAAATGCTCTGGCCCCAAATTAGAGGGTTTAGTCATATTACCAGTGCCCTGAAATTTAAGCCATTTTGTTATCTATTCAGGATTTCTAAAATATTTCATTTTATGAACAACACTAGGTTATTCCATTCCTAACCCATGTCACTGACTCATCATCTCATCTGGAACAATTATACCACTTGTAGTACTCACCATGCTTATTCCTAAAAATGAGAGTCACAGTGGAAGACTATTAATATGATATATACATGGTAGCTTTAAAATTTTATTCCCATGAGCATATATTTCACAATAATAAGAAAGACCTGTCTTCCCTTTCACTGAGAATAGAATCAGTAAAGATAAAAGAATTAATTTATATATTCTATAATTGTATCCATACATAAGAATTATATAATTGTTATCCATGTTTTTTAACTTATTAGTACATTTAAAATGTTAATTTAAGGTTTATCCACTATGCATAAAGTACATCTCTGTCTAAATGTTTGATTTTTTCCTACAAGCTTTAGAGTGTGGCAGTAGTATAAACAAGATGCTTTGTAAAACCTAGTAATTTTGGAAACCAGTAGCCAGAGATGAATTCTTAGAATTGAACCTGCCCTGTAGATCCCTCTGCATAGAAATGTGAGGACGTATTGGAGTCAAAGGTGACTTGCAGGATTGGGAGTTCAGCAGTTGAGGAGGTGGTAATGCCATTTGTTAAGATATTAATTTGGATATTAATTATCAGGATATGTACCTGATAACCAGATTCATAGGGGTGGCTGAAAACATCATCTAGTAAGACAGTAATATGAGAAGACTGCCAGGACCACCGATAAACTCTAGTTTTAAAGGTCAAAAAGAAGATGATGAGCCCCAGCAAAGGAAACTGAAAAATAGCAGAGTGTGATGGAAGCTAAGGAAAGAGATGATTTCAAGTGAGGCAGAGAACAGCTGTTTAAACTGCTGAGAAGCCAACAGAAGAGAACTTGAGGAGGCATCAGTTGAAGTGCTTGATGTGGTTATTGGTGATGTTGGTTAGAGCAGTTCCAGTGGAGAATGGAGTGGCATGCATATTTTCACACTGTTTTCTGAAATCCGGGGTCAGCCCGCCTTCAGTTTATTTACTGAGGTGGGGCTGTATTTCCAGCAGCATCTAGGGTACAGTCTTCATTATGAGACACTGCTACTCAAGTCTTGGAAAATTCTGTCAGGAGAATGAAGGTATGTAATTTTAAGGTAGCTAAAAATGTTACCGTCACTCACTTTGAGATAGAATTTGCAGTTTTTCCATTGACTATACTTCTTTGAGTGGGCTGTAAAGCATGAACCATCCTGTCAAATCATGTTCATTGATGGGAAAACCACTTTAAAATGTGATTGAATAATATTACTAGTCAACACATATGGAACAGTTTGTATGAATGGAATGCCGCTAATTTTAATCCTTTTCTAATAGTATTTACTACAATTACTACGTTTAGAAATTTAAAACATGAATAATTGGGAGTTATTAAGAATTCTGAGATTTATGGGTATTTTGTTGCATTGGTATTTTTGAAAGCATGTTTGATATAATATCAGTATCAAATTATTCACTAAGATTAAGGTGTTCGTTTTCCATGACAGAAGAAATTTTGTTAAAAATTATTTTTAAAATGAATTTGACTTTTTTGGCAAATGCATAATTAGCTTGCCCATGACATAAACATATATTTCATGTTAAGATTTCTACTGGATCAGTCTCTCAAAGAGATGCTGAGCAGCATTTGTTAGAAGAGTAGGTGAACTGTGGTGGGATGGATAGGGCAGTAGTACTTTGGAGAATTGCATCTTTTATCCTGACCTCTGGGTGGGGTGCTAGAATGTTTCAGAATAGTTGTTCAGGGTGAGTATATAATGGAATTCCAGAACCTTTCTGAGGCCCTTTGCTTGTACTTATTCTTCTACTTGGAAGTTTCTTCTCTTCTTCTGCCCTTTCCCCCGCTTTGATCTGTGAATTCCTAGTAATTTTTCAGCTCTTAGCTTAAATACTACTTTCTCAGAGGCTTTCTCTGATCCCCCAGAGTAGAACAAGTCTCTCTAGTTTTATGCTCTCTTAGCACTCAGTGGGTTGTTTTTGCAGAATTTTTGTGAAAATTGCAACAGAATTATTTCTTGTGGAATTAGCTGTTTATCCCATCCCACTTGCCTCCTTCAGTTCCATATAGGCACAGATCATGGCTGTCTTGTTCATGACTGTATTCTAGTACTTAGGGGCATTAATGTCATTCGGTATTTGTTGAAAAAAAGGGTGCCACTGAAAAGACCATATGATTTCTCTTAAACTCTGGGACCAAAGTTTTAAGGTGGCTGCAGAATAGATCCTATGGCTGGTCTAAGGCCTATTTGCATGATTCCCATGGATGTCTGGGTAGCTAGGCCTTGTTCTGTTATGCTGCTCTCAATTTAGTGTGTACTTTGATGAATCTTTCTTAATCTAAGGAGTCTGAGAAAGTTAAAGGAGGACCTAATTTTTGACTGAGTATACTATCACTGTGTGCCCTCTGGGTCTCGTTCCGTCATAAGTGTACAGTGCCAAATTGTATGTTATATGGTAGACCATCGAAATGGGGAAGAGAGTATAATTTTAGGTGAACAATTATCAAGTAATTATTATAAGCATTTTACGGTATGAATTAATTTAATCCTTACAGTAACACTATGAGGTTGGGATTATTCTTAGCCTAATTTTACAGATTAGCAAACGAAGGTGCAGAGAGGTAAAGTAACTTGCCCAAGGTCACATACCAAATGGCAGTTAAGATTTAAGTTTAAGTTCTATCTGTCTGGCAGCGGAGTCCCATGCACTGTCCCGTCTTACATGGAAGTGGTCCCTCATACACATCTAGAATAGTCTGTGTGCAGAACTTATTCAGTTTTATGCATATTAAGATAGGGCTTAGGGGAAAGCAGTGAGTTTGTGAAAGTTTCATGTGACCCTCATCTAATCAGACTTATCTGTACCTCTACCAGTGAGGCCCTTTTGGGAGAGTCAGAAGCTTTTACCTATACCACTCAGTGGAGAATGTTGCCGATACTCTCTTCTCTGCGTGATTGACCTGATTTCCTTCTGTAGTCATTCTCTTATAAATCTTGTTTTGATTTACCAAGTCTTATCTCTCAGGTAACCTGAACGTTGACACTTGCCAAATGGTGTCTGTGCAATCACAATTTAAGTTCATACATTTCATTCCCTTTCATCTTAATTTCTTATATAAATGGTCAGAGAAATAGAAACATAGGGAGAAAATTGTCACTGCTGAGATACAGGAAGGTTAGCCATGAATTGGCAAGGCCAATTCTTTCTCCACCCCGTATCCCCCATCGAGATTTGAGAAAATCCCTAAATGAACTCAAACTCCTTGAGCTCAGAGTTCATGGAGCTATTGTTAGTGTTATTTTGTATATTCAGTTTTTATTTTCTATGATTGTACAGAAATGTTCATAGCTATTTTGTGTTTACAGTGCATCATTTTTTTTTTAATTTACATCCAAGTTAGTTAGCATATAGTGCAGTAGTGATTTCAGGAGTAGAATCCAGTGTTTCATCCCCTACATATAAAACCCAGTGCTCATCCCAACAAGTGTCCTTCTGAATGCCCCTTGCCCATTTACCTAATTCCTCCAACCAAAACCCCTCCAGCAACCCTCAGTTTGTTCTTTGTATTTAACAGTCTCTTATGTTTTGTCCTTTTCCTTGTTTTTATATTATTTTTGCTTCTCTTCCCTTCTGTTCACTTGTTTTGTATCTTAAATTCTACACGAGTGAAGTCATATGATATTTCTCTTTCTCTGACTAATTTCACATAGTGTAATACACTCTAGTTACATACATGTAGTTGCAGATGGCAAGATTTCATTCTTCTTGATTGCTGAGTAATACTCTATTGTATATATATATCACATCTTCTTTACCCATTCATCTGTTGATGGACATTTGGGCTCTTTCCATACTTTGGCTATTGTCTGTAGTGCTGTTATAACTGTTGGAGTGCATGTGCCTCTTTGAAACAGCACACCTGTATCCTTTGGATAAATACCTAGTGGTGCAATTGTTGGATTGTAGGGTGGTTCTATTTTTTGAGGAACCCTAGTTCTGTTTTCCAGAGTGGCTGCACCTGTTTGCATTCCCACCAGCAATGCAGAAGGGTTCCTCTTTCTCCGGATCCTTGCCAGCATCTTTCGTTGCCTGAGTTGTTAATTTTAGCCATTCTGACTGGTTAGAGGTTGTATCTCACTGTGGTTTTGATTTGTATTTCTCTGATGATGAGTCATGTTGAGCATTTTTTTATGTGCCTGTTAGCCATCTGGATGTCTTCTTTGGAAAAGTGTCTATTCAGTGTCTCTTGCCCATTTCTTCACTGGATTATTTGTTTTTTGCATGTTGAGTTTGGTAAGTTCTTTATAGTTTCTGGATACTAGCTCTTTATCTGATATGTCATTTGCAAATATCTTCCCCCATTCCGTTGGTTGCCTTTCAGTTTTGCTGATTATTTCCTTACATCATTTCTTTTATCAGTCTCTTTATACTCATCTATATATCCAACTATTTGATACCTCTTTTTGGGTGTTTTAAAAGCATGTTTTAAAAGCATGTTGTCAAAGTAACATGACAAAAATTAAACCTTTTCTCAGTGGCCAAGTCCGAGTCTATAACTTTTTTCTTCCTCTTACCACCCTTATCCAATCTTTCATCTTCTACCTCTTACTTGATTTTCAGATATGTTCCCTTCTTTCCATCCTTCTGATACTATCCAAGGTAGGTTACCATTATATCTTACCTGAATTGCTGCATTGTCTTTCCTAACTGGATTCCTGCTTATAGTCTTTTTTTTTTTTTTTTTTTTTTAGCATTTATTTATTATCGAGAAACAGGGAGAGACAGAGCATGAGCAGGGGAGGGGCAGAGAGAAGGAAAGACACAGAATCTGAAGCAGGCTCCAAGCTTTGAGCTGTCAGCACAGAGCCCGACGTGGGGCTCAAACCCAACAAACTGCTAGATCATGACCTGAGCTGAAGTCCGACGCTTAACTGACTGAGCCACCCAGGTGCCCCTCCTGCTTGTAGTCTTGATGTCTTCAACTATAATCAGGATGATGATTCTAAAGTCACTTCCTTGCTTACAACCATGTAATACTTTTAAATTATCTCTATAGTAAAGTCAAGTCTTTTACATGATCTATAAGACCAACATGATCTAGCCCCTGCCTACTATTTCAGACATAATCCCCACCCCAAAAGTAGAATTAGCCATTATCCCCGTATATGGGACTTCTGTTGTACCACACTCAATTAATTGACTTACATACTAGTAAACTCTAAGTTTCTTGAAGTCAGGAACTCTGGTCTTATTTCTCTTTATTTTTGGAATGCCTTACACAGTGTGTATTAGGTTTCCTAGGGCTGCCCAGCAAGTACCTCAACCAAGTGACTTAAAACAACAAAAATGAGGGGTGCCTGGGTGACTCATTCAGTTAAGCATCTGACTCGATATCAGTTCAGGTCATGATCTTGCCATGGTGAGATCGAGCCCCATGTCAGGCTGAGCTTGCACTCTGTCACTTTCTCAAAATAAATAAACTTTAAAACAACAGCAACAAAAACAAAAATGTATTGTTTCATAGTTCAGTCTAAAAGTCCTAAATCAAGGTATGATTTTTTAATTTACTAGGTACAAAGTATCTTTTAGATTTGTCTATTTCCAAAAATTGCATCATGGAGCATGGCACTTATAACATTTGAAAATTAATTAAAGTAAAAGCAAATATTATATAATTTGAATTTTTATTTAATTTTTAGAGAGAGAGGGACAGAGCACGATTGAGGTGCAGGGGTAGAGAGAGAGAGGACGACACAGAATCTGAAGCAGGCTCCAGGCTTTGAGCTGTCAGCACAGAGCCTTACACGAGGCTCGAATCCACGAACCATGAGATTATGACCTGAGCTGAAGTCAGACGTTTAACCGACTGAGCCACCCAGGCACACCTGAATTCTTTATTTGTAAGCTCACTTTTTAAAAAATGCTTCTTTTTTTTTTGAGAGAGAGAGCGTGAGCAGGGGAGGGGCAGAGAGAGAGGGAGACAGAGAATCTGAAACCGGCTACGTGCTGTCAGTGAAAAGCCCGACATGGGGCTCGAACCCACAAACTGTGATATCGTGACCAGAGCCAAAGTTGATGCTCAACCTACTGAGCCACCCAGTGCCTCTGTAAGCTCAATTTTAATGTTTGTACTAATTTATGTAACTTACATATGCATTTTTTTAAACAATAGATGGGTCTTACATTTTGGAAAGCTATTTTAGGCCTCAGTAGGAATAAATATCCTTTCCCTGCCCTTTCACTGTGGTTTTAAAGTAGTATCTTCTTTCTACACATTATTACACATTAATGTTGGAACTTTTTTCTTCAGACTTTTTTTGGTAAAATTCCAGTTGTTTGAATATTTTCTATATGTATCATATATTATAAATTGTATCCTTTAATGAAAATATGTAGAAATTACGATTATATGATCTACTTTTAGATTCTAAGAGTTGTAGTTAATGGAAAAATAAAATAGGAAGTATATGTCATTCTCAGTAAGTAAAAAAAAAACATAGAAACCTTATCTCTGGCTTTTAAGGAGCCATACTTCCCTATGTTTTATTTTCTTTTGTTTCTAGCTTTGTCCGTCACCGGTCTGTTAGTTGGAATATCATCAGTGCTTTTTAGGCCATACCCACGTTTCCTTAGATGGCATTGAAAATTACATAGGGGATCTCCTGAAAGAAGGTAGCCGTGTTGAGTGTGTTTAATTTGATGGGTATCTTCTCCACCCCTGGATTATTTATATTCCATTAGCAATTGGTGGAGTCCAGTTTATCAGATTTTTTATGACTCTTGCTTTTTGCAACTTAACAAACCTGTGTCTACCCCAAGGTCACAAAGATATTATCTGGTGATTTGTCTGGAATTTTTTTAGTTTTAGGTTTTAGATTTAGGTTTAAGGTCCATTTTGAGTTAATTTTTTTTAAGTTTATTTTTGAGAGAGAGAGAGAGCAGGGGAGGGGCAGACAGAGAGAGGGAGACACAGAATCTGAAGCAGGCTCCAGGCTCTGAGCTGTCAGCACAGAGCCAGATGTGGGGCAGGAACCCACAAATCGCAAGATAATGACCTGAGCTGAAGTCAGATGTTTAACCAACTGAGCCACCCAGGTGCTCCCATTTTGAGTTAATTTTTATGTGTGATTTAACTTAAGGTTTTGTTCTGTTTCTGTTTTTAATGGCTATCCAATTGGTTTAGCATCATTTGTTGAAAATTTTTTCCTTTCCTATTGAATTGCCTTTGTCTTTGTTGAAAATTAATTAACCAAATATGTGTGGGTCTGTTTCTGAACACCCATTCTGTTCCATTGATGTGTCCTTTTCTTTTGTGAGGATCCCATGATCTTGATTATTTACTATAGCTTGAGATTATTCTGAGCCTCAAAATCAGATATAGTGAATCCTCCAACTTTATTCTTAAAGATTTTGCTTTGGTTATTCTAGATCCTTTGCATTTTCATATAAATTTTACAATTAACCTTGTCTATTTCTTCTAAAAAAGCCAACTGCAATGTTGATTTGAATTGCGTTGAATAGATCTATCAGTTGATAATAATACCAACCTAACAATATTGAATCTTTCAATCCACAAATATAGTATTTATTTGTATTTATTTATGTCACATTTAATTTCTCTTAGCAGTGTTTTGTTGTTTTTAGTTATAGAAGTCTTGGACATTTTTGTTAGATTTATTCCTAGGCCTTTAATACTTTTGGCACTACCATAAATAACATTTTAAAAAATTTAATTT
Organism: Cryptoprocta ferox; assembly: GCA_028646485.1. Taxonomy (NCBI): domain Eukaryota; kingdom Metazoa; phylum Chordata; class Mammalia; order Carnivora; family Eupleridae; genus Cryptoprocta; species Cryptoprocta ferox. The sequence continues at coordinate 20,457,551 of CM053568.1, read as the reverse complement.
TCTAATGTTTTGTTGTTAGTATATAGAAAATAATTGATTTTTAAAACTATTAATCTTATATCTTATTACTTTGCTAATACATTTATGAGTTCTAGCAGTTTCATGAAATCTGTGGAATTTTCTACATAAACAGCAGTATCATCTACACATAAAACAGTTTTATTTCTGTTCTAATTTTTCTACCTTTTATTTCTCTTTATTGCATTATTTCACTGGCTCTGACCTCTAGTATGATGTTGAATAAAAGTGATGCAAGTGAGCATTCAGAATCTTGATGTTGGGAGAAGACGATTCAGCCTTTTACATTAAGTTTAATATTAGCTGTAGATTTTTTATAGCTATCCTTTAAGAGTTTGAGGAAATTCCTACTATTACTAGCTTACTAAGAGATGTTTGAGGGTTTTTTTGTTTGTTTTGTTTTTGGTGGTTTTTTGTTTGCTTTTTAGAGAGAGAGTGTGGGTGGGGGAGAAGGGCAGAGGAAGAGAGAGAGAATCTTAAGCAAGCTCTGTGTTACAGCGCAGAGCTTAACATGGGGCTTGATCCCACGACCTTGGGATCATGACCTGAGCTGAAATCAAGGGTTGGATGCTCAACTGACTGAGCCACCAGATGTCCTAAGCGGTTTTAACTGTAAATGAATTTTTAATTTTGTCATATACTTTGTCCGCATCTTTTGAGATGATCATTTGGATTTTTTCTTCTGTGGACTATTAATATGTTGAATTATATTGAATGAGTTTTGAATGTTCAGCCAACCTTGCATTCCTGGGATTAGTCTTACTTGGTCATGATGTATTACCCCTTTTATATATTGTTGGATTCATTTTGGTAATGTTTCGTAAACTTTTTTTGTATAAAATAAGGGTGTTTATCTGTAATTTTCTTTATTATAGTATCTTTGTCAGGTTTTGGTATTAGGGTTATGCTATTTTCCTCAGACAAGTTGGGTAGTGCTTCCATCTCCTATTTTTTAAATATTTGCATAATTTTGATATTATTTCTTCTTTGAATGTGTGATAGAATTTACCAGTGAAATATTTCTTTTGGAGAAGATTTTTTTACCATTCAATTTCTTTTCTAGATACATGACTAGTAAGATTTTCTGTTTTTTCTTGTGTCAATTTTGTCACCTATCAGCAGTTGACAGGTAGTGGTTCTCAAACACCAGCAACACCAAATCCTTTGAAAGGTTCAGAATCTTATAAAGAGAGAGACTAAAAGGGCTGTGGGCAGATTGTTGCAACTGAAGTGAGGTGAAAGGCAACTTGACATTCACTGGTATTTGGCTGGTATTCACTGGTATTCATTGGTACTTTGTCAGATTTTAGAAAAAGGACATAATCTTTTCATACCCTTATTTTCTGCTATAAAGAAATTTTTCTCAAACATTTGAAAGAAAGATATTTTCATGGACTGTCTTTATGCCCGGTGCTGCCTTAAGTCATTTTTGTCATAATGTTACTTAAATATGTATAAACATAAAGTTTATCCTTATAGTTCTGAGATAGCTGTAAACCAAAACAATCATACAAATTCAACCAAAGTTAAACTGTAAAACCAACATAAACTCGAATTAACATTAATGTGATAGGGAACCAGATTTGAGACAATATCTTTCTACTATTACAATGTCAGAAGCAGTGTAGTATGTTAATTTTAAGAGCATAGGCTCTGGAGAAAGACTAAGGTTCACTACTACTACTTTGTTCAAGTGACTTAGTTTACTCATTCATAAAATGAGGATAATAATTTATTTATTAGGATTATTACTATAGTTTGGATTATTGGTATGTCAAATCTTAGAACACTACCTGGTAATTAATAATGTTGAATAAATATTAGCTATAATAATTAGTTTTATATTCTACTGAAACCTTAATGATCAGTGTTGGGTTTAATAATAGAAAGTCTGACTATATTTAATGGGTTTCTGATTTTGACTTTAATAATATGAATCCTAATATATAGAATGTTTGCTTGCCTAAGTTAACATACAGTGTGGTGATAATAACTTTATAGCTTTGTTTGCTAATTTGGGATAACCAAATCTCATACTTAACCTAAACCCTGCTAGTCAGGACTCTTTGAGTTTGTTTTTAATCAAGTGTCATGTGACAACTCTGTGAAGCTGTGTGCCTAATCCAATCATAGCCCATATCAGATATGGGAAAATACTATCTGAAGTTATTTTTAATTCTTGAAAATGTAGAAGAAGCATTATTTTCAGCATAGAGCTTATCATCAGACTGTTGAAAGAAATCAGTAGATTCTAGAAAGGATTTATTTTTAGTGGCTTGGAAATACCTTAATTATCTTATTATTGATTCTACTTTTATTAAATTTAGAATATATTATAGCATATTGATAGCTATTCCTTGTCATCTTGGACTCCATCCATTTAATTACCCTATATACCAGGCTAATTATGCTCTCATAACTACATTGGTTAACATTGGTTGCCTGGCTGAAATATATTAATAGTGATACTGGAAAAATATTTTCATTTTATGATACTCAAGAAAAGTTTAAGAGCCTCTTCATGAGATTGCTAGTGAATTTCAGAATGTAATAAAAGTGACTTGTGATTACTGCCTATTGATTCTTAAAGGTTGGTTATTATTATAGAATTAAGTGGATAAGCTTTTAACAAAATTTGGAATTTCATGTACTTTGTCTTCTATTATAATTTTTTTTCTGGCTTGTGGGACCTTCAGTAAAGGTACTATTTTACTACTGTAGCTTTTACCTGAACAGTAAGTTCTTTGGAATTCTGTGTGCTTATCCAGTTTTGTGTTTGGATTCTGCCACATTTTTACCTATTTGAACTGTTACAACATCTTTATTCAAATATTGTGCCATAATGTATGTTATTTTCTTTCTATGAACATATATATTTGTTAGCGTCATTACCCTGTGACACTTAAAGTGCTATATCGCTTCACCATCACATATGCTATTTTCATGATGTCAAATCACGATGCCTTTCTTTTGAAAATTATTAATGCAGAAGAGAAGTTTTGTATTTATATCTGCTAAAAAGGAAACAGCATGAACAGGTTTCCCAACAAATTGGAAGTTGAGTCATGTCACTTTAGGTGATTATGGACAATAATGTGAGTACAGATGCAAAGGCAATACTCGGATGTAAGGTGATTATTTGGATGACTCATAATATGCTTAAAATAATCATATTTTTATAGAATCAAAATAAAACAGTTATAAATATTTTGGAATAGAATTATAGACCTCCCAAGAATTTATTTGTGGAGTCCAGTCTGAGAAACAATTGTAATGGGGCATGGTTCAGAGAAATTGAAGGATTCTGCTCTGAGGTTCCAAAATCCAGAGATGAATGTTATTTTTTGTGTGTCAGGTAGTAGTGGAGTTCAGCTGTATGTAATCAAATACTCCCAACAACAGGGGGTTAAGCAAGATAAGGAGCTTATCTTTCCTTATGTAATAAAGAATCCTAGATCGTTCAGAGTTGATGCCATGGCTTCATGATATCAACAGGGACCCAACCTCCTTTTGACTATTCTCTCCCATCTTTAAGTTCTTAATTTCATGCTCCCAATAGGGCCTTTGGAGATCCAGCCATCATGTCCTTGTTCCAGGCAGGAAGAAAGAGAAGGACAAAGGGCAAAAGAAAAAAAGGCAAAAATCGAACAAGTCTGTTTTTCAGAAGACTTTCCCAAACCCCACTCAGTGACTTTTTTTTTTAACATATTATTGGCCAGAACTGTGTCATATGATGATTCCTATTTCAAGGGAAGCTGGGAAATATGTTTTAGGTGAGCATATTGCTGCCCCAACAATTGGGACTTTCTGTAAAGAAAATGAGAGAATGGATACTGGGTAGGCAAATAGTCTCTGTCATACCAATTAAATATATACATATTAAGAAACTAAAAAAACAGAAATAAAAAACCTCAGTCTTTCTTGCTTTTTTTTTTTTTTTAATAAATGTTTTTATTTATTTTTGAGAGAGTGCACGAGCAGGGAAGGGGCAGGGAGGGGGGGGATGGAGGATCCAAAGTGGGCACTGTGCTGACAGCAGCGAGCCCAATGTGGGACTTGAACTCATGAACCATGAGATCATGACCTGAGCCAAAGTCGGATGCTCAACCAACTGAACTACCCAGTCACCCCTTTCTTTCTCTTTTTAAATTAAGTTTTTTAACTTTAAGTCCAATATAGTTAATGCAGTGTTATATTAGTGTTACGTGTACAATGTAGTGATTTAGCAATTTTGTACATTACTCAGTACTTATTGTGATAATTGTAGCAGTCTTTCTCTTTTATCTGCATTTTTACTTTAAAGCTATATGAAACGAATATAAATAAAATAAGTCCCTAAATTCCTAAAGTATGAAGGGAACATAAAGATCATATAGTCCTGACATTTTAGCTCAGAGGTAATCTATGATTTGTTTGAGGCCACAGACATCAGTTCCAGGACTAGAATTGAAGTTCCTAACTCATACGCCAATAACTGTTCTTTCCATGTACTCTGCTGCTTCTTAAAATCTAATTTGTTCATGTATTAGTCTTCTGTACACAAGACAGCTGTGGTTGGTTGTACCACTGGCAAGAAAATCCTCTGTTCCCTTCAATGATTAAAATAAAAGTGATAGGAAACTTTATGTTTCTTATTTGAGGGTCTTAAAAATTTTTTTTAATGTTCATTTATTTAGAGAAAAAGAACTCAAGAAAGGGAGGGGCAGAGAGAGAGGTAGAGAGAATCCCAGTAGACTCTGCACTGTCAGTACAGAGCCCGATGAGGGGCTTGAACTCAGCAAACTGTGAGATCATGACCTGAGCCAAAATCCAGAGTCGGATGCTTCACCGACTGAGCCACCCAGGCGCCCCGTTATTTGAGGGTCTTATATGTTCACTTTGTTAAGTGTTGATGGCACTGACAACATTTATATATTTATTCGTTCATTCTTCATTCACTCACTTATTATTAATAATAGATTATAAGGTCTCAAAAACAGGACCATATTGTATTAATATCTGTATCCCCAAGTAGGCCCTCATTGATGAATGAAAAATTATAGCCTCTTATACTAAAACTTTAAAAATAAATAAAAATTTTAAAAAAGTTATAGTTCCTGTCCTCAGGTAATTCTCAGTCAAGTTTGGGAAACAGACAAGAATGTCAATGATAACAGTACAGAGATAACTCAGGAGATGATGGAAATACAAGTGAAAAGAATTTGAATAAATTTCTAAGGCTGGAAGAAGGTCTGGAAAGACCTCAATAGGAAATGGTCTCAAGTTGAGTTTTGAAAGGATTTTCCAGATGAATAAACCAGAGGGCCGCATATCAAGCCAAAGAACGAGTAAGTTTAGAGGCCTAGCCGGGGGTGAGAAACTTTAGAGAAGAGGAGACCATAAAAAATGTGAGGGAAATCCCATACTCGTAGGAAATGAGGTTTGAGGGGTTGGCTGTGGTCATGACCACATCAAGAAGCCTCATAACATGTGAAAGGTTTCACTTTACCTAACTCTACTGATGAGGTGCTATGGAGATTCAAATGTGCCCTTTTGTATGACCACCTGACATTGTAGTTAGATCTTGGTACCTCAGTGCAGAGCCCCCCTACACTGAGGCACCACTTGTTATTCACAGCTACAGATGAACAGGACCAACTAACCACATATCAAGATCCTTGTTCCTCCTTCTCCATGCCCCCCATCCCAGTTCTCCCCAGGATCTCCCTTTGGGCAGAAATTTACTTGACCTTTCTAATCACATGCGGACTCCACATGCCCCATTTTACTTTTCTTGCCTATCATGTTGTCCTCACTCTTAACTCAGCCAAGGACCCATAACAAGTGATTCTTTTTGAAGTCTGTTCAATGAAGAATGGTTTAACTCCTATTTGGTAATTGCTTATCCTGGTGTGCCCAGGAAGCTCAGATGGTGGAATACACCAGACACATCTTTTACCTCTAAATTGTGAGATGAAAGGCAGTATTTCAGGAATTTCAGACAGCAAGGAGGCAGAAAGTCTGCTCTTAAGATTTGGTTAGAGTCCTGGCACCTGGCCCACCCATCCTTGCTTCTGATCTACAGACTGCCTGCACCCCAGACCCCAGCAGGTGCACTCTAGTGGCTCTCCTTCCAGCCCATTCTCCCTTCTCTGCTAGACTTTTCTTCCACACTTCCACACTTGATTCTTTCCTTGGACTCTCAGTTGAATCATTTGCTTTCTGGTGCCCAGGAGAGGATTGACTTCCTTTCTGTGACTCATCCTAGAATAGATCTAAGCCTTTGTTGGTTCTGCCTTCAGTAATGAAGTTTCTGATGGCAGAGGGTAAAGTTGGAAGTGCATCTTCTTGGTTAATACACATAATGCACACATTTTATTCTTAAGGGTCTGACTAAACCTCTTTTTGTGACTTTGGAAATAAAATGTACCACGAAAAAGCTCACCTCTTTTGTATTGCTGAATTGTTTTTTTTCTTTCCCATGTTTTTCTTATGCAGATATTACTATAACATTGAAGGAAACTAACAAAAATCTTCTTGTCTCACAGCCGTAAGGCATCAACTGTTTTTTACTTTTCCCTGTATTCTCTTCCAGTCCCTGCCCATGTGCAGCGGTATTAACTAGATAAAGTTTTGAAGTGCATTTCTTTTTTATGCCACGTGATCATAGTTCAAGGATATTGAAATAATGGAGATATGGGAATATCTTGGGTAATAATGGCTTCTTATTTTGATTATTTCCCTTTAGGAAAGACACTGCTGATCCTGTAACATGGAGGATTGCCTTCATACCTCATCTGAGAATCTGTCCAAATTGGTCAGCTGGGCCCACAGCCATGGGACCATTTGCAGCCTCATTCCAAACCTGAAACACTTGCTTTCAGAAGGTTCCCATGGGAACCTTACAGCAATGTGGGGCTGTAGTGCTGGCCATGCTTATCACTGGCCACTGACAGCTACTTGCAGAGCTGGGTCCCAAGAAAGGGTCTGTTTCCAGGATAACAGAAGTTTTAACTCTGATAGTCCCAGTATAATCGGAGTGCCCTCTGAGACACAAACTAGTCCTGTTGAAAGGTACCCTGGGAGACCAGTGAAAGCGAAGCTAGACTGTAATCGGACCAGAGACTCTTGTGACTTCTCTTATTGCAGTGAGCCCTCTGAACTGGATGAAGCTGTTGAAGAATATGAAGATGAAAACACTCTGTTTGACATGGTTTGTGAATCTTCTGTTACAGATGAGGATAGTGACTTTGAACCCCAAACCCAAAGGCCTCAAAGCATTGCTCGAAAAAGGCCTGGAATAGTTCCATCTTCTCTCCATTCCAGCTCCCAGGCTCAAATGGTTGATGAATGCAGCAATGATGTCATCATTAAGAAAATCAAACAAGAGATTCCCGAGGATTATTACATTGTGGCGAATGCAGAGCTGACTGGAGGGGTAGACGGACCAGCCCTGTCATTGACGCAGATGGCAAAACCTAAGCCTCAGACTCATGCTGGTCCCTCTTGTATAGGGTCTGCTAAGCTGATTCCCCATGTAACATCTGCCATCAGCACAGAGCTAGACCCACATGGTGTGTCTGCATCCCCCTCTGTGATGTCCAGACCAATCGTCCAGAAGGCTGCCAGGGTATCTCTGGCTTCACCAAACAGAGGACCTCCCAGTGCCCATGGCACCAACCAACAGGTGGCCATGCAGATGCCTGTGAGCACATCCCATCCTAACAAACAGATCAGCATCCCTTTGTCTGCCCTGCAACTGCCTGGACAGGATGACCAAATTGCTTCTGAAGAGTTCCTGCCCCATCTGCCCAGCCAGGTCTCCTCCTGTGAGGTAGCTCTTTCTCCCTCAGTTAACACAGAGCCAGAAGTGAGCTCCAGTCAGCAGCAGCCCCCAGTCGCTCCAACCATAACCACTGAGGCCACAGCACAGTGCATACCAGGTATGGCATATGAGGTGACAGAGAGTCCCTCATCCATGTACGTCAGAGAATTCTGCGCCGTCAGCACTTACGAAACCATTAGCTCAGTTTGCTAGAATTCAGGCCTTTATTATTCTCAGAAAGATAGAAATAATGAAATACATTACATCCAGGTGTTACTCTAAAGGAAATTCATCTGAATTAAGGCTATCCGGTCGATGTACCTCAGGGCTGAGAGGACAGCTGTAGGATTGTGCTGTTGATATTGTATGACTAGATTTAAGATTTATATCTAATCCTAAAATGAACTTTATATAGTAAAGTTATTTTTGAAAAAATTTTATTGTCTCCTGTCAGTATCAAGGTATTTGATTGCTGCTTGAAGCCAAAATGATGTTGGGTTAGGCATATAATGACAATAGAACCGGTGCTTTTCCTTTATTATTTATTGGTCTGAACCATCTTGGCATTTCTATTCATTTTAGTTGGTGTGGCAGTTTAGAACCAACTTTTGGTTGGTTTATTAAAAGCTTTTTAAAAAGCAATAAATAATTCTAAAAGAAGTATTTTATCTTTTTTCTCAAAATTTAAGATAACTTGCATTCCTGGAATATGTGGGCCTAACTCAATGGATGAGAGGGGAGGGAAATAATCGTATGAGGTCTCCATCTGTAATTCTGGTATTCTGGTGTTCTGTAATTCTCTCGTTCAATACTTATGTAATCTGGGCTATTATTATATAAAGGGGGCTTGGGTGTCATGCGTTTGGGTCCATTATTCAAATCTAATAATCCAGAAGCAGAAACATGGACAAGGATGAACAGACATACAGAACAGAGAGTAAAGTAAGCAGAAATGTGTGGCACATTTTGGTTTCATTTTAATCCCTCTCAAGGAAGTCCTGTATTTTGGGGAAAGTTCCCTAGAAGCCTGTGGTACCTGTGCCTTTACCCAATTTATGATTTTCCTCAGATAGTCATGGTATTATTAATAAAATACACAATGAAAATATTCATATCCTAACTCAGAATTATGCTTTTCAGTTTACTCATTTTTCCTTCTTTCTAACATAACAGCTTTATCAAGATATGATTCATATACCATAAAATATACTCTTAAAGTAAACAGTCCAGTGACTTCCGGTATATTTACAGAGTCGTGCAGCCATCACTACTGTATAATTCAAAACCCTGTCATTACCACAGAAAGGAGCCCATACTTATCAGCAGCCTCTCTTTCCCTCTTCCCAACCCATCAACCACTGATCTACTTTATGTCTCTATGGATTTGCCTTTTGTGCTCACTTCATGTAAATGGAATCTTATTGTGTGGCCTTTTGTGACTGCCTTCTTGCACTTAGCTACTTTTTTAAGTGTTACTTTATGTTGTAGTACGTATCAGGATTTCTTTTTATTGCTAAGTTAATATTTCATTATATGGATATACCATATTTGTTTTTCCTTTCATCAGTTGGTGGACATTTAGGTTATTTTTTCTTTTTGGCTATCATGAGTAATACTGTTAATATTCATATATAAGTTTTTGTGTAGACATATAATTTCATTTCACTTAGGCTACTACCTATAAGTGGAATTGCTGGGTGTTATTATAACTCTATGCTTAAATTTTTGAGGAGCTGCCAAACTATTTTCCAAAGTACCTCTGCCATTTTACAATCACCAGCAACGTAAAAAGTTTCCTGTTCCTTAACATGCTCACCAATACTTGTTATTTTCCATTAAAAAAAATTTATCCTTTTAGATGCATGAAATAGTATCTCATTATCCGAATGACTTAGTGGTGTTAATTGAACTCTTAAAAGTTTTCTTTCAATCATTTAATAACAATATGGTCTTTGGCTAATCCTGGCATAATTTAGACACATTATTTTATTAGGCTGCTGAAAGTCTTTGTACTAGGTAGGAAATCTGACTCTTGATGCATATAGGATATAAGTAGTAGTACTTTTTCACTTAAATAGTTGTATCTAGTTTATTTATTTGTGTTCCCCCCTCCCCGCTCCTTTTTAATATATAAAATAGGAGACTTGGCCTGACAGAATTTTCTGCTTTCCCACTTAATTTATATTTGAGGGTAGAATTCAGAAATGTATTTTGCACAGGGGTCCAGTATGCCAAAACAAGTTAGTAATAAGACTGTTGTATTACACATCCTTCCATGAACTTACCCAGCACCCTTCCACTAACATAGTGCAGTTTATTAATTCTATTGTATTATCCCTTCCGCTAACTGACCCCAGATTTTCTTGCATCTGTCTGCCTAATGGATAGGGAATGAGACGTCAAGGCTCTTCACTAAATAAAATATGAATATCTTATTATATAATTGTTTTTGAAAATAAATTCAGCCTATTTGAAAAAGAAATATTTTAATCTATTTATTTTTATATAGATTACATTCTCTTAGGTTTTTTTCTTCTCTTAATGAAATTGTGTTTTTTATAATAGCTATAAAAAGCAGGTATGGCCAAGTACAGCACATAACGAATGCAATTGTAAATGGTGATTTACCTTAACTCTTGCAAGGAGAATCGGTTTGACTTGGAATTGAACCTTTAAGAAAAACAGTATGAAGAACTGGTAACAAGAATTTCCTAAGGAATCATTTTGATATTTTTTTGATCCATTGTTCTTTGGAAGGATATTATATTACTAAGATATCATTAGCTTTAAAGAAACATTATTTGTACTGGAAATAACACTGAAACAAATAAAAAATCTGATTGACTTTTTTCTTTTGTGAGTTATATAAAGTTAACTTAAATTTACCATTGTTCTATAGAGCCCAAATTAAGCTCTATGCTCTAACACTTTTATTTGTTTTGCTTATTTATTATAGTGGGTAGTCTTTATTCTAAACATAGATTTTTTTAAAATTTAGAATTCAGCACATGCAAATGTATGTGACTGATTATGTACAGATCTGGACCTTATTCAGTTAATATATAAAGTGTACTTGGGAATAAGCAAAGAAGAAAGCTTTTGAAAAGAACTTGCTGTAAGCAAAATCAGGTACTCTTCTTAAAACGGATGTTGTATTAGCTGGAATCCTTATCAGATTATAGAAATACTGCATATCTTTGAATAATATTTTTAAAATAAATAATCTGACAAATGACTCTTGAGTCAACCAAAAACAAAGAGAAATTGTTTCATTTTGTTTAGTTTACTGATGTCACTTAAATTGTATTCTCCTAGTGTGAAGTCATCCTTATTTATGTTCAAAATTAAACCCTCAAAGTGATAAAATGCTAATCAAGGTATGGATAAAATTATTTTCATACCAACCCTGTTAAACTACTCAACCCAAATCTTAGCAAACAGTAATGAGGAAAGAGGACATATTATTAAAGAATTATTGACTATCTCCCAGCGGCTTAGATTCCATTACATTTTGAGGTTTTTAAATGTAAATTTGGGGCATTTGTCATAAATTTAAATCTCTATTTCATTGTGAGTTGGGTTTTTATGTACATATATCTCAAATATACACACACCCGACTTACTTTATGATTTTATACAAGGAGTCCTTTTATTAATCAGCTTTTTCCCCAGAAATTTTATAGTAGCAAGCAATCAACTTTTTCTTATCAGATTTATAATATATATGTTTTTTCTTTTGAAAATTCACATCTTGGGGCACATGAATGGCTCAGTTGGTTAGGCATCTGGCTCTTGATTTTGGCTCAGGTCACAGTGTCACATTTCCTGAGTTCAGGCCCGCTTTGGGCTCTGTGCTGACAGTTTGGAGCTTGCTTGGGATTCTCTGTCTCTCTCTGTCTCCCTGTCTCTCTGCTCCTCCCCTGCTCACTCCTTCTCTCAAAAATAAACAAACATTAAGAAAAAGAAAATACACATCTTTAGTTTTTTCTAATAAATTATGTGTGTTTTATATCTATTAGAAATATTAACTAATAGTCTACTTTTTTAAAGTTATTATTTAGTTATTTTGAGAGAGAGCACACAAGTCAGGGGGGCACAGAGGAGGGGAGAGAGCGAGCGAGAGAGAGAAGAGAGAGAGAGAGAGAGAATATAAATCCCAAGCAGGCTTCACGCTATCAGCACAGAGCCTGATGTGGCGCTTGAACTGACAAACTGCGAGATTATGACCTGAGCTGGAACCAAGAGTCAGAGGCTTAACTGACTGAGCCACCCAGGCACCTCCCTCATAGTCTGTTTCGTACGTTGGAAATACATTTCTCTCTTTACCATTAAAGTAATTTTGGTGTAATTAAAGTAATTTTGTTGATGGCATTTTTGAGATGGATTTTCTTAATTTTTATGAGGGTTATTTTCAGCCTTTATTTAGCTATCTTTTCTGCCTTTGGTTATTTTGCTAAGGAAGTCCTTTCCCTCTCTTGAGTCAGATAACTACCTATATTTTCCTCTGGTTCTTTTTTGGTCCCCTGCACCCCCATCCTGTCTCCTTTCTTTTTTTTACCTTTAACTCTGCATTTAGAATATATTTTGGATTGGAACCTCACTTCATTATTTTTGCAGGTAGTCAGATGTTTCAGCATCATTTATTAAATAATTCCCATTTGCTACTGAATTGATTTATATATCATATTTTTGTTTATAATTGGGTCTGTTTCTGGATTTTCAATTCTGTTGTTATTGATCTCTTTTTCTTCTAATTTTTTATTATTTGATTATATCTTTTTTTTTTTTTTAAGATTTTTAAAAAAGTAATCTCTGCATCTAACACAGGCCTCGAACTTAAAACCCCGAGATCAGGAGTCACTCACTCCACTGATTGAACTAGCTGGGTCTAGCTGGGTGCCCCACTATTTGGTTATATCTTACACAAAACGAAATGCATTCATAGAAAAAGAGTATAATTTAAAGTATTTAATAGAATAATTTTGAAACCTATTCATGTAAAATTGAGTTTAGTAAGTTTTTAGATTTTTTTTTTTTTTTTTTTTTTTTTTTTTGGAAAGAGTGTGAGTCAGGGAGAGGGACAGGGGGAGAAAGAAAGAACCCAAGCAGGCTTCATGCTCAGTGCGGAACCCAGCTCAGGACCTGATCCCATGACTCTGGGATTGTTACCTGAACTGAAACCAAGAGTCCTACGCTTAACTGACTGAGCCACCCAGGTGCCCCACGTTTAGTAAGCTTTTAAAACTGATTAAGTCAGGGGTGCCTGGGTGGCTCAGTCGGTTAAGCATCTGACTCTAGCTCAGGTCATGATCTCATGGTTTGTGAGTTCAAGCCCTGTGTCGGGCTCTGTACTGACAGCTCAGAGCCGGAGCCTGCTTTGGATTCTGTGTCTCCCTCTCTCTCTGCCCCTCCCTTGTTCATGCTCTGTCTCTCTCTCTCCCTCTCTTTCTCAAAAATAAACAAACGTTAAAAAAAATTCTAAAATAAAAAATAAAATTAAGTCATACATTGCTTCTAGTTATTTGGTCTATGTTTACATGCATAAACAGTGATTTTTCTTTTCAAAAATAGAAAACCTGAGTTAAAATAAGTTAAAAGAGAATAAATTGCTTTTTAGTCCAAGGACATACCTTGAAACAACCTTTTATCCAACGGTCAAACGATGTCTAGTTTCTTTCTTGGTTATTTCTCACCTTAGTTTCCTTGGTATTACCTATAGATTTTTGATTCCTTCATGGATTCAAAGGTGATTGCCAGGTGCTGCTAGGATTCATGTCTAGCAGTAGACTGTGCCTTTGTCACAGCATTCCCATTAACTCCTGAATCAGTCTTTGGCACATCATGCCCCCACCAGGAAATGCTATTTGAGACCACTTCTACACAAACCACGTAGCTAAGTGTGGAGGTTGCCATGGGGGTATTCTTCCAAGGACATTCATTCTAGGTTCTAATCTTGAAAGGGGCAGCAAACCATAATAGGTATCTCTCCTACTACTATTTGTGTATATTTTTGTTTTTGTTTTGAGCACACAAAGTTTTTTAATGTTTATTTATTTATTTTTAATGTTTCTTTTTGGGAGAGAGAGAGAGAGAGAGAGACAGAGTGCGATGGGGGAAGGGGCAGAGAGGGAGGCTCAGAATCTGAAGCAAGCTCCAGGCTCTGAGCTATCAGCACAGAGCCCGATGTGGGACTCCAACTCAAGAACTGCGAGATCATGACCTGAGCCAAAGTCAGACGCTTAACTGACTGAGCCACCCAGGTGCCCCTGAGCACTTAAGTTTTTTTTAATATGGGCAGATAGGAGGATATGTTTATATCTGTCATTCAAGGACAGGATATACTAGAACAGTGTTCTAATATAAGGGGTAGAAACATAATATGAATATGTATGCTTGTGTGTGTCTGTATATGCATGTGTATACATACATATCCATGATATTTTACATATTTCCTTATTCCACAAGAAATATATGCCTCTTCTTGCAAGATAGAACAAGACTAAATATGTTTTCTTAGCCACGCCCTTTTCCATGCCTTCCTGCAGAAAAACCTGAGACATAAATTCTGAAAGATAAGAGAGGGAGAATAAAAATTCAGGCTCAGTTTATGCCATCATTTCCCTCCTTATCACAGGATGCTTATCTGAGGATTGATACGCCAGGCAATGCTGGGCATTGAGATAGTAGAGTCTGGCCATTCAGAGTTTGGAATCAGACATGCCTATCTTTATTCCCAGCCCTACCTCCTGCTGGCCTTGTGAACTTAGCTAAGTCATTTCATTTTCCTGAGACTATTTTCTCATTTGTAAAGTAATAATAATGCCTATCTTATAGGATTGTTTGAGGACCAAATGCAAAATTAAAGGTAAAGAGAATACCTGACATATAATAAACATTCAGCAAGTAAGTTTCTACCGGTACTAATATTTTTATTTTCATTATCATCACCATTGTTGCCATTATTAATCTGTGTTCAATACTCTTTAAGTAGTGAGGTAGATTTCGATCTTACGCAATTACATCCATTCATCTACTAAAAAATGTTCCATGGACCAGTATCACCAGCATCAGCTGGAAACTTAGTAGAAATGCAGAATCTAGGGTCCTACCCCAGACCCAAAGAATCAGAATTTGCATTTTAATAAGATCTCCACATAACTTGTATGCACATTGATGCTTGAGAAGCAGTGATACAGGGAATGCAGGACCCATATCATGGGGCACATTGTTATTCCATCCAGCCACTGAGTAACTGAACACTTATCCTGTGTGAGGAATTCCCTCCTTTGTGCATCTGCATTTGCCCATTGGAGAGGCCAAAAATTTGGTTTCCGAGTTTGTATTTCAATGAGGGCACAGTCTTGTGACCTTAGGCTTTGCCAGTCAGAGGCACTCACACCAGACTATAATCGGAAGTACCTAGAAGAATCTATTTTGCAAATGCAAATCTTACCATTTCTAGAGGTAGCAGGAGCAGCATCCCTGCAGTAGTTTCAACCTTAGAGGCCATTGGAGTTTGGTGGCTTCATGACCTCTACCAGAGCAAATCTGTGTTGGGTCAGAGCATTATTTGTGGATTCCTCCAAACCTGATTCGCTGTTATTCTAGGAAACTCTCGGCCCTTATTAAATTCTTTTCTGCCTAAGCTCACTAGATTGGGCTTTCATTGTTCTAAACAAAGAATCTGGAGGAATATCACCTCTAAACCTAGGAAAGGTTGCATGAAAAATAATTTTCTTTTTGTCACTAAGTTTGTATTTTCAGCTAAAATTAATGGCATCCCTTTGGTAAGTAACCACTGATAACCAGGATGGCCTGTGTTGTATGGTATCTTGCTGTACAACCTGTACAAACGATCGATAGGATGGTAAAGAGATAGCTTCTCCTCACACTAAATCTTCCCTTCCTTTCCAGCGGGAGGTTTTGCTGAAATGTGGCCCTTGTTGGGGAGTAGTTGGAAGCACAGGTTAACATATTTCCTGAACCTAGAATAGGGGAAGGAGGTATTTAATACCTTTGCTTTCAGCTATGGGAGTTAAAGGGCAGTTCCGGCAAATGAGAGAAATCCCAGTTGAAACTTCTTACCATTATGTTAAATATTGGTTAAAAGTTAATTTTGAATTATTAGTTTTTTCTTAGGTATACCTTTTTCCACACTAATTCACATGATACTATTTCCTGAAATGATATATTTTATTTCTTTACCTGTTCTTAAGTTGATACCTCTGACAAAGGGATTGAACACCAAAATCATCTGGAGGTAGCCAAAATAGGGAGGATTAAGAAAATCTGGACATTAACTTTTTTTTTATTGCCTCATATATTTCATTTCTTCCTTCTTATCCTCCGTTTCTTTCTCTCCTTGTATAATTTTGCCCTTGCGTTGCCATTGGTAGTGGTGGTAATGTCGAAAGTTTTTTAAGATCTGGTGAAGAGGGAATGATTTCTGAGAAGAAAGTTAATGAACTAGATACATCTAATTTATTAACGTTCTCCACGCAGTACCCTTCTCTCCAGTCCCAGTGCCTCACACATAGCGTGAGTGTGGTCACTGTATTGATAATTTCTTGACCACGGGTGTATATCTTAGGGAAAAATTACTTACCTGGGTGCAGGAGTTTCTGGGGCTCACTGCTTGATGCTAGCAACATCATCTAAGAAGCAAGAGCCTTGTTTCATTCCTCTCCTCACCTAAGTGGACAGTGAAAAAAATCAGGCCCCTCTCATTATATGGGACTGTGTGTCCACAGGAAGAGAGGGCAAGTCAAAACATTGATGAAATTATAGGCCACTAATGTGTTACTGAACACTGTGAACTCTTTCACATCTGTACCATCAGCCACTCTTCCCTTAGCCTTTTAGATGCCACCTTCCACCCCTCTGCTGAGTATCATAAAGTCTCATTGTTTCTCCACTTGTAGATCATCAGCTCTTGATTTTCCTACTTGAGTGTCATAGGATCACTTCTCCTTTACCTAAGTGTTGGAAAGCCCTTCCTCCCCAACTGATCAAAGAGCAGTTCTCAGAGTGGATCGGTGGGGGTTGTCTTAGGTTTTATCATGCATAGTAGAAAGCTTATAATAATGAGTTTTAAGGATCTGGGGATGGTGGTCTTTAGCCCGTGGCTGGTAAGCACTCCCCTGCTTCGTCCTTGCAATGTAGTTCTTAGAAAAGAGAAAAGACTTGGTTTTAAATTAGTAATTTCTAATTTTATTTTCTACAGTGGCAGTAGGGGAGGTATGTGTGGGGATATGTGATTAAGTACAGTCATTCTGTTAAAAAATTGTATTTTCATGTCTTTTCAAAGTATTTAGGTTTTTACAAAGATAGTTTTACTAAGGCAGTAATGAAAACCCATTATAACTTACATTGCATACAATATGTAACTTACATGCATCTTATTATAAAGCTATAATAATTAAAATGGAATGATCTGACAGAAAGATAGACAAGTAGAGCAGTGGAACAGGATAGAGAGCCTAGAAACCCACCTACACATATATGGGAACTGTATGTGAAAGAGAGAGGATCTCAAATTAGTGGGAAAAGGATAGACCAGTCAGTGAATAGTATTGGACATTTTGTCACATATGTGGAACATTATAAAATTAGGTCCTCACCTCACATCAGACATGAAAATAAATTTTATTTAAAGATCTAAATATGGAATTACAAACTTAGCTAAAGGAAATCTTGCAAAATAGCCTTGATGTTGGGAAGAGTTGTTGTTGTTGTTTTTTTTTAATTTATAGCTTATTGTCAAGTTGGTTTCCATATAACACCCAGTGCTGGGAAGACTTTTTAAAACAGGGCACAGAAAAGACACAAACCATAAAGGAAAAGATTGGAAATGCTGACAGCTTTAAAGTAAAAGTCTTAGCTGAGACAAGGGATATCGTAAACAAAGTTAAAAGATAAGCAGCCATCTGTGAGATGAGTTTAATGCGCATAACCAAAAATATTCATACAGATAATATATATAAAGAACTGCCACAAATCAGTAGGAAAAAGGTCAAATAATCCAGTAGGGAAATGAGAAAAGGAATTGAAGGAGCACTTCTAATAAGAGGAAACCCATGCAGTTAGTCAACATGAAAAATGCTCAACCTCACCGGTATTCAAAGGGACACAAGACAACAATGAGGTGCCATCAGAAAGGCAAAAATTATTAATTTTAACTATCCCAAGTGTTGTCTAAAGTATGGAAAAATGGGAACATAGGAATATAAATTAGTACAGCCATTTTAGAGAACAATTTGTAATATTTAATAAAATTA
This sequence comes from Cryptoprocta ferox, assembly GCA_028646485.1. NCBI lineage: Eukaryota > Metazoa > Chordata > Mammalia > Carnivora > Eupleridae > Cryptoprocta > Cryptoprocta ferox. Next base: position 20,439,452 of record CM053568.1, on the reverse strand, counting down.
AAAATATGCATAACATTCAACCTAGGAATTCAATATCTAGGTATTTGCCCTAGAGAAATGTCCATGGATAGATAGAGAGAGACGGAGAGACAGAGACAGACAAAGAGAAGGAGGGAGGGATATACAGGAGTGTACATTGCAGCTTTGTGATAACAAGTTAAAAAAAATGTTGACAACGTCAGTGTCTATCAAGAGAGAAATAAATTATAATGTATTTTTCAATGGAATATATGCATCAGCCAGATCTGCATTTACTAATGTAGATAAATCTTGAAGACACAGTTGCAGAATAATAGAGTACCATACCTTTTTTTAAAAAACCCAAATAGTAAAATATATTGTTCTTATGCACAGCCCCCCACATATAATTAATTATGAAACATGGAAGGAGATACCACAAATGATAATGGTTGCCTTTGAGGAGGAAGGGGAATGGGAATGAACTGTATCTGTAACACTTTCTTTTAAAAACATGTAAAAAATACGACAGAATAATAACATGTATTAAATCTGAATGACAGAAACATGAATTGTGTTCTAGAAGAGGCAACATAAGTGCCATGCTTAATTATGGAAATCCAGACACACAACTGCCTGGATTCATTTTCCGGCTCTGCCACTCCTTTTCTGAGTGAGTTTGGCAAGTTAGTTAACTTCTCTGTGGCTTCACTTTTTCATCTGTAAAATGAAGAAAATAACGTATTTATTCTACAGAGTTGACACAAGGATTACATTAATCTATACAAAGCCCTCTGGTTCATGGTAAGCATACTTTAGTGTTATTCTGTATACTTTTCTGTATATTTAAAATGTTACTTTTTTTAAAAATGTTTATTTTGAGAGAGAGAGCATGAGTAGGGAAGGGACAGAGTAAGGGAGAGAGAGAATCCCAAAGAGGCTCCACGCTAACAGCAGAGCTCAGTCTCCTGAACTAAGAGATCATGACCTGAGTCAAAATCAAGAGTCGGACACTTAACCAGCTGAGCCACCAGCCACCTCTAAAACATGATTCCTTTCTTTTTATTTATTTATTTGTTTGGTTGGTTTATTTATTTATTTTTTAAACTTTATAGTTTATTGTCAGGTTGGTTTCCATATAACACCCAGTGCTCTTCCCCACAAGTGACCTCCACCAAGACCATCACCCCCCATTACCTTTCCCCCTTCCCCTTCCCCCCTCAGTTTGTTTTCAGTATTCAAGAGTCTCTCGTGTTTTGTCTCCCTCCCTCTCCCTAACTCTTTTTCCTCCTT